>CM074548.1:3907500-5107500 GCA_037305995.1 Sclerodermus sp. 'alternatusi'
GGACAAACCGAGCAATATGTAGCGTTTAGCCGGTATTATTCGTGACCCCCGATCTTGCGAGGGGTAAGCAGCATCGTAACGTATACGCGTACGTACGCCAATCGGCACAATGCAAACCTACAATAAGCACAATAGCGCCGGGGGGCACGCGTCGGTGTGCATTTAACGCGTTCGACCCCTTCCCTTCCCTCCCTCTTTGGCCACCCACTCTCCTTTCTCTCTCTCTCTCTCTCTCTCTCTCTCTCTCTATCTCTATCTCTATCTCTCTCTGTCTTTGTCGCGCACACTACCCACTAGTCGAGAATAGCTCAAGGGGGTGCTAAGCTTCGCTGTCGCTCAGGATTACCGCTCGTGATTTGCTTTCCTGCCTACACCACCAGCAACAGCAGCAACAGCAGCAGCAGCAGCAGCAGAACCGACGGTGGTACCGTCGTTGCTGCTGGCCGCTTTTACACGCGGGACCGAAAATCGCCGATTCTGACAGTGACGAGCAACACCCCTGTGACGATGCACACGCACGTACAGTGGAAATCTGGAAAATTGCGCCGACTCGAAAAAATTTTAGAATTTCGCTCATTTGTCCACGGGGAAAAGAATTCCCCGTGTTTCGAATGGGGTAGCGATCGGGCGGATACCAGATCAAGGAGGAGGCAGAGAGTACGAAAATTTGAGGGGGGTGGTGCAGGGGCGAGGGAAGGGAGAGAGCGATCACGCGTTTAGGAATGTTCGAAGAATTTCGTTGGTTCCACAGATAAGAGAGAGAGATTGCCTATCTCTCGACAATATCGATGACGAACCGTCGGACGATTGGTAATGGTGGTGGAGGTGGCGACGACGACGACGACGACGATGGTGGTGGTGGTGGTGGTGGTGATATGGTGCTGCTGGCTCGGTAACCGGTTCCGAGTGATAATTGAGTGACTCTTGGCCGGATCAAAGGGGACGACGGCGAGTCGCGCCAAGGTGGTGTGAGAACTCCTCGCGAAACTTCTCTTCTCTCTTTCCCTCCCGCCCCCTCGTTTTACCCCGCCGCCCTCATCCCGGCGAGAAGGGAGAGACAAGAACGATTTTCAGCGCGCATACTCGCTGGTGCCGTCGCGCCACGTCGCGCGTCCCTTTGTTTTCGAGGAGCGGACCGATAATTTCGCCATGAATTTTAATTCGACGCCGCTCCGAGCATTCATGAATTTTAACTCGACCTTTTCCCTCTTCCTCGCTTTTTGTCCTTATCCCTTTCCCGCCTACGCTCTTTCCTCGCCTTCCAATAATTCCCCTGCCCGTCGCTCCTCCCCCTCCGGCGATTTGGGCCCGATGAAAATCGCCACCGGCTGTTTCGCGCCGTCCAAATTCTCGCGGTTAGCGCGAAGGCTGGTGGAATCTTAAAAATAGAAGGAACCGCTCGTGGAGAAGTCGCGGAGAGTGCCTATAGGTAATTTATTATTTCCACGGCCAGTAAAAAACGCGGTACGGGCGCTTGAGTTACGATGTTTTCAGTGCGGCGCAACGTAAAATTTTGCCGCCGCTACGTGCTTCTCTCCTTGTTAGCACTTAATTAACTACTGGCAGCCGAACCAGTCAGTCTCTCCGCTGATGAGACGAGAAATTCCCCTGCCTTCCCTCCGCCCGAAGCCGCTCCTCGAACGCACATCCTTTTTCCTCTCACGTAATTCCCGCCTCGAAAACGTTTGCCGCGCATTAATAGCGGCTCTCGAAGCTCAGCCTTCCAGGAAGGCCGCAGAAATATTAATGAAATATTAATGCTGTCGTGCGCGCGCGCAACTCGCTGACCCAACACCGCGACAATACCGCGTTTTCTCGAAATCTCGAAAAGATCCTCGAGTTTCACCGTTTTCTCGCACGGGGGGCACCGAACTTCTTGGACTCTCCCTGCTGCGGTCGCAGCCGCCGTCGCATCCTCTAATCCGTTGCCACTCTCGATATTTCCCTCGAGAATAGTTTTCGACTCGTATCTATCGACCTTGAGAAATCACCTGCGAAATTAGCGAGTGAAACTCGGAATAGCGGAGGTAAATCGTGTCACGGCTAGGGAGCCAACCTGTTCCTCTCCGATGGCAGCTGTTCCATCGAAACGGAACTCGGCTAAATTACAGTCTCTAGACAAGAGCCTTCGCTCTTCGGAATATTTGCCGCGTGGAAACGCAGTTTGGCTTGTGCAATGTCTGCTTGCGTAAAGTGGTGCCCCCTATCTCGCTGGCGCTGGCGGAGAAGAGAAGAGAGGAGACAAGAGGAGAGAAGAAGAGAGTGACATTACAGAGGTCCTTCGTTCGATTCGAGATGGCAAAGAGAGGAGAGAGGAGAGCGGATATCGCATTTCCTCCGGTTCGGGAGTGTGATCTGATTTTAGCAAATGTCCGCGAAACGCTTTGTATTAGTCCTGCACATATAGACACGTTCGCTCCACTCGCGCGACAGAAGTTTGACGACAAAATATTTGTCGTTCAAACAGGCGCCCGGTCCTAACGCTCTCTCGACCCGCGCTCTCCCACGATACGTCCCGCTCTCCCGAACGTAGAACGCTCAGATTTCGGATTTTCATCCATTCGCGTTTTTCCTGTAGTCACACTCGCGCTCCTCGCCGAACCCATCGCGAGGAACATCGCGAAACTACCCCCTTCCCTCGGGTAACGCGACCCTTCGCTTCGCTTTGAAAACTGCTGGCACGCCGCAAAAGTCACCCCCAACTCGAATCGAGGGAAATACCCACGAGGAAAATGAAAAACTTCCCGCTAAAAAGGCAATCGAGAGTTTTGTGCGAAATCTCACGGACGACCTTGGCGCGAGGCAAATTGCGCGAATTAGCCGAAGGACGAAGAAGCGCGGGAAGTTTGACGCGGAATATCGTCGTTCGTCGACGTTTGGAAATTCCGAGACTGGCGCAATTTCGCTCATCCGCTGGTCTCGGGTGCCCTCCGTATGCATTCTTACATGTATTATTCGTGCGTGTGTGCGTGCGCGCCCGCGCGCGTGTGCAGATACACGCACGACGATGATATCCCAGTATGGGATGTACCAGTTACAGAGAGCCATTCGCAGTATTTTTTTATACGTATCAAGAAAAATTCGAGCAAACATCCAGCAAATTTCATGCCCGATACAATTTCAATATTTACTTTTAATTTGAATATAATGTACGGTTTGTATGTATTCCAGTTAATAAAGAAAACCGTTAATATTGCAATTAAAAGGTGGTTCGCTTCTCTCGATCGCAACGATGCGGGGGTAAGTCGTCGTCCGGCGACGGTAGAGACGATTGCACCCCCTCGTCGGATGCACCGGGGACTTCGAGGGAAAAGGAAAGAAGGGAGAGACATCGTTTCGCTTTTCGTCATTCTCGCTCTCTCTCTCTCTCTCTCTCTCTCATTCGCTCGTACTCGCATGCTTGAAAAACTGCTTGTGGCTCGCTTCTTTCGCTCGATTAATTTTCAGTTGCCTACAGAAACTACGGAATAATTAATAACACAACTGAACTCTCCGATAAAGCAAACCGACACGTGTATCTCATACGTGATAACACGCTGCTGCATATCGATTCTCGCAAGACAAACCGTTCGTCCGCGCATACGACGAGGCGTTCCAAATAAAATGTCCTCCGACGAATCCGATCGAAACCACGCGCGACTTTTCAGCAGAACCGCTGAAAATCTCGCTGCGAATTAAAAATATACAAGTTACGGAAAGACGACAGTGTCATCCGCAGTCCAAGCAGGAATTGATTGATATTGGAACTCTTCCGAAACTTCAACGAGCAAAATTTGCTTTCCTCGTTATTTTTTATCGAAAAATATTTAACGAGGGAGAGAGAGAGAGAGGCGTCTAACGAGATTCTCTTGGAATATCAGTAGCGAGGTTTGCCTCGACATGACTTTGTATCGATTTGGAACCGATTGGCGGTTGTGGACGATGGAAGAACGCGCGATTTCACGCGGATTCCGTAAATTCGGAAAATCGAGAGAGTCCGTGGAAGTCTCGAGAGTATGGCGACGACGAGAGGCAGCAGCAGCAGGCGCGAGTTCGGTGCATAATGAGTGCGCGAAGGCGCGTTGCGTAATTGTGGGGGGCACGTGTCGAGGGAACAAATAGATGGTGCACACTTGCCGCTGCCTTGGCACTACCACGTGTTAACCAGGCTAACCGAGATAATCACTCATTACGAGTGTTTAGCGTGGCCTGGCGTCTCCGATTGGCCGAGCAGCCAACCTGGAAGTAACTCGTTCGGCAAACAACCTGCAGTCGAGCAACTCCACTGGTTAGCGCTCGATCTACTTAACATTTTTCTCACTCGGCGCAGAACTAAATTCTGAAATACCGAGAAAAACCGGAGAGGGGCGCCTCGCGTTTTATCGCTCACTCGCGACACGCGAAACCACTCGTTTCCTCTCGAAACGAGCTAAGTAGAACCTCCACCTCGCTACCCCCGTTGCCCCCGTCGCCCCCTGAAAATCTCACTACGCTAATCGACCCGCGCGGGCGATACACAAATTTCTCATCCTCTTTTCGCCAACGACGAGCGCCGGCGGTCGAGTTAGTTGGCCGCCGTCGACTTCTCGACGATTTTTTCCCTCGTCGTACAGCGCGCGACTTGATGAAATTGTCAATTTTTCATTATCCCATCGCGCGATATTTTCATAAACCGCACGCGCGCGCGCGGCACGATAAAACTATTTGCGAAGCGGCGGAAATTCAACATTTGCGGTGGATGTAATTAAAGCGCAAACACGGAGAGCACCGATGGAGATAAAAAATGTCCTTTGAAAATAATATTTTCCAAGAAGTCGCGCGGAAGACGACGCGAATCGCCAGAGAGTGTGGTATCGATCGCGATCGGCTCGATCGGCGGGTTCGGAGCGTCTCTCCGCGCGTTTTTCAGCCGAGACTGCGACTGCGGGGTGAGTCCCCTCGCGTTTGCTTAGCCGTGAACTCGACGATACAGCGATAGGGGGTGGGAGTGGAGGAGACCTGGAATCAAAGTGCGTGGGATCCTTTCGAGCGATCGTAGAAAGATCGAGGGCACGGGAGGACCAAGGCGAGAAACAATCGGCGGAAAATCGTCGCGAGCGGAAACAGGAGGAAGGCGGCGAAACCTTCGGCGTTCCCGTAGAAAATGCTAACGAGTCGTTTCCCTTTGATTTCAAGGTCCTTCGGGATGACAAACCGATTGGATAGGGAGAGTTGCTCTCGAGGCGTACGCCGATGTCCTCGATCGGGGGAAGATTTCGTCGGTTTCCTCTCGCGATTCGCGCGCCGCGACTTTTTTACGGACTTTCGCGACTTCTGGCGAATTCGCGCGCATGTTCGATATCGCGAGTGGCGAGCGGCGACTCGCGATTCGCGACTCGATATCGTGAATCGTGAATTGTGCGTCGCGAACGCTCACATATGGCCGCGAAAGGTCGAGTGACGTGGTCCCCAGCCCCGGCTGCGCAAATATTGATCGAGGTGTCGCCGCGTGACGAAAAATTCCACCGAATGCCTGGAATAAAGCGTAAAACACCGGCGCCCGCGCCCGCACCCGCACCCGCGCTCCAAACTTTTCAATGTTCCACAAATTTTCCCAACTTTCAAAAGTCCTACGCGCGTTTTGCTCTTGTTCCTCTCTATCGGGATCGCTCCCCGACCTCGCGGATTCTCCCAAAGATTCCCCCCGGACACCCTGGACCCGCCGTTACATCGATCGCTCGGAACGGCCTACGAGAAGATAGGGAGGAAGAGGAAGGGAAAGAAACGAAAGAGAAAAGAGGGAAAAAACGACGGCGAGTGCCTTTTCGGTCTCTCGGCAATCGTCGTCGAATCCCTGCTGTCTCCTCAATTTTCCATAATAACCCTGGCACGCAAGCACAGAAGTTAACTTTGTTTCTTAACAAGAGTTCACGTTTCTGCAAATATGCACAGAGTATGTACTGTTGTAAGAACCATTAATTTTTGCCGATTACGCGCGGTGCTCTAACCTTACAATATTGACTCGAAGTACGTTAATAAAACCTGATATATTTTTATCGCCAAATAGAGATTTATCGCAAATATTTAATGACATTCTAATAAACACCGTGCGTGTGTGCGCGTAGTACGTGTGTTTGTGAATGTAGAGTGTCGATGCAGGTAAAAGTATATGTGTGTGCATACACGCGCCTCGCGTAATAATGACTCGCGGGGACAGAGTCGCGCAGCTGAAAACTTCGTTAAGATGAGAGCCACTGGGATAGATAAGAAAAGTGCATTTGCGAGGAAAACGACCGAACAAACACTACCAAACAAACGCATACTCGAGCAGATTTGTAGGCCGAAATGCTCGGTAGCCCGGTTCTTGATTCGTTCAAATAGCAAATATTCGAAGATTACACAATGTTTAGCCGACAACTTACGAGCGCGCGCGCGTACTCGCACACCCGTGCGCTGCTTGTCTGAAAATATTTGTCTGGCTCTACCAGTTTTTTTTTCCCTAGAGTAAATTTGTAGATTTGATTTCGAATAATATTAACAAACTTCTTTTATCTCGGCGATTATCTTCGAATTGCAAGCAACGCGCGTAACCGAGACCAACGCGCCAAACAATCGAAACCGATGCAGTCTACCGTGAAACTCTCGTTCGCGCGAATTGTTCGACGAATTCGAACAATTCGCGCGAATAACCGAGTTGCCGCCTGGATCGCGGAAAGTGCGAAAAATTTGGAAAACCGAACAACGGGGGTTCTCACGAGAGGCGAGAAGGCGCGAGAAACGCCTGCAGGTTGAGCGTCGAAGAAGAGCAAAATAAAGAGCAGGAGGGGGAGGAGAGGGCGAAACCGGGGAAAATGACCCGAGCGAAAAGTATGATTAATCAATGGGAATGGGCGAATAAAAAGTTGCACGGAGGGAGTGAATTTGGCGAGAGTGGAGAGAGGGGTTGCGTAGAGGGGTTGAAAGCTACGTTTATCAGATCTCTTATCCCGAGAGATTGGCTAATAGAAGAATCGAGCTTTGCAGCGTGCGCGGCAAATCGGTTCGTGGCCTGGGGGAACAGGTGGTAGGCGCTAAGCGCGAGGGAAAGAGAAGATGGGTTAGCGTGGGTTAGCGTGGGGTAGTTGCACGCGTGTCGAATAACCCCAGCCCAGCCCAGGCCAGAGACCAGGCCAGGCCAGCCCAGAGCTCGAACTAGCCCAACCCAACGTGGCGTAGCGTAGCGTGGCGTAGCGTGGTACGGGGTTGCCTAGCCTCCTGGTCTGGAGTCTGGACTGACCTGGCCTGGCCTGGCTTGCCCCGTTGGACCAGCTGAACGTTGGTGCGCGGGGGGTCACAGCTGGGTACCGCAGCTAAATTTCGCTCCCCGCACTCCAAAAGAACACGCAACCCCTGCGGTGAACTTTACCGGCACTATATTGCCGGTGGCACTCGAATCTCTGATTCTCCATTGTGCCTCTTAACTACTCTCTCTCTCTCTCTCTCTCTCCCTCCCTCGTCGTTCACAATTTTTCCGCTTTAATTTCAATAATTTCACGATCTTCCTCGAAATCGAAGGACCACCCCCTCCCTCTTTTCGATCCTCCGCGACGGACTCGGCTCGTTTAAAGAGACGCGTACAAGCTCGGGGAGAGGAAGTGGCATTGTCGCGATTTCTCCGGACGGGAGGAGGAAAATTTTCAAATGTAATCAATCGTGCTCGTTCCGACGGAAAGCTGGAGAGAAGGCCCTTTTTAGTAGGTCCATCCAACTTATTGACACAGTTGGCGCGCGTGACGCTCTATTACAGCTTTTAATCAGAAACTCACGAATTTTTCAGCCACTCCACAGCCGGCTACCACCGATAAATATTGTCTGACGTCATTTTCTGGAGCACGCCAGATAATTGAAAAGCGTTTCATGCTGTAAATTTGCGCTTAATACCCAATTAAGAGGAAGGTGCGCGGGAGCGTATACGTGTGCAAATAGATGCGCGTATCTGCCATAAAATATCCGTGCACGTCGTGCGCGCGCGTGTGCACGCGTGAAATTTCGCGCGAGAATCGGCGAGGGTGGAATCGATGATTTTGCAAAATGTCACGGGACGGCGATGGGCGGAGGGGTGGTCGTTTCGACGAATCTGGCAATCGCAGTGGAGGAGATAAAGGAATGGTCGTACCTGCTTGCGAGTCGCGGTCGCGCGGGGGGGTGGCGGTGGAGGCAGACAGACGAATTAGTTTGCGATGGGGCGTTAGACGACGTTTGGCAGCGCTTTGCGATGTTAATCGCATTAGCGCGGATAAATCAAACAATTAGCGGCCGCGAGCGCTGCCGTAAATCGGTATTATCATAGCCCCAGTTGTATGATTTTCACGAGTTACGCTCCGACCACAGAAATTAAACGCTCTTTCGCATTCTCTACATCATCGCTTTTAATTGGAGGGGGATGCAGCGATAATTTTTGTCGGGATATTTCTTAATTAAGCGCCACCGATGAACGCGACACGCGTTATTTCCGTAATATTCAGCGGAGTGGCCCGAGTGAAATTGAGCGAACTTTACGCAAGTTGAAAACGTCGAGGAGGAGAAAAACCGCGGGGGGTGGCGGTCGGTGATGGTATCGAGTGGAGCGAGAAGGAAGATGAAAAAAGTGGTTCGTCGCGTGGTGGACGATTAAAATACGCCTAGCGATTATATGTGTGTGTTCGTACGCGACTGTACCGTGCTAATATTTCTTTGATTCGATCGTGGACGGTGCGTCCCGTATTCCCACGGTTCGTGTGTCGCGCGGGGACCACTCGAAGAGCAATTGCCTTTCGGCGAAGAAGAGTTCATCATCAGGCACCGATGTAAACCACCACCTTTCGATGATGCTTCTGCATGCCTCGATATTGCGATCCAATTCCCCGGGGCGTTTTCCGCCCGCGTGATCCTGCGCTCCTGCAAATTCACACAAGAGCCGGCAACGTCTCCCCCCTCCCTTCGCAACCCTCCGGTGCTCTCACGGAAAAATTAAATACCCCGCGCAATTTTCCGCGAAATACGCACACGCGTGTCGTCCCACCTGAAAAATTTATCATTCGGCGGGGGTGAAAGGGTCCTATACGGTCACCGGATCTATTTTCTTCCTTGGACTTTTTTTCTCCGGGGGTTTTCTCAGGGGGTGAGGGATGTACGCGGTACTCGTACACCACGCTGAGAATTTTCGCGTGACCGATGGGTTTCTCCATCGAAGCGGCGGCGGCGGCAGGCAGGCAGGCTTTTCCTGCGTGGCTGCAGAAAAGTGATTGAGCACGATGCAGATCGTGGTGTGACGTAGCACCGGGGGTGGCTGACTGGCTGGTTGGCTGGCCGCCATGGCGCGGAATGTTTTGACAGGGTTCATGGCACGTGACTGATAGCTGTTTGTAAAACATCGTCGGTTCTTTTATCGCGCCGATATTAAGCGGACGCAGAGCCACGTGACCATGGGTCACCACTAGCGCTGCACCCTCTTTCCGATGCCTCTAGGGTTCGGCCTGAAGCCTTGGGACGTGGGGGTTGCGAGTAATTGTGCGGCTGGAGAGAGCCGAGCACTGATATCCCATTGTCCTTGCGCTACCATCCTCCTGCTGCTGCTGCCGCTGCCGCCGTCGCCGTGATTTTCATTCCACGCACGTGATAATCTAATCGAAATTAATTTCGCCTTAACCCCCGGGGACCGATTTTGTTTACTTACCTGACAAATTTTTACGGCGACTCTTATAGATATATTTCTCCCCTTTACCCAAGTTTGCTTCGAGAACTGTTTGATGAAACACCATCGATAACGGCAACGAGTCGTATTAATGAACAATAATTAAATGTTATTATAAAAAGTTGCTTGCGCGCGTCGATTCAATCGCGTTTCAACAATTATTTTAGCTCTATTGTTCTGAATAATATTGAAGCGAAAGAAGAAACGATAAACGAACAACTGTTTGCCGTGTAATAATAGTGATTTTATTATTAACTTTTATCTTTTGTGTGTAAATTTGTAATGTGTCGTTAAATTTCGAGGAGCTTGCGTTAATGTTTATCTAATTCTTGATATCCCGTCTACCTTTTCTTTATCTAAGTTATCTTATTGGTATTCAAAATTCGATTGACACACACTCCTCATTGGAGAAATTGCGGACTTTCGTGAAAGCAGTTTTCGAAATTTTATTAACATCTCGCTGATATCGCTCGATTTGTTTGGAAAAGCACCGATCAGACGGCAATGAGAGGAGAAAATCGAATAATGCATTTTACAGTTTGTTCTTAAAAAATCTTGTCGGAATCATCGATGAGCTGTTGGAAGAGGGGGCGGGGGCGTAAGCAGCAACGGACGTGGAGGGAGATATTGCGGAGATAAGAAGGTCGTTTACTCGCAAATAATAGACTTCTAATTCGATTGGCTTTTCAACGCCATCTCGCTAACGGGGAAAATATGATCGATTTTAGTATTGAAAAAATACAAAGACAACATATGAATCGTTATTTGCTTGGAACGGGCAATAATAACGTACAACGTCCATCCTGTTTGTGGAACGAAAGTAGTAACTCGCGCTTGTTTACGCGGCGCAAATAAGCAAACAAGAAATTACCGTGCATCGACTTTACGTGGAATTAGTGGCGATGAAAAATGGGCGGAGCGAAAAACAGGGATCGAGATAGTCGCCGTTGACTTATTGTCTTGAGATGCAACAAGTTTCGGGAAAAAAAAAATATTTTTCCTCAAACGAACAAGCGAAATTACTCGTGGTGCGCGCGGGCGCGCGTGTATTCAATTTCCTTCGAGTCAATCTCCGCGTAATCCTTCTTTCGTAGGCCAATTTTATTATTCTCCTCGGATGAATAAATATTTAATTCAAATGACTAAATATTTGTCCTCCCTAAATATTAGTATTTGAACGCTTTAATCCAGTTTACTCATTTTTTTTTATCAGCATATCGTAACAAAATGAAATTTACATGAAGCGCGCGTCGCCATTGAGTCCGAGATCAAATAAAGAGCGAAGAGATGAAATGAGTTGAATGAGAATTTAAGCGCCGGAACGAACCCCCTAGAAATTTTTAAGGGAAACCGCACGCTCGCGAGTCTAAATGCGATCGGTCCTTCGCTCATTATCGTCTTCCCATCCTTGGTGTCGTTTCAGCGATTACGCGTAACCTCGAAGACCCGAGGAAATTTCCATCGGGGAATTTCGCGAGAAAACTTTCCGCCGAGGAAGCGGAGGAGAAGCGGCCTAATAAGAGGAGGAAGAAGAAGAAGAAGAAGAAGAAGAGGAAAAGGAGGAGGAGGAAGAGCGGAAAATATCCTAGATATCCGTCGTCGCGAGGAACATAATTATTTACATTGCAATATATCCGTTCAGCTATGGACTCGGCGCCCATTATCATAGTAGCCGGATCGATAATGCCTGATAACAGGCGTTTCTCGTGAGAGCCAGTGATAAAAATAGCAACGGCCAGCCAGGCCAGGCCAGGCTAGGCAGAGCCAGTCAGCGGACAACCTACAGCCGACTCTACCCATAACGAAACAGTTATTTCACTCATGAGTGTCATGGCGTCCCAAGCGCGCTAATCCAACAAGGAATCCGTTGAAAGGCTCCTCCGACCAATAGAAAACTATCTCCGCATTCGACTCTCGTTCATTTGTCAGCTAACTAAACACGCGTCGATCGTCGAGACGAAACGAAACGAGGCGAGGCGAGGCGAGCGCGCTGCTGTGAAATAGCCTTAAGGACTCGGGAGAGACTCGCCGAGTACTCGTTCGTCGCACTCGCAGTTTCACGCGAGTTTTCACTTCTCGTTGAACGAGACGCCAACCCGGAAGAAGGAAATAAAAAAAACCTGAACAAATGTAGGTCACGCGCAGAAGGAGGTCGAAAGTTCGGGGCAAGAGCTCGCGGAGCGGAAAGGGGTACGAAAAAAGGGGTGGAAGCAGGATTTTGGATTGTCCGGACAATTTGAACTTTTCAGGCGACCGGAAGTCCTCGGAGGAGTCTCCTCCGGATGGATATTGCAGATTCGCCAGCCAACCAGCTCGAGGAAGCTCGGCCAACGAAGCGGTTGCGAGCGAACGATGGCGAGCGCGCGGGGGGCGGGGGTGGAGGGTGGTCTGTTTGCTCATGAAATATGCAGACGTACGGGCTGCTCGATGCATAAAACTGCTCGAAAGCACTGAAACTCGCGTGCGCTTTCGCGCGAGCCACAGGATTTTCTGTGTTTGCGAGAGCGCCACTTTCCACGACGTAACCGGGCCATACCGACCGGATACTTCCCCCAGGTCGCGCGGCGACGGCGACGGCGACGTGGAACAACAGCCTGGCCAAAAGAAATCCGACGAACCCCCGCCCCCGTCGATAGAACCCAGTGAAACTCTCGAAAACAAGATAATAAGTCGAAAACTATTCTCGTACTCACGGGTGGACGCTGGCGACAGATACGAAGGATTCGTCATTGCGCAGCGTCGTTCGACAAAGATTAGGTAATCGGTCTGAACTTTTCACTGAAACGTCAAATAGAGACTTTAACCGAGATTATCCGGGAAGATCCCGAGAAAACACGATGCAAAGTCGATGGGAAATATCTGAAAAATAATTTACGGGGTCCGTCTTTGTCGAGCAGCGGAAGGGGTTGCGGGGAGAAAGATGGATAAGGAAGAGAGGAAGAGGGGGTGGAGGGAGAGACGGGTAAGCTGGTCGTTTTATGCGCGATGGCTATCGTGACTTGATTTCGACGCGGGTTAATTGCGATAACCCGTCGATGTTGGCAGGTAGGCATATGCCGGCCTCAGGGTTAAATAATCAAACGTTGTTACGTGCACCGTGACACGTCACGTGACACGAACACGTTTACCACCATATGTTTTCTTTTCGGCGCAATCTGGCTCGTGCTACGAGCCAAGTTGTTCGATCGAGTTGAAAGTTTCACGAGTCCAAATATAGCGAGGATCGCTTCAGTTTTAGCTTTCAACCCTGTGTGTAGCCATTGAGCGGCGAGCGGTTTTTATAGGGAACTTCGTCGAGTTTGAGAAGTACGGTAGAAAATAAGGGGCACTTAATGGTTCGTGCAGATGTAGAGCGGTAGCTTCCCCGAGGTTCGATCGATAATTGCTTGACATCGACATTGGCACAGGTACGCAGGTACGCGTGGGTGTGGGTACCGAAGGATGTCCGAGGCGAGGGGAGGAAACAACCCCATAAGCCCCCTTGTCATGCCCGTATAGCCTCGTGAGTGGTCATCGTTTGTTTTGACTAACATTGCTATCTGCAAGCATGGGGCTTGTTTGACTTATTTACACTTACGCGAGAAGACGCACACGCACGTACGCACATACACGCGCGCGCGCGCGCGCGCTATCACGCATTCTCGAAAAGACGTTCGACGAGCAAAACAAACCGATAAGAATTCGTGAGAAAATCAATTTTCACGTTAACTGCCCCCCGATTGCCTTGCAATACCGAGTAGGAAAAGCGGAGGAGGAGAGACGGATTTCCCGAGAGCAAATTTGCTGAATTTCAACCCCCCAACGGAGGTCATCCCTCGTCGATCCTCGCGTGGTGGTATTTCGCTGCTTGAAAAATGCGTTCGATAATCGTCGGCTTTTCTTATTAGTTAAGGTAGCGATAAAAGGGAACGGAGGTGGAAAAAGGGGGAGAGATAGGGAGACAGGGATACGAAGATAAACGAGGAGGCAGGGGGGAAAAGAGGCGAGGAGAGAAAACAAGCCACCGACGTACTTTATGCAGGAGCGAATAAAACGGGCTAATGTTTCAGGAGGGTTCGCTCCTATCGGTATAGATCGAGCAAACAACGCATTTCCAGCGCGGAAGTAACTCCCAAATTCTCTCGCGGCAAGAACCGATGACACGAGGCCAGTGGAAAAGTATCGCGCCGACCCCATTGACCTTGGCGTTTGATCGATCGCGTCATAGAACTCGGCCGGGAAAATAATCGAAAAGAAGCGAACTCCCGCGCTCCGAGAGAATCCTGCTCTCTCCCCGGAGTCGGGAGATAAATGCTAAAGCAACTACTTGGAATTTCTTTTGGTCGGAGCTAATTTTATTGCGGCTTATCAGCTCTCAGCGATCTCCGCTGTTGTCAATGTCTCGCGTTAATCGTCGTTTGCCTCGAGTGCATCGGTAAATAAACTAAAGTGACTAGCCGTCCGGAGGAGCGGCTGCTACTCTCTTCCAGAACGAGTCTATAGACAAGCAAGCAGCTATAGTAATGAATATCGGCCACCGCGACTAAGGGGGGAATCAGTTATTCGATAAAAATAAGCCGATAAAAGTGTCGCAGTCACCACCGCGTCTCTCCTTTTTCCCTTAACCCTTTTCACTTTTCTCCTCTCGTCCCTTCCGTGGTTCTTCCAATTTCTTTCCACCGCGTTTCAGAAAGAGGAAGAAGGGAGAGAAAGGATTTTTTGTTTTTTTTTTTTGTTTTTTTTTTCTGGGAGAGAAAGAGAAACTCCTCAATGCAGATCCTTCTCGAACCGATCGCGTTTCAATTCGAGCGATCGGTCACGGCCCTCGTCGCACGGATCGTCTTTGACGAGCGTCGTAAAAAATTCATTAGCCGCCCAGGGAATCGATCGCACGTCCGTGTAATTGCATGGCCCCGTCGGGCCGAGGCGGCATCTTACCATGCCGATCGTCACAAGTCAGAAACGCCAGTGCGCATTAACGAAATTGCGCTTTCACCGGCTCTCGATCCTCGATCTCGTCGATCTCGAAGACCGATCGTTTTCTCAAAGTTCCAGACGATACGCGTGAAAAGCGAGGAATTGTGCGATCGCGGTTGCTTCTCGTTACAGTCGTCGTCGTCGTCGTCGTCGTCGTCATCGTCATCGTCGACTCGCAACTTTTTAGCGATCGAACCGAGGCGGGACGCACTCGCTCCATTTTATTGGCCAGCGTCGATTTATTCTCGACGCAGAAACACGTGGACGTTCCTTGCGGGAATCGCGGAACGAATCGTGCCGCAAATTTAACGATTTGCACCGGATCGAAGGAACGGCGGGGCGAGGTGCGCGGGGGCGGCGTGAACATTCCTGAAGACCGGCGTCATCTTTTTTTTTATCGCTTCATCGTAAAGGATCGCAATCGCTTGGCGGAGGAAGCGAGAGGATGCGCCGAGGATGTTCGAGATCGAGATCGAGAGAAACTCGGGAGGAAAACGATATTTCACGATGAACCGCGCGAGTTTTTGACGCAATACGCGTACCGGCGGCACTACCCGCACGCATACATTCACGGGGAAGAGACTATACTCTCCTGATTTCGCTGCTACGTAGAGATAAGCGGTTAAGTACGCAACCGGCAGATAAGTATTTTTCGCTGAAAATTCCTCTGGCAACATTTTCATCGTAAGAAATATGAGCGGCATATGAATCACTTCGGTCTCTGTCTCTCGACGAAGAAGAAGAAGAAGTTTCCGTTACGGAGATCGAGTTTGAGAAACGATTAGAGAATCACGTGGCACGTGATTCGATTTCAGACGACGATGATCCACTGAAATTCTTCCGAAGCTTTTTTTAGATCAACACACGTGGGTCAATAATCGTGTATAGTAAATATCAAAGACATCTCGGGGCGCGCGCAATCTTTTGCAAATATCTCTGAATTGTCTAGGAGTTAATCGTAAAAGTTAAGCGGCCTCTATCTCGCGGAAGGGAAAAAGGCGAGGAAAGGAGCGGACACGCGAGAAGGGAAATGAAAATACGATACTCGATTATTTATCGAATCGTTTGCTTTTAAATATTGAACTTCGTCTCTGTGGTCATTCGGTAAAGAAGAACAGGAAAAGGGAGGAGAGAGGAAAAAAGTATTGTTTCAGTGATAGACACTATTATTAGACAGACGGAATTCAGAAAAGTGATCGGTGCGGAATGAGAAAAGTTGATGAAAATCAGAAAGGAGGAGAAAGGGATCGCTTCTTAATAGCTTCCCCTCGAGGAAGCATTGAATGTATAAATGAGAGAGGCGACATTAACGCGTTAATTAATCGTGTCATCGATATCCGGAAGGAAAGACTCGAAATCGAAAAGAAGTTTCCCACTTTTAATCGGATTTTCAACGATGGCCAAGCGGGCGCTGCTAAATTAATTCCATCAGCTACGGCGATCGGTGCGACGAGCTGGAGATGATTTGGCTAACGAGGCAAATTCTTAAATTAACGAAGAAACTACCTTCGTCGAGTCTTCGAGCCTTCCCCCTCCCTCCCTCCCTCCCTCGGCGCTGTTCCACCTTTGCCGGAAACATTCGCAGCGGAGAAAGTTGGCTCGCCATGAAAAAGGGGAAAACGTCGAAAGGCGCGAAAGCTGATTAAAGAAAAACACGTGTCGAGTATTCGAATTGGATCGGAGAGAAGAATTTTCCTTACCATTATTCCAGTCGTTCTCGTCCTCTCTATCTTTTCGCTACTCGGGCCACTCAACCCCACGCCACCGCACACCACGCCTAACGTAATCTTATCGGCCGTGGCGTTATCAAGCAACGTATTTATGGGATGGGATATGAACCTGGAGAATAGATATCACTTTGGAGTTTCTCAGCCAGCCAACTGATATGCGTTTCGCGTCGTTTCGATCCAAAAAGAACGTATAATTTATGAATGCCCGTGTTTTTTCCTTTTTTCATCGAATCCAACGTCAAACATCAACGTCAGGAAAAAGGAAGGGAAGGGAAGGGAAGGGAAGGGAAGGAAAGGGAGGGAAGTGGGGAAGAGAACGAGGCAGGAGGTTTCGTATCGCGAGAAGTTCCAACTTTGCTCTTTTCGGTCTCGAGTCGCGGTTTCTCCGTCCGATACACGCACCCCTACGATAAATCAGCGTTGGTGCCTTGTTTCGCTTGGAAAACAAAATGGCGGAGCTTTCCTCCAGTTCTCAGCCAGCGCGCTCGCTCAGCCTACGGTGATGACAGTCAGGAAGGTGGGGTTGACGCGATTTGCTCGATACCTGGATCAACCTCGTACCCATTTACCTGTTTTCACGCGAGGATTTTTTCTCGTGGCTCAACAGCCCGCGAGGCCCTGGACTCGCGCGCGAGTTCCCCCGAGCGAGGAGTTCGGTGCGTTTGCACAAGTGTCTTCTACTCGAGCATATCCCGATAATTTCTGCCTTCGCCTTCTGGCTCCTCCGACGGCGGCCATTCACTCGAGTTCCGACGATAATAAATTTCGGTAGTCTGTGCGCATTGTCGAGCGGAGGAGCTGCCACTCTGCCACTGCCATCAGCGCGCCAGCTCTGCCTCATTAGCATGACAACGGGGCCGCCATCTTCTTGGCCAGTGGCTCGAAGGAAGCGGACGTGTCTTGAAAAATTGTGTCGATCGTCACCGTCGATCGCGACGACGACGGCGATGCGACATTCTTCAAGGAAAAGAAAGAAACGACGAGGGGAGGAAACGGGGAAGAGACGGGGACGGAAGGGGTAGAGGAGATATCGGCGAAAAATCGAAATAAGCAAAATCGCCAAGATGGCGCCTCCACGTGGGAACCAAAGCGTTTTCTCGCTTATCCGAATTAGCGTCGATCGGCCAAAATATTTAACCTGCGATTAAGCGGCGCGTTCCCGTACACAGAATGATTCAAGAATCAAATATACCAAGAGTCAACCGCGGGGTAGACTAGGTACATACTCAGACACACACGCGCGCGCGCACGCACACACGCGGAGGCGCACACATTTACGCATATTGTGCCGAATGCTTCGTCTACTCGTGTGTGGCCCTGTGTAATACGCCGGCACTCTCATCATGGCGCAAGCAACAACGTCGACCTACGCTCTGTGTGTATAATATATACCACGTTGCGACATGCCGATGTGTGTATACGAGTGTATAGGTGTGTGGGTATATATGCACTCTGCCTCACTAGCAAACCTACTACCCCTTCTCAACGACACGTTATACGTATACCTCTGTACACAGTGAACAGTGTCGAGGCATTACCAACACTATTGCATCCTCGGGGTGGAGGGCCCTGTTTACCACGGTAAGCGGGAGAAAGCTGGAAAAACCAGAAGGGCCAATGACGGAAAGAGAAAATTTCTCGAAACAAGAGGGGTAAATCTATACACACACACACGCGCGCGCGCGCGCGCGAGCTCGTGCATTTATGAGGTAAAAACGAGAGGGGGGAGAGAGAGAGAGAGAAGGAGGAGTAGACGAAAAAGAAGCAATTTGAGAAAGAGAGAGAAAAAAGTGACGTCGAGAAAACACGAAGAAAAAGGAGAGAGAGAGAGAGAGAGAAGGGGAGAGAAATCTGGTAGAAAAGAGAGTAGACACGGCAGAGATGCCGCGCTGACATTGCTTGAACATATTTGAGTTGCTCCGCTCATGACCAAATATTTATTTATTTGCTTGGTAATACACATTTGTATTAAGCGAGCACCACGTTTTGGAGCTTGCACTCGCTCGCTCTCTCGTTCGGATTTCCCTCGGCCTCGGAGACGACGACGTCTCGCGTCTCCACCACCGGCCACTTCACCCCAACCCCAACTAACGCAGCGCTCCGCTTAATTAGTCCTTTTCCTCCCTGAAATTTGCGCCTCTCGCGCTCTCCAATGAAAAACGCGAAAAAGTGCATTCCGCAAACCTCAACGCGCGTCAACCCTCGTCCCCGACAACCGACTCCATCTTGAAATCCACCGTCTCATCCGCTCGCTCTCCCCGTTCTCGCATCGTTCCACCTAAGAATAAACCTCCAATTTATTGTTCCCCCAACCCGTGCCGTAGCTAAAAATAATATTGACATGCAAATATAAGATACTCTTGTAGAAAATATACTTGAATAAGAGATTTTACACGCGCGCGCACACATACCGAAGACAAACCGAAGATTAAAGAAGTCACACTTACCAAGCAAATAATAACATAATGTTGAATACCTGTCGAGGTCTAAACTAGACCACACGATAGTTGACATTGTCCCTACATTGTGCGCGCGCGCTCGCGCGTTCGTGCGTACATACGTGTGTTTGTTGTATACACGCTATAGAATATCGGCTGGTAATTCTATTTGGACGAAAGAACAAGCGTCGGGAGCTCCCTCCAGAATGGGATGGGGAAGGGGGTTCCCTCCATGGATATCTCCAAGTTTTTCAAGCTCCTCGCGCACGTCGAGGAACGGTCAGCAGCTGGCAGGGGTGCGGGGGGTGCGTTCGATAAACGTGGCCGATGTCCAGGATTGGCCGAGGTCGGGAAGTCAGGAAGCTACAATATTGCCAAGAAGATTCAATAAACCCGCCACTGGAACGAAGCGTTATTCCAAATATTACCAACTCAAACATCGTTGGAGTTGCTTGCTCCGCGCTCATACCACTTCGGATCAAAGACAAAGATTAGCCCGGTCAAATAATGGCAAAGGAGTTGGAGCCAGTGTGTACGGCTAAACGTCGTGTAAACGAATTTCCTTCCCACTTGTCTCCTCCATGCGCGTATCGCCTTCTACTCTTCCGTTCTGTGTTACGTCTGGTCCCGCTTCGTTTCCTTTCCTTTCCTTTCCTTTCGTTGCATTCCCTTCCATTCCGCGAGAGAACATCTCCCCCTGCAGGCTCCGGAAACTCCAAGAAGATTCCTTTGAGGAAAGCTTTGAGGACCCTCACGGGGGGTCACCGTGCGTTGGTACAGTCCCCCGCAAGAGTCCGGATTTCGCGATTCTACTCTGTCGTTTGGTTTCGTCTCGTTTCCCGTAAATGTAAATTCGCAAAGCAGAAGCCATTGGTGGGCACCGGCAGTCCAGCGGATGTTTTTCGAGACCGGGATCTCACCGGTGGTGGTGATGGTGGTGGTGGTGGTGGTAGGTACACACGGAGAAGTATCGTCTTCTCCACTCGCATTCAAGTTCTGCGGTAGACGATAATGGGTCTCCGACCCGATCGAGATAAAAAACCGATGGAATAGCACGCTCGTATAGTTTTCGCCGATAATTGATCGATAAACGTTTTGTTTGCGCCCGACCTACATTACTTTGCGATAATAACGCGCGGTGGTCGTAACAAACACGAGTGCACGAGGATCTCGGAGATGACAAGTGGTCGGGATCGCCGTTGTCTCTATGTGCAATCAGCACGTCGCGGAGTCGCGATTGTTTTCAGCGAGATCCACAGCAACGACGACGACGACGACGACGACGACGAATTCTCTCGCGCGTTAGAAAGCGCACCGTTGCGAATCCCCGGGTCCGGAAGTCCTGCGGGAGAAAAATGATAAAAAAAAGTGGTAACTTATCGTAATGTCGGCGATTGGCGGGGGTGGGGGTGGAGGGAGAAAAAAGAAGAAAATCAAGGGAAGACGAGTCGAGTAAAATCAAGTCCCGGATGGCATTCCGGAGGAAATCCAAATCCCAGTCATCCAAGACCGAGGAGTTGCCAGCGGGAGGAGGAGGAGGAGGAGGTGGAGGCGGAGGGTAGTAGGAAGCACCTAACCGACCTTCCGGTGATTTCCAGAGGCAGACTCGCGAGGAACTTTCTTAGGGAAATTTTCCAAGCAAATTCCCTGCATTCCCGAGCAAACACGCGATGCCTGTTTATGTAGCGTAGGTCGAGGCGCAACTCCAGGAGAAGAGACCCGGGTTCCTCCGGATCCTCCGAGGCGCGAAGCTTCCGGCTGGGCGCTCGCGATAATCCGAGATGATCCCAGCCAATTCTCCCTCCCCTTCCTCCCTCTCTTCTTCTCTTTCTTCCTTTCTGCCTTCGAGGAAGCCACTCGTATATAAACAGGACTAACGCGCTAACCGCAAGATTTATTTGACGCATAATGGAAAACGATGACGGGGGGATTAGGGGGAGGGGGGCGGCGGTTGTTAGTCCGTCGAGCACTCTCGTTGATGGCCAACAAATAAAAGCGAAAGCTCTCTAAATATGCCGTGGAATCAGGCCGAGAAGGAAAATCGCGAGTCGCCGTGAATCGAGTCGCGTCCCCTCGTCGTCGGTTCTTCCCCGTCGCTCCGGGGGAGGGGAGGCTTCAGCGGCTCCTTCAGCGGTGACGTCCCGTCGGAGCGGGGAAATTTTTTAGCGGAACTCCCCCAGGATTTATCGCGTTCCGCCGGGTCAATACTATCGCCGCAACTCGACCGATTGCCCACCTCCACCTCCTCCTCCTCCTCCACTACCTTGCACCTACACTTACCTACCTACCTACCAACCAACAAATGTTTGCTCGCGTCGGGACATTGCCACTCGCGCACCCCGCCCCTTCTCTCCCTTGGCTTTTCCTCCAACGTCAAAGAGGAATCTCCTTATCTCGATTCATTGTTTATCAGGAGCTTAAAAATATCCTGAGTCTCATACGTTGGAACTTATTGGACTTTTGATGCCTCCTCCTCGTTGTCGTCGTCGTCGTCGTCGTCGTCCTTATCTCTCGCCGAGGCGAGCGTGAGATTGCGTGTTTGCATATTGCAAACTTATCAGAGCTGGCGGAGCGCCCGAGAGACGCAAAGTATAAGTAAGTTTCGCTTGCCGAGACCACCGAGGGAAAATTGCCAATGAAAATTCACAGTGGGAGTACAACAATCATGGGTCTCTAGCTCCGATTAAAATTTGCAAGGGAACGAGACCAAAGAGGTAAGCCGACGAGATGTCGAGACCCGAGATATTTGATAAGACAGGGAGAGGGTTGCATGAGAGAAAGAGAGAGAGAGAGAGAGAGAGAGAGTGGGGGTGAATTCAGACGTTTTGGAAAGTACGTGATGTGCGAAGAGACGGGCAGTGGGGGTGAGGGGACGAGGGTAAACAGAATGACGTTGAATTTTGCGGTTTGCACCTCCTGCGGGCGACGCAGGTGTATCTCGAGGGGGATGGAGGGAGGAGGAGGAAGCTCGAGGGAAACTCGGAGAATGTTAAAAGCCAAAGACTGCGGGGGCGTTTATTTGCGTAGATCCGAGGCGATCGGACAAGTGGTGGCGGGAGGCCTTTGTCGGGGACTTTGCCGACTGCATGGGTGGCTTTTCTTTTACCCCTTCCCCCGCGGCACGGCTCGACTCAACTTTTAACTCGATATTCCTCATTAATTGTTTTCTCTCGGAATCTCAAGGACTCGGGTAAACATTTGTCCTGTAAGGGACGAGCGCCGTGCTCCTCTCTCAGACATTTTTCCAATTCCGCGAGAATAACGCGCCCTCGAGAAAAACTCGAGAATTCGAAAAACCACCCTCTCGCCGGTAGGAGGCAGTTCAATTACATAATACCCGTACTCCTACTTTTACTTATTTACCTCCCCGACCAAGCTTCCTCGAAAATTTTCCATTTTTTCACCCCTCTCCCTCTCTCCCTTTATTTTCCTTTCCACTCGCACGCATCGTAATGCCAAACTAGTTGGGATCGGTGAAAGGCTGAGGGGCACTTCGAAAGGGAAGGGGGAGAACACTCGTTGATCTTGCCTAAGAAAATTTCTCGAGATGTTTTTTTTTCTCTTTTTTCTTCTCGAAACGTGTCCGATTTGCTTTCGTCGAAGTATCGAGGTTTCAAATGGGAGGAAAGTTATTGGTTTAACGGGGTGGAGGAGGAGGGGAAGGGGGAGAGGATAAGAAGGAATGGCTGTCGACGCTTGATAGATAGGAGAGACTCCGGCGTACCAGGAAAGATTCGCTAGATTTTCCCGCGGAATGAATGAAGTTTCAAGATGGTCGCGGCGATACGCGAGTGAAAGGCGCGCGTGCGCACGCGCTCTACACACACACACACACACACACACACGTACACACGCGCGCGCGTGCATACACGGGCTTTATACGAGGAGTTAAGAGATCGGTATTGATTGGCCTGTTTGCGAAGAACACACAAGCCAATACATGCCGGCGGAACGCAGCGTGCCAATATTAGCGCGGAAATTACGTAAAACAAAGGGAGCGCGCCGGAACTCGACAAGTTGTACGATCGATGAAGAAACACGGCCAAAGAAAACTATCTGCTTGGAAGATCCCCCGGACCCCCCCGCCCCTCCGGACTCCACGCGAAGATAATTGGCCCTGAGAAAATGACTGCCTCGAGGAGGGTACGGCGAAAAAATGTTCCGACGGGTCTCTTCCTCCGCTGCGAGGTGGAATATTGCGAAGAAAGGGGGCAGGAGGGGGAAAGCGAGGAGAATTTGAAAATTTGAGCAAGTCGAGTGGAGAATTTTAGCGGCGGTAGTCTTCAGAGAGCGAAAAGGCCCACTCGAGATGGAGTCGAAGCTCCGTACGCGCGGGAGAGAGTACGCGGAGGTGGTTGGGGTGGTGAGCCGAGGCGTAGGGTAAGTTAAAGGGCAGAAAAGTAAAAAGGCCACTCGAGAGTCGGCACGCATATATCGAGGACGAGACGAAGGAGAACGGATAGGTGGAGAGTCTCTCTCTCTCTCTCTCTCTTTCTTTTCCCCTCTCACTGTCTCTCCCTCGTCGCTCGAGAGAGAAACTTCGAAATTCTGAGCGCGTCGCCGCTGTTTGTCCAGCGATCGGCCGCAAACAGCGGATCGTGCCCATTTCGCCGTTTACTACCTGGGCCTTGTGGGTTTACCTGAAAAAGCCGCGGCTGGACACAAAGGATATGAAAATTGGCGGCGGCTCGGCCACACGAGGGAGGAAACCCCTCGCGGGCCACTGGATTTTTTTCCCATTCAACGAAACGCACCGGAGGGACATATCGCGCCCGCGCACAGAAGTGGGGGAGGGAGTCGCCTCGACTTCCGGGTCAGGGGAATCGAGTGGAATCGGTGCGACATGGGAAAAGAGAGAGACAGAGAGAGAGAGAGAGAGAGAGAGAGCAAGTTCCTCGAGCACTCTCGATAAAATAACAGTCGGCCAGAAATGAGATAGAGTCGTCAGGTTCGCGTAACGATAACGCGTGTTTGAAATGCGATAAGGCGACTCGTAGCCGGCGCCGTTTTCTTCTCGCGCGTCCCGAGGAAATCAAGCTGCTTCCTCTTTCCTCTTCTACCGGAGCCGCAGGCCCCGCAGGGGTTGGGACGAGGGACGTGGAACGCCGAACGAGCAAACACGCGCGCACTAAGTGAAACCCGAGCGTAACGCCGAAAAAAACAGCTGCGGCAGCGGAAACCTTGTAGTATGATAAAAAAAAGGATTATGGCGGAAAAACTGTGAAAATGGCGAGCGGCAGACAGTGCCATAAATGGAGATGCAGATTTTGGGACGGTGCGGAAGGGATTTGAGTGGCGGGTGGGCTGGCGGACGTCCCTTTGACCGGAAAGGAAGAGAAGGTGGAGGGAGGGGGGTGGGCGAGGAAAAGAACAGTCGGTTATGGGGCCCGTGGATTAAGGTGGTCGCGTGGCAGAGGAATCGTTCCGCTCTCGCCATAAGCTCGTCGTCCTGCGTCCTACGCGCTGGTCCATTGTGCGGCCTCGAGACGGCTTTACCCCATAAAGCTGCTCTCCCCCGTCGGACCGCTATAAAACCTGATAGTCCAACTTTTCCAAAGGTCCGCCCGCTCCTTCCTATAGATCTCAAGGGCCTTCCCCATTGCCGCCACTTTGCGTTCCTCGATATTCTCTCCCTCCCCTCCTCTCTCTCTCTTTCTCTTCGGTAAAACAGAGGGAGAACAGAGGTCACGATTTATCGTGAAAACACGTACAACTGCGTGGGTGAGAGGAGAGGAGAGGAGTGCAGAGGAGAGGAGAGGAGGAGAGAAGAGAAGAGAAAATCGGAGCTAGGGGTTGGGGGTAGTTTTGCGCGTGAGAGTCCTGGGGTGCGAGTCGAGGCACGGGGGTCACGCTCGTAGTTGGCGTTTCATGGGGTGTTTTGGTGTTGTCGCGGGCGTTGCTCCAGGGGGTCAGGGCCTTCGGCGTTAAACGGTCTTAGTTCCCCTTTGGCCGATCGTTGCCACCACCATCACCACCACCACCCTGATACAACGTCTCTATTTAGTTCCGCCGACACGGACTCTATCAAGCCATCCGACCGAATAAAATCACTGATCCCAATGCCGATTCTTCCTCCGCGTAAACACATGGGCGTTCCACACACGTACATGCGTACACACATACGCGGTGCGCATTACGCTAATCCTTGGTCGACAACGACATGCATCTCCGTGAAAAATCCCTGAATTCTCTTTGTGAAGAGAGAAGAGAGGAGAGGAGAGGAGAGGAGGAGAGAAGAAAGGAACGGAGGAATCCCTGATATAGAAACCGGAAACGGAAGCACCCCCGAATAACAGAAAAGAGAAGCAGCGGCTATGGCTAGGGGGCGGGATGATCCGATGACCCCGATCGAAATTAGCGAGAATAAAACGTGGAGAGGAATAAATTACCAATACTAATGAATCATAAGCTGCGTAGGCACTGGCCGCCGGTGGTTTCGATTGGCAGAGAGCGATCGGCCGAGGGCGAGGGCGAGGGCGAGAGCGAGGGGAGGGCGAGCGCAGCCTGCACATCCAAGGGGCAGCAGCCCCGGACGTTTATTCGAGGAATTAGCAGGAATATAGCAGCATTTAGTTGAGCGGATGCCCCGGTGGATCTCTCGCCCCGAGACCGCTCCTAATTCTGATCGGCTGTTTGTCCAACACACCCACACGCGCGCGCGCGCGAGCGCTCCATCCTCGCCGCGTATTTGTCCCTTTGCGCACGAGCGCATTCGCAGTTGCGCCAAATGCGCGCGAGATTTAACGTGGACTCCTTTTCTCCACCATCACACCCCCTCCTCTTTAATACGCTCGGGGGCAGGGGTTGAAACCCCGTTCGGCAAAGCGAAACGATCGGCGGGAGGGGGAGAGGTGGCCACCGCTTTCGCCGGCGGTGGTGGTAGAGGGTTAAATTAGCGAGGAATTAATCTCGTCTGATTTTTGCGCTGTTTTAATCGAGGCCAATTTTCCAGCGGTGCGTCTCGATATAACGCGGAGCGGGGTGCACGCGATTGCGATAAACAGCGGTTGTCATTTATCAGGGGTGAGGGGAGGTGGAGTTCGCCGTACGGGCCCGGAACCCGCGAACCCGGGGGAGGCTCACCGCCGCAGCGGCGAGAGGGTCGAGGGGTGGTGCGTATGATTGTTATCAAAGGCAAACAGCGTCCGGCGATTTCGCCGGTTTTTCCGGTTTCCACGAGCCACTCGGCGAATCGCCCGGCGACTATTTAATTCGCTCGGAATCATCATCGAATATTCCGAGTATGTGGGCTCGCTCGCTCGCTCGCCCCGATCAATCGGGGAAACGGCCGCTCTCCGTTCGTGTTTGCCACTCGATTTATTAAACGGGGTAATATCGCCTTGCGCCAAAAATAAATGTACCGTGACTGACTGCTAAATCATTTAACGAGGTCGGCCGGCTCTTCGCAAAACACCGCGCGCCCCCGAGAAAATTGGAAAATCAGGAAATCGTCGGGAGCAGCGTCATTAACGAGCCCGACGGCGAAGATGGGGGTTGGGCGGGAGAGATCGCAGCCGAGTTTTTTCTCGAGTTTTTCGTCGGAGCGCCCCTTCCACCCCCGTGGCGAGAACCGAAGAGCGAGTGAAAAAACGGGGTGAAGCTGGTGGTATCTGCGCGTGCAGCCCCGGCCAATCAGGATGACTCGGGGCCGAATCTATTAGCGTGGGCGAGTGACCGATCGCGTCAAGACTGCATGATGGATGACCGGTGATTAATTATATGATGATGCCCCACCCCCGCCGAAGGCAAATACGCCCGGACGTCCACTCCTGGTCGTTTCGACTCGCTCTCGCACGAGCGCGCGTCGCTGGAAGTGTGCGCGCGCGTGTGTGTGTGTGCACAAATGCGCTAGCGCGACATCGCACCGATACGAAACCGGCTCTTCCGCTTGACGTATTAATTTTCCCGAGTGCCTGTACCCCCGCCCCCCTTCCCACCCGCTAGTCCATATCTCCTATTAGCAATTTATGCTCGAGCATAGTGCGCGCCCTTCCCTCCCCCCCCCGGCACCACCCCCACTTTTTCACGGATGATACCGAACAATCTCGAGAGTACCACCCCTGTTTTAATGGAACATTCGCAATATACAAGCGCTCTCATGGTGGTGTCTCGTAGGAGAGAGCGAGCAGTTTACGAGAATCCGCTGGCGCGATGGGGGCGAGGGGTGGCTCGACGTCCGGCAAGTTTTTCTCCGGGAAATCACGCAATCGGGGTGCGAGCATTAATTTTTCCCGGGGCCCTCGTCCAGCGGCTACTGACCGCAACGTGCTGCCAGGGCGGACGCGGGGATTTACCCCCACGGTGTTTTCAAAGTCCACAATTTTCAGAAGATAAAACCATCGTCCAATTTAACGATAATAATGATAATAATATCAACGTCTCTCGAATAATGGGCCAGAATGGTTTTCTCTAGAATTTCGAAGGAGGGAGAGGGGGTGGGGTGAGGAAAGTCACAAGGAAAATAAGAGGTAGGCGAAAGAGGAGGAGGAGGGGGAGGGGGAGGACTCGACGATGATTGGACGTTGGTCGACCCAGAACAGAAGAGAAAGCAAAGGGGGTGGCTGGGAAGTAGCAGGGGGTGCAACATGTGTCGCGTTGCCTTCATCCCGCGCACCTGTTTTTTCACCCCCCAAACTTTTTACGCCTGGCGAATTAAGGGGTATTTAGCCCGCATCGGCGCGCCAGCTTAAAACTAATCTATTTATTGCCGGAGATTATGCACCATACGGTCGTCATCCGTTCGTCACACCCCGCGACACTGACAACTCCATATACTGTGCGCGAGGGAAGGAGGGAGAACTCTCCACAGGGGTTTTTCACGGGAGAAATTGTGCCTCCACACCGTTGACGAGAGAGTTCGCTGAAAATCTCGAGTGAAGTGCGAACGATGATGACGACAACGATGACGATGACGATGACGATGACGGCGAGAGGAGAATTTCTAGCAAAATTTCGTAGTCTCCGGCGGCGAATTGATCGACCGATCGATCGATCGCGATAAATCGATGAACGAGCCGCTGGAAAATTCTCTCTTTTTTTCGTTTTCTCTCCTCTCTTTCCCTCTCTTCTCTTCGCCTCTCCTCGCAATGAATCGTGCTCTATCAGCCTGTCACTGTAAAGCTTGTTTATTGGCCGCGCTGCGCTCTTTGCGTCAGGTCTCTCCCTCCCCCAACTCACCCCCGTATATCCCGTTGAAACAACGATACGAGTAATTCGGCCAAGTCGAACACGACGAAACCATCCGTCGAACGCGAGCACCTGTAACTGCGCATTTTTCAGCAGAAAAAAGCACTTTTCGCGAGGAAGAGATAGATCGATCGAAAGTTAGGGGTGGATAGATCGATCGATCGATCGATCGATCATCAAGTTCCATCCGAACACCGTCGAAACTGTGTCGGCTCGTCCGATGAAGCGACGAGAGAGAGGAACGCCGGCCTCCGTCGACTTCGACGAGAACGAGGAATTCGAAAGAGAGGAGAGGAGAATAGGAGAGAAAAAAAACACATGGCAGAAAGGGGGTGGAAAAGTCTATGGGAGGAGAGTGTGGAGAGAAGAGCGAAGGAACGACGAGAAAAACAGATGAATGTGAACTCTCGGAGAGAGTCGCGGGTAGGAGGATTCGAATGATGGAGAATAAGGAGGAGAGGAGAGAGAAGAGAGGGAGAGAGAAGAGAGAGAGAGAGAGAGAGAGAGAGAGAGAGAGAGAAGAAAGACGGTGGTAGATGTAGACGTAGAGGTAGAGAAATGGCGATGGATGGTGTGGAGGGTAGAGAGTGATGGGATGGGATGGGATGGGATGGGGTGGTGCGGGTTGAGGTCGGAGGAAGGGGAGAGTACTCGCATGAGAGAGTAGGTGCGGCAATGTCGGTATAGCGGGAGGACGATGTGTGTTGGTGCGCAGCGGCCATGTTGGCTGGGCCTGCGTGCTTGAGTCCTCCTCTCTCTCGCGTCAATACCACGGGCAAACCTCAGCCAACCAGAAGCCATGCTGATACCTCGCCGTAGCGATGGCAACGACGGCTGCACCGACTACAACGGTGGGGGGGAGGCGAAGGGAGATACACACCCTCAACCTCAACCTCACTCTACTCTCACCCTCACCCACACCATCACGCGTTCAACCCTCTTTTATCTTTCGTTCTTCTACTTCTTCCTCCTCCTTCCCTGCCCTTTCCTTCCCTTCCCTTCGCTTCACTTCCCATCCCTTTCCCTTCCTTCTTCATCTTTCTCTGTGCCGCTTCTTTAATCTGCCGCTCTACCCCCCTAACGTGGTGCGTGCTGCGTCGGTTCCCTCGCTTCCGTTTTGGCGAGAGAAAATGACGAAAGGAAACGAGGGAGAAAGAGGAAAACCACCAAAGTCCAAAATTCTCTGAAACTTCTCGACTCCGTCCACGCAATCTAATCCGCTGTCGTTTTTCCGTGGTCCCGTGCCAAATTCACCCCGTGGCGCTACAATAATCAGTTCTAAATGCTCGCGAAGTTTAGCGGAATCTCCCATGAAAGATCGTAATTGAAATTTTAATACGACACCGGACTAAGGGGGATGGGCAAACCCTGTGGAATTAATTATTCAATTTTAAAATACAAAGCCGAACTAAAGGATATATCTTAATTTCAATGAAACGGAAGTCAAGTTTGTTAAATATAAACATAAAATATTACTGGGCGGAGAATATTCGATTAAGCGATCACTGCAGCGTTAATTAAAATTCAATAGATTTAATAAAAAGAAAAACATGTTGCTCGCACACACGCGCGCGCAAACACACGCGCGCGCGCGCGCGCATACGCGTATCTCGGGCGAACATCGCTAAAAACCATTACAATTCAATTGTAAAAGCCGTGCTCTCTCCAAATGATTGTTTTGGGCGTTCTCAAAGTGAGATTCGCAAAGGTTTCTGGGAAACGGGAAGAGGGAGGGGGAGAGGGTGCGGAGTGGTCGTGGTCGTCGCCTCCAGCGGCTTCCGGCGTCCAGCAGCAGCAGCGGGTCCACCGCCTCCAGCAGCGACCGCGTGAAATATTGAAAAAGCCCGAGAGAGAGAGAGACGCGTCGCTCTGTCTATATATGCATGCATGTCTGCGCGAGTGTGTGTGTGTGTGTGTGTGTCGCAGGGACAGGCCACAGACTGACGAGATCTCTCCACGCGATGGATTCCGAGACGCGCGCATCAGAAAATTTCTCCCTTTTCCTCTCCTTGCGAATCTCCAGCGACTCCATAAGCGAACGACCCGCTTTCTTCCCGCCGCCCCCGCACCTCCAGCCCCCTCACCCAACCCTTTCGCGTACAATGCGAAATTCCTCCTCGCCTTCCCTCGCTTTTTTTTCCATTGGTTCCTCGCTTGTCAGCCAGACACCTCGCGTGACTCCCGGCTTTTCGAGACCGGAACTGCAAAAACCCACCCCTGAAACAAGAACCACCCTTGGCACCCCACGTTGAAATTTCTTGGACGAACGCTACGCTGCGTTGAGTTAAGTTACGCGCGTTACCAGTCACGCGCATTGGAAAATATCTCGACGAACTCTGTGAACGAGGGAGCCGTTTTTTTTTTTTTTCTTTTTTTCGGGGGATGAAATCTCCAATGCAAGCTCGCATCAGAAATCGCGCGGAGTTTGTGTGCTCTCGGCAAACGTGCCGGCCCGACGATTCTCGAGGTTTCCAATTGTAAGAATTAGCCTTGCGAGAAGGACAGCTCGAAAATCAGTTGCATGTGGAGATGATACGGTAGACATCCCACACCTACGCGAGCGCGCGCGCAGAACGTAATGATATTTCGATCGAAAGTATAATCTATCGGTCCGGCGTCCACCCTGGGGAATTTTATTACGTGCTCGAGTGTCCCATTAAGGGCAGGATTACATTCTAATTAACAAGAAGTTTGTCGTGTGAGCGCTCCCCCTAATCCGTTTAGGAAAATTTCAATTTCTCGGCCACACCTAAGTAAACCGGATCGCGCGGCAGTGGATGGCCCCGACGGCCGTGCCCGTCGTCTCGACGATTTTCCTACGGCGACGGATCGGGGCCGATCACGTGCCGAGATCGAGTGCAAACGGTCAACTCGCAGACTTTGTCTTTCGCGGTGATGGCGACGGCGACGCTCCGTACGTTCGCTCCACGTCCATCCGGAGTTTCCGCGAGACGAAATTACGTGGATGGATTAAACGCTCTTACGGCGGGGAGGGGAGGGGATCGGGGGAAGAACGAGAGCACAAAATTAGCTGCTGCCTCGTTCTCTTTCTCATCCTCCACCCCCTTTCCCGCCGCCGCCGCCACCCTACCTTAGGCCATCCACGTAACGACGGTAGTTTGGCTACGTCGGGGATCAAACGAGATTGGACTGTGGCGGAAAAGGGAATTAGCGCGATTCCTCGCTATCGGAAGAAACCACACGTACACACACGCGCGCGCGCGCGAACACATTGCGGTTGGACTGGAACAACGTAAAGTAAAATCTCATCTCGTCTCGTCTCCCAACATCTCATCCTGGCAAAACAAACAATCGATCAACCCTCTGCTCCTCCGCGCTACCAATTACCGATGATACACTTATTAATGGGGTGGTCGATGTGCGTCGAGCGAATATCTATTTACATGTGTGTGTGTGTGTGTGCGTGTACGCGAGCGTGGCTTGTTCTCCGTGAAAATCCGACAGAAACTTTTCGGCCTATTTCGATGATAGTCGCAGAAGTCGTAAATTCCTTGAGAGGAGAAACAAGGAATTCTCGATGAATTAAGATAGTTGGAATTTGGAAAGGAAAATTTTAGGAAGTGGAAGGAGTGGCCGAGAAAGTAAGACAAAAAAACGATAATCCCATGAATTACTGGCATTAAAATGTGTCCTGCAAGTTATCACCTTGAGATTTCCGTAGGCATTACAAATTTTCAGTTGTCACGAAAATTTTACGATCTTTACAAATTTTACGTATTGAAAATAGGTATAAGCTTCCAAGGGTCCTCTCAAGGGATGAGACTTTATGGCTGATCCAGCACCAGAGGATCACTGTAGGAATTACGAAGTTTACAAATAGCACACGTGTAACATTATAGGTGCTAATATATCATTGCACCTAATGCACGCGCGCGCGCGCGCATGCACGCTTCCTCCCCCCGTTCTCATCGACGGTACTCGTACCATTAGCTTTCGTCCTATCTCATATTTTCTGTCTCTTTCCCTCTGCGAAGTGTTCGATCTCACTCGCTCTCTCCCTATCTCTCTATCTCTCTGTCCGTCTCTCTCTCTCTCTCTCTCGATTGTTTTTCTTCTAATCATGCTCTTTCTTAGTGCCGCGACTCTCCCCCGTTTCTTTTGTAAAAACTACACGTTCCATTTTCTCCTCGCGTGCAGTCCCCTCCCCCCTCCCCCTCCCTGCCACGGCAATATATATCCAAACACACACGTGCATGCGCTTCTAATTAGTTTCTCGACATTGCCTAGTACTTTGCTATCGTGGCATAGTTTATATCGAGCTTCCATGTTAATAAGCACGCGTACATTGATGTTAGGCGCGCGTGTATCCGTGTGCGTGCGTGTGCACATAAAGAGAGGAACAGGCTGTGCGCAGGCAAGCAGGCAAGCAGGTAAGCAGGCAGGCAGGCAGGTTGTGTATGCGCGCGCGTGTTTGGGGCTGGTATAGCAGGTCGATGTGTGCGCGCGTAATCGTGAGCAGGCGCGCGAGTGCGCCTGCCCGTGTGTGTACAATCAAACATTGTTCATGATTTAGTCAAATATTGGCGAGATACACACGTTTGTAGTGCCTCTTGGTGTATATCTGCCTATGTATCATGCCGAATAATCCGCGAGAGATTGCACTTCGATTGTCCACTCGTTAACTTAAGATTCACCAGAGTTACGCGAACATCCAAGTCCAGTCAGCGCGATTACACGTCACATCGATCACGATTATCCTATGAATTTTTCACTCTCTTAGAAATGGCGCGATCTACGCACGGACACACTCTCGTGCCGCCACTCTATTCGTTTATTAATGTCTCTCTCGGAGGGAGGGGGGGGGGGGTAATGCGTTGAAAATTTCAAACGTTTGCTTCCATTGTAGTTTGTTATTACGAGTGCGCGTTGAAGAGAGTAAGAGAGAGAGAGAGAGAGAGAGAGAGTGAGAGGAATCTATCAAACAATACCTAAAATTGCATAATTCGAAAATACGAGAAGAGAAACTTGATCGAAACTTGGCAAATGCGAAAAAATATTTGTCAGACTTCGGCCAATCTCACACACGTGCTATTCGCGATACCTGTACTATTTCGCCAAGCAAGAATGTCTCTCTATCTATCTGCAGAACCACGAGACACGTGGACTACTCGCACTATCTTGTTTTCAAGGTAGACTCACTTATCCATTTTCACTGATTAAAGAGATTACAAGATTCATTAAGCATCGATCGCCTATTGATCCGAAATATTAGCTTCCTCAAATATGTAATTGCTCGATAAGTTCTGCTAAGAAAAACGATCGATGAAACACTTGCCGCCCTCTGTGAATGTCCTCCCATCCCCTTTCCCGCAGAGGGAATAATGCTTTTGTTGCGAGCTGAGGGCATATTGGGCGAAACCTTTGACGAAAAGGAAAAAAAAAAAAAAAAAAAAAAAAAAAAAGAAAAAAGAGACCGAGCCCAAGGGTGCGTTTGTACCTCGGGCGGTCTAATGTGATTGATGCGAGATTCATGGAGAAGGAGTCTCTCGGATCAATTGGGCGAATATGGCGAGAGACGGAAGAACGAAGGAGGACGGGATGATGAAGGCAACGGCAGTAAACAGATTTTTCGTAGAAATACGTGAATTTATTTAAACATTTACATTTTCGTTATTCGTCGCTTGCGTTTAAATGACGACATAATCTATCCTCACGATTCTCCTGTATTTTTTTTGTTTTTTGCTGTAACACAGATGATCTTTCGCTCGAAGTAACGAGTCTCACCTTAAAAATAGGTTGATTTTCGGAAAACGAGAACATCGGACGCGGATCTTCCGATCGAGAAAATGGCTCGTTCTCGGGCGCGCGGGCGGAGGGGGAATAAGATTTTCCTCCCTCGCACGCGCGCGCGCGCGCGCGCTCCCATGTAAATTTTTACAAATCATTCTCTGTGAATCAACGTGGAGAAAGCTCAACGAAAAGCATAATCGGAAGCGTGCGTAAATTTTGAAAAAGAATATTTCCGAATCCCGTTCCTTCGTTAATTTCACCACGACTAGCCAAATTTTTTTTTTTCCTCGATCACGATTGGCCGTGCAAAATTGAGAAAGGAACGGGGCGCGAAATAAGCCTAATAAGATCGACGAAAAGTATAATAGAATCATAGAAATTTTTAATAATAATCATAATGAGAGTAATAATTATAAGGAGCGAGTAATAATAATAATAAGGGGAATAATATTAATAGCAATCTTCATCTCTAACGACGCGGTATTCATTATTTACATATTTTATAACTCGTCAATCGCGTATTCCAGAAGCATTCCGGTCAATCGACGTAACGATCATGAAAGTCTCTCCTTCTCCCCGTTGGATCGAGATCAGCGTTATTGGGAATGAGAAGAAAGAAAAAAAGAAAGAAAGAAAGTGCGAAGGAGGAGCGAGTCGCGTCCTTCATTTTTCAAAGTGCGCTACTGTTAGAAAAAGATGATCAATTAAGGTTAAGGTGAAAATCTCTCTGAAGATGCTTATGAAATACGCTGTAAAATTTGCAGGTTTTTATCTTAAACGGTACGTATGCACTTAACGTAAGATATCTTTAAAATTTCCATCGATTTGCGTGTACGTGTGCGCGTACGCGTACGTGCGACACACGTACATGCAACAGAGATGCACGTGTCACTGCGTGCGTGTGGGTGTGTATGTGTGTGTGTGTGTGTGTGTGTGCCGATGCACGCACATAGACGAACGACGCATCTCTCCTTAATATTACATATATATTACAGTATACGCGTTATATACGTTATACGAGTTATCTACACGTAAGTATCATACAAAAACAGTGGACGTTTATAACGCGCGACGCTTTCAACGGAATGCAATTGTCTTGGAGAAGACTTTCTATGGGTTTTCTGGCGCATCGCCGCGTGCACGTTTATGTATACATCTTCATGTTTTTTTTTTCTTAATATAGATATCTTATTATCTAAGTTTGCTATTATTCCCAAATTATCACATTTTTCGCAGTTCAACGATTACGACACCACTACCACTTCCTACTGGCACTGCTTTGAGGCTTACGCCCCCCTCCCTCCCCCTCCCACCACCTCTTCAACACATTCCAAGCACCACGAACGGACATAACGAAGCAGCGCTGAACGACTCTTTCTAGGCAAATGATTTCATAACTATTTCTTTCCCTCTCTCCCACCCTCTCTTCTTGGAACAAGGGTAACATGGACAAAAGTAACGAGGGATGCAGCGACGCCTACGAAAAAAATTCACCGACCGATTCAGGATCAATGACCGCGAAAGCAAACTCGACACGCCGGAGAGATGACGTTGATAATTTGCCCCCCTCCCTCCCCCGTCGATTACTTATCACTACGTAGTATCTAAATACGAGTGGTGTTTGTTCTCTCAAGAAGGTTTTAATCGATGAGAAAATTTTGATTTCTGTAGATCTCCGAGGATCGGATCATCGATCGGTGTGGGGTCGCACTGCACTAGAAAGCTCAGCGTTGCATAATTATTCCGCTCTTTACGCCATAGCCACTTGGCGCGCAAAGTGCAAAACGGTGAGTTTCTCTCGAGAGATGGAAGCGGCTTCTCGGTTGGAAAATCATTTCAACCAATTCAACTTTTCACTAGTCGACGGAATCATCGATCGAAGAAAACACGGTATTAACGAGGTCCCCCGAGAGGATCCTCTTCATAGAGGTCTCAATATGAGACAAGCGGATTGAAGGAAATTGACGAGCAAAGCCTATGGATCAACGAATCAACATAACTGTAATTTCTCTAGGAACGTAATCAAAGTCAAATCCGCTAACCAACCAAGCGCGCGCGTTTACCTTCTTTCAAAGAAACTCTACCCCGTTGAAGAAATCTTCGGATTACACTAAACGTTCCCGCCGCTGTTGCCAATAATACCGATATCACCACCACCACCACCACCACCATCTTCGTCTATCTCATCATCATCCTCATCATCATCATCGTCATCGTTATTGTCATCGTCATGGTTATCGTCGTTGTCGATATTCCGATCGAAACGATCCACGTTTAAAACGACTGACCTTGAATAAAGTTGTTCCTCATTGACGGTACAACGTTCGAGACAGGGGTGAGGATACCGCGAGGTATCCGCGGAAGAAGACGACAATGACGACGAAGAGGAGAGAGATGAGAAGGACGAGGATCCGGAGAACAATGGTAAAACGGAGTCAGGAGTGTCCTCCACTTGTTTAGCGGTGACGGTGGTGGTGGTGACAATAGCAAGAACATTGGTACCGGCGGTGGAGGAGTTCGAGGACAAAGAAGAGGAGGTCAGATTAGAGGGCGCGGAAGATGAGGAGGAAGAGGAAGAGGAAGAGGAAGAGGACAAGGGCGAGGAAGAGTCCGTGGTGACGGCGATGGCGATGGCGGTGGCGGTGGCAGAGGCAGAGGCGGAGGCGGAAGCCTCTCGATCAGCAGCGACTCAAGCCAGAGCGTAGGGGTGCGTGGCGTGATGTCACAAACCAGGAGCTGAAGCAGCCGTGGCACTTGGGGGTGGCGGCGGGGGTGGGACAGGGGCGCTGCTGGTGGCAACGCTGGTCGCGTGATGGTAGAGCGGGCTCTGGTAGTACTCCTGGTGATGATGATTGGTCATGTTGTGCATGGCGCCGGCGGTGTTGGCCGAGTGCATGCCGTTGTGATGATGGTGTCCTGCGGGGGTTGCGGAGTGTCCATGGGAGTGGTGCGGCGAGCCGAAATTGGCGTAGCTCTGGTGCAGCTGCTCGTACATCTTCATCTCTGGAGGTTTGGTGTCCTGGGCTCCGGGAGAAGTGGCGGCGGTGGCCCCGGGCAATAACCTGGTAATGCTGAAGGGGTGGCTCGCTGCCGTGTACGGGGGTTCCTGCTTGAGGCTGGCCGTCATGCCATGGTGAAGAGCCGCCGGGTCCGAGAGAATGTGGGAGTGGAGGCCTCTGCTGACCATCGCGGTGAGTTCGTCGTGCGCGACGCCCAGGTCGGCCCCCAGGAGGCCGCCGATGTCGGTGGCGTCGGTCTTGATGCCGGCGTGGTGCTGGTGCAGGGAACTCGCGTGATGGTGGTGGTGATGATGGTGCGAGGAGACCAGGGAGTGGAGGTCCTTGTCGTCCTGCTGCTGCTGCGAGTGATGAATGGAGGACGGCGTTTTCTTGCCGGCGTGCGCGAGGTCGTGGGAGTTGGGGCTGGAGTGGCCGGTGACACCGGCCGCAGCGGCCGCCGCCGCCGCCGCAGCTGCCGCAGCTGCGGCCGTCGCGGCGCTCCCGCCGTGATGCTGCTGATGCTGCTGGTGCTTGTTGGTCTGCCTGGTGAGCTCCTTCTTCTCGTCCTTGAAACGCTTCTGTCTACGAAGGTAGCACCCATTCTCGAACATATTCCCGCTCTCCGGATGGAGCGTCCAGAACGAACCCTTGCCCGGTTTGTCGGGGGTGCGCGGGACCTTGACGAAGCAGTCGTTGAAACTTAGGGAGTGCCTAATGGAGTTTTGCCAGCGTTGCTGGTTCTGTCTATAAAAGGGAAAGAGGTCCATTATGAACTGGTATATCTCCGAGAGCGTCAGCATCTTCGTCGGTGCGTTCTGGATGGCCATGGTGATGAGGCTGATGTAGGAGTATGGGGGTTTCGCGTGCGTGTAGCTGCGCCGATAGGATTTGTCGGTGCGAGCTCGTTGAAGGGCCGAGTTGGGCGAGTCGGGTTCCGTGATGGACAGCGGGTCCCTACCGACGGCGGGTCCGCTGCCAGGAGTCAGCGGCGCGTATCCGACGGCGCTCATGCAGGTGCCTCCGCCGCCCATGGAGGCACCCCCATAGCCGGGCATCCCGCCCCCGCCCATCGAGGCCATTCCCATGGCGGAGCTCATGCTGCTCATGTTGAAGCCACCGCCGGTCTGCGGACTACAACTCGGCCCAACTCCCATGGAAGGCATCATGGACACGCAACCCATGGAGTTGATCGAGCTGTAGGTTGGTGCCATGCTGCCCATGCTGGACATGGTCGCGCTGGTCATGGCACCCCCGAGACTCCCCCCGGCCTCGCTGTACAATTTTTGCGACTGCAGCATCGTCATAGAGCTCACCGGCGTTAAGCTGCCTGGCTGCTGCTGCTGCTGCTGAGGTCGTGCTGTCAGACGCGAGTCATGAAAGCCGCGGTACCACGACTGTGGATAACCCGGCGCACCCTTAATCTTCTCCGAGGTGTGGACTCCTATGCGGGTCCGGCCTGTGTCCTGGGCAACAATTATTAGCGCGCGATACTGAGATCCGCGCTACCTCCCTCTCTCTTCCCCCCTTGTCACTTCCTGCCTTTCTCTGTCTTCTCCCTCTCTCTCACTCTCTCTCTTCCTCCCTCGCTCTCTCTTTTTTCTCTGTATCTCTATTCTTCACCTCTCGTACTTGGACTCTGGTCAGCAGCGTCAACTTTCTTCTTCCGCTTTGCAAGGGTATGCCACTAAGACCGATTTATCACGACGCCTCACTCCTTCCTACCTTTCCCTTTTCTTCCAGGTCTTTCACTCGACGACAAAATTCGTTCCTGCCTACACACTCGGATTATTTGCAGTATAATCCTATGGCACAACAGAGAATTTTGGAAATTCACTGACTCGACGAGGGTGGACGCGGGCGCGAACACGAACGCGAAGAACTCAGTTCGAGGAGAAGGTCATCCGGGTAGACACGAGGCAAAAGAGGATACAAAGAAGATACCGAGTCTTTTGTACTCGTTTCACTGATTCTCCCTTTCTCTCTCTCCCTCTCTCTCTCTCTCTTTCTCCCTCTCTCTCTCTCTCTCTCTCGCCGTCTTTCTTAGCGTCGATCGGACGATCGTGGACGCCGATTGAACGAAAATGCACTGGGAAAACGCGCGATTACGTGGTTTCGAGGGTGCGAAGAAACGTCGGGCTCGTGTACGTGGGGGTGGCGGAAGTAAAAACTGGCGCGGAGCACGCGCGTCTTCGTAGCGTCGTCGCGACGTCCTCGTTTGTTTGATGTATCGTTGGCTGGGCCTGAAAATACAGGCACCTCACCTCCACTCTCCCTCGCTCACCTTCTCACTAAGTGTGTGCCGTGCGGATGGAGGCCGGTTAGCGAGTGTACTCGGCACTCTTGAGTCAGCGGGTCTTGTTCAAATAGACCCCCTCCCATTTTCTAGGGGCGTGGCCACGAATATCGGTGCGACCAATCGCGTCTGGGGGAACGCCACGAGTTGACTACGCCAGCCAATCGCAGACTCGACCACGCCATACCTGAGACTCGCAACTGCTCCCGGGATCTGCTCAACTGTGGACCTTCCGCGGGGTGCGGGGGGACCCTACGATTCTGCGCGTTGTTCCGTACACCCAACAAATTGTCGGAGAGCGCCTCACTTGCGCAATTTCCTACACGGTTTCCTGCTGCCGTCGCTCCGTTTCTCGTTGCCGTCGCTTTCGTCGTTCCGTCGCCGTCATCATCCTCCACGCCGCCTTCGGTATCAACGTCAACATCGATAGCAGCATCCCTGTCTTCGTACCGTTGTTGTTCTTGTTACTGTTGTTGTTGTTGTTGTTGATGTTGTTGTTGTTGTTGTTGCCGTTGTCACGTTATCAGTACTATCGCATCGTTACAGAAAACGCCGACCATGCGTTGATTTGTCAACCTTCCGTCACGTGGGCGACGTTGTTTCGGTATTTCGAGCAACGGTGTTTCGACCCTTACTGTTTCTTATCAACGTTTTCACATTCGCCCCTTGATGCAAAACGATGATATTTTTACACCCGAAAGAGCCTCGTTTTCGATAATTCGTTGTGTAATAAAAATGTTTTGTGTCGAGGATGGATGATAAGGAAAAAAATAAGAGGGTAGTGCGCGTGTGCTTGTGCGAGAGAGAGAGAGAGAGAGAGAGAGAGAGAGAGAGAGAGAGAGAGAGAGATTGAGAGAAGCAGTAGACGTAGCTAGATAGAGAGAAAGAAATAATTTTTTCGCGCATTAGAAGACCGCGAAATGTGCGCGATGGGGAAAAACACGGTGAAAGTCAAGATCGAATTTCTCCGTTTGTAAAAGTCGTCGATGAAAGTCGCGCGTTTTCTGTAGGTCGCGTCAAATCGTTTTCCGCTGAATAGATATTATCAACGGGAGGGGGTTTCTTCTTTTCCAGTTTCTTTTCCGCGCGTACTTTCCGCAAAGTACCCACATGCGTGAGTGCGTGTGCACGTGCGCGCGCGTGTGTCCTCGTACCATTGACGTAGTTTTTCCTTTCGATTCGACGTAAGGAATTTACGATAATCGCAGTCGGTTGTAAATTGCAAACACTTTTGCATGCACGCGTAATAGAAAAGAAAGATGCGAGTCAGAGAGGGAGAGAGCGGAGAGAGATGAGATCGAGACACGATCCAGGAAATTCGACGGAAATTCAGTGCAGATGCGACGACGACAACGACGACAACGACGACGACATTTTTCCCGAATTCGAAGACAGAAAAACTTTCGCTGCTAATTTAAAGGCTTTTACGCATTCCCTTCGCTAATCGTATGCGCTCGATGTTTTGCATTCAGCCGATTCATCTTCCACTTTACTCGGCAAAGTATTTGCCACTTCGATACACATACACACGTGCACACGTACGAATGTGCATACCATTGCAAGTATAGATATGCTGGAACGTTCACGGAACGTTGGCTAATTATTTTCGAGTGCTTCGTCGCGCGCTCATTAGCAAAATCCTAGCGCGTGTATTGAAACTGGCAGAAACACAAGGTGGAGGTGGGGGGGTGTACTCACCCCCGATCGTTCCCGCCATTTGGGGACGTTAAAACACAATTTTTCGAGTTTGGGCAATTTAAGGCCATGAGGAAATGACTGGAAGGATAATGATTAGATACAGAGACACTAATCGCAGATTAACCCTAACTTATCGCAAAAACCATCGGCTATCACCAGACCATTATCCAATTCTCTCTCTCTCTTTCTCTCTCTCTCTCTCTCAACTCGCTCTACCCAGTTTTATTAATGTAAAAATGTCTACTGAACTCTTGATTAACCGATTACCCTCTCGTATACATAAAAGAACACTGGCGATCCATCAAATTTCTTGATCTATCGATCTTTGCTCCACACACACACACACGCGCGCGCGGTAGCCATTTTATCCAATTTATGGTTTTCTTTGCACTGACAAAACAACCATTCTCTTGCGGTTGCTCGGATCATAAACACCGCAAATATTCCCAAATTGTCGGAGCAGTCTCCATAATTCGCTGGGTCGAAAAAAGTCCACCTCCATTTCATATTCTTATTCACCTCTTAGTCAAAGGAACGCTTAGAAGATTTTTTATTGTTGAACCTTTCGTCGACCGAACTTTGCCTCTCTTCCGTGTACAACCCCGCAGTCTCTCTTTGCCAAAGATTATCATCGAGAGCGGCACATCATCAGGTTCCCTCGGTTAAGTAATAACGAGCGATTTTACGTTTCTTCATAACGCTCATCTTTTTACGACACTCGTTTTTGTTTGCTCTTTCCTTCGTTCGGAGGATACTTTTAGGAGAGTCTTGAGACACGGGGAGGGAGGAATTTCAGAAAGATAATTAGACGCTCTAGAGGGGAAAATTGGTCGTTGAAGATAATGCGGGAAGAGAGCCAAGGATTATGGACGGGGGAAATAGATCTTCGGGGTATGGAACGAGAGGAAGAAATTTTCACAGGAATCTAGGAATTGCTAGGAATCGTGGTAGATTTACCGATGGACGGACGGACCAGGTTACGCTACTCGATGATTCGAGTAAGCGTTTCACCAAATGTCAGCCAATACTTTACTCGAGAGATTCGTAAACACGCACATAGAGACTATTTCACGCGGATCAACGGACAGTAGTTACAAACGACTTTAGATCCGAGTATCCACCTGTAGCCGGGTCTTTATCGGGCCACGAATTGTTTGCGGAATGAAAATATTGTCCCTGTAAACAGCAAGTGCTGGGGCTACATTGTATCGGCAGCGTCCTTCGTTAAAAGAATTCATCTCTACCCCCGCCGACCCCTTATCTGCGATTAAATGTAGATGTCGCGTTGTTGGATCTCCTCTCTCCGTATAGTTCGAATCTGAAAGAAGAAAAAGAAGGGACAGAGGGTGAAAGGAAAACACCAAGTAAGTCGGGGGCGAGGCGTTAAGATTGCATAAACGATTTCCTGATAAATAAGTTTATTGATGTTTCGCTCGGATTTTCCATCCCCCTAAAACCAACTTCAGGTAAGAAATGTTTGCGAAACGATGAAATTCGCTCGAAACCAAATTAGATTAATCGCTCCATCCCGCGGGTGGAATACACCCCCGCGCTTTATCAGGCATAATTAACGAGTACGTTGAACGATATCACACGGTTGCTTTATTAAATTGTACACGCATGCACGCGCGAATGAAAGAACAGAGCGAAAACTGGAAGAAAACTGGTCGTTTCGTTCGATGGTTCACCGAAATGAGGGTGAGAGTCCGCGCATCGAATTATCATTTAATTTGAATATTCGAGCTTGTAAAAGAATAGGAAAAGGAGTAGAAGGAAGGAGGAAGAGGAAGAGGAAGGATACAATGATGGTGAATGTGCTTCAGCGACGGGTCGGCAAGACGAGAAACGTTTATGGTATTGTAGGGTTTCGCGGGTCTTAAGGACCCAAACACCCCAACATCCTAACCTACCTGCTTTCCCACGTGGGTGGTCCCAGCTCTTCTATTCCTTGTATTATTAACACCGATGATAACTGGTAAGCACATAAAGACGGTACGCTCTACCACCTACCCCACTCTCGGTTTCCCCCCCCTTTCCCTCCACCGTGCCCTCTTACGTTATCTCTCCATTCGTCCGTCTACCTTTAATGGCACGTTCTCGCAGTAGCTGGCTCTCTCTCTCTCTCTCTCTCTTTTCCATTCCTCATATTTTCACGTTTTCTCCAAATTTATCGCACAATCGAGAACCAGCTGGAAGGGGGCAGCTGCAGCGGCGCAACCTCCCCTGAAACAAGGGATGACTGGGCCGACCTGGCCCATCTTTTCATCCGACACGCTATTAATCGCGTTTAATCGCTCGCTGAGAATAAACAATGGATTTTCCACTTTCTCGACTATTTTCGAACGTGACTTTCGACTGGACGCACCTGATTCTCGTGAAACATTGACTTCGTGACGGAGAACGGTTTGTTGTTGTTGGCCACAAGCTCTGGAACAACAAATCCTCGGTTAAAGCCACAATTTCCAAAATGTTTTTTCAAGTCCGGTACGCAGCATTCTTCTGGACCGAGGGTTATCAGGAAGTAGCCGGAGCTCCGCTCCCTATAAGGGAACCCATGAGTGACCTTCGCAAGGCGCTTGGGGGTGGCAGCGACTGTCTCAATAATCTTCGCACAAATGCACCTAAGACGACGGTTCCAGTTGATTTTTAATCCGAAAATCGCTCGCTTTAGGAACGGCCGGAAACTCGATTTCTCTCGAGAGGAAATTCCATGCGGTGACGAACTAGCACGCTTTTTCGGTTTTTCCTTTTTTTTTTAGTTTTGTCTTTTTCTTCGCTTTTTCAATGGTTTCGCGATTGCGAAGGATATGGCGAGGGAAGGTTCCGCGAAAAGAGTTCTTCTCTTCCGAGGGTTGGGGGTGGAGGAAGAGGAGAGAAGAGGAGAGAGAAAACGCGCAAGGGAGAGGAGGGTTAATAAAATTGATCGGCAATATTTCGCATACGTCACGCGTGATCCCCGCGCATCCAATGATATTGAGTCACTGGAAAAACGATATATACGCGCATGTGAGTGAAGTGTAACGTGCACGTTCGTCGTCTCTCCTGGTGTGGGTGTGCGTGCGTGCGTGCGTGCGTGTGCTTTATCGTCGTTGACGTCGCGCAGACGGCGAGTCACGTGCTGTGCGTGCTTCGCCGAGCTTTTCCCAGATTTGCCAGCCCCGAGAATCGACCTCTGGCCTATCTGCCACGAAACATCCCCGCTACCGCAACACCCTTGCGAGATGCCGCAAAAATAATAGACTCGTCCCACGCTCCGTTAACCCCTAGACTCCTCATCATCGCTTCGCTCTTACATTTACATCCACGCTTTTACCTACACGCCTTTGCTCACCCTCACCGCCGTTGGCCCCTTTCAACCCTTTACGCGCTCCTTCCGAAACTTTTTGGCACTTTTCATATTTCTCCTCGAGTTAAACGCCCATTAGTCAAACGACGCTGTGGCGAATGACTCAAATTTGATAAAATATTTTATACTATCGTCCTAATAGTGTTGTTTTGCGGGGCCTATGGTGTCATATAATTTATTGCATGTCAGATAATCGAAATCAGTAAAATAACATTGCTTATAATCCTAGAAAAACAAGCCAAATATTCTCCCCGTGTCTTGTCTCTTATGTTTGTGATAAAGATAAGGATTTATCTCTCTTGAATACTAGTTACTAATTATTCTTAAATAATGTCGCATCCTCCCTTCTCCAGCGTTTCTCACGTGGATAGAGAAGGGAAGTGAAATATTTTCAAACTGAATGGTTCTCACAAAATCGTATTGCTTTTTCTGTATCTCCGTTGGTAGATATTTTATGGCGTTGACTGTTTCTTCGTGTGGCTAATTCTCGGGGGATCGATTGTTTAAATGCATTTTTATAGCTAAATTTTTATTGTTTAAACGAGAAGGGCCTTGTGTCAATACGCATTATGCAATTTAAAGCAAATAATTTGAAAGTAATCGCCTTCCTCAAATAATATTTGATCTCGATGCATTTCTTTCTATCTCTCCCTCTCTCTGTTCACCATCCAATTTACTGTATTTTATTTGTTCTTCAAAAGTATATTGAACAATTCGTGTTTTCTCGTTAGCACATTCAAATGAAGCATTGGTAAAATCTTAAAAAAGTAAGCAAATTGTAAAAATGTAATTTGTGCATTGATTGTTACTATTTTGAATTTTCCTGTTTTTCCTGTTTTTTTTTTTTTTCTTTTTAGCAAGATTGGCTGAAAGGACTCGCAGCGTTTCGTTGGCCACGTGTAAAAAAACGCGTACGCGCCGTGGATCGATTATGCAAACAGGACATGCCGTGTGTCGCTTCACTTCCAACTTTCTCCACCCGTCCCTTGCGCCTTCCCTTTCTTTGCCATTTCCCTCATTCGGTCCTCAACCTTTTTTCTATTGCGCACGCGAAAACATTTCAACTTTAAATTAAATTTACAGTGAGAGATTATTAATATAGACATTTTTGAGGATTATTTTTTAAGGGTTTTTGTTTTAGCTAACATCATGATACGCTTAGGATGAAAATAGACAAAAATCTAGAAAAGAACAGACTTCTAATCACAATTGTACACGAGTACTATTAATGTTGCATTATGTAGTAGTGCTAGATCGATCGGTGAAATGGTTGTGAGCAGGTGCTGGTGGATGAGCTCGCCGATCAAATGGCCCACAATTGGCAGCGATTTCTCAAGCAAATCGATTTTAATAAAACGACCCAACGTTCCAACTCTCTATCGTTCTCCTTCTTGCAATGACTCGCAGGATTCACTCACCTTTTTCATTATCCGTCATGCATTTTCTCGTGAAGCGGTTTACCGGAAACCCACGTATCTTTCCTTTCACTACCCTCACCCTCTTTTAATTTTTATTAATATTTGTGTGTAATTTTATAGGATCACGTGTCAGGATATAATGTACCAATACATACGTTTGCCTCTTTAGTTGCAATGCTAAAATTAAATGTGTGTATACGGATACACGTGTATGTGCATATATATATATACGCTATTATTTACTTATATTATATTTATATTGTTGTATAGATTTATGTGAAGTAGCTCATTAGGAAAATTTTAAAATTTAAATACTCGTACATACGGTGTTACAAATATGATTTGTTTAATGAATTATGTTGATTTTTATTCAATTAAAATATACGCCTGTGTATATTCGTGTTATTATTCACACTATCGATGCTTATGAAACTTTGATTCGTTAATGTGGGCAGTCATAACTTCTTTCTCCCTCTCTTTTTTTTGTATTTTTTCTACTCCAAAAGCTGATATTTTGTGATTATGTAAGTAAGCGTGGATATTCCACTGACGTTCGACTACTTTTAGAACCTTCTTAATACTTAATAAGGAAATAAATTTGTGCTTGTCTTAAAAAAATGAACGGAAAACATAGACATGATAAGAGAATGAGAAGTCATGAACGATGTATCTTCAGAAAATTACTGAAATTTTTGAGATAGCAAACTCTAGAATCTGTAGAATCTGTAAAATCTGTAGAAAGCCTCCAATAAAAAAAGGCTACGTAAAACTTCACTATACTAATAGCATTTGACTCACTGTCATAAAGTATTAATCGATTTATGACATCCATTACAGCAAACTTTTTTTTAAGATCACTCAAATCTTTCCTGAAATCCTTTATGTTTAAGTAATAACTTGTAATGATCCTCGAATTTTCTTCTTTCAAATATTACTAATTACTCTGAAACTTATACTTTGTTTGATTTTCTTGAAATATGATTAGAAATGTGTGATAAAACACAAATTCGACAGAGAATCCCGTTAAAAATAGCTTTATGAAAATTTTAGCAAAGGTCTAAAAAATTCAACCTTGGCCGCCCACATCGTTGTACAACCTCTCCCTCCTCTACCATGAGGATTAAATTATGATATAGCAAGAAGTTTAGGTAATAAAATTCAATACTTTTTTAATTTTGTGTTAAAATGTGAATTTTTAAGTTAATTTTCACATTTATACTCGCCTTGTGTGTCAGCTCCCTCTTACAACGCGATTGATTCGTACCGCGTTAAATGAAAACCGTGTTAAGAGAATACCGCGTTATAGGAGGGTTTGCTGTTGTACTAAAAACACTGTTTCTTGCTTAGTTCGCAAACTGAAAAAAGAACAATTATCTCACAAAATAACTGATATGATTTCTTTTCTGTCACTTTTATATTACGAAAATGTTTTCCCAATGATCTCGGTGTCGGCTCTCTCGCATTTTCTTTTATCCCAAGTTCCCTTTCCTTTTACTCGAATCCTTACATTATTACTTACATATATTTAGCTTTCTCCATTCTCTCTTTTCACCTATTCATCTTTCTTTCTCACTAAAGAGAATGATCTTCGTGGGAGACTACACATCGCAGACAAAAACATTCAGCTATACGTAAGAATAATAAACTCTTCTTTTCGGTAATCACAATATTTAGCTGATAGCCTATTTATGTGGTAAGGAAGTAGAAAAACAGGAACCAATAGTCAGGATATCTTACCAAGGAGTAAGAAGTAATACTGATAATATTTTCCGACAAGTTCTTCATCGTATCTCTTTTTGTGAAATAAATCTAAATTAATCTAAAATCTCAGTTATCTTCCATTTTTCTTAATTGCATTAATTGCATAATGTACTACATTACCAAATGGCTTTTAATAACTTGGTTCTACTGGATCTTTTCATCTTGATTTATTAATATTTATGTTACAAAAGTGCTTTTCTAGAATTAATGTACAAAATTACAAAACTGCCTAGACATGAATAATGTTTTATTAAAATCTCATGAATATGCATTTAAAACTATATATTTGCATTTGTACACGTATGTATTATAGGTGCAAGGTGCACTTAAATGAAATTTATGTACGTCTGAGTGCAAATGTGTATATATGTATGTATTAGTAGTATGTATATATTACTAAAAATTATATATAAGGCGAACTAAAAACCAAAAAATCCATTGCTCGTACTAAAAATTGAGAACCAAACTACTTGTCATCGGAAGAAGGTTTAAATAAAGATTTAAGAGAAACGAAAGTAAAAAGTTTTTGGAACTTTTTTTTTTATTTAAAGAAGAAAGCTTCTGAACCTTTTGTAAGCTCATAAGTCATAACAGGTCTTTACATTTCAATCAGTACTAGATGGGTAAAGATAGTTTTGAAGAAAGGAAATGTTTTGGAAATAAGTTATTTCCAAAAAAGGATGTACTGCAAAAATAGTATTTTGAGATACAAACTTTATTGAATATTGAAGTTGCTTGTAAATATATCAATATCAAAATTAATCATAATATTTATACTTCCTACATTTTATAACAATCAGAGATATTATGTAAGGACACTTGAAAATTTAATTTATACCTATTTTCATGGATGAGACGGATGCATTTATCGCAGTTAAAATATTTTGCTTAAAAATCTATTTTATCTATTAGTATTTTCTGAGAACTAAATATTTATCACTGGTGTCCTGTATATGTGTGTGTATGTATGCTACGCGCATTGTTATACAAATATGCAAGACAATTGTTCTAATGGCACTTTGAGACTCTAAAAAAAACGTATACATATCGCTATGGGATGTGCAAACCCTAACGCATTTTATCTATAAGACGTATTATTATTATTATTTCTTAATGGACTTGTCTCTCTTCATTTTATAAAAGAGACTGCAAATATATGTGTTTAATGGATTTTGCATGAACCTGAGATATAAGTAGTAGAAGTCATATTTTCCCTGAAAGTTAAGGAACAAGAAGAGCATAAAATGCAACTCAATATGAATATGTCATGCATGATATGTTAATTAATAATATTTTCCCCGCATATTTCATGCATATTTGTGTAATTTTGCAATCATTTTTTATATAAAGCAAAAATTTTCTGTTATATCAATTGGAATAGTTAATACATACAAGAGAAATATAAATGGAAAAGAATCCCAAACCGCAAACTTGTAATGTACCAAAATATTTTAGAATTTTAGAATTACAATACAATACAATATTACAAAATGTATTATAATATAAATAAAATGTTAATTTTTGGAAGTTATTTCTCCTCTGTAGCTTTTATTCCGCAATCGTTTCTTTCTATCTTAAAATTATGTATATGTGTGTATGTGTATATATATATATATGTATAATATATATATATATATATAATATTATAATTAACTATTATTTACAAAAATTAATTATTGCTGATGGAATAACTTTGTGTCATCGTAAATTTATAGTAAGAGTCATTAAAATAAAGCTAACCAATATTAACATTATTAACATTAATAATGCTAATGTTGCGTTAACTATGCCAATATTAACATTAGTGAGCTAGTATTATCAGAATATTTATAATAAATATTATTATAGAGTGGTCTAAGTACGCAATGTTTGTTTTATAGATAAAATCTGAAGATTATTGAATTCGAATTATTATGATACAAGATCTCTCTGATTTATTCTTTGCCCTTATAAATATATTGATTCTCTTTCCTTACATATCTAATGAAAAGTTATAAGTATATTTTTGTAGCCTCTGTAATTCTTAATCAATTTTTCAATAATAATAATCGAATCATTAGTTAATTAAAGTTGCTCAATTAACACATAATTAACGCATATATACAAACATAACTTTGGTAATTACAAACAAAAAAATACTAAAGTAAATGTTAACATACAATCGATATATTATTAGCTTAGTCTTTATATCATAATTAATTACTATACATATTGTGTGAATATTTATAAAAGTCTAAATGAATTATCCAAGCTTTACTCATATTCTAATTGCAATTTTTAGCTTGACGCACGTCGTAAGAAAGGATGTTGATGATATACATATATAACAGACGAATTAAATAAATATATAGTACTAATTTATACAATCAAATTAATTAATTAATATATCACTGTTCTACATTAACATTCCACAGAAACCATCTCTTTCAATAAACAAGATGAAATTTAAATAATTATTTAATCATCGACAATCCTTCTTTTTCATTATTGTGTACATAAGTATTTTAAGGAAAAAATTCTGTGGTAACTTGTGACCTAACACATGCAAATATTAAAAGTTCGTATTGCGAATATTACATTAATTTTAACAAAGACTGGCTACTACCACATATATGTTTACAAAATTATACATTTTCTCAATCACAGAGAGCAAATAAAGCTCTCAGGTACAATAACCCTCTAATATTACAAAAATGCTCTTTTTAGTAATTCTCGAGTATTATATTTAAATATTATTGAAATGAACAGCAAAGAAGACAAATATTATCTAGTCCTATAAAATAAAATATGCCTATAATTTTATAAACAGAGAATATGGTAGCAGAAATTTTGAAAATTTCACTCAATATTTTTACACGTTACAAATCGTTTCGATGAAAATAGGAAACTAAGTCAATTATTTTAAGCGATCTTCTACTTTTGTTGCCTTTTCACATTGTCATATATTTACATACGTTTATGAGATATTTAACTTTGGAAAGAAGATGAAAATTCGATATGTTTGCATCAATTCAAAGGGATTGTTACATATCTGTGATTACTTGAAATTGTATCAAAGTGAAAAACTCATACATGTATATAGTCAAAGTAATTGCAATTCACGCCAAAGAAATCATGAGGAGTTCGAGGCACGGGCTCTCAGACACTGAACGCAATTTACCTGATGAGACACCTCATGGAATGTATCTGAGAATAAATAAGAATGGAAAAACTCATGTGAATGCGATTGAGCAGAAATTAGATCCAAGAGATTACGTTCAGCAACACTTATAACGTAAGTATGTAAGTTTACGAACATGCAATTTCTGTTGTTGACGTCATGCACGAATTATTGTAGAGCGCATAACCGCAAGTATTAGAGGAGATGTAGATATGTACGAAAATATAGGAATAAGAGTGTGGAATTGCTATTTGGCGATATCTCCAAAAGTTCCATTCAACGGATTCCATGAGAAAATCTCAGAGATCGGTTACTGGTCCAGAGAGGTTTACGCCGACATCGTTGGCCAAGGCCGTTTTCGATTCATTAAAGGAATCAACGGCTGAGCGTTGAGAAAGCTCGTGATCCTGATCGTCTGGAGTCTTCGGACGTGGCTGACCCTGTGAACTTGCTACTAGCTCGCGAATTTCCGCCATAGTCTCCTCGTTCGTCGCACCGTTCATCTTCTTGCGCAGAATGTCCACCAGCTTCTCCAGTCTGGCAAATTAGGTTTCGCCTCCAATTACAGTTTACTACTAAATTACATGAAGACTTGCCGCAAGATAGCGTTTGTAAGCATAAAAAGTGTGTGTTTGAAAGTGAAGCCAAGCTGAATGCTGCAAATAAAAGATCCAATATCGTCCATTGAACGGAAAATTTTTCTCCTAGACAATTGCCTCGTGTTATAAGTCGTCTATCTCGTATCGTAACTAAATGATCGTAAAGCTTTCTCCCCCTTTCCCAGGTACGTACTTTTAAGTTTTTCTTATTTTCAGTCAGTGACTAGCTTTTCCGCTCAATTTCACGATAGGAGGAAACTTTTTACAATAAGATTTAAAAGCAAGCAACTTTTATGTGTATATATATACAAATAGAGATTGCGTAATGTAAAATCAAAAGCATCGGGTTTTCATAATTACACGTTATAAGTCGCGCTCCTTTAAATACTCAAATGAGTGACTCTGCATTTTATTTGCCTTGCTTTACGTCGCAAAATAAACGAAATAATATTGACACTTTAAGCGTGTGTGATTGTTTTGTCAATACAGGACTTGTGCAGATAGTGCGTTTTGTTTGCTTTATTGGTGGTTAACCAATTACTCTATTAGATTATCAAATTTAACATTTGCTATTATATATATATATACATATGTATTTATATAAATGTATGTACACACTCATATATATATACATATGTATGCTTTATATACACGTGCAATCCCTATGAAAAAATTGGTCATTTGGAATTTCTTCAGAGGAATTATCTATCATTGCTCAGCAAGCAAATTCCTCGGTGAAATTGATATACAAATGTAAACTAAGTATCTAGAACTGTACATTTTTGTTTAAAGCACCAGCACAAAAAGCAAAAGAGTAATTTGACTTTTTAAAAGCACATGCATGAAGTATATAAAAGAGCAGCGTGAAAAATAGAAAAGAGAATAAAAATAGATGAGAAAACAGGAAAAGTCCCTGTGTAGTTGTTAAAAATTAAAACGAGTGTATATTAGTTTGGTAAATTGACTTGATTTTAAGCGATTCTCCTTAATCCATTTATATATATCCTAATCCTCGAGGCGCAACAGACCTTAAAGAACGGAGAAACGAACGCTCGAGGAATAGCGTTAAATAAAAGATCAAATGGTACATGATGAATGATGTCCTTGGCGCGAGTAGCAATAACAATATAACAGTTACAATAAAGGAATAAAGACGAAGACCAATAGGTGAAGGAAAATTCCTGAAAAACATAATAGAATGTGTATCGCAGTTTAGTCTTACGTAATTGTTTTAGGCAAAGAAAGGAAATTGTAGTAGCCTGTGCATGTGAATGATTTTCTTGCTCTCTTTTTCTCAGAGGTCATTGAAATTAAGCCGAAGAATGAAAGCGAGTGATAAAACTATCAATAGGATAATGCGATTTAAGAAGAACTTAGCGAATAGCCTCTAGAAGCCATTGGAAGCCCAAATTGCGTTAGAAATTGCGATGGCTCGGACCCCGCGCGTACACAGCCTAAAGATAAGAAGTGACATATTTGGCGCGTGAAGGTGCTCTCAGGACCCTGTAAGTTCCCGACGGGCAGAGGTTTTTCGGGCCCAACGAGCCAGCACCGTTTTCGTTGCTGTTGCCGTTGCTGCTGCCACTGCCACTGCCACTCTCACCATCACCGCTACCTGCACCGACGCCAACTACAGCCACATCGGGTACTTCGTGGATGGAACGACTCTCCAAACATCTCGACGTAATACTACTACTATTACTGCTATTCGGAGAGCTATCCGAGGAGAGCGGAAAGACCTCTTCCGATTGACTTCGAGTGAGTACCTTCTTTCTCATGGGCTCCTTCGTATAGTTGCCGCCGCCACCTTTTTCAGTTTTCACGCTGGAACCTTCAAGGCTCCGCCTCGAGTCTACTTCCGTTCGAGACAACGCATTCGCTAGATGCTGCTGCTGTTGTTGTTGCTGTTGCTGTTGCTGTTGCTGCAACTGCTTGTAGTTGGCACAGTCGTCGTTGGTATTCCATTTTTCGTTGTATTGCGCCAATTCCCTTGAATACGGACATTGAAAACTATTGTCTCCGAGCGAGTGCCTCTCGGCTTCCATCATCGTCGCTTTCTCCTTCGCATCATCGACGTTGGTCCACCCGATTCCGCCGCCCGTCGATGGGCCCGGCAGAGTTTCCTCCGCATACTCCGATTCGCTGGTCTCGTAGATATCGCTCAAATTCTCATCGGTTATGGCCGGATTCCCGAGATAATTCTGTGATCTGGGATGCCGTTCCACGTTGGTCGTCAATGACTCACGAGATATGGCTCTATCGTTCTCAAAATAGTAATGTGGCTTTCCTCGTTGGAAGAAGCTCTCCTTATTGATGATACAAGCACAAGGATTATAAGATATGGCATCACCGACGCTCATTTCTTTCCAATCTCCCTCGATGGGCAGATCAGTCGGCTCGGAGGTGCGAGGGGGGTAGTCGGGGATGACAATGGAATTGATAGTGGCGGTGGTGGTGGTAGCATGCACCGGTGATAGCATGCTGGTCACACGGGGCGCCGCGATTATTATCGACGAAGTTGATCTTGCCTTTACGCACTTAGCTGCATGATTTTCTGCTAGATTTCTTGATGAACGCGCCTCCTGGAGCTCGCGACGAAGGGCCAGGGTCTCCTCTTCAAAAGCTGCAATCTCGCGGCCCTCGTTGCTAGCAATATTACAAGCTGGTATAATCAAACTGCATTTTCAAACTTAAACCGGACCCACTACCCAGTAGAGACCAACGTTAATCGATACTGAGTCTATTAACGTTGATTCGCTACTATCTTCTATTCTCTTTCCATTACAATTGCATCTTAAAACCTAAATCACCCAAATTCTAATGTCTATCCAAACAATGCATTTGTATTGGCAGTGCATTTAGCAAAAATTTACATTGACTAACCACTCGAGTGCTCGTGCATTTTGTGTGTTATATGCCGCGTGTTTTTTCTGTGTTGTATGTGTGTATGTGTGGGTGTGTAGGTGTGTGAGCGAATGATTGTATATATGCGCGGGCGCGATTCGCGAATGAAAATATATACACACTTATATATATTTACTATTATAACAAGAAATGAACGTACTCTTTCTTTTTTGTGTACTCTGATATATACACCATTCCCCGTAAATAATTCCTTAATGAACTCTTTAAATAGCGCCGTTTATCATAAAATAAGCATACTCACTTTGCTTGTATCTTTAGTTGAGCGACCTGCTCTTCCAGATCTGCCATTCGTTTGTTACTTTCTTCTTTCTCTTTAGACATCAGGGACAGTTGATTCTAAAATAGACAAATTATATGATAATGTGGTGTGCATTGAAGCAAAAAATAGTTAAGGAAGCAGGTGGCTTCTTAAAGACGCTATTTCCTCGCTTTATGATCTTTGCGCACATAAATATTTGGAATTGATGTTAAATTAGAGATAAATTTGGCTATTTATTTTACTACCGAAAATGACGAATATAAAGCAACAGAAAATTTACATAGAGCAGCGATAAAGCGAAGGTTCAATTATGAGATTGCCGATGGGTGGGTAACACAGAGAGAGAGAGAGAGAAAGAGAGAGAGAGAAAAAGAGAGGGAGGGGAAGAGTATAGACGGCCATAGTTGATGAGGCTAATGGATGATGGAAACCTGAGACATCCAAGAGCGAGATGAGACCGAGAAAGGAAAAAGAGGCCGAGGGAAAAGCTGTGACAGCCGCTAAGTGCCTCCCGCTCCCACACTTCAACCATACACCCTGCCCTGCCTGCCTGCCTACCCTCCCACACTCTTGCCTGCCCTGCCTACCCGTCTGTCTGCTGACTTGCCTGCTGAAACCTAATCACTTTTACCAAACGTCACGGATATTTCGTATTACGTCTACATTATAGTCTCTAATATCTTGGCTTTTTTTCCTCAATAAAATGCAGTTCATGTCCTAATCGGTACTCCACTCGGAATGATTCACAAGAAAAAGTAAGCTTTCGTTCAATAACTAATTTTTAAAAATCATGTAATTTTACATTTAGTTATTTTCTGTTTTCCCAGTTAGTTTTTCTCTCTGCTTTTAAATTATCTTATTTAAAAATTTACCGCCATATAAACTCGAACTAATCTAAAATTACTTTTTCTTCGGGCATCAAATAAGATTTACGTATACGTATACATATACATGTATTAAAGTGTGGAAATTTTCAAAAATACCGCACTAAGATGACTACCCTACAGGGATCACCTGGCTATCCTAATCAAATACAATGCGCTCTGCAAATAGTGCTCCTACAGGGCTGCTTCGAATGCCGCAAGCTTTTAACTGAAACCCATTGAGCTATATCGCTTCTTCATATAGCGTTGAAAGAAATAGGGAGAACGTGCGAAGAGCACTTTGTTTTTAGTTCCCACATTTCCCACTTATGAAATTTTAAAGTCTCATCTATATAGATTTGCGAAAACTCAATGAAACAGAGTTTTCTTCACTTAGAAATATAAATTAAACTTTCGAGTATTATTAGTAATAGTGGCAGTAATCGCTTATAGCTAATAAATACCTTTAGTTGTTCAAATTCATTCAATCTATCATTTTCATTTTGACTTATGCTTGATTTAATCTTTTCCTCAAATAACTTACTAGCTTCTCGAATTTCATGTATAAGATCTATAATAATATATTACTTGTATAAGAGTAATTAAAACATGTTTTTAATATGTAATTACAATAATTACCTGAGAACATTCCTGGATGATAATCCTTTAATTCTGGCTGTTTAAAGGTATTCAATTTTATTTTAATATTTTCTAAATCAATTTTAGTTTGTTTCAATTCTAAAAATAATTGGTTATTTGTGTTTTTCAAGTCTGTCACCTAAAATTTTATTATTAAGTATTTAGTGCGCTTTACAATCAGGGTGAATTTCAATCTTTACGAATAAACACTTACCTGCTCAATAAGAGATACAATAAGTTTGTTATTTCGACTAATAGTTGTTAATGAACTTTCAGAACTCTCAGTTTCATTTCCTTCACTTTGATTGTTACTTGGTTCATTGGACGGTCCAAGACCAGGATCTGAGTATCTTCTATGTTCTGAATTTAAATCATCTTCAGCATCACTATTTCTGTTATGAGTAGGAGGCAGACTTGTATAGTCTTCATTCTGGTGGAGATTCTGAGTTCGAGGATTTTCATACGTGCTTGTATTTGCATTCATTTTTTGATTAGATTTTAGTTTATGATTCTGCTTTTCCATATATTTCTGTCTAGTTTGTAACAGTTTTGTATCTTGTCTATAAACAGGTTGGTATAATCGATACATAGGTGGCAGAGAAACAGGTTCCATTGTATAGGCCATTGGTGAATAGCCGCAAACAGTAGGATCTGAGATTGCAGTAAATAGACGCTGACCACTATGGTTTGGTACTTGTGGATGTAATTCTGGACTAGGATGCCAATAAGTTTGCTGAAATCCAACATTCGACACCTGCTCGTTTGATAAATTATTTATCCAATTATTTAATCCATAACTTTTTCTACTAGATCGTTTCTTAGATCGTTTTCCACTATCTGATAATCGATTATCAAGAGGATTTGGCATTTCCAACCTAAAAATTAATAGTTCAGTCATATAGAATGATACGTATAACAAGTAAAAACTGATTTGAAAATTTTCTCTTACCTTTTATCCATTTTTAAAAGAAATTAATAGCAAGTTAAAATGGAACTCCAAGAGTACCTTTATACAGTGTACAAGACGTATGAAATATAAATTTACGTTAAATAACGCAGGGGTTTAAAAAACACAAAAAAAACCGTTTTACTTAAATTAATTCTATATTTAATACATAAGGTATTGGTATATTATAAGATCGTCACTATATTTTAGAAAACTATTAACATTTCTATATTAAATTTAATTTAATAGAAATTACTAACAAACTTATCATGATTTAAATTAATTTTATATTTGTAAATACAAATTGTATTAATATACGGATACACGTCAATATTTTGCTTATAAAATTATAATGATTATTTGTTATAAAAAAGTACTTTAAATATAATTACAAAAAATATTTTTCAAATGTTAAATGTAGATTTACATATTTGTTAGTCTATAAAGTAAACAAACGAACGATCATTAACTAAATAAACGAATTTTTTAACAAGGAAAGTTTGTCAAGATATTACAGTTAGTTCGTTATTCTAGTGTTGTTCGGTTGCTCAGCTTGACATTATATATCCTAAGTACCTAACCTACCACCTGTCAATGACTTGGTTGTACTTTGATCCACCTCTATAATATATAAAGCTCAGACACAGATGGCTGTTAATTGAATTGATACTCGAAGTGCCACCAAAGTATTTTATAATTCACATATTTAATACTAATTATCTTCAACTAAAAAAATGGGAAACAGATCAAGTTTACTTTTGCGTGAAGAAGAAATTGCACAAATTCAAGAAGCTACTGGATGTAAGTATAAAATTAATGTTAAACTATATGCGCATCAGTTAATTTTGTATACTTACATCCAGTAGATCATTATTATCATTTATCATGTGATTTCAGTTACACCGAATCAAATTGAACGTCTGTATAGTCGATTCACCAGCCTTGACCGTGGTGATTGTGGAACACTTAGCCGTGAAGACTTTCTTAGAATTCCGGAACTTGCTATAAATCCACTTGGAGAAAGAATAGTAAATGCTTTCTTTGATGAAAGTGGAAATGACAGAGTAAATTTCTTGCAATTTATGCAAGTTCTTGCTCTCTTCAGACCTATTAAGAAAAATAGTCCAAACAGATTGAATTCAAGACAGGAGAAACTGAAATGTATGCTTTGCTAAGTGGCTACTAATGGTACAAATTATTTATTTATGATAAATTGTTTGATGTACTACTTTTCTTTTGCAGTTGCCTTCAAAATGTACGATTTAGATAACGATGACTTAATTTCTAAAGATGAATTGCTTGCGATATTACATATGATGGTTGGTGCTAATATTAGGTATAAAATTTTAGTTAATGGTAAATCATAATAATATAGAAGCTAATATTGTAGCTTGTATGTACTTATTTCAGTGAAGAGCAATTAACTAGTATTGCTGAACGAACAATAGTAGAAGCTGATGAAAATGGTGATGGCATGATATCGTTCGAAGAGTTCTGTAAAGCACTAGATCGTACAGATGTAGAACAAAAAATGTCTATAAGATTTCTTAGTTAGATGTAATTTTTTATATAAAAACTTGATACTTATATAAAACTCGTAAACTTGGATTTTAGAATTGTGCAAAGGTATATTAAGTAAAATTAATATGGTTAATAATGTAATTTACATTAAAATTCCAGTTCAATAATTCATTATTACATTTAAGATGTATTATGTATATATATGTATTAATATAATTCTATATTTTTTGGATAAATATGAATTTAAATGAATTTAACTAATAATGTGCTATATGAAACTATTAAATAAGATGTGACCAAAGTTTGTTTATGCTTCGACTTGCCTTTACAAATAATCTACTTATTTATTATTAAAATGTTTAATAAAAGTTTGCTTTCAACTTTAATGTATAAGGAGAATTAGCAATTTTATGTTGTTATTCTTTTTATTTTCCATTTTTTAGGTAAAATAATAAGCGCAATGAAATAGTGAGATAAATCATATATTCTTAATACAAATACAATTCCATTAATTTATACATTAACATTAAAGCCCGAACAAAGTAGTGACATAAAGTTATACAAAATGAAATATAATTTATACGAATATTTTCACAATTGCTTGAGAGAATATGTCAAACTTATTTTAGTCGCAATAAGTATGTAAATAATACATCCTGAAAATAGATTCAGGATACTGAAAATTCTGTTGATTATAAATTTCATACACATTATATATAAATATAAAATAAAATTAAAAATATCTTTAATTACTAGGCAAATACTTAATCTATGCTGTGGATGAAACAGCCAATTTCTTCAAGTGGTCCATGAAAACTTGAAGACTGACGTCGTCAGTTAATACGGGTGCTCCACTCTCCTGTATTATAACAAATTAATTAAAAATGTCATATAAATTAGAAATATACGAACTATTTTGAAACCAATGTAATTAAATCCATTTCCTTAATTTTTAAAAAATTTAAAGAAATTTACATAATCACATTGTATTTTGAACAGTTCATATGTCTATAAGCAAAAGTCTTAAAACCCTCATTAAAAAGAAAATATAAAATTATTGCAATGCAACATAAGAAATGTCAATAATAATCTTAAGAAATAATTACACTAATAGATATGAAGTAGTAGCCTTTTATAAATGAATTCTTACCAGATTTTAATAATATAAGAACCTTTTCAACATATAAACATTGCAAATATTTATGCCAGTGATAGTATTTTTAAGCTGTATTGAAGCTATTACATAAAGAAGCTGTACGATAGAAATGACCATCACCAAATAAATTAAAATATATAAACCACAGTTTAAAAAAAGGAGAGAGAAATTGAATTTATCAGAATATACTTAGAAGCACCAATGTTCCCAAATTATTGCAATTTACTATGCGCACCCATAAAGCAATTTGTATCAAATCAAATGGATAAAAATAAAAAAAAAAATAAAACCCACCCCACTGGGTATTGGCATTCCCTGGTTCGCCGGATCATGGTAAAATAAAAAATATATTAGTTACATATGATTGATCTCTATCATTAAAAAATTAAAATTTATAGAATCTTATATATATTAATCTCTTTATATATAACTTAAACGAAATGTATTCATGATGATCGAAAAATATGAAAAACTTTAAGTATACAATATTGATTAAGTAATATTTTTGAATACTTACAGCTCCATATGCATACATATTATTATGGGTTTGGCTAGGATTAACTTTGCTCAACAAAAATCTAGCTTGCGACCCTCCTTGTTCAGTGTCTATATACCTAGGCGCTGGAAACCTTCCAGCTAATATTTCAGCAGCATCATCTACAGGTGCCGCAAGTAATTGCCGGAAATTATCGTATTCTGGCAAATCTTGATACTTTAATTGGCGCCACTGTGCTATAGTCTGAAAACAATAGTGTGCGTGTTACAGAAATTAATGATGTACACTGAGAGAATCTTATTATAGATTAAGACTTCTATTTAATTACTTCGCCGTGGAATATTAAAATTTGGAAGAAAGTATCCATCAATAAAATTCGATCAGGCTGAATAGAAGAAGTATCTAATAAAACTGGTTCTGGTGGGCCACCAAATCCATAGCTGTATAAAATGGGTTGAACCATAATTAAGGAATTCGTTAAATCTTCACGCATCAGCATATGTCTATAAAAGCTAGTTTCATCCGGTGAATTATTAAAGACTTGCAAGAATTGTGATCTACGTAAGTGATACATAAATTGTGGATATAAAGAAAAGTTCTCTGCAAGTCTAAAGCTATTTGGATCATCCTTTGCGTATTCTCCAAATTTCTGACACTGAAAATTCAAATAATGAAATTGATTAATTTCATCATTATATTAAGAATTGCTTAATTGATTCTGCATTTCATACTCACGAGTCTTATAAGCATACGATCGACCCATCTCAAGACATCTGGACCATCGTCACTTTCTGCTCTGAATACAGCTAAGCGAGACATAAGAACTGCTGCTGCTTCTTGATCAAATCCTGCACTAACATGAATCAATGACGCTGATGCATCGGCCCAACTACAATTAAATGTTGAATAGTAAGTTTATAATGACTCTTATCTCAAAGATGCAATACATCTATATTGTACCTACTTTCTAGCTACAGTGGTAACTCTAATTCTTCTTTGACCACTACTGTGCTGATATTGCGTAATAAATTGAATACAACCCCGTCCACCTTGTGGAATTGGGGCGGTATGTTGGCTTACAACTTCAAAAAATAAAGCTGTGGTTGTTGATGGACTTAAAGAACAGAATTTCCACTGACAGGTTCCACCCAATCCCACCTCTTGTTCCCCTACGCTCGGACCCTTTACACCCAATGATACACAGGGCCCAATTGCACCTGATACTTTCAGTTCGCGCGACGTTTTGATCTCTAAAGTAGCATTGAATGCCATTTTTAAATCACCCTTAGGATCTTTCGCAAACACTCGTTGAAAAGTTTGCTTAAATAGAGAGGAATTAAAAGAATCTCCCATAACCATATGACCTCCCGTTGAGTTACAACACTGCCTCATCTCTAGTAAACCAGTTTGATCCAAAGCGCAAGAATAGATATCAATTATGTGTCCGTTAGTTGCCGCACGTGATGCTAATGCATCGTAATGTTTTGTGGCTTTCTTCATGTGCTTGGCATTATCCTTCTGAATATCATGATGGGACCTTATAGGTTGTCGAAGGTCGTCTGTTACTACTTGACCTGGGCCTTGAGAACAAGGTCCACCAACGAACAACATAATTCTAAAATAATTTTTTAGATGCTTACACTTCAGTTATTTAATTGAGCATATAAATTTATGCTGAATTTATTATGTATACATATATCTACATACCTAGCACCAGTATTTGCATAGCTTGCTTCTAAAAGTCCTGTAGCGACTGATAAGGCAACTCCTGTTGAACGTAATGGACGTTTTCCAGGACCTACAGGCCATGGATCTCTTTGCAATTCTCCTAAGAGATCGGTTAAACTTATGTCACATTTATGAACTGGTTGTATGAATCTATTTGCTGGTGGTAGTGGCTGTCCTGCAGGGCCTCTTTGTTGAGTAGGATTTTGATTTGGAATGGGTCTACCTATGCCTATAAGTAATATTGACTGTGATACTTAATAACAATCAAACAATCGACTTAATTATGAGCTGTAAAATATAAAATTTATTACCTAACATATCTTGAACTTGTTTTGGTTGAAGATCTTTAGTACCACGGAATACGTAACTTTTACTACATCCATCACAACCAAGTTCATGAACTTGTACCATACGTCCGAATGTAATTAGACCAATTAGAGCATTTTGTGGAAGTAACGATAAGGACATTTGAAGCGAATCTTTGAGTGCACCTAGTTCTTCATCATCCATGCATGTATCAACGACCAATAAAAATATTGGTGGTAAACATTGTGCTCTCTAAACAGATATATTCATGTGAGTATTTTATGACAACAATTAAAATCTGTAAGTGATTAAAACCTTTATAGTTACCAGTATAGTATATTCTATTGTAGAGAACATAGGTATTAATTCTGCAGGTTGATGTGATTCAGATATAGCTGCATATTGGGGTGGGAACTATATAATTTTTTCGAATAAACAATATTGAGATATAATTTACATATCTATTTATATATATTTAGCGAGTTTTAAAATAGATAATTTATCTTACTGGATTTCTTTGGAAACAGAGGTTGCAAACCCACAATTTGGCACGATAATCCACTTGACATAATGGATTTAAAATTGCTCTACAAGTGGATCTTGTACATAAAACAGGATCATATTGAATCGGTGGTAAGTCTAACCGTTCCTTAATTGGTTGATAAAGTGTTCCTAAGGGTACCACAAGTCTTGTAGCATCAATACGTGAAGAAGGCCAGACATTCCACGTAAAACGAACACCATCTCGGTCTTCGTTCTGTTGTATGAAATCTTCGTAGGTTGTCATGATGCTGTCAGAATGATATTAATTACTAATTTTATTTATTTTACTTATAAAGAACCACACAGCATACAACAAAAACAGAAATTAAAAACTATTATAGGTTAAAAAGCAGCAGTTAAGTTTTAATATAAATATAAATTCTTTGTTAATACCTTAATTAATTTCTAAACCGAGGCACCTGTTAATACTTCATTTTTATGTGATTATTTAATAAATAAATAATACGGTGTTGCGTGTCTTCGAAAAAGTACAGCAAGTGCCGTCATTCAAGCCACGTCACTTGAGCGGTCGCGAGCGCAACCAGCAAAACCAGACTGCTAATCAGAAAATAATGTGACGCATGCGCATTATCGCAATACTTATTTTCCAATATTCACATTTTCAAAAATGCCTTTTACATGAGTGTAAAATTTGCTCAATATTTGGGAAACAAATTTATTCAGTAAAAACATGTCAAATTTGTTCAACGTTTAACATAATCTTGCCATAGGAATCAATTTTTTGTAATTGATGAGGTTTATATTAAAATCATTCATCTCATTCTTGGATCAAATTGATTTTACATTCCAAGCAATAATTTTATTATTCATTTGTATTGACATGACAAAAATATTCTCAAAGAACAGTAAGATACAAAAAGTTATATTGCAAACTTATTATATAATCTCGTTTTAATTATAGAGATTAAGAATATTGTTTATAAATCGTCCGAGATTGTGATATAACTCCAAGCAGGAATGATCGTAGAATGTAAGATATTTGTACCCAGAACTAATTGAAGCTTTAGAAAAGAAAGAAATTGTAAAAAATAACATAAATGATGGAAAGAAAAGAAAACGAAATTAAGAAAATATTATTAATGTTTATACGCGCTTTGGTTTTATAAGCTTTCTGTAAGCTATTCTTGTCTATTTAGAATTCCAAAATATTGCTAATATTGGGGTCTTTGTATTGAAAAAGCCGGCCCTGACTTATTTGAAGTTACATGAACTTTAGACTACAAGTTTGGTTCGTCTTGTCGTCTGGTTCGTTAAGTGGTTGGTAGCTGCATTACGCCACGTTAAACGGGTCATTTTTATATAATTTAAAATAAAATTTCTATTAAAAAGTTCTTATTACGCGTCTATACATTTTACTCATCAATAATGGCACGTGTACTTGTTGGTGTAAAAAGAGTAATTGATTATGCAGTTAAGGTAACTAAAAAATTTTATCTTTTTATAACAATTAATAAATGAAAACTTTTATTCAGGCACATATTGATGTTTATTATATATTTTTTGTGTTCAGATTCGTGTCAAACCAGACAAAACAGGGGTAGTTACAGAAGGAGTAAAACATTCAATGAACCCCTTCGATGAAATTGCCATTGAAGAGGCAGTAAGAATGAAAGAAAAGAAGTTAGCTCAGGAAGTTATAGCGGTAAGCTGTGGACCTACGCAATCTCAGGAAACCTTAAGGACAGCTCTTGCTATGGGCGCAGATCGTGCTATTCATGTTGATATACCGCAAAAAGAATTTGAAACTCTTCAACCGATTCATGTTTCTAAAATATTGGCTAAACTGGCTTTGCAAGAAAAAGCTGATTTAGTTATTGTTGGAAAACAAGCAATTGATGATGATAGTAATCAAACAGCTCAAATGACAGCTGGTGCTTTAGATTGGCCAGCTGCAACTTTTTGTAGTAAGGTATGAAAAGATTGTCAGATTTATATCGTAAAGTAAAGTAAGTATATTATAGTTAATATATTATTGATATACATAGATTGAGCATGGCAATGGTGAGTTGACAGTCACCCGTGAAATAGATGGTGGTTTAGAAGTTATCAAAGTTAAAACTCCAGCTGTATTAAGTGCTGATCTCCGTTTGAATGAGCCGCGTTATGCCACATTGCCAAATATTATGAAAGCTAAAAAGAAAGAAATAAAGAAAATTACAGCAAAGGATTTAGGAGTAGAAACTGCAGCTAGAGTTGAAGTTATTTCTGTAGAAGAACCACCTACTAGACAAGCTGGTTCTATTTTACCTGATGTTGATACTTTGATAGTCAAGTTGAAAGAAGCTGGACACGTTTAAAATGGTATTTATCGATACTGAAATTTATGATTATTTGATACAAATAATTTTTGATTATATTTTATTACTTCAGTGTATATAGTGCAGTGTACATTTTTATATGCCTCTTTTAAAATTGAAGTTTATATATAATATATTTTATTAAATTTATAAATATATATATACATTTCAAATATAAAGGAATAAAATAGTTTTTATAACTTTATTAATTCTTGTAATAAAATAGGATCATATATACATGCAAATTTATCTTTGTATACAGAATATACACAATATATGTATAGAGAATGTGCAAATACATAGTTCTTTGGTAACTACATTTTTCAAATAACTCTTTTGATAACTGTACAAATGTACGTACAATATGCTGTAAAAATAACACGAAATTTTTATTAATTATATGTGATAGTCTCTATATAAAGAACATATATAGATTTTAGAATTAAAAGTTACATTTAATTGACAGAAATAGTTTGTTTCTCAGAAACATCGTATACAGCCTACACAATTTTAATATAATTTTATTAACAATATAAAATCTTAAATATTCTATTTTAACTCCTACAAGTAATTAATTTCCCTTAAAAAAAATTTAGTTTACAGTTCTACTAAAAAAAAATAGTAGCATTATTAATCTATATAGCACACATACAGTTTAATAATACGATGATTACAAAATATAAGATCAAGTGCCAATACCCGTATTTTTCGTACTAAATAGAAATATAATTATATTTATTTAATAAATTGACAGTAATCACACTTCTTTAGGAATACATCTATTAATCATGTATTCTAAGCCATTATATGCTTCTTTAATTTTTAAAGCACACTTTGATTTACGATTCTAAGTAAAGTTCCTCTTATCACAACAGTCTTATAAATTTATCTTTTTATCACGCATATAATTTATTTTTTTCATTTATACTATGAGATTTTATATAATTTTACATTAAAACTTTCCAATCAAATCTGTTATTGCTTGTATGTGTGATTGGTGGAAAAGGTGGTGGATGTAGCTGCCATCCATCCAAACTTTCGCGTACTGTTAGACAGGCTAAATAAGGGACTCTTTGTACCAATCTTGTTACTTCAGCAGCTGGTGGTACACGTCCGCCAGTTAATTGTCTGGTACATGCAGCTAAAGAAGCTGCGTGTGCTACTATTAAAATATTGCCTTCTGTTGTCTCAATAATTCGTTTAATCAATTCATGACTTCGTTCATAATACTGTGCAGCATTTTCTTTTAAAGGAAGCTCTTTTGCTTTCATAAGTTCATTATAATTAAAATCCACATTAAAACCAGCTTTTATTAATTCTTCAACTGTCATCCATACTGGTAAACCATTTGGATACCACGCTAACCACTCTATTAAGCCGGGTTCTACTTTCATTGGAATGTTTAAACCTAAACCTTTTAAAATATAAGCGAGCGTTTGAACACAGCGAAGTGATGGTGACGTAAATGCAATATCTATCTTTACATTTGATGATTTCATTGCTTCTCCGATAAGAATGGCTTGTAGCTCGCCAACCGTCGTCAAAGGACTATCATTTTGGAAATCTTGTATATTTCTCGGTGGTATTTCTTTTGGCATGTTTAAATCTCTTCTTACGTAAGTTCCATTTGACTCAAAGCAATAGGGAATCCACGCGCCAAATGTAAAATCCACTCTTTCCCCATGACGAAATATATATATTTCTCTTGAAGTTACAGAAGGAGGTTCAGAAGCTTCGGTTGGCTCGTCATTTGATACTATTCCATCAGGAATGTCAATTGATTCGCTAAGAGATAATACAGACGACTTTCGAATTTTTGGTATTTCTTCCTCTTCTGCTAATTCAGATTTATTCTCTGTAATTGGAATTGTTGTATGAACCGTCCAAGAATCTGATTCAGCTGTTCGTTTTGTATGATTTAGTGGTAAATAGCCTGAAGTTCCCGTTAACCAAGATGTACCTTCTACCCAGCCATCTGTAGACGTATTACATGCTCCTTCAGTAATATAAATATAATCACCTACTCTTAATTCTAATTCATCATGTTCTCTAGGTACGTGAGAGTGCGTTACTTTATGTACATGACAATTTTGCAATCTAGAATCTCTCGAATATAATCTAAGTTCCCAATGCGATGAAGTAACTGGCCCTAATTTTTCTACCATTAAACGCAAAAGTTGAAATAGATTGCTAGGAAATTGATAAGCTAATGTTAGGTGCAAAGATTTCACCTGAGGTTCGGCAGTAATATCTAGATTTGCTAATTTATTAACATAACATACTGCTATATTTTTCAACCATTCTGCATCTTTTTCTTTTACAAATAAGCCCATAAAGTTAGGCGAAATATAAGTTTCCAACTCTACATGATCTGGATAAATATCTCGTTGTACTATACTTTCAAGTGCTGTTACCAATTCCTTAGCAGACTTATCTGGAGCCTGTAAGGAGATTATTCTTTAAAATAAGACAATACTTTTCATATTTATTTCAAATAAACATTTTCAACACAAAGCTAATTTATTATATATTATATGAAAACAGTAAAATTCATACTTTAAAAAATGACACAAGAGTTATATGCGGTACAAAATTATGTGCACCGTTCCATCCCAATTCTTTACTTCTATCCCAAAACATATGTAATTCTTCGGCTAAAGCTCCTGTAGGACAAGCATATAAAACATATTGCCTCAGAGTATTCGTGTCAAGCGTCGGATCTCTAACATGTGCAAGTAACCAATCCGATGCAAGTTGCACACCTCGATGACCTGTAGCTGCTAAAGCCTTCTCACTAAAAGCACAAGTGTAGTTATCAATTATCTTTTAATTATTTTGAATATATAAGTAAATAAATATTTACTAAAACAACTACATAGAGAGAGATAGAGAAAGAAGATCAATATCTTATTCATTCTAAGATCCCTTTAAAACAGTATTCAAAACAATTAAGGTGACAATTCATTTTATTTGACAGCTGTTTGTTTACAGATACTACTTAAATGTGAGATCAATGTACATTTAAGAATAAACGAGTTCAAAGCCATACACACATTTCTCTAGTATTAAAGAACTTACGCTCGATGTCTTGGAAATCCTAATTGCAATAATGTTTGTAAAGGAGTTAAGTGTTGTTTTGAAATTTTTGTTGGAGTTGGATTTTTCCGTGGCGGTAACGTCGCCATGACGGTACATTATTCATCGAATAAGCGATTTGCACTGATTTGTATGTACATACTTCCTGACCTCCAAAGAGACCAGGAAGCGCCATGAAAACATGACCCGTGAATCTACAAATATTAGGTTTAATGCCTGAAAGAAGAGAAAAAACCCCAGATAGAAAACCCTACATATATAAAATTAATTAAATTAAATCATGCACTGAAACCTGTATAAAACGTTTTAGGGTTTTACTAATGCAATTGAAGTGTTTTGATAAGCGATAAAGTAGATAGGATCTAGGGAAATTTCAGCGCTGTCGCTGGCAAGGGGTACCCCTTGCCATTTTAAAAAAAAAACATGTATCGCCGAATTGTATGTATACCGAATTGTGTATATAATTTATTGATTCTTAAACCTAATAATTTTATTACATTTACTACGTACTCTTTTAATATTTGGAAAATTTTTCCTTACATATATAAGTTAAGGAATCAATTTTTGATTTATATTTTCTACATTTTCGATGGCAGACTCAACCTTTTCTGTAAAAGATTATTTTTTATTTTTTATACCCCTTGGATTTTTCTCAAATCATTTTCGAGTTTTAAAGTGTCGCCATTTCCACAAAAATGAATATTTTTGAAACGGCTTTCTGATATGCATTCTACACATCGAATACTATCTTCCTACGGAATTACAAGCGATTCGGAGAGATGTCGATTTTTACGAAAATTCCAAGTGGTAACCCCTTGAAATTTTCTCAAAAATTTTTCGAGTTTTGAAGTGTTGCCATTTCCACAAAAATTAATATTTTTGGAACCGGTTTTCTGCACTGCGTTCTATGTATCTTCCAGTACCCCTATAATATATTAAATGGCTGGTTAGATGGAAGGTAAACAGTGCCATCTGCATAAGGAGCATTGAACTAATTCTTAGCAATTTTCACTAGATATTTGATGAAATGCTTCGTTGTTACACGCTAAATCCTCTTTTTCAGCTCAAGGCTTCAAAACATTTTTAATTCAAGTGAAACAATCTTTAGTGCATTATGCTGTGCAGCAGGATGGACGTTTTGGTCCGTTTGATTCACAATAATGTCTTTATTATGTAATAAATAACAAAATTCTACATGTCAAACAAGCCTTTCATTTTTCCTAGGAAAAAAGCTGTCAAAATTATAATGATTTAGATCATTAATTTTTCTATGAAATTAAATTTGTTCCAGCCCATACTGGGTAGAACGCTTATCTATGAATATTTATCTGTCGATTAAAAGTAGTTTCATAAGTTTTTATTGTGTTTTGAGGACGTAAGTTGAAAAATAGGAATGCCCTGCATAAACGACATATACTCTATCTGTGTGTCTATGTATGAAAGGTATTGCGGCACCTTAAGTGAAATGGAAATAAAAATGAAAGTGTCTATTGTACTGAATGCGCATTATGCATGAAACAGAACGCACCCTTAGACCTATGCTACTCATTTGTTTACCTTCGTCTTTTAAAATACCCATTGATTGATAGAAGGATTTAAAGGGAATAGTGATAGGAAATGTTTTGATTTTGATCCTTCTTTATTGCTATTAAAAAGCGACAGGATTTTTTGGAAATAATTTTGATATATTCTTACAATAGTTTTACAATTGATCAAATATTAAACTTTCTTGTAAAATACTAAAGTTTATTAAATGATAATATAATCAATATGTATAAGGTAAATTGGTATTTAATTTAACAAAAATTGATTATATATGCCAGCAAAAACTTATGCATATATATATATATATATATATATAACAATGATCGGTAAAATATTTTGTTTTTTGTGCACACTTTTTTAAGAGTTAGTACAAAATAAATGAGATGTAATATAATGCTAAATTCTAAACAAATCTAACACTAGAACAACCAAACTCATTGAATCATTCTTTAGCGTTTTGTACTCATTGCAATTATAGCAATTATAAAAGTGATTTTTATATTGATACAAATGTATATTTTTACAGAGAAAAAATATATCCAACTATCCGTTTAGCTATTATAAAAATATATAGATTTTTATTCATGGTTGTTCTAATGTTAACATATGTTTTTATATTTTTTCGATTCTTTAAAGTTTAACCATAACTTTTTCAACACCAAGAAAATCTACATTCCATATCTTATACTCATGATAAAATCTAAAGCGTGTACAAATAATACCATGCTTTATTTAAATGAATAGTATAGGTAAATACAAAAATTGGCATGAATTTAAAAGAAATAAGGAATCATGTGTTCCTTTATGATACTATAAATTAAAAAATTAAATTCAATGCAAATATCACCGCAATTAAAAGAAAAATGTTCACCTACGCTAAAACATTAAGAACCATTTATTTTTTTAACTTGTCATCCACTCGCACCTTCAGGTGAAAAATGAAATTTGAGAAATGAAGTTTAAAATATAAACAATAAGGAAAGTAATTAAGACTTTCCATCTCTCTGTCTCTCTCTCTCTCTCTCTAGAAAGATTGCATATAGAAATAAAATAGCAATTAATCAAGCAAAATAATATAATTATGAGTTTTATTGCACGATTCTTTGACTAGATATAATGATATAGTTTTTGCGCGAAAGAACTTTCCAAAAGATATCTCGGTTTTCTGAAACTAGTATAATCTCGAGTTAATCAGAAAACTTTTTTCAACTTCTTAAGTCTTAAATTAAAATTAATGATTTACGAAGATTTAAATGTGTGGAACAATCAGAGGAACATTATCTGGTTAACTAGGCAATATTTCTTTCATTATTTAGCAAATAGAATACGTACATATACAACTACGTTCGGATAATCTGAATAAACTATTCACTTGACTGTTTTTTCTATTAATTGCTTTATCATAAATTGGTTTCAAGCTATTTTACTTAAATAAAAAAGAAAAAAAAATTGTGGGTCAAAAAATTAGCATATTTCGACAAAAATATTCTCAAAGCAAATTTTTTACTCTAATCCTCACTTAAATAACGTATATTAGTTTTATTCCCTTATACATTTACACAAAAGCTACTAGTTCAATTCTGAAGGAACTTCAGTAAAACTAGCAATTAAAATTAAAATTAGTATGTAAGAAATAAAAGAAAACTGATATATATTGAAATATATAAAATGTTAATGAACAAACACTTGATTTTAAAATGAAATTTTATACGAAGCTTTTTAATCCTATGAAAGTGGAGCATTTGTACGTGCTAACGGATGTATATTGATTAATTAAAATCTTTCGTAATTTCGAATTGTTTTCCAATATTTGTCAGTCTTAGCGTTGGCAGTGAACTTTCAAATTGTTATGATTCTATTCTAAATAGTTTATTATTTCTGTTTAAAATTACGATAACAGGGAGGAACGAAATTATGGCATGACATTACGATTTGTGTAAATAGTTTTTTCTTCTTATTAATTATTCACTATCGTTCGACCAGAACGGGAAGATAATGGCCGATTTAATATATTAAAAATAATTATTATCGCGTGAATGAACAAATTTCGACTAATACAGTACAGCTGATAGAAAAATAATGTATTTTTAGTTGAGCGAATCTTTTAATGTCCAGTTTCGTATTAGTCATCTAACGATAGACATTAACCAGACGACAGTGACGACAGTGAATGAAAGTAATTAAGACACAGCTAATTATGATCTACGTTGAATAACAACATTTCTCATTACCTTCACTCTTTTTTTTTACCGCATAAAAATGGAAAACACTCGAGATTCACGCCCTGACCACTCTCTCTCCTCTATTGTTTTTACAGTACGACCACTACCAGTCACTAAATAATAAATATACGACGATAAGAAAATAGGATCGTTTAAAATCTACTTGTATAGAATTTCCTATTATAATATGCTGTCCTACAATTTTTAGTCAAGGCAACTCGTGACTTTAGTCACTTTCTTTTCAATAATAATTACAAGTTAGGTTCGTTTCACGAAAGTATAGAAAATTGGCGAATATTGAGCGATAATTAGAAGGCGTATGCGTGTTCTTCATTAAAATTCCACTCCAGCGCCAGAAGGAAGAATGGATGGAAGGAAGGAAGGAAGGAAGGAAGGAAGGAAAGCAGGCAGGAAGGAAAAAAAGGAACGGAAGACAAGGATAAAAACAGGAGACGACTCTCTAGATGAAAGCTTAGAATGTAGAAGAGAACGCGCGATGATATTTATGAAACAATATAAAAATTACTATAACAAGAATGAAGCTGGTAACACGATCTATCAGCTATAACTTTGGCTGAAGAGAAACGAACGATCGCTGCACGTTAAATCATAAAAATCTTGGAAATATCGTAAACCCTGGAGAGAGGTTTCTCCCAGACCTTAAGTAAGTTCAATTCAATGAAATTCGAGCGAATCCAACAAAGTCCAATGAAATCCAATGCAATCGAAGACAATGTCCATGAGTGAGAAGCATGAGAATACGAACTAGGCGTTTTATCACTTCAGTCTTCTTCTTCATCCGGACCAGAGCCCGTTTCTTGCGGCGTGTGCTATATGCGGAGTAAGACCGATAAGAATTTCGCTCGATGGATATATAACCAGCAGGCTGAGAGTTTCATTGGTCTCTGTCATTCGCGATCCTTGCTCAAATCAGATGGTAAGTCGCAGGCCGTCGAGGATGGTGGCGACGGCCTCGAGGACACCGCCGGTAGCGACAAACCAGCAGCGCTCATTGCTACATTTAGCGGGATAGTGATGAAAGGTTGATTGCTCTGCGATGAATTCGTCGTAGCCGTACCACCTGATGATCAACGACAAACATCAGCTTTAATTTATTTATTCTCCTTACCCAAATCACGGAATTCGATCATCGCTCTCTTATTTCTCCTTACAATTTCTTTGCTACTGCTCCGTTTGCGCGTTTCTCGCAGTGCAGAGTAGAATGGAATTCTCAAAGAGGGAAGATAACGTAGAAGAAATAGAGAGAGAGAGAGAGAGAGAGAGAGAGGGATATTTACCTCCGTCTTGAGTGATTTGCATGGGTTGACCATTTTGGCCGATACCGAGCAAAACTCCGGGGCTCGGCGAGTAGATCACGCTTTGCGGCATCTGATACATGATCCCCGCGGAAAAGGAGGGTACCCCGCTACCTGCGAAAGAAAATAAATCAATTTTGCATCAACTCGACTGCCAAAGAGCCGTCGGGAGCTGTTAGGAGTCGCTAGGGCGTACCGGCGCGCTCGCGTGCTCAAACACACACACGCTCGCGCGCGCGCGCATCTCCAAAGTTTGCGCGATTCTTCTAAAAACAGCACTTTGCCTCGTCGAATCTCTTTGCCCTCGCGACTACGCAGTAGGATATATTTGGCAACGCGCGCGGAAACATGACAAATTAAGTCACTGCCACCATCTCCGAGGCGCGCGCGCGGTTAACGGCACTTGCCTCCGCGGCTTCCCAACCATTCGCCAAATTTTCATGGGATGTCCATGGGAAGCACCCTTGGCCCCGAACGAAGCCTCCGCGCGAGTCTCACCGGTGATTCTCCGGCGAAGGGTTGAAGAATCGTACGATGGGAACAGAGGGAAAGCCGAAAATTCGCTCGAGTTTTCCAGATCCCGTGGAGCGAGAGGGGAATGGGGATGGGGGGAGAGGAACTTCCTAAAAGGTATGGAACTCGCAATGTATTAGCATCGATATTTATGTGTACACCTGCATCGAAGCGCGGCTTTCGACCGGATCCTACTTCCCAGTTAGGTAGCGCGTTGTCGTCTCGCTTTGGTCATCGCAAAACGTACGACTCCTTACGGGCTCCCCTACACGGGTAACCCCGTCATCGCTCGCACGCTTTTCGCATTTTAAATGCCCTCTCGCGTCTCTCCTCCCTTCGTGCTCACCCCCGTATCCTCGAGACCCTTCTAACGCCCCATCCTCCGCGTCTCTTCCCCGTTAGCCGCGGCAGCTAAGCGATGGCAACGTTCCCCCCTTCCCCTCCCCTTCTTCCCGAACCCGACCAGAGGAACCCGATGGACTCTCGACGACTTCCTGGCCGAGTGTCTGGTCCTGCGCGCGCGCGTGTGCGAGCGAGCGGGCGCTTTTTGACCTTTTTAAGGCGATCCCGCAGACGCCGATGACCCGCGCCAACGTTGAAATCGGCGAAATGCGCGAAACTGCGCGACCACCACCAGTCGACGAGGATTCTCGACTTCCTCTTCCCATCGTCGTTCCCGCGGTCTGGCGTTTTCGATTTCAGCGTCGAGTCTCGTGCTGGATCGCGGCCGATACTTTTTACTTTGCTTTGGAAATTGTCGCGTCGCGTTTTGCTCCGGCGAAAGGAAAACACTCGAGTAGGTCTCGGACTCCTCGTAGTTTCGAGTCTGAGAGAGTTCTCTCTCTCTCTCTCTCTCTCTCTCTCGTTTAGACTCGGTTGAACGTGGACCGGAAGTCGATAGTCGAGAGGGACGGAGTCATACTCACTCGAGTGGTTTTTCATGGGATCTTTGGTCATCGGAGAGTCGTCATCGCTGCTCTCGCCGTCGCTCGCGTTGGCGCAGACGTCGGACCTGGGGGACGTGCCGTCTTCCTGCAAGAAAACATCGTTCTCCATTAATTCCGGTCTCTCCCGCGGCACACTCGTGAATTTGCGTTCGCTCGTACATGCGCGAACGCCGCATCCCTTCCTCCACTCATCCGCACAGGGGTTGGCACCCCGGGGACCATCGCGAACCACCCGGAACCCATCGGCTCGAGTGGATCGCGCGAAAAAAATTTGGAAGTCGACGGGCGTCCGCGATCAGTATTATAGTCACGATGGAGGCGCTAATGACCGACGTGATTCAATATTAATTTTAATGAAGCTTGCTCCCGTAAAGTGTGTCACGCGTATAAATCAATAATCAAGGAGCGCGTCGGGGGGGGGGGGGGGGATAAGGAACAGGGCGGCTTATTAAGAAGCCCTAGCAATCGGGACGTGAAAAGGTGAATGGGCGAAAAGTCGAAGGTCGAGAAAAAGGAGAGGAGAGGAAATGAAACGAGGAAGGACGAACAAACGGAGGAACGGATGAATGAAGGGAGGAAGAGGGAGGGGGTCCACCCTCCCCCCTCTCTCTCACTCTTTCTCGAGAGAGCGTCAAAGTATGCGTTTCGTAGATTGGTATTGGGTAACGGAGAGATTTCCGTGAGGAGGAAGGAAACGAAGAAACGGGTGGGTAGACGGGCAGGTCGGGGGGGGGGGAGGGGTCGAGCAAGTGCACGTGCGTCGAAAGGTATCTCTAGTTAACGGGCGCGCGCGCTCGCGCGCACGAAGGTAAGTGCGCGGGTGCGCGCGGGTCTCTCGAGATGCGCTGGCTTGTTCACGCTCCTTATAAGGACATCCTTGCGCAGGCCGAGCTCGAGGCGACGCTTCCCCGCTGGAGATTCTCACAAATTTACGCGCCACCGACTTTCTCCCCCGCGCTCGCGCGATCTTGCGCTTTGGACGCGCGAGCGCATGGACATCGCGCGTAGGGCCCGCGCTCGAGCGCTCGTTCGGGTTGGGTTGGGTTGGGTCGGGTCGGGCCCAACATCGTGTTCGGGGCCCTCCTTTCCTGCAACGCGTACGACGCGACTCTTCTTATAGGTGGTAGCGCCCGTTCACACGTGCGGAATTCTTGCTCCTCCTCCCCTCCCCTCTCCTCCCCGCTCCCCGCCGTTTCCAGTTGACCACGGAGGCAACTGGAAGCAACGGCAGAAGCAACGGCAGCAACGGCAGAAGCGGCAACGGCAGCAACATCGGAGTCTGCGAAATCCGTCGCGAGGTCGCGGTTTTTCTCCATTTTCTACCTCGTTACCGCGCTCGCGCGCGCGTCGACTATTCGCCTTATTCGTAGGAGGCCCTTTGCGATTACGTTCTCGTCCACGATCTCGAGAAATTACGTGCAGTTCACTTGCCTCCGGGCCTTGGCATCCTTCTTCTTGTACGTACACACTTACGCGCAACCTACATAGCTTTTTCTCTCTCTCTCTCTCTCTCTCCCTCCCTCTCCCTCTATCTCTACCCGTGTACATTCAATCGCACAATCCTAATAATCCCCGTAGATGATCCATCCTCCAGCCGTGGCCTCGCAGTGCTCGTAAAAATCAGATCCGAAAACCTTAGTTAGACGCTCCCCGTGTCGTCGTCGTCGTCGGGAGTTTTCCTCCGGGGAACCGACCGACGGCGGGGGGCTCGTCCGTCCGCAGGTTTCTGCATCTTCCCCCGGAAGGTCCTCCCCGGGTCCTGCCTGCGCCGCGGGTTCGCGGACGACGACCCCGCGAGATCCGGCGGAAATGCGACATTGGCGAGCGGCAGTCCAGTCGGGCGGGAGGAGGGGGAAGTTCCCGTTGAATTTGGCGGGTCCAGGATTCGCTCCCGGAGAGAAAATCCCGGCGAGTCGGGGGGACTCGCTCGAAAGCTCGAGAGGTACGCGGGCCTTGCGGTGATTGGTCGTTTTCGCTCGCGATCGCTGCCGAGGCGAGTCGAGCGGTCCCGAGTCAAGTTTCTACCCCCGTTACATCGCGAGAGAGTGTAGAGAAGGCGCGACAAAAAGCAGCATTCCTGACTCTCAAGTCGGACTCTATATAAGTGTCTGCCATCGCAAACATTGCCTGTATATGGCGACAAGCAGCCTTTGACAAAGGTGACCGTATATGGCAGCGCGCTTCCACCTTCCATATGTGCGCGCACCTTGCGTCTCGCTCCTTCTTGCCTACGTCCTCTCTACGCGAAACCCTCGCCCTCCCCCTCCGACCCCTTTTTTTTAATAATGCCGCTCACTGTCTCTCCCCGTTCTTCCTCCTCCAGCGCCGCAACTGCTACCGATCTTGCGATCCTCCAACGCGCGTACCTCCCACCCCCTCCGGCTGTTGGACTGTCGGCACCAGGAGGGTGCGCAGACCCATCCTGGCGATCTCGCATTTCAATTGCAACTCGCTTCTTGCGCTTGATCCTATCTCTCGGAGCGAGATCCGCTTCCTGCACTCGCGCAAAGCACCATCTGCTGGTACCGAGAAATAGCGCGCGCGCGCGCGAATGTCGAGAACTTTGGGGTGAACGAGCTTTTCCACGTCTCACCCCCGCTCCGTTTACCCTCTTTTTTTCTTTGGCAAATGGAACATCGATGATTTCGTACCTCTACCCCCCCCCCCCCGTCTCGTGAGAAACTCCAGAGGTTCACCCATGCTGGTTGCCCGCGCATGGAATCGAAGGGTGCAAACTTTGGACTTGCGAACGAGTCGAGCGAATCGCTCGGCTTTTTATTCGGCGAGTAATCGACGTGCGATTTTTGAAGCAGCGCTAACGAGTGTCCGTCGTTTATCGGTAAGAATAACATCGATCAAACTGGATCAAGAGTAAACGAGTATCGTGCAGGTGACTCGTGGAGAATTCGAAAGGAATTTTTATCCTGCGCAAGTGGGAGTATCAAACGGTGTACCAAGAAGAAAATGCCAGAGGTTTACGGCGACGATACACGCGGGCACGCGTGTATAACAATTCCTTGAGTTTACGAATCACGGAGAAAACGTTGTCGTTGTCGTTGTCGTTGTCATCGTCGTCGTCGTCGTCGTCGTCGTCGACGTCGTACAACCTACGCTGGCTGAGCGTTGCTGCAGGTTTCGGGTGTCCACCTACCTTTGTTTCTTCGTTGCTTCTCCTCGATACTGTATCGAGCGAGTGAAAACTCTCTCTATCGTAGAAATTCCAATCTTTCTTTCAAATGCCACGGCGATTCGGATGATACAAGCTAGACATACAACGTGAAATCGCGTTCAACGAGTCGAGCCGATCTCTCTTTATTCGCGATCCTAAAAGTCAAGTTATTGCTCCAAGGGGGTGGATAGGCTACGGTGCGATACCTACCTATCTGACGACAAATCTGTTACCTTTGAGCTACTACAAGTTTGAGAAGGTGATAACAATCGTGTACGACTGTATTGTTAAAGAAAGTATTATATAAACGTAATATAAATATTATCACAGTATTTTACAATACACTATATACACGTATGTGATATACATGATCGGCTTCTTAAGCCATTTCTTTATCATTATTTTAAGAATTTAATAACCATCATTATTTTGTACTCTGCGCGCTAAAAGAAGAAGGAGAGTATAGAGAGAGAGAGAGAGAGAGAGAGAGAGAGAGAGAGAGAGAGAGAGAGAACTTTTTACAATTATGAAATCTCTTTTTCTTCAGCGCCAAAAACCTTCGCGTCCCCTCCTACTTATTTATTTCCTTTGAAACTAACTTTTCTGAGTAACTTATTCCAATAAAAGAATATCGCTCGACTATAGTTTTCACCGTAATTCAAATATTTCACATTGGCTTGTTGCTTAAAAATGGGGGATACAATTATTCGTTATTCCTCGTTTCTTTTGAAAACATAAATAAATCAATGGAGTAGAATGTCTACACGCATATATAAACGCATACATAGTAGTAGAAGAAGAAGAAGAAGAAGAAGAAGAAGAATAAGAACAAGAACAAGAAGAAGAACAAGAACAAGAAGAGAAGAGGAGAAAAGAGAGAGAAAGAGAAACGAAGAATTCGATGCTCCTAAACTGGTATATCACTGGGCTAATATTTACCATACTGATGGATTGGGGATTAAGGTTCATTTCTTTTAAGTACTAACTACTTAATCTACGATCAATCAAGCAAGCAAACAAACAAACAAACAAACAAACAAACCAACAAACAAACAATAGATCAAACGGACGGATTGACGGATGGACGAAAAAAACCAAAAACGAATTCTACGCCATGCTACTTTGATAAGAAAAACACGTTACAATGTCAGAGATGCATGGAATAGAAATTGGAGTCGCAGTAATCCTAAGAAAAATCCATCGGACTCGCACACCCACGCATTCGTCGTCGTCGTGGTCGTCGTTGTCGTCGTCGTCGTCGTCGTCGTCGTCGTCGTCGTCGGATTTTCCTCTTTCTCTTTTTATTTCTACGCGAGTGCATCCTTCTAATAAATACGATTTAAATAAAATCAAAAAGGGAGAAGGACGAAAATAAGAGTAAGAGTAAGAGTAAGTAAGTAACTAAGTAAGTGAAATACTCGATTTTCGATTTTCACTCGAAGCGAGTACTTCATCACATATAATTCATTAACCTAATTCGCTATTAAGTATTGGATGCGCGATGCAAGCGTGCTCTGCTTTCTTCTTTCTCCCCGTGTTCTCCCAGGAGAGAAGATCATCATCCTCCAAGTCTCTCCTGTGCGTGCGCGACGTCGAGCAGAGCGCACGCCTCGATCGCAGAAAACCGGAAGTTGCCTGTGCACGCACACGCTCCAACGATTTTTGGACTTTTCGCCGGTGTCCAATGATTTTACAATTGCATCCACGTCCTCCTCCCATGGGAGCGTGGTCTCCCATTTTGGAAAAGTCGCAGCAAGCATCTCGCATACGCACATGGAGGATGAGTTGCGCCGCTAATTATTCCTAATTACGGACAAAGTTTTTGGTGCTGCCTCTTTTTTCTTGCGTCACACCTCCTCCTCGGCTAATAGTATTTTCTCCTCGATGATTATCGTGCGCCTTTTTAACTTCTTAATCGAAAATACGCCGCAGCGAACTCTAGAACTCGTTGTTCCAAGACGCGATACTATTTTCCTTCTTTTCTTTCCTTTCTTTTTCTCTTTATCAGAAAAGTATTCGTTGTACGTACAGTAAAAAAAGAAAAAAAAAGAAAAAAAAAAATATCGCCCGTTTTAGTACGCTTCTATTGGACTAGACTCAGTGGCTTATTTCAGCAGATCGTACACCGTTAATGAGTTGACCAATGTGCCACATACACGAGTATAAAAAAAAAAGAGTAAAACGGATCCAAGAAAGCATGAAACTTCAAACTTCGAACTTCGATCTGAAACGCGCAAAACTCGGAAGTCGCCGCCTCTCGGCGATCTTTCCGTTAAACGAGATTTTCGTCCGGTGAGAGTGAGTTCTAGATCATGTTGTGGTGTTCAACGCGAAAACCTCGGCAAACGGATACTACGGAAAAGTAATATAAAAAAAAGGCAAAGAGAGAGAGAGAGAGAGAGAGAGAGAGAGAATAAACGTAAAAAAAAAGAACAAAAAGTCTATCGCGCGATAACCGGGACCGTCGAGAGTACGTCGGGATTCGACCAGAGAAATTTACGGCTTGTCGCAGATGGACGTATCGAGAGCCAACTTAACGTTCCAACCGGAAGTAGGATGAGGAAAGGGTATAGTGGCTAGGACAGAATAGGACAGAACAGAACACAGAACAGGACAGAGAACGGAAGAGCTTGAACCCATTCGAGACCATAAGTTACTTTCTTGAATGCGATCACCGGGAGTGACAAATTCTCTCTGGTTCCACGTCAGAGAGCAACGACGAGAAAATCATTGGAGACGCAAGACGCCAAAACTGCGAGTATTTTTCACATAAAAAACCGCGGCAACCATGCGTGCACGTGTCTTTGTCCAGGAGAAATGCGTAACACACACACACACACACACGCACAGGATGCGCGTCCATCCCGAATGGATCCATGGATCGAAATGAGAAAAGTTGCAAGGATGTACCACCAGTGACACCAGAGGGACTCGGACTAGGACTCGGACGAGGATGAAGTCGAGGTCAAGGTCGATACCAAGGACTCGGACGTCGACGGCTACCGTTGCGACGCCAACTGGTGGCACTGACGTTTGTACTACCGTTGGGGGTGCGAGTGCGACATATGTGGGTGATAGGGGGCATGATGGGGCGGCAGAGGCGAGGGGCACGACTGCTGATAAGGGCCCCCAGGAAGCATAGGCCCAGGGCTCGAGCACGGGACGAGGTGGGCACCTGGTGACGCCGCATGTGCGTGCGCTATCAAGTGCGTGTGTTGGGCATGCGAGGGCGGCGCGTGTTGCGAGCCCGGGGGCGGCGCGTGCTGCGGACCCCCCGGGTGTCCTTGCGTCGGGCCGCCACCCGGGTACCCGCCGTGTTGCAGCGCCGCTCCCCCGTGTCCGTGCCCATGTCCGTGTCCGTGCCCGTGCCCATGCCCGTGCCCGTGCCCGTGCCCATGCCCGTGCCCATGCCCATGCCCATGCGTCGAGCCATACACCAGTTGCCTTACTTTCTGCTCGTCGTCGGCGATGTTGTACGTCAGCTCCGTCTCCTCGAAGCCGGTCGCCGACATTCGCTGATCCCCCGACGACCCGGACGGCGGTGGGTCCGGACTGTTTAGACAAGTTTGTATCAGCGCTTTACCCGCTTCGCTCGTGATCATCGGCTGCAGCTTGCGCGTGGCGAACGTGTAAACGTGCCCGGTTTCGCTGGCCACCAGCAGCATCACCTGGGTCCCGGTCAACGTCGACAACTCGTACGCCTGGAACATCCAAAAATTACAAAAGATCCACCAATGCGATTTTCAAACTCTGCGCTGACTCTCTCTCTCTCTCTCTCTCTCTTGCTTCGTTTTCTCTCCCCCCCCCCCCTCATTCTTTCCCTCTAGTCCCTCAACTCCAGAATTCCTATTTTCCATGGGAAAATTCCCATCCCATAAGGCGCTACCGCGCTCGATCGCGATGATCCATAGATCCTTCTCCATTTCCCCGTGGCACTCGGTCTCGCGTGAAACATCACACTTGACGTCGCACAGCTGATCGTCACTCGAGAAACACACGGAGCAGTTGTGTACGAGCACATATGCGAACAAAGAGAGAGGGAGAGAGGACGATCTCGAAGATGATACAGCGGCGAAATGGCGAGGAACGAGAAAACGCGCAAGATTCAAATCAGGAGGAGGAGGAGGAGGAGGGGGAGGGGAAAGGGGTTGGTGCTGGATCGGAATAAAAGAGAAATACGCATGCGCGTATCGAGATACAGGTATATATATATATAAATATAAATATAAATATATATATATATAAAGAGAGAGAGAGAGAGAGAGAGAGAGAGAGAAAGAGGAGAGACACACATACACGTAGCACATGAATTAAAAATCATGATACACATACGAGTGTGCGAGCAAAGGCAAAGAGATACGGACCTTCTTCATGATTCCAGTCTTCCTTTTGGAGAACGTCGTGTATCTCCTGAGTTTATTGTCGATGTACTCCATCTTGATCTTAACGCGACCCTTCGTTTTCTTGCCGTTGGAAGGGGGCGACTTCTTCGGCTGGCCGAGATTCGTGAAGGACTCATCGAGGTTGTCGTTGACGCAGTCCGCGGACATTTGCTGCATCGTCTGCGACTGGGAAAGCGCCTGCCTCGCACTGGCATCGTCGTAGCAGACGTCGGACGTCGTCCTCTTGATGCCCCGCTGAACGTTGGCGACGCCAGGCGTCGAGGCGCCGCCGCCACCGCCACCGCCACCGCCCCCAACCCCGCCGGTGTTGGCAGCCGCAGCAGCCGCAGCCGCCGCGGCGGCGGCGGCGGCCATCATGGTGGCGCCGCCGCGGCCGATCTGCGAAGTTCCCGTCGAGAGCTGGGAGGTGGACGGTCGCCCGTAGATCTCGGGGCCAGCGTCGCTACCGATCATCCCCATGTTGTAGCCGAGACTCGCGTACCGACCGTCTCTTCCGCCGCTAGGGTTGTCCATCACGGATTTCCGCACATTTATTCCCTTGACCCTGGTGGCCTCTCCTCGCCACGGAATCGCGTGAACACGGCGCTATGCTCTCCACGTGATCGATCATCTAGGGAGACACGAGACAAGCAGGCGCACCGCATGAGCGCTCCCCGCGGACTGACTGCGCGCCGACGTTCGTAACTTGACCTACGTGCCGAACGCGGTCGCTCCGCGCGCCGCGCCACCGCCTTTACCCCCGCCACTCGAGTCCGCCGCCGCCGAAATCCAGTCCACCCTTTGCGCTTCTCCGCTTTCCCACGGTCGTCCACCCCCGAACTCACCCCCGGAAAACTCGCGGGGACACCCTCTGGCTGACCCGCCACTCGCCTCGCCAAGGTCATTCTTCGTTCTCGGGGAATTTCGCGAATATCTGGAGCGCGGAGTGTTACACGGCACGCCGAGAGGGCGTCTCCGGCTGCCATATTTAGAAGTAGACGTTACCATATTAGGAAAACTTTGCCAAATATGGTGAACAGAGGTGGTCCTTCCTTTTCGAATGATCGCACGGCGCGCCGCGGCAAAACACCAATCCAACTGACAGTAGCGCTTCCTGCACGCCTGCACGCCAACATCTTTTCCCCGCCAGCCTAATTCCCCGTACTTGATTGACACTCCACATTCGAATGAGTCTTCCTGCAATTTATAATCGTGGCGCACAGAGAGAGAGAGAGAGAGAGAGAGAGAGAGAGAGAGAGAGAGAAGCGCGCAGTTTTTTTTCTCACCGCTCCAAATTTATCTCGACTTTTCACCCTTTCCTCGAGAGAGAGAGAGGAGACGAGACGATTTTCTCTCATTTCGCTCATTTTGCTCGTGCGAAAATCCTGACCCGCGATGCTTCCTTCCTCCGTCTACGGAAAATCGCGTCGATCCGCGATGGATCTTCGAGGGGGTGTCAGGATGGCGCCGAGTTACTTACGGCGCTTCCGATGGCGATCAACCGATTACGGTGAATTCCCTTCTGGTTGATGAGGAGGATACGACTCTTAGTCTCTGGACGATGAGAAATATTTCGTACACTTTTTTCATGGGTGTTTTGTATATACATATATATTATTTATATACTTTTCAGAAATACACGGTGACCCCTTATACTTAAGATTCCTAAAGTAATGATACATCAGGGTAGAAGTCCTAGAGAAACTTAAAATTATTATTCGTCAGGTGCTATCGCGCGAGCAGCGATAATCAGAAATACACGGTTTGACCCCTTATACTTTAGACACCTAAAGTAATGATACATCAGGATAGAAGTCCTAGAGAAACTTAAAACTATTATTCGCCAGGTGCTATCGCGCGGGCAGCGGTAATCAGTGTTTCATGAATTTCATGAGAGTACTGTACCTGTGCACGCACTGTCATTAAATACTGTGGATATGAGAGAGCTGCGGTCTCTTGGCTGTTGACAATATCCGTACGTGTAGGTATCACGGACATTGATAAATATCTAAGGGAACTAGAGTTCTGAGACAAACACTCTAGGGAGGTTTTCAGATGAAGCTCGATCTGGTCGCAGATGGAATAAAACTCTTCCATGTTCTTGTTAAACCGGTGATCGAGTTGATCGATTCCCTTTAAGGAACCCACGTCGACTAAACTATTTTGATGCAAGGTTTGTGCCGCTGTCTTCAATGCTACCGCCAGTGACTCTCTCAGTGGTCCGATAAGAGTTTTGACCTTGGAGATATTGTCCATCTTTTCTTGATTCTGTGGCGGTGCCTGCTGCTGTCCCTGCTGCTGCTGAACCTGCTGCGACTGTTGATTTTGTACAATTTGGGGATTCACATTCTGTGCCATTGGTCCAACTCCTATCGTACCAGTCTGCTGTATCGGTGGTATGTTCATCTCGAGTCTAACCAATGAACCAAGAATAAGTATCGAGTTTCTCCATTCCTTATGAAAGACGTACCTGTGAAATGCTGAAGCGACTAACTACAGGTGCCCCTCGTGCACGATAATTGCAAACGTCAAATAGCAACAGAGTGGAAATTTCTTCCTGCAACAACAAGGAAAACATGATAAATACCTTCAAGATTTAAGGTTATGTTCCGGTGCTTCGGAGTTGCAAGTTTTCGAGCAGTGTCAAAAAGCTTGCGATGCACGCAACGAACATAGCGCGCATCGAAATCTTTGCACACCAATAATATGAATAAGATTTAGCCAACGATACCTATGATGCCTATGAATGACAATGAAGCCTTCGCAAACTTTTCTTTCGAACGCACTTCGATTTAGGCAAAAAGTGCATTGAGTTAGTTTTCGAACGTGTCTCATTAAAGCACTAGCGCCATAATTCTTCATCGAACGTTCCACCAATCAGATACCACTGTATTCTCGAACTCTGTTACATATGGCGTCTAGAGCTAACTATAATAAGAGATTGGCCACGGCGTATGGCAACCATTTTTGCCAAACCTGCGACAGAAGCGCCCTCTTTGATCTGTTTTCACGAGTTCTCGCTCACTCTTAATTAATGTTTACACAGAGATTCTGAAAAGTTATCGGAGGGACTAAAAGTTTGGAAAAGTAGGCAAGATATAAATGATCTTCCACAAAGTTGAAACAAAAATATGCGGCATTACACTTATGGAATTTGAAATAAAAGTGACAATTGAGCGGAAATGGCGGACCAATCAGAATTGGATTTGCCATGGCCAGTCTCTTATTATAGTGTCTCTAATGGCGTCCGGGAACCGACGCCATCTAACGTGTGGCATTCCTGTTTTTTTCGTGCGGTAAAACTACAGCTTCTTATACCGCGAAGCGCTTTAGAATTTTGTTTGTAGTGATTAGTGTATCTCGCGTTATTGTGAAAAGTTTATCATGTTGGGAGTTTATGGTGTAAAACTTTAAGAGAAGAACGAAATTTCTACTTGGCATATGAATATGAGAAAATGAGTTAACCCTGTGTTATCGCTCGGCGGCCAATCTCACAACAAGTTCAATACGAGAAATTACATTCACATTTAAGACTCGTAAGGATATCGTAAGTTTCTTTATTACTACATTCATTTAGACGAAGCATTATTTATTGCCGAAAAGCATTGCTGGAAGGTCAGGACGTACGAACTTGATCCATGTTTATGTTTACTCCTCTAATTATCCCCTCTTCCCTATTTCGAACCGCCACCCACGCTTTTCCATTTTTTTCTTCATTATTTCTTTCATTGTTCCCCTCTCATTGTTTATTCGACTACGATAATATCTAATATAAATATCAAGCAAAAAAATAAAAGCTGCGCATGTATATATACTGTTTATGCACGCGTATGAGTGTTGCGCGAGATTGTGTGCGCGTTTCAGTGTAACGCGCTCCTATGTGTGCATCGTGTTGAGAGTGGCGACATGTGTATATGAATATATACACACATACGTGCAACTCGTATGTATACACACATACGTGCGTATGTAAAAGATTACATTTGTTGATTTATGCCAACTTCAAAATATTTCATTCTTTGATACCCTTCAAAGTAATGTTACATTATTAAAGTTGCCAAGTACTTTGAGTAATTGTAGGTTAAACTTAAGGTTAAGATTTTAATAATTTGCTGAGTGAAATGAATTTGAGCTTGAACAAGCAATAGCTGTAATAGTAGAAATTACGAATCACTGAAGAATTTATGTTAATGTAATTTTATTAATTACAAGGATATATAAGCAAATAAATTAAGACCAAAGTATGAGTGCATCGGCTGTGAAGTCATCGATGCCTGGAGTAGGCACATCTCCAACTACCACGACCCATTCCATGCTTCCGATGAATGCTGTGGCGCAAAAAGTAGTATCTGGTGCTGAAGCTGGAACAATGAAACCATTGTCGGGATCTGGATTAAGTTATACAACATTGCAGCCACCTAGCCAACCATTGAGTTTGGTACAGGATCACAGACCTTCTGTATATCAAACACCGCCTTACTTAAGTAGCAGTCCTGATAAGGAAGCGGAACCTGATAAGTTATTAACAAATGGTGTTGAGGCTACAAAAGTAGAAGCTGAAGCTGACGCTTCAAATATTGTTAAACAAACTGATACTAATACAAATAATAATGTAAATCCTGAACCTATTGCACCTGAAGAAAAACAAGAGACACAAATAAAAGTGACAGAAGCGATTCCTGCTACTGCAGAAGTACCAGGTTAGAGAAGTGAAAAGAAAATCTAATAACATATTTTTTAGTAAGTTTCTTTTACTTTACACTAATCTTGATTTTTTGTACATTTTTTAGTTTTAAATACACAGACACAAATTAAAGTAGAAGAAAAGAAAATACCTTTAAACAATGGCTCTAAAGAAGCAGAAGGAATTTCAGTTAATGTTAATTTACAAAAAGCATCTCCGCATAAGACAGATGAAAGTTTGTCAAAAACCGATACTGCTGTAAAACCAAAACCAGCACCAGTAAATGTAAAAACGGGTAGTGAAGTTGTTGTTCCATTGTCACCTGTATCTAGCCCTATTAAGACAGAAGCCAAAAATTCTGTATTACCAAAAGCGAATAAACGGAAAGCAAGAGAATTGAAAGATCTAAAAGGCACCTCTGTCAGTGGAGATAGCCCAAGTAAACCTAAAAGAAATCGAATTCAAACGCAACCATATCAAAGTCCTTTGCCAGATATTGCTTTATTGGTGAAGAGTTTAAACAAATCTCCAACTGCAAAAACTAATGATGACAAACTTATAGTATTTTATAAGTAAGTTACAAAATTAATACACCGACATAGATTTAAATTTTAAGCGTGTCTGATTTTTATTCTCATCTATTTTACTTATGTTTTTCAGGAATGAATTTTTAGCTGTTAGAAATGCAGAAGGAAGCTTTTATGTATGCCAGGCTATGCAAAATATTTATAAATCTAGTAGACGTATTCGCATTAGATGGTTATCTCAAGATAAAACTAATGGAGAAATATATTCGCCAGATTTTTATGATTTTATAGGTAGGTATTTATCAAAACCGATGTTGTGTTCTTTTTGAAGCCTATTAAGTTTTTATTCTTTACTCTTTTTTTTTTTCAGATTTTGACTGCATATTGACAAATTTAAATCTAAATAAAATCGACAAAAATAAATTTCAATTAGCTAAAGTTGAGCTTCTCCGTACAGAAAATATCTTAAAACGAGCAATTGATGTAGAAGCTGGTGTTTCGGAAAAGCCTCGAGTAACGGAAGAACATCCTGATGGTCGTTAGTATATTAAACTTATTCTTGACGAGAACTTTTTCTTTAATTATTTTATTGAATATTTATATATTGTTCAATTTTTCGTGTGTAGTTGACCTTTCTTTGTATAAAGACGAATCACAGTTAAAGAAAAGAAAAAATATAGCCAAACAACGAACAAATCAGCGAAAGAAACATAGACAATCTACAAGTACTTCTGAAGATGAAAGTCAGGAAGAAGAAGTTGAAAAAAAGTCAACAAAATCCAATCGTGCTAAAAAACAATCCGTTAATAAAGCATTAGTACTTGCAAAATCAGTTGCAAAGGGTCCTAGTAGAGCAGAACGCGCATTAAACAGAAGTACAAAAACAAATACGTCAAACGCAGGTAATGCTACTACTACTACTGCTGCTGCTGCTACTACTACTACTACTACCACTACTACCACTACTACTACTACCGTTGCCGCTACATCAGAAGCAAAAAGTACAGCAGACCTTAAAAAAACTGAAAATAAGAAATCAGTGAAATCGCAAAATAATAATTCTACGAGTGGAGTACAAAGAGTGAAGAATCGTGGTGAGCCTAAATAAACATTCTTCTCTTACACGTACATACATGCAGACATACAAGAGCCTTACAAGTCTATTATTTAAATAAAGCTTTTTTAAGCGACGAATGATCGCGATTTAAATGATGTGCTTTTTTTTATGTAACGAAACGAATGTTTTAGCACAAACCACGCAAGGGAATGACGTAGCAACTCGTCCAAAACGCGTAGCAACTGTTTCGGGTACTTCAAATGAAGAAGTAGCAGCAGCTTCACGAAAAAAGCCACGTGGTAAAGCATAAGAATGGCAATTCTATGAAATAATGTTTCTTATGCCATACCTGTAACAGGGTCTGCATCGTAGGCAATATGTACGTGTGGTGTAATTTAAATTTGATATCGATGTAAAATGTAATATATACATGTATGATCTCAAAATTTTCGATTTATTAAATACTACATTGTTATAATCTAATCGTGGGATCAATGACTCGCATTTTTGCAATGCTATAAGTCTTATTTGGAAAAGATTCTAAGAGTATATAAATCGTGTTGTGATATCATGAAAACCTGTACATATCGTCTACGTCTCAGATTCCATCGGAGGAAGAAAGTGGATTCACGAAATGCGTGAAGATTAAAAACATGGGTAAACTTGAATAAACTATCTACAGGGTGTGTCACATATTAATGCACTCTTACAATAGTCTATTTTTGATGTCGTGAGTGAACCATACGTGATTCAGTTGACTTTAATGTACACTTTCCATTGAACATGATAGTTATGTACAAATATACATGTCTGGGGCTTATGTGTATTCTATAAGACAGAGATTAAGGTAGAATTAAAGTAAAAGAAAATAAGAACGAAAACAATTCGCGAATTATCGATCTTCAATTAAGCGGATCGATAGAGTAACAAGTACAATATCTGTACATTATGCTGAAAACTTGATGTTTAAAAATCGTATTTAAAGTGACAGTCAGATTAATAAAGAAGTGCCCTGAACTGTATATTTATGTTTTACGTAAAAATTGGTTATCGTTTTATATATATCATGGATAAAGAGTAATTATAGTTTTATGAATTATGTTTATCATATTGCGATCTGATAAGTATAAAATCAATGGGATTGTACTAATTACACTGGTTAACATTACAATTTGATTATAATAACATAACATGGGTATTCTGAAAGAATACACTTTATTCGCCATTATTAAATTGTTTAAAATTAAATTCTCATATTATTAATTTTGTCAAAGAAAAGGTCGTAGATAAAAAAAAATGTATATTTACTAAGTAATACAATATTGAGTAAATTATTATGATTTGGCTTGTACCAAATCGTAATTGTTTAATTATAGGGCTTCAACTTCTGTTTGGAATAAAAACTGCAAGAATTAAGTTTTACTCTTGTTTTACTTTGATTATAGTACAACTTTTTTTATCAAAATAATTTCCATTGACTCTGAATTTATACCCTATACTTTCAGGTAATTATAGTTAATGAATTATACGTGATGTAAGAAAGTAACAGCTAACCCGTAAGCTGATGTTTCTGCAATTGTTCTTGTACTATATTATTAATAATAATCAGAACTATATTTGTTCTTTGAAATTGTGAAATAAGCACACAGACCTAATTAGTTAATTCTCTGAAGTCAATAAAAGCTATTTCATTTTGTAGTAACTAAAAAGGGGAATTGCATATTTTATGATTTATACGTATATTTATGAGCGTAATGCAATATTCTATTGGGATATTTAAATTTAATATTAAGTTTTGATGATAAAAATTAAAATTTTTGAATTCACATGTGTATATCGAGGTGTATTCCCATAATGACCGTTGCGTAGAAACATTGTCATAAAAATGATGGGAGGGAGGGGGAGGGGAGGAGGAAAAGGTTTTATCCTTTCCTGTAATTTACATTTTGAGTAAATTGTATATAATATATTAGATAATCAAAATTATGAAAAAAAAAGGTGATGCTTTATTTGTGTCATACATACATTAAAGGCCACAATTAATTGTGGAACTATTTTAGCATATGCGTGGACAAGCAGTCTTATTACATTAATTGCACTGTTGTTAATTTTGTATGGTCAAAAAATCCATATACAATCCATTTTCGATGTTGCAATACTTTATTCTAACCTGACCTGAATACCTCTAAAAAATTAAAAACATGAATTTCTTGATATAAAGGAATGAAAGATGACTAATTATTACCGTTTTGAATAAATATTAAACATAACTTTAATAACTGATTAACTATACATTGTATTTAAGATACAAGCATACACTCTCTGACTTTCCTATGTTTCAATGACATAGTAAAAGACTCTAGCGGACATTGAAATAATTTGATTTATATCATACGATAACAAATCATATGTAACTTTGTTACGATTGTACCTGACTTATCTATCGAAGAGATTTTAAGTAAGGTACAAAATGCAATTAATATACAATAGTCGGTATTTCATCGACGCATAACGAACTTTGAAAACGGATTTTATTTTATGGTTTTGAAAAATAAAGTTATATCTATGGGATATAAACATTTTTCTTGAAAACATCACTACATCCTCTGTCCTCTTCAATGTACAATTATTATTTCAATTTAGAATATAATTGTATCAAAGACAATGTTTTTATATTGCAGTATGTATAAATTTTAAAGATTACTTGAAAAGTAATTTATTAAAATATTCTATAAGTTATCGTATAAAGTCATTTACAATAAAATTATTTGCACAAATATATATCATATTAAATTCAGAAGAATTTTTGTATATTGGAATGATCTTGGACTGCGTGTAAATCATTTAAACTATCCCACCAAAGCGGTAATTTATGAGCTAATATAAGTTCAAACCATGGGGTTAGCGGTGTTTTAATTTCTTTAACAAAATTTGATATTTCCGATTGAGATATCCATTGAATTTCACTGACTTCATCTGGATTAGGATGTATAGTTATGTTATCTTTTTGAGCAAACAATACATAATCTATTTCATGCTCTCCCCAATAACCATCTCCTGTTGCATGATAGTGAATTCTTGTTAAATAAATAAAATCCTGCAGTTGTATTTCTGATACTGGTATTCCTAATTCATATTGGAGCCTTCTTTGTGCTGCTCTGCGAACTCCTAATATATTTTCTTCAACCATCTCACCTGGAATTTCTGCTAAAGGATGGCTACAGCATGTGTTTGTATAATGATTTGGGAATGTTATCTATACAAAACAAATATGGTTCAATCATTTCGACACCTGAATTTTCTGACTCTCATTACAAACAGAATAGGCATTTTATAGTTAAAATTTGGTACTCACCTTATTAGCTGATCGTTTTTGAAGAAGCAGCTGTCCCTGCTTATTAAACAGAAAAACACTGAAGGCTCTGTGAAGAGGTATACTACCATCTTTATTAACTTTGTGACAATGACGTTTTGAAGCCTCACCAAGTGGCCTGTCACATTCATCAACAAGTATACACTTTTCTTCTAGAGCAGCTTCTTGTAAAGGTGCTATTTGTGTTTTGCCATAATATCTTTTGGACATAGCACTTTGTCTCATAATTCCGAATAAGTTTTTACTCACAGAACGAATCATGTTCAGAAGTAAATGCTTATATCCGTATTACTTCAACGTGACTGCGATCTTTCTACGTGTACCTCTCTTTATTATTGAAATGAAGGAGAACAGAGAACAGGTTAGGTAAACCTGATGGTCAGATATGTTCTGTCATAAAATCAAGAAATATACGATGTATTATAATAACAAATTGAACTGATTATCTTGCTCATAACAAGAAGTTTAGCTAAAGCAAATCAAATTTATACCTACTGTTAGAAAATCGTAAGTCAACACTTTCCAAAGAGTGAAATTACGCATTTTGAAAGCAATGACCTCAAAATCTCTATGGTTCTCATCGACTTTCATAATGATGCAAGAATAATATATATAGAAAAAGAATACTCTTTATAAATATAAATATTAATCAATATTGTGTATAAATGTTTATTTGTCATCTAATTAAATATTTTATTTTATTTATTTTCTCTGCATCTCTCTCTTCTTTCCTCTCTTTATATATATATATATATATATTTATATGTAAATCAAGCTCTATTATGCATAGATTGACTATATTTAGCTACAGATAAGCTTCTGTTCAGGAAACTACGTAGGATTATAAAAGAATTTAAATAAACTATGGAAAACGATTCAAGATATATCAACTTATACAAGGTATCACAAACAGGTAGTCGAAATGAGACAGAATAATGTTATCTCGTTTCAATTAGCTGTCTATGAGTTGATACTTTGTTAATTTATTCACACGTTGATAACTTATAGTTCATTTTTAGTCATGTATGCGATTAGGAATAGTTTTAGGATATATTAGAAATATTAAAAATATTTAATTCCTAAAATAAAACACTAGTTGCGCTTCGAGCAAGTCTAAAATTTCGCGGATGTGTTGCACCATAATCTACTTGTTTTGTGTATACTTGTTCTGTAGCATTCTGTAAATAAATATAACCCAATATAAGTAGGTTATATTGTGATATGTTTATTAAATATTTGTATTTAAAATATCTTATTAATTTTAAACAAATATCCTAATATTTTTATACAAACAATGAATGATTTACACTCGTCGTTTAAATATCATAAAGAAATATATGATGAGTTATACACTGATTTAAAAAAAATAAAAAATTATGATAATAATGCTCAAGATATAGACATATCGGTAAGTTTAGAATAGTTAAATATTGAGTATTTATTTTCCATTTTTTGCATTATGATACATTTTTTATCTGCTTATCCATTAGAAGCAATTAAATACTCTTTTTAATTGGCTGACTGTAACTCCTGGATTCACTAGCTATAGACTTAATACAAATGAAACTACTATTGAAGAGGCTATTGCACAAATACGAGAAAAATTTGAAATAAAGGTAATATTAGTATGATAAAAATGATATATATATATATACATATATAATATAAGTGATTGCCTAATATGAATTTAACAGTATAGAAATATATATCCCAATATTTCAACGTTTCCTTCTTTTCCGGAATTGATTGTAGTTCATAAATGGGATAAATTTGTAGAGTTAGATTTACAAAAATATCCTAGTGAAATTATTGTTGACGCAGCATGTGGATCAGCTGTGCTAAGGGGATCTCATGTTTTTGCCCCAGGTATCATAGGAATACCTCATGGTTAGTAAGCATCAAAATGGAATAATAGAATTATAATTATATTTGTATTCAAATATATATTATTAAATTTTGTAGGCTTAAATGAAAATGAAAGAGTCAGTGTTTTTGCTGATAAAACAGGAAATTGTAAGAAAGGACTTGCTAAAAAATATGATGATTGTAATAAGGTGTTCTTAGGAAATGGAATTCTTAAACAAACAAGAAAAGATCTTTTTGGTGGAAATATAAGTAATGTGAGGTAATTGAAAATTAATTTATTTGTTGTGTATAAAATATAAATTTTTAACTTCAATTTCTTTCCTTTTCTATATACTTGTAAATCTGTCAATATTTCATTTACAGTGGAATAGCTGTATGTATGACAGATGTAGTTTCTCACCTACCACAATTCAATGAACAGACATTACCACAAGAATGGGGTATATTGCAAAATTTACCATCTATAATCTGTTCTCGAATTCTTGATCCACAACCACATGAAATAATATTAGATATGTGTGCTGCTCCTGGTAATAAGACAACACATATTTCTTATCTTATGAAAGGACAGGTATTCTTCTTTTTTACATTTTTCAGGATATAATCTAATGTTTTTTAAATTAAAATGTAATTTGATCCTTTATAGGGTACATTAATTGCTTTGGAAAAAATTAAATCAAAAATAAGAAAGATCGAAATGAACTGTGACAAGCTAAAGTGTAATAATGTACAAGTTTTTTGTTATGACTCTACAAAGGCTGTTTGTGATGGACCACCTCATTCTATAATAGATAGACCTCCTTTCCCAAAAGATAGTTTTGATAAAATTTTACTCGATGCTCCATGTAGTGGTTTGGGGCAAAGACCACAGATTTTAAATTCTATGAAAGTGTCTCAACTGCGTTCATATAAGTCATTGCAAAAGAAACTTTTTTCTACAGTAAGTATCTGTTGTATAACGTACGTGTTATAAAATGCTCTCTTAATAATACAATACTACTTTATATAACAGGCTGTTCAACTTCTGAAACCTGGTGGTTTATTAGTTTATAGTACATGTACCATAACTGTGGCAGAAAATGAAGAAATAGTATCATGGGCTTTAAAAAAATATCAATCATTAAAATTGGAAGATGTTAGATCAAAAATAGACCCGCTAAACTTAAAAAATTGTGGAACATCAGGATACCTTGTAGATGGTTTAACGAAAGAGCAATGTAATAAGTTATGCAGATTTGGTCCAGAAAGCGATACTGTCGGTTTTTTTGTATCATATTTTGTTAAAAGATGAAACAATAAAAATATATAAATTACCTTCTAGTGTTTTTAAATTTTTTTTATTTATGTCTGGTAATTTCTTATTAATTTGATATTAAAATTAATATCGTAAGTATATAATAAGACTTTACGTGAGTTACAAAAAAATGACTATGTAGTATAAGCAATCCATTTTAAAGCAAGTTTGTTTCTATAAAGGATTAATGACCAGTTTATTTACACAAGGAATAAAAATTAAAATATTAGAATTTTACATTTTGGACCGTACACGACACGAAGTAAAATAGTTTTGTCGCCTTTTAAGGAAATTTCAGTATTATATTTTACTGCAATATTTTTTTTTCGTGAAAAGTAAAAGATAATTATATTCCACGCTTGTATGTAGACTAACACTTATAATAACGATAAAATTTGAACTTCGCTGTTTTTGAAATGTAATCATGATACATGATCATTAGCAGTGTATTGTTTTACAACTCATGATCCACAGAATTACAATGTTGAATATTCGATATTGCGCTTAAATGAGAATTTTTTGTATAACACAAAAATTTTTAAAGAAAACTTAATTACAATTTGACAAATTAAAACAAGTATTCAGATAATTCAGTAAAGTATCATTTAAAATTTCTATTTAAATGCATTTCAATTATAAATCCTCAATCAAATTAAATAAGCGCAACATCGAATTGTTTTTTTACATGTAAATTCTATAGTATGCCTTATACTTTATATTTGTTAACTACTATTAATTGTGATATTTTTTATAATACAATAGCATAGAGAATAAATGTATAATATCCACTGAACAAATAATCATGAAATACTATAAATATCCCTAGTTCATTAACTAATTTCATATGCAATTAAGTTTTTTAATTTCGGAATTTATTATCACCATGTGAAATAGTGAGTGATTAAAAAAAAAAAAAAAGATTAGCCTTAATAATAAGAAGCAGACAATAGACCATTATACTGTATTTTGAAAGCCTCATAGTTTAAACAACTATAAATTAGCTTAAATAAAGTTTATTTGTTTTATCTACGAATATGCATACGTAGCCCATGCTGTACAATACAATTACCATATCTGCTTGTAATTTAATAAGCATGTTAAATGCTAATTTAAATTCTTAACAGTGATATACATATATATAAAATCGAGTTTTGTCAAATCATCAATCTTTACCAAGACTTTATACATATTTCTGATAGAAATAAAGCAGCGGTGTTATAAATTACTTCATGGAAAATTCTTAATATATACTTACAACTTTTAATTTCATGGCATTAATTACTTTTCCCAATAAATATAGTAATAGGTAATGTTAAGAAACAATTTATATGGTAAGGATTTATTAAAAAAAATGGCCGTATTTTACTCATATAAATTATTAATTTTGAAATATAAATACAATTTGGATTATTAATAATTTAATATGAAAATGCTATCAGTCACGTTAATTGTATAGTAAGATCGGACTTGGTATGCCAAAAACTAAAAAATTGAATGAATAGCATCACTGCTTGTTTGGAAAGTAAATATCCAAGTTACACAGCAGTATTTATTTTATAAATGTAATGCTTATTTCAAACGTAGCACAATGTTATTAACAGTAAGATGTTAATATTATTTCCATAATTATATATTGACGCTTGCTATAAGTTAAATGTAAAAATAAAATACCATTGGATTGTCGTATATGAAGAAATGAACTTCTAAAACGTATTATGTATTGAATCTTGAAATCTAGATTTCCTTGTCTGCTACTACTTTTTTACAATACCAGCTATTAATCCACAGTAGTTCTGTTTAGCTGGACATTATCAATGTCACATCCATTATCATTGTACGCGACGTATGCTGTTACATATGTACACATTTTACGTTTTAAGCATACAACGTTTCAACGTGAATATGAAATTTACTGCAAGCTATATCGTCTTTTTTCTCTTTATAAGTGACAGACAATTATAAGCTCACTTGTCAAGTTCAAGTGCCGCGTATTGTTCTTCATCTACTTCTGTCATCATTAAATTTCCATCTGGTAAAAGTAATACCACTCGTCGAGTTCCACCTATAGACAATAAAATGTTTGGATTTAAAATGGACTTCTTACCACTAATTATTCTATTTAATCGCAAGTGGAATTGCGTGAACTTGATTATTACCTGGTGTAGGTTCCTCTGCTTGAACAACTTGTGCAACAACTTGCGCTTGATTATCGCCATCCTCCTGAGCACCCGTAACATCGGTAGCATTAGGGTTGTCCATGATTGACATCACCATTGGATTTTCGGTAGGTTCGGTATCTCCCTCTTTCACATAAAACTGAGGTGCCAAATTAACTTGATCTGGAATTAATTGAGCAACAGCCTCGGCAACAGCATGATCCAGTGTTAAAACAGAGCCGTCGTCTCCTTGTTGTTCAGTTGTAACGTAAACGCATTGTTGTTCACCGTCAGCACCTCTCGTTACCAGAAGTGTTTGACCACCTTCTGCCTGACCTGCCACTTGATAGACAACTCCGTCTTCCCCGGTTATAGTCACTAAATTTGATGCATCTTCCGCTACTTTTCTTTCATCCATCATTTTCTCATCAACTTTATTGACATCGCTTGTTGTCACGGACAACGTGGATGTAGAACTTACGGTAGCCGTTGAAAGACCGGTTGTGATGGGAGTTTCAACCGAGACTGTTTCCGTCAATGAAGTTGTTGTTATGGGAGTTGCTACTGTTGTGGTAGTGTCATCCAAACATGGGAGATCGGGCGCGGGAACAGATACATTCGCCAAATTAATCTGCGTTGGTTCTGTAGTTTGCACGATTGTACCGGTTGTGCCGCCAGGACTCATTTCTACTCTCATGATACCGCCACTTTCTGTTAGAGAGTCAAGAGACGGTAACACTAATTCTGCAGTGTTTGTCGTAGCTGTGGCATCGGAATTTTCTGTATCAGTAGCTTGTTTTACTGTGGCTAAAGAGGATGCTGGCTCTGGCTCGGGTTCTGCCTGTTCTATGGGTTCACCGTCAGGTCCAATAATACGACCAGTGAGAGGGCATAGAGTAAACGGACGCGGCGGGCTGTCCGGCTCTGTGGCTGCTACAGGCTCAACTTCTGCTGGTGGAAGTTCAGGTTCACCCTCGCTACTGCTCTCTTCTGTACCAACTTCATGGAATTCCATGTGCAAACCATCACCCTCTGCCAATTTACTTTCTTTTGCCTTAGCTCCGATCGAGGCTGCACACTCGCTTGGTTTTCCTCTTCCACGACCTGCTGGAGTTCTTGCACCTGCCAAGAGTCCCCGACCACCCGGTTTAATCAAGCCAACTGCTTCCTGAGCTTTTCGCTTTGCCATCAGTAACTTCTGTTGTGGAGATAACAATGATTGGGGCTTACCTACGCCTGATTTCGGCGATTGTTTCATTTGTTGCACAGGACTTGTGCCAGATTTTACTAATTGCTTTTGTGGGACACCTAACACATTATACTTTGGACGAACTTGACCGACACTTGGGCTATTTTGTGGTTGCGTTACGTTACCAGTTGGACTTTTCTGAAGTATTTGCTGCGTGAGCTTGACTATTTGTTGCGGTTGTCCTCTTTTTGTTGCCAGTGCTCTCGATGGTGTACGAACAGGGGAATTAATACCTAACATGCCTGTAGCCGGTGTTGTTGTGCGGAGTGCGGGTCTTGGTAGCAGAGGTCGACCATCTGCACCTCGTCCTGCAGCAGGACTTGGACGTATTCCCGTTGTTATTCTAGGCTGCAAGGTTATTGGCCCTGGCACTGCTGTTACAACATGAATTTGTTGTAATTGGCTGGGATCAGGTTTAGGTTGAATTTTAATTGGTTCAGATTTTGATGCAACTCCAGACTTGGATGCGAGCTGCTTTGGTACCATTTTCATTTGAGTAACTACTTGACTTCCGTCTAATTTTGTTTCAACTTTTACCGGTGTCACGGAATTAGCCTGTGAAGCAGAAATCACTTGTTTTCTTATTATATTTGTATTGTCCCGATTCTGAACCATTAATACGCCTTGTGCAGCGGAAGCTCCTTTAACCGCAAGTTTTCCACTAGGGGTCGAGTCTAACTTTATGATGCCATCTTTTCTTGACATAACATATACACCTGATGTTAAATTAGGCATTTGTTTCGGATCTACTTTGACAACTCCTTTGGCATTTGCCACTAAAACTGGAGGTTGACCAGATTTTGCACTTTCAGGAGACTGAAGTCCTAATGATGTAGCGAGATCACTGGTGGAAACTGATGATGATCTATTAGATCCATTTGATTGAGCATTTGCACGGCTAAAAGCCCGTTGTATAACATCACTTCGATTTAGTAATCTCTCTTCTTCGGATGAAACGCCTCCTGTCCAGTCTTCATCGCTACCAGTTTCGCCCTTTACTCTCTTTACTGGGCTGTTAGACTCATCTTCGGAATCGCTGTCCGAGTAGTCCACTCTTCTTTTTCCTAGTACAACATTTTTAAGATTTACTTTTTACGCTATAAATTGTATAACAAAATTTAGAAAATTTTTCGTTATACGCACTATCATTATCCTCATCTTTCATAGATCCACACCACTGCTTTACTTGATCCATAGCTTTTGACTTACTTGATCGCATCGGTCGCCTAGAATAACAATAATAATGTAAAAACTTGAAGATTATATGAATTAAACATAAAAAAAAGTAAATCTATAATACCCTGCTTGAGCTGCAGTACTGGGTCCTGGCTTGCTGACTTCTGCTTTAATAACAGTCTTTTGAGTTACTGCTGTCCTAGTGGTTAATTTTGCATTTGCTTGTTGTTGAGCTGCTTTTAATTCTTTTTGCTTAGTAAGATTTCTTTGAAATTCTTCCAATAGATTCTTACATGTTGATACATTGTCAGCAGGCTCCCAAGTATTATGTTCACTTTTAAGAAAAAAAATTATTTAATTTATTATTATAAAACTTTGGCCTTTTTATTCATAATACGAATAAAATATTTAATTTATGACTTACTGTGATAAACCTTCCCACTTTAGTAAGTATTCAAAACATCTCCTTTTAGGATTGAAACGTTTTGCTAGTATTTTTTCAACAATCAATTCTTCATCACTTTCTCCATTATTTCCATCATTAGCTTTAGGTGGTTTGATCTAATAAAAGCAAAGCAAATTTTGAAGTTTTAACATAGTTAAAATAATACATGAATATGTATCTGTATACATGTATAAATATACATGAAAAATAACCTTGGGTTTAACAGATGGCTTAAGTCTTGGTTTTTCTTTTTTCTCTATATTTGTTTCATTAGATTCAACAGTTTTTGATGTTTTTGTATCTGGCATTTTTGTCGCATCTTTTTGACCTTCAGATGCTTCTTCTGGTTGCCCATTTCTTATAACTTTTCGTACAAATACAGGTTTTGTTCCTATAAAATTGAACAATCTATAAGTATTCAGCAAATACTTTAATCAAAATCTCTTTAAAGTAATATTAGAAACCTTCATTGGTTGTATTGGTTGAGCTGGTTTGATTTTGCTTCGATATATCTGTCATTTTAGCATTACTTATTTTTGTAAAGGTTTGTATAGTCTTTCCTGCTGCAATCCACGAATCTCTGACATTTGCTTCCATTTTACACCATTTTTGATATAATTTCCATGAATTACTGGAATCCTTTTCAATATCTTCTTTTCCATGTTGAGAATCCTTCCATAATAAAAATGCCCAAACTTGTGCTTTTTGCTCATTCTACATATAATATAGACACGTATAAGTATAAATATATTGAGAATCTCTTTAGACTTTTAGTTTTATTAAACAAAGTAATTTACTAACATTACTATTTTCACGAAAAGTTGAAACTCGTGTGCAAGAATCTTCTTTACTTCTATGTTCTTGAAACTGTTGGATAAAATGAAATACTGTATGGCATTGACCACACACTAGTACATCCAGCTTTCCCATTTCTTCTTGCGCTGCTATAAAAGACAATTATTTTCAGCGTGCAAAAAACTTTCATAGTTTTTTAATCTTTGTATACCTTTGATAGATGCAGGATTACTACTGATGGCTGAAGGGCCATCATCTCCCTCCATCTTGATTCAGAAGCTTTTTTTAAACACTATTGTTTGTGATTTATTTCTAAAACTGAACATTTAACTTCTTAATATTCAAATAGGTACAATGAAAAAAGTGTAAAAATACATAAGTAAATTACACTTTAATTCCTTGAAAATATTCTTTTAAAAATTGTTCATTGTATATACGCACATACACACGCACACACACACACATTATGCATATACACGTATGTACATATAGTCTGTGCGTGAATCCATGTGCGTATACATGCGTATATTTTAGTAGATTTAACATTTATCAATTGAAAATTGATCAAGGAAAGAGTTGATTTTGAAAAACGAAGAGCATTTTATTCGAGAGCATTTACATGTAAAAATTCAAAGTTTCGCGGGCCATTAAAAATTGATACTCAATAGACCGGTGGAAATCGAACTTGGAGTATTTTTTAATAAGATACCTCTGTCAGTATAGCGCCGGTATTTTAACGAGTACGAAACGCGTCAAGATGAATTAATCTCTTTCTGTTTTCGACGATTATCGGGAGAAAATGCCGGGAGCGTCACAGGTAGCGAAGGGACATCGGATTTAATTAAATCACAGGAATTCCCGCACTAATGACGAGCAGTCTAAAGACGGCATGGAACGATTGTAAACCCGGCCAGTGGCGTAAGTTACCAATGAAACTCAACTCACGCAGTTTTCTCGAGCTTGGTTAACCGTAAACGGGCGATGCGCGTTTTTCCCGGATTTCAGAAAAATTCCGTAGCGGAAACAACGAGCACATCTCACGATATCGGGAACATTTTCGAACGAGATCTTTGCCGCTGCCGTTGACACAGAGTCGTCGTCTTCCTCTACCACGAGCAAAAGCCGACGTTCTTCAAGATGGCTCTCGTCACGACAACTCTTTCGATCTATTCACTTCCTGTTTTTTCGTGAATGCTTTCCGAACGCACTTTTGTCCGATGTCAATTTCCCAATGATAATCCCTTAAACCAATGATAATGACTTACGAGCGACGAGTATTGAAAAAATTAGTTTTCCTGGATATGCAGAAATTTATCGAGACCGCAAGAGGCAGAACGAAAACAGCGATCGCAGTGCGGCGTCTTACGACAGTGGCGCCATAGCATCTAGCCGCCACGGCAGCAGTGCTATTTTTCTCGTTTTGCGCGGGAAAATCATTCATCTCTCCCGATCGGGATATCGCGCGAGTCATCCAAGCTTTTCCTCCCTCGTGAATCATTCGCTTTTTTGGAAATCATCGCCCCTCCCCTTCCCGCGCGAAACGCGTGCTCGACTCTGTCAAAGGGACTGGGAAACAATCGTTTTGCCCATTGCTTTGGATTTCGATGATTTCAATTTGAATGCACCGCCTCTCTCACCGGATATACCGTATCTCGAACGACCAACTTTATGTTAATTAATATTGTGATCAAGATGATACTAAAAATGCTTATTGCTTATTATTGTTTCAGCATCTCCCGCGATCGCTTTTAATTCGCTTAATTATCTGCCATCTATTTACGTTGCGCATCTCTTGTTATCCAACGAAGCCTTGCTTGATACACACTCTTATCTTCTAATAAAATATCTAATTTATGACACAAAAAACTCTCGCCGACTTTGGCTTTGAGCTATAGCACAAAGAGCACGTAAACATAAATCATAACAAGCTTGTAATTTCTCTATTTTTTGAATTTTTTGAATTAAAGGGGAGCTTCTGTTGATTTGTTATTGAGGCAGAGCACTCTTCAGTTTTTATCCGAGAGTATTTTTATTTGACCCTTTGATTTTTGGGTCGCTGATTCATTGTACGAGATTTTGATATAATTAACCTATCTGCATATTATATTTCCTTTTAAAGGGAATTGCTTTAATCTGTGTTGTACTTGTGCAAGGCAATAATTAAATTATTTTTGACAATATAGCTGTATAAAGCAAATATAGAGAATGGCTGATGAGGAAGATGAAAAAGAATATCGATGGGAAACAGGTTATGAAAAAACCTGGTATGTTTAAATAAAACAGATTAAACGCGTAACTTTTATACTGAAGTTATATAGAAAAACATTGTATGCGAATAGGGAAGCAATTAAGGAAGATGATCATGGCATGGTTGAAGCATCTGTCGCAGATATCATTCACAATGCCAAGAGGAAACGTCAGTTGGACAAAAAAACTGGGGCCAGATTAGGAATGATGAGACATCTTTATATAATTCTAGATACATCCGAATCAATGTCAAATCAAGATTTAAGACCAACACGCTTATTATGCTCGTTAAAGGTTTGTTAATGTGTTCATTTATCTCATGATAATCAAATTCCGAATGGAGCTAAAATATATACGTACATTATATAATTATTTTACTTCAGTTATTAGAAGATTTTATTGAAGAGTTCTTTTATCAAAATCCAATAAGTCAAGTAGGTATAATTACCACTAGGAATAAACGAGCAGAAAAATTAAGTGAATTAGCTGGAAATTCTAAAAAACACATTAAGGTATTTAGAGAAGAAGCATAATAATAAACTAAACTTTATTTGACAATTTAGATTTAACTTATGTTTTTTATAGGAATTGTTAAATTTACATCAAACATCTTTAACTGGAGAACCTTCTTTACAAAATTCATTAGAATTGGCCTTAAAATCTTTACGATTACTACCATCACATGCTAGTAAAGAAATATTGGTAATTATGGGTTCTCTTACAACTTGTGATCCAGGAGATATTAATGAAACTATACAAGTAAATACTTGTTTATTATTAAAAGTAGATTAAATTAATTTAGAAAATTAATTATATTATTCATTTTATAGGCAATGAAGTCTGATGGAATAAGGTGTAGTGTAATAGGGCTTGCAGCAGAATTGTACATATGTAAGAGAATGGCCTCTGCCACAGGTGGAGAGCATGGCATAGTTCTTGACGATAAGCATTTTAAAGAACAATTAAATGCACATATTGATCCTCCACCTGCTGCCACTAGATTAGATGCAGCTCTTGTAAAAATGGGTTTTCCACATCATGCTTTACATTCTTCCACAACTGATGCATCCATGATAGTATGCATGTGGTAAAATACAATTTTTTATTGCTCGAAGAATTTGTTTTTTGCTATATATATCTTATATTTGATTATTGTTTAATATAGTCATGCAGAAAGCTCAGATGAATCAGTAAAATCCATAGGTGCAGGCTACTTTTGTCCTCAATGTTTAAGCAAACATTGTGAATTACCAGTTGAGTGTAGAGCTTGTGGTCTTACTCTTGTATCTGCTCCTCATTTAGCACGTTCCTATCACTATTTATTTCCTGTAGAAACATTTAAAGAAGTACCTTATGATGGTAATGCATCATCTTGTTATGGCTGTCAAAGAGATTTGACTGCTAAAGATAAAAAGGTATTTTTACATTATAATTTCGTTAATTAAAGTTGTTTTAATTTTTTAAATAAAAAACTTATATTTAACAGATATATATTTGCAAAACGTGCAGTCAAACATTTTGCATAGATTGTGAAATATTTATTCACGAATCTCTTCATACGTGCCCTGGCTGTGCAACCAATCCAGAGACTTATAAAAACAAACCAATAGATCGTAAGTGAAATACATATATTCAAAGTTTAGAAAAAATATGTACTAAACTAAGATTTTTATAAATATTTATCAATTTTAATCATTGCATATGATATTTTGTATTCTTGTCTCGATCCTTTATAGACAATTGACATCGTGCGTTCGTGTAAAAAGATATTATACATCTTTAGCAACTATTTAAATTTGTAATTATATTTGTAACTGAATATTATAAGATATTCTGTATAAAAAGTTTGTAAAACTTAATTATATAATATATTCTTACTAAAATAGTTAAATTATGTAAAATATTATCATTTCTATATTCTATTAATCTCGAAGTATTATGTCATTAAGTTCCGTTAGTAAGAATTCATCTAATTTAAATTATGAAAATTATATAAGCAATATATTATTAATAAGAGATTACTTATCCACCACAAATTGGCTGAGAAACATTCCTTTATAAAATTAAAAACGGAAGAAAACTGAGGTTTGCTGACAGCAAGATAACTATCAGATGACAAATGTATACATAATTGAAGTGATGTTTATACACAGTCTAGCGCTTAAGTTCAACAGATTTATCAACGACATGTAACTCTAATTATAACAGAAATTTCGGTTGTCACCTCAGTGTTATAAGCAAAATGAATTGATTAAAGACTGTTACAAGCGTCCTTCTTGAAAATCACGGTGGGAGTAGATTAAAGTTTATTAGCAGTGAAACAGGTGGAAGGATGCGTCATGGTTTTATAGCTCGTTATTAGTTTGCCGTGGTACGCCGGTGTGACAGGTTCGAATGTCGTCGACCTACTCCTGAAGTTTGGTACCTTCATATCTAGTATTCTTTTTCTGTTACAAGTTACGTGAAGAATACGTAGTAAGTACCCGTACACCGTTAAAAAACGCTGCATTGTGTATTAATAAATACGAGCATATACCGATCAATTTATTTTAATACCGAGGCAGTTTGTATAATAAATATAAGTACAATACTTGGAAATGCTGTGGTAATGTGATTTTTGTATGGATTAACAAAAAACTAGAGCTTACATAATAAGTAACTTATTAAAGAACTTGATGAAGGAGAGAGACATAAATAAATGTACTTTTATAAGAAAAGAATTAATTATAATAATAAATCCGTGATCTTTTTTACACGAATCAAATGAAAAATTGGAAATGATTTTTATTTAAATGCAAAATCTTTTAAAAGTATGGTAATGATACATTTTGAAAGGATTCTACCTACTTTATGAAAGTATACATTTCACTTTTTTTAAATGGGCCATGCACGCGAAGAAATGTGTCTGCGCTTACGAAAAATCATTCGGTCAAGTATCATTTCTACGTACGTGATATGATAGAGAGCGAGGAAACATTTTTCAATAGCTTTCAATAAAATTCTATAAAATTTTAATAGACTAAGGACATTCGATGAAATGATTGCCAAGCAATTTAGAAAGTACTCATGTCCTTGGATATCGGCATAGAATAATATTTGTTACATAAAAAATCACTATAATTCTCCTTGATATTTCTAAATAAACATCAAGAAATATTTTCTTACGTAAATCCAAAATAGGTGTAATCGTTCAGCTAGAAATCATATTTTTGATTGACAGTTGCATTAATAATATTATGCATGAATGATATTTAATATATATGCTTATATATTATATGTATATATACATATGTGTGTGTGTGTACACACTCAAATATTGTATGTATGTATGCGATAGTGAAGGTAAATGTCGCTTGACAGCCGTTACGTAGTTTTTAATAGCGTTTTTTCGTTTAGGTGCCGGTGCGCTGAAGTTAAATGTGTCACAGAAAATCATTTCCTTCTCGTTTGAACTCTCCAGAACATTTTGTGCATTTAAAAGTGAATTTCCCTTTCCCGTTCTATCAAGGCGCGCCATCCAACTTCGCGTAAGAGCTTAGTTTCTTTTGTCAATGGATATCATTCAATTAATTTAGCGACGAGTGATAGTTTCATTCGATTCTTTACTATAATAGTTTTGCACGTATAAATAACAGACCGCGAACACTAATTTAGTTCTCTTCGCTGCGTCCTGTCCACTATAATAGTACCCAGTAGTCAACTTGTTAAGGTCTACTATCTTAAGTTAGGGGAACGCGCATGGGGTGTATCTAATGCAGCGCGCAAACCATTAAATTGCAACTTTGTACTATATTGCATACAATATATACGGTGTTTGTGTGTGTATTGCAGTGTTTAGCTCATCGTGCATGCATCTTCTACAAAGATCCATATAGAGATTAAAGTTGATTCCCATGAAAAATGCGTAGACTAATCGAGACATCATCTTATACGATGACACACTTATCGATTCTAATCTGATTTCTCAATTCAGCGTTGATCGTTTGGAAATTTATTCGAGTGCGAAACGATAGTTCGTCCAAGTATCGTGTCCTCGTCTGAAGTACAGTAAACGATATTTCTATTGTAAGAAGACACTGCAAAGCCTGCAAGCGCGCTTTGAATGATCTATTATACTTCAAACATAATACCGGTGTAAAACAAACGCCTTCGGATAATTGGTTTAATTTCATGACTAATAGAATGGGAATAAGTCAATTTTGTTCGAATATAGACGATAAATTTACCATAGAATGACTGAGTGACTCTCCGTTCTCGTAATGCAGAAGCTAAAAATTAGCATTGCGATAACATATACTCGTAGAGATAGCAAAGTGGGATTTTTGCCGATGAGACTAAACGAAAATAAAAAGTCGAAAGAATCAGCATTACCATCAATGGGAGAAATGGGCATAAATTGATATTATTCTAATTTGCAAGTGGCAAGTTTGCCACAGGAAAGGACCAGTTATGCAAAATCACGTAACGAGGACACTATTCTATGGGCCTCACCTTAATTGGAGTGTAAAAGCCTTGACACATTAACCGAAAATAGTGTTTCTTCGTAGAAAAATATATGTCCTGTACCACTGACTATCCGCCGCTCGATTAAAATCACTTGGGATTTCTTCAATGAACGGCAAACTTCTAGTTTGCGCAAAATTAGTGTAAATAGAGTTCTACTTAACAGACAGTACATTATCACTAACGAAAGTCAATAGCCCAAGGATATTTTGAACAATAGTCACTCGAGTGTATTAGGTAAGTTGTTTTTTATCCAATAGTGTAAATAGAACATGAATCGAGAGAGCAGTTCGAGCAGAATCGGACGATTTTCATTTTCCCTGCAATTCTCATTTGTATTCGGCTCCGTGGCAATTTTCGTAGAGATTCATTTTTATACGTACTTTCGCTCCTTTTACATTTCTACCGAGGAAGGAGCAATCTCACTGTGATTTTAATGCGCCAGGCTTCATTAATCGGCAGCAGCAATGATTATCTGGGAATATAAAATAATAGTATCGTCGTGGAGGCAGAGATATAATAATACAAACAGCTTTTTTCCTGTAATTCTCGTTCCTCCATGGATCATGGCGGATAACGCAGAAAAGATCTAGACAGCGGGATAGCGACGATCGCTGCGTCGATCGTGATTTTAGCACGAGTAAATGCAGAAAAGGGCACGGTTTATTGCATCCGTGAGAAAAGAATCGCGCGGACTTGCGTTATCGAGAGTAATATCGTCTAATACTCTCGCATCGTTCTTCGTATAAATAACGGAGGGAAGAATGAACGGTGTACAATTAAAAAAGAGATAAGAATTATTTGGCTAGTAGTAAATTTTTATCATGCACGGCGTAGAATTCGATATGGGGGATTTACGTGCAGATTGTACTAAAACGTTTTGTATTTTACTGCCGGAGAATAAAGAGATCAAGGCAATTTGCTACATTATTCAGCAAAGCTCGTACGCAGTACGTGCCGGCACCTGGAATTAAATTGCGAAATATAGAAATAGGCGTAATGAAGAAAATGTAAAATCAAGAAACACTTTTCTCGGTTCTTTCACTCGCACAAAACACTTTTCACGGTGACGCTTCATTAGCTAAACTTTCCCGCACACAGTAGTAGCGCCTGACTTCCAATTTATTTTCTTTCCGCATTCCCCGCACAATCGTCCTTCGTTCTTTTTTTATCGAATATTTCTATTAAACGCAGCCTAGCATTCATACGATACTGATAGCAATCTTGCTACAGATCGATCAGACTATTTATAGGCAGAGTTTTTCTTGCGGCAAAGAATGATCATTAGAATATAATGAAAGTATCACGGTTGCGCGCGCGTATTGCATTAGTTTGTTGGAGGCTGGAACAATCCTGCAAGTGAAATTATCGTGAAATCGCAATGTTGGCGAAGCACCTTTAGATTTGCTGGATCAACATTTGACGAGAGATCCCCTGAGAAGGGTTGCTTCTCAAAATTGCATTTTCAAAAGAAATTTGGCGAAATCGCGCAAGTAAGACCGATCGAACGATCGTTCGATCAGGCAAATGATATCCCTGAAATATGCTTATCATTTGACACTCGGCTTACGGACTCTTCTTGTGCATCTACCTCGACGGACACGTTTCAAATAAAAATGAAAGAATACGAGTCCGCGTGACCGTAGAAATAGATTTACACTATGTAGAAAATGTCAGTATATCAGAGAACCTCCGAAGAGAATAAACTTCGATATATATTTTTCTCGTTAAGTCGACAATCGTCGGTGCCAGAGGCAAAAGAAAAATACGATCGGTTTTTGTAATTTTCTTAATGAAATTCGTAAATGCGTAAAAATTGAAAACGACGCGTCTCCATAAATCTAGTATATTAATAATTGTATGGTAGGTGGTTCGCATGTTTTGCGTAATAAGCGATGCTTGTAAAAATCTAAATGGCGATTGCGAGTGCCGCTAAGAATGAGAAAATTCCTCTCTTGGGTTCTGCGCTGGAGATTATCTAGCTGTCCTTCAAAATCATTTTCTTTCGTGTAATTTTCAAGCGTTATCTCTAGACAATGGGAGTCCTTATTAACAAAATGACTATATCACAGCATTCGCGTAGAGTCTCCTAATGAATAAACACAGTGTGGCCAGTAGTGCAGATTAGATAAATAAGTGAATTGGATGAGTGGATAAAGAGTTATAAAGGTTTGTTGTCAGGAGAGAAAGGAAATAGTAAAGATGGCGAGTAGATTGTGGAGGATATTATCGCGTAAGCGAGTGGATGGGAAGGAGAGCACGAGCGAGTTAGCACGGGTGCTAAATCTCTTCGACTTAACTGCCCTTGGAGTGGGCTCGACCCTTGGCCTCGGTGTCTACGTCCTTGCAGGAAGCGTCGCCAAAGAAACTGCGGGTCCCGCCGTCTGTATTTCTTTCCTCATCGCTGCTGTAGCCTCCGCATTCGCAGGTACCAATTTTAGAACTTGAAATTAAAAAGTAATTTCGCGCGGAGGAAGAGCACCCTGCACCATCCTCCCCCTCGCCTCTTTCGGTTTCCCGCAATCATACAATTAATTCCAAAAAGTCTCCTCCGAGCACCGCTCGCACTTCTCCCCCCGGTACCCAGGAGTTTCTTTCCTACCGTAGAAAAAGGATAAGAAAAAACTTGCTCATTAGCGGATAATAGCGGAAAACAAAGGTATCTCGAAGATCGCGATTACTGCGATGAAATTTTGCAAGGTTCTCCATTATGCAACTCGGGACTGTTTGATGACCCAATAGAAACCGAACCGGATTAAACCATACCGAACCAAACCAGTCCCGATGGATAGACGGGTAGGCACGCACGCGCGTATGATTGAAATTTTGTATATTTTAGGTATGTGCTACGCGGAATTTGCCTCAAGGGTGCCCAAAGCTGGATCCGCTTACGTCTACAGCTACGTGACGGTGGGCGAATTTATCGCGTTCGTCATAGGATGGAATCTGATTCTGGAGTATGTCATCGGTAAGCGTGAGAGGAAAGAAATTTTGATAACAACATTCAAGACGATTATCCAATCGGGAAAACTTCTGCTTCTCCCGAGCATCAATGACATTGGCTTTTCTTTCCTTTTTCCCCTCTTTTCCGTTTTGTTCTGTTTTATTTTGGTTCGGTAGATCCATAAATCAATGTTTCTTTCCCTGTTTTTTCAGAACTTTAATCGTATTTGATTTGTCTAGAGCTCGATAATTTCCTTGTAGGTACAGCGAGTGTCGCTCGAGGTCTGAGCAACTATTTGGATGCTCTGATAGGAAACGTAATGGGGAAATCGTTGAGATCGGCTATGCCAATAGACGTATCTTTCTTATCTGAGTATCCTGATTTCTTTGCATTTGGTATGGTCATGCTGCTCATAGTTTTGCTCAGCACCGGCGTGAGGGAGTCATCCTTCCTCAACAACATATTCACCGTTATAAACGTGGTAACGATAGTGATTGTCATCGTGGCAGGATCCATTAAGGGTAAATTGAAAGAAACTTAAGAAATTCGAGCGACCACTGACCCCTGTAACCCTCCGCGCGCGACAGACTTGTTTGCGCGCCGCTAATAATCGGTCGCAAAAGAAGTTTACATTCAAAGAGTGCATGCTTAGATAAAAAACTTCGATCTATACATATTCCGTCAGCCTTGAGAATTAGCTCTGCAAATAGTTTCTGCAAATTATCAAATCAATCGGTCGGTCTGCTACGGACGACGGACAAAAAGCAGGGATCTTTTAGGGAAGGAGGAGAGAATTAGTTTAACGAGAATGTATGCGATAATACGAAAAACGCGAAAGTTGTTCCTTCGTCTCGTGTATATTTTTAACTGGTTTCTGTAATATTTACTTTGCACATTTCTGTGCGTCTACAGCTAATCCAGGTAATTGGTTCTTATCGTTGTCTGAAATTCCTGCGACGGCGAAAAATGTTGGAACTGGAGGCTTCATGCCTTTTGGCATAAAGGGAGTGATGATCGGCGCGGCGAAATGCTTTTACGGATTTGTTGGGTTCGATGCGGTAGCCACGACTGGTGAAGAAGCGAAGAATCCACAACGCAATATTCCACTGGCGATAGTTTTCTCCTTAGCCATTATATTCGTCGCCTATTTCAGTATATCTACGGTTCTTACAATGATGTGGCCGTACTACGATCAGGTTTCCTCTTATTCCATTTTTTAATGAGATAATTGATCTTGAAAATGGTATATAATCTCATTGTTTGCTTGCGTGTAACGACTCTTCTCGAGCAATAAATCCTACAAGGTGAAAAAGTTAGAATTAAACGTCTTGCCCGTAAAAGAGCTTTCTATACCATTTTTAAGAGGAAAAACTTTAAGAGAAATCAGACATTAACGAGGACAAATATTCAGAACGCAGACGCCCCATTTCCATATGTATTTGAACAAATGGGCTGGCCCATAATCAAATGGATCGTCAATATTGGAGCAATTTTTGCACTCTGCACCAGTTTACTTGGTGCAATGTTTCCGCTTCCGAGAGTACTTTATGCCATGGGTAGCGATGGCCTTGTATTTAAAGTTTTGGCCAAAGTTCACCCGAAAACCATGACACCCATTATAGGAACAGTTTTGTCTGGACTCTTGACTGGTTAGTAGTTCTCCATTTGATCATTGTTGGTTTTATTATAACATAACTCGATAGTTTTTTAACGTGTTTTCTGGTACTGTTTAGAAAAATCATTTTCACAAGTGCATTCCTCATTTGATTTGATTATGATTTTAGTATCTTTCAAAGCACGATACTAACGCACGCTTTAATTTTTATTATTTTTATTACTTTTCAATTTAGTCTTATTGCATTTGTAGGTATCATGACACTTATTTTTAATCTTCAACAATTAATCGACATGATGTCGATTGGTACTCTACTCGCTTACACCATAGTATCTATATCAGTGTTAATATTAAGGTAATATTTGTGTATCTGCACGTGTAATTTTAATTAATAATTTTTTAAGAGTATATAAATATGTTTAATATATATATATATATTTAGAGTATATATGTATAACAAATATTTAACTCTATTTTGTTTATACTAATTAAATTAACAGTACATTATACAAGTATATGTAATGTTTGTAGATATAAGAAAGAGGATGAACCCTCAAAAATGTCTGCTGCAGCAGCTTCTGATATCTATGACCTCAAAATATTAAGTTTGTTCAAGCGAGTTTTTAATTTACATAATCAAAAGGAACCGACCAAATTTTCTAGCACAATTGCTACATACGGTGTCGTTCTTTTTAGTAAGTAATTTATTTTAATAATTAAATCTTAATAATTAAATTAAACTTGTTATTTTTTATTCAGGTATTATGGCTTTTATTCTTGGACTATTATTTAATAATTTAGGGACAGAAATTTTTGAAAAGAATATAACAGTGACTATAATATTAATAGTTCTTGTACTAATAACAATATTAAATATAGCAGCTATTGGAAGACAGCCAGTTCAGGAAGTTGACTTATCATTTAAAGTACGTGCAGTTATATAATTACATACGTATATAGTTATGTAAATAAATAAACATAAATAAGCAATTTCTGAATATATTAAAAAATATTTTTATTTTTATCTTCTTAGGTACCACTTGTGCCGATTATTCCATGTTGCAGTATTTTTATTAATTTATATTTAATGTTACAATTAGATGGTTTCACGTGGATTCGATTTGCTTTGTGGATGTTTATCGGTAAGTTCCTTTTGGTAAAAAGCAAAATCTCAAACATAGCGTTACAGTACTTATTGGAAAGTGAATATTTTTAATGAATTCAATATCTGCTTTGATTTGTAGGCTTCTGTATTTATATTTTTTATGGAATCAATAACAGTGTACAAGGACAAAGAGATAGTATAGATGCTAAGCATTTAGGAAAAGAACATCAAAATCAAGTAAGGATCGTGACCAAATTTTAAATCCGTTAAACATAAATATAATACAAAGTACAAATTTTTTACACGATTCGAATAATAGAAGTTTTTAAATGCATTTAAAAATCTCTTAGATAATATACGTCAGTTTTTTAAAGAAAGAAACCGAGACTGAAGGTTTATATATATTTAAAAACTGATTTTCTCTATTTATATGTATATCTTTTGAGTTTGTATTCTTTCTCTCTTCAGAAAAATTTTATATATTTGATATTACGCATAAATAAGTACCTGTATATTCAGTATTTATTGCCGTACTCATTTACTATATTGAGAATCATTTTAATCGCTATTAAATCAATAAAGTTTTGTACATACCGCTTATCCGCCGTGATAAGTAATATTTATATATAAGTTAAATTTTATTCTTTTAGCAGATAAATGTTCCTTTTACTATTATTTATTAAGCTAAGAAAAAAATTATTATTTCTATAATATACAAATTTTAATGCTTCCTATATTATGTATATTTTTTTATTCTCATTACCTGTCCTTTTTTATAATATATTTAGTATGTTGATGATTCTGTTTATACCAATTCTCAATGTTATATATTTATAGAGCATAATTTACCGGTAAAATAAAATTTTTAACAACATTGTATAGTATTATTTTATACAATTATATATTTTAGATTACAATTGTAGATTTTTTAAATAACATTTAAAATTACACTCTCTTATTATAATTAATCACATATATAATTATGTAAAACTATTTCCATAATAACATAAAATCAAAATGAATTTATAAAAGATTAAATTACAGATTTAATCAGAAGCTAATATTATTTACAATATGATTTTTGTTTACATAGGAAAATATAATACACATTTTTTGATTGAACAAAACGAAATTTTAGGATTTTTATTCACTAAATTTAATTTATAATTATAAATAGTTAATAATAGATTAAATATCGCAATCATGACATTACTTGATATTTATATATAATGGGATTTTTCATTTACTTACACGATATCACACATCACGCATTTAATAATAATGATAATAATAATAATATTTTTCATGAATCTTATAATATAGAATTAAATTTATGTGTAAAGACTCTTGTATAAAATGTAAAATATCTCAAAAATAATGACAAGCAAAGCAAAAATCTTTTTGTCTTATATTATAATATTTTGATAAACTAAACTTTAGTTATATTATTCTATTTGGGAATGCTGCATTTAAAAGTCATGATATTAAAATCACATAGGTTGACTAAATATTAAAAAAAAAAAAAAGTTTAAAAGAAATTAATATATTACTTTTTGCTATTATTTCACGACTAGTTTCAATACGACTGGAATATTATGGTCCCCTAACCAGTATTATTCACAAGTCCGCCAACACTTACATGTTGCCAATTTGCCTGATAACAAAGTTTTGCATTATGATTGGCATTAGCTCTTTTAATTAATATTTATATTTAACTCACCCCTACACCCGTTGCCCAGCCAGTTCCTGCAGGGTTTTCACAAGTTATTCCGATTCTACGACAAATTATTCCAGCTCCTGAAACTGCCCAAACTTGACCTTGTTCTCTTCCAACCGAGACATGACGGAAGCCTTGTTTTGCATTTAAAACAGATAGATCTAAACAAGTAAAATCTTTTAAGTAAAAAGCGTCCTTTTCATTTTCAACAACACAAATACTATTCATTTTTTACCGATATGAATTGGGTCATTTGGCATGACTGGTATTGTCTGCCAATATGTTCCTTCTGGAAAAACTCGAGCTTGAATTTCACGCCGAACGTAAAGCCGTCCTATCGTATCTAAAGCCCAAACCACATCCTGTCCTACCGATATTTGTTTTAAGTTAGCACCATATGGCGGTTCAACATTTTGCCACTGTATACCTAAACATTTATTAAAACAAACCTTACATCATTTAATAATTAGTTTTTAAATATAAACAAGGCTGTACCTATTTGTTTCTCAGCATTAATGCCAAGCCTCCAATATGAAGATCCATTTTTTCCTACTGCCCAAACTTGATTATTTGGACCGCAAGAGATGGCTATTAATGCTTGATCGGTGGGTATGTGTTCCCATGATACACCCTATTCCACAAAAGTTTTTAATAAAATAAATAAAGGTTAATAAGATAATATTTAAATTTTACCATTGGACACGATTCCGATACTCCTCGTCTAAATAACGCAGCTCCATTTGAAGCTACTGCCCAGACTTGCACAGGTGAATCAGTACCAGGTTTACCACTTGTCTAAAAACAGTGAGATAATAGTTCGTTTCAATTAACAATTCATAGACTATTAGCGTAATTTATAATAATGCTTCTTTTTACATATAATGAAACATCGACTAGTTTAGTGTTGCCCAATTCTTGCCAGGGACCAGTTGTTGTTAACTGGCATCGTCTGAACCACCTCCTTCGACGAACATAATCGGTAAACTGTTTTTTTCCATGAAATTGTGAAGGAAAATCTGTAGCATATTGCCAACCATCTCTATCAACACCCCCAGGTGTATGAAAATCAGTAATCCAATCAGAAACCTATTGGTAAGAAATAATATATACACATATGCGTATACGTGTGTACGTGGGTGTGTAAAATTTAGCATATAAAGTATAAAGTTTTATATTTCTTTTACCCAATGCCAATGCATAGATAGTAGTTTAGTATGTTCCCTTGTTCGTTTATGACGTCCAGTTGCATCGCTCCACATATATCTATCAGTTGGAAGCCCATGCGAAGTGTAACCAGTTACTGGATTCCAACGCTGATTTTCATAAACATAATAATTGTGTGTGTCTACCATTGTGTTTACTCCAACATTACTAGTACCTACACCTAAAAATGATATTGACAATATCAATGGTGGTAATACGTGATATCAATTAAATAGATATAATTATGTCGAGATATTTATTACCTTTCAATTGGGTACCACCCCAACCTCCAGTATAAACCCAAGCAATATTATCATATCCTACACCCCATGTAATACCTACTGCAGATGTTTCAACCTTCCTTAAATGGCCTCCCATTTGTCTCCAAAACATCGTTAATGGTTCAATAATTATCTAATAAACAAACATAATAAAATTATAAATAATCAAATAATATATTCATCACTGTGCACAAACTATGAGAAATATACTTACTGATTTAGATATATAGAGCACGCTTATTAATGATAGCATACCCTTAATTCGTAAATGTGTAATATTTTGTGGTGGTATTCGGTGACTAAAAAATGTATATTCTCTATCATTTATAAAAATTCTATAACCTCTTTCTTCACAAACAATATTTAACATAAAATCGGAACCAGCCTTCAAAGGACTATATCTATTCCTTTCTTCATCACCCCACTGTCCATTTTGATAAGTATTTCTTACTATAATATTTTCCTTTAAACGTGGATTAAAATGTAAAGCCACATCATGGCTATCAGAAATATTCTTATGCTTTACAGATATGATTGTATAGCAAACTAAATTGATTGATAGTCTAATAAAAATAGAGCATTATTGGCACAAATTATATTATGTTATTAATTAATCATATTAATTTATTACAAACCTATCAGCATCATCATGAATACAACCTGTAATCTTTAATGAACTTCCAACTCCAAAACCATTTTGTAATATACTTTCAAATGGTAATTCTTTTCCAGCAACGTCTAGTTCCTGTGTGTAACTACCCTTGCTAAACTGATTTTCCTAACATATGTTACATATGATAATTATATTGACCTGTGCATGTTATTATGGTGGTGATACATATTTTAATTATATATTGCCACTTACTTCAACGATTGCAGGATCAAATACAAAAACGTCGCCTAAGGCAGTAGTTGTCCATATTGAGTTGAGTCCAGGTCTTCCATACACATTATTTATTTGACAAGAAACTGTAATAATGCAATTTAATTCTATTTAGATTCAACTATTAAAATCGAAAAAGAAAATATGTATATTTTAATTACCTAGTGTTAATTGAGAAAGCCAATCTTCCATTTCTGCATCACTAGCAAATTGTAATCTAAGAACTTTTGAAGACGATAAACGAGGTGTATAGATCGCTAATCTAGGATTTCCTGGCTCACTACAGCACGCGACACAATTAATCTCAGAGACCGGAAATTGTGCCTAAGAGAGAACTCATGAGTTTTTTATATTGATCATGTATTTTTTTATCAATTTTTAAAAATATAAAATTTTAAGTTTGTAAAAAATAATTACAATCGTTGTAGCTCCGTCACTATTTAAGACTGTAAAAGTGCCAGCATCTAATGATCCACTATCGCTACTAATCCAGTCTAATTCAATGATACAATCCTCAAACATATTGTTGCTTTTTAATTTACATTTAGCATCTGCAGTTTTAACCCATGAAGATCTGAAGCAATTTTAATTAATTAATTGGTGATTAATATGTGCTTCTTAAATATTAAAAAGCAAACATTTTACTTTTCAACAGCTTTCTCATATTTTGTAAGATCGAACGACAGTTTATTCATTCTATTCTTTAAGCTTTCTAAAATAGTTATTCTCCAAGGCTCATAAATTTCATCCTGTGCTATATTATTCCCATCTGAAATCCTTTTTATAAAGATATGCAAAAATAATTAATTCTCTTTTACGCACACTTTATGAATATGGATATTATGTACAAAAACGAAAATTTTACCACTTGGGTGGATTTAGAGGGTCGATTAAACAAGCGCCAGCTTCAACTTTATTCCATATAACATCACATTCAGCCCAATACATCACAGCAGTACTCTCATCTTCTCCGTATACTCCAGATTCACCAGACAGATCAGGATCAAAAATACTCCCATCTGTTTCTGGATGAGCTTCAATGCCAACCATAGAACCTACAGAATGTACTGGACTCCATGCAGCTGGATTTACCTACATTATAAAAATAGTTAAAACATTCCATAAATAACTTTTATACTTTTATTCAATTTTGGAAATAGCAGTAACCTTGACTGTACTGCTCATTCCTTTTCCCGATACTATGATAGATTCTCCACTTTTTGCTAATGATTCATTAGATATGGTAATATTTGCAACACTTGCTTCTGTTAAAGCAACATCAGAATTTGCACATCTACAATTTTATTAATTATATAAATATAATGTCATTTATTTTCTCATACTATCAACTTTAACATACCTTTTTTTCTCATCATTTGCATACATTTCCTTAAGAGATGTTTGTTGAGGATTTTTTACAGATGAATTATCATTAGTTCGCTGCCATAATTTTAAAGATGTTGGTGTTGGTGCTGATCGTGATTGTTCCTCCCATTCTCGAATTAATGCACTTCCATCACTAGTGCTATGTGGACGATTCTAATAGTAAAATAACTTTAGATTCATGAACAAAATATAGAGTGTAGAGTTAAATAAAATGGATGTTAACTATAAAACTGAAAAATACCAAAGAGCTCCAACTTTGATGACGTTGCTGTTGTGGTGTACCACATGTACTATGTCTATTATTGGAAGATAAACTAGCATTACTGCTTGCTCTACTTAATTGAAGAGGAGCATTAATTAATTTCCACTTTTTTCCAGTAAGTTCTGCTCGAGTAATCCCAGTACGAAAATATAAACTTCGATCTTCACTTCCAATAGCCCAAACCTAAAGATATTACAAGAAAAAGAAAGTTATAGAATATTTTTATTTATGCTTCACATACTTTATATATACTATGAAATTAATTTATATAGCGATAGTCACCTGATCATTTGATGCTACAGATACTAATGCCATTTTACTTAACATCTCTACCCAACCAGTTCCTGTTGCTAATTGTTCACAAACACCACACATTTCACCTTTTATACCCTTTCTAAACCAGACACTTCCATCATGAGCAACTACCCATGCAGCATCTGTACCTACACTAACTTGTGTTAAGCGTAATTCAGGTTGTGGTGGTTCAATTTCTACCCAATCATCACCTATATATTTATTAATACATTTCATTTGTGCACGTACAGTTATTTTAATATAATCAATGATATAATAACTATTTACCCATTGGATTCTCTCTAGTAATTCCTGTACGTACAATTGCTTTTCCACTTGTAAGTATAGCCCAAACAAGACCTGTAACTCCTACACTAATTTGACTTACTTCATGACCATTGCATAATTTAATTGAACTCCATCTTTGACCTTCAGGACAAGATGTGCTAACACCAACTCTGAACATTACCTAAAGAAAAACAATTAAGAAAAATATATAATGTATAATATATAGAAGGTAACAATTAATTTTGTTAGACTGTTTACCCTTCCATGTGCAGTTACTGCCCAAACTACTAGACATCCTGGATTTGCTCCAGGAATCTGATTACCATTTACTGCTACATCAATAAATGGCTCCTAAACGTATAAGCATTTACTTTTTAAAATACGTTTATATTAATTATATTTTAATACAATTTATATAAGAACTAATAATTATTACTTTAGTTGGATCTGTATGTAGAGGTGCAATAGCACACCATGAATTCATAGCACTATATCTTCGATAACGAACCCATTTACGTCTCCTAACACAAGATTTCCATTGTTTCTTTGCACTATATGTAGCTGGAAAATCAACAGCATAAGTCCATCCCTGTAATATTAGTCAATAAAGTCATGTTAGTTACATATTTATTGTAAACTTCTAAAAGTAAATGAAATAAAATGTTTTTTTACATCATGATCTAATGGTTGTCCATCTAATGTTGTTTCTATATGCCAATCACCTTCCCATTGCCATGCCATTGATGGCAGCTTAACTTTATCACGACTACGATCTACACTACCATCTTGATTAGAAAAATTATATCTATCGGTAGGTAATAATCTTCCACTGAATCCTTCAATAGGGAGCCAGCGCTGTAAGATATTATAAAAATATCAAATGTTTTTATCAAATAATATTATGAGCAATAACAAAATAATTGTTTTAAGTTTAAAAATTATGATAAGCCAATACTTCATTTTCATAAGTTTCTTCTTTAATTCTGATGGGAACATCTAATCCATGTACATGAACATAAACTTGACGATCTCCTCCTATAGCCCACATAAAATGTGGCACAGCAGACAGTTGTTTAAATTCTAATCCTAGGTACATAAATTCACGCCACAAATTTCCAGTTGTGGATAATCCAAATACTCGTCCTTCATTATTAATAGCATATAAATAAGAGCTCGGCATTTTAAATCTAACAAGTAACAATATAATTTTTAATAATTGAAATATTATGAAGTAAATTTAATAAGGTATTATAATTCCATTTATATTTATTTTTTTATTATTAATATTATTGCTATTATATATGCTTATAATACAATAATGAATAATTGGTTTAACCTCTTATAATTTCGAGAAGTCAAGGAAAACAATTAAAGTATCTAAATAACATTTTTAACGAGAAGGATACCAATAAAAAAAAATAATATTTTATTCACCTCTTTTTTATTAATATAAGTTATATTGTAAATATTTAAAATTATTATATACGTGTGGATATAAGTATAATATAAAATATAATAATTAAATAATGTTTAAAATTACACAATGGAAAACATTTATAATACTCATATTACGCAAATATTTTAATTTTATAAGTTAAAAGAATTTCTTTTGACACTATTTTGTCACAAAATGTTTTTTACTACAGCTGAGAACAGCTGTCATTCCATTTCTTTGAATATACTACATCGATAATCGGTATCTTCCGTATATATTTTTGTTGTTTAATTTTAATAAAATGATATATTTGTATTTGGCATATGTTAGTTTATGTTTTTTCGATATTTTTATTTATAAATGAGCTGGAATGAAATAAATAATACTTATTGTTGAAAAACACTTAAATTTTATCAAAGAACTCATGCACATTTATTTTATATTACAACATATTAAAAATACTTCTTAAATAAATAGATAGGGTGTGTTATTAAAATAATTAGTAAAACCATTGTATACATAAAATTTATGAAACATTAAGTCTAAATAAACTTAGTTTATTTAAAAATTTAATCATCAAGATTTGTTTTGTGAATTGTTGACAAATAAATCTGGTCCCATAGAAGATCGCTTAATTTATTTTTATCCATGTCTGCTGGATATTCAAAATGTTTGATATAATTATTTTTGTCAGTTATTACTGAAACAATATAAATAAGATTAAATGGATTTAATAATTGTAAAATATGAAAAATCATTAATTAGTTTCATTTTATTTTTTTTGAGTACTTACATCCTTTAACACAATCTTCAACAGAATAATGCCATCTTATTCTAGTTAATTCTTTGTAGAGTATGAATCTACGACTAATATAAAAAATATTAATTAAAACATATCTTTAAAAAGTGTTATTTATAGATGTTTGGCAACATACCTTCCAGTGTTTAAAATTTCTTGATCTTTTTGACTAGTTTTAGTACACTTTAAATCAGACTTTTTTACTCTTAAATTTTGTATTTCTTGTACTAATTTATTTTTTTCAATTTCTAGATCATCCTGTAAACATAATTTGATACAATTAATAAGTTATACATATCTATATAAACTGTTAAATACAAATAATAATAAACCTACAACTTTTTTGTGATCATTCATTAATTCATTTGTTTTTTTAAAAAATTCTTCTTTTTTATATAATAATATTTTTTCTAAATCAGCTTTTGTAGATATTAACTGTTGAATCTTTGTGCTATCTTCTAAAAATATTTAAACATTTATTAGTTTCATTTTTATATGTCTATATAATATATATATATTATTTTGTGAAATGATGAGCGTTAAGATATATATATATACACACAAATTTCATTTTTTTACAAAAAGTAATTGAAACATACCTGTTAATTGTTGCATTTTTAATGATTGCTCTTTGATTTCAAGAGTATCTTTTAATAATTTCTTAATTGTTGGTATTGAGGTTTTTATATATTTTTCCTTTAATGTTGAAGTTTCATCCATTTTCACTAACATCTTGAACGTTTTACTTTTAACTAAAATACTAAACTTCAAATACAAAATCAACAAACGATTTTAAATGTCCATGATCATTGGTCTAGTTTAGTAAGAGGGAAAACTAGTTAGTTAAATTTGAGATAGTTCCATTATCAAATGTGGAAAGAAGAAAATGATTCCAGTCTTGATAGACCAATCACAATATTCCGATGGTAGTCTGTATAATGGTAACTGCTTTTCTTATCTATATACAACATTAAAATATATATACCACGGTTATGGCTATATCTAATAAAATTTGGTGCCACGTACTTTTCTATCTTTAAGTGTTAGCAAACAAATGCGTTGGTTGTTTTAATGTTAATGTAATTTTGTAGTCTGTTTGAAATAGCATAAAAATATTAGTACCTAAAATGGGATCGTCTCACAGTATAGAAATACCAGGTGGTGGAACAGAAGGTTATCATGTATTGAGAGTAAGTGTGAGCTGTCAGAATGCTGTTCTTATATGTTATAAATTTGCTTTTTTTAAATTGTATAATTGTTTAACAGTGATTAATTTGTTTCATTTGTATAAATAAGTATAAAGTCTAATTAAATATATATGAGTGTATGAATGTACATTAAGTATGTGTACATATATGTATGTATATATATATGTGTGTGTGTGTGTGAAGATGTAATTTTAATAATTTATTTCTTGTAGTTTGCAGAATAGATATTATCAGTAGTGATATTTTTATATTACAGGTACAAGAAGGATCTCCAGGACAAAAAGCAGGTCTTGAAGCATTTTTTGATTTTATTGTTTCTATAGGAAACACTCGCCTGGTAAGTTTATTAGTAAAAAATGTTATTAAAAACATATGGTCTTAAGTGTAATGATTATTAAACATAATTATTGTACTTTACTTTACAATTTTCTAAATTTAGGATCAAGACAATGATACATTAAAAGAACTTTTAAAAGCTGGTGTAGATAAAGCATTGACTATTACAGTGTATAGTAGTAAAACTCAATCTGTCAGACAAACTGTTATTGTACCTAGTATGACATGGGGCGGACAAGGACTTCTTGGAGTTAGCATAAGGTTTTGTTCATTTGAAGGAGCTAATGAAAATGTTTGGCATGTACTTGTAAGTCTGGCAAATTAAAATTTATGGTAATTAGGGTCTACATGAAAAATACTAATGACTTTTAAATATCTAAATAGGAAGTACACCCATCTTCTCCTGCTGAATTAGCAGGTTTACGCCCTTTTACAGATTATATTATTGGAGCAGATTCTGTCTTGCATGAAAGTGAAGATTTATTTACTTTAATAGAAGCACATGAATCTCGTCCTTTAAAATTATATGTATATAATACAGAAGATGATACATGTAGAGAAGTAACGATAACTCCTAATAATACATGGGGTGGTGAGGGAAGGTAATAGTTTACTTAATTTAACAAAGTGTTTATTTTATTCATATTTATCTATTATTTATTAATAAAATCTAATAATTTATAGTCTTGGCTGTGGTATTGGTTATGGTTATTTACATAGAATTCCAATCAGACAAATTTCTGGACAGAAACCCAGTAATTTAACTATGGTACGGAATCTTTTAATCTTCTTTTCATGTAATATTATTATATGTTAAATTCAACATCGTCATCTCATTATTTTCAGAGTAAAGGAAAACCAACCATTGAAACTCAACCGTTATTAGCTGCGAATGTTGGTGGTATTTCTACAACTTCTAATGTACCAACAGATGTTTCAATCCCAGCAAATTACATGGTTAATACTTCAGATATTTTAGTTAAAAGTGAAGGACAAAATGTTACAAAACTACCATCAACTATACCAAATACGCAACTATATACTAGTAGTAGTATTTCACCGCCAAATGTGCTAACTTCTATAGAAACAATTGGTAGTTTACAAATTAGTCCAAAACCTACAGAAACTTTTGTAACAACTCAACAAGGTCTTTCAAATTTTGGAGATATTTCTTCATCTCAACCGAATCCTGCAACTGTAGGTGCTTCTCCAACAACAACTTCTATGAGTCACTTTTTCAATCAAAGTACTGTTAATGTCACTCACAGTAAGTAAAATAGATTTTTCATTAGTTTTAATTAATGCATTGAGAAAATAATTTTTTATAAAATTACAGGTACAGAATATCATAATGCTTCTAATATTCCTGGAATGCCATCCAATCCTCCTTTACCAACATTTCATACAGAAACTAGCTTATCAAATGTAATAAATGAACCACTTTCTCAACAAGGTCATAATTCCTTAAAGGGAGCATTACCTGGATTACAATATAGTACACCTCAACCACATTTAGTAACAACGCCTATTTCATTGCCTGGAATGCCACCTATTACTGTAAGTGCAAGTATTCCACAAAATACCTCTTTTTATCCTCATGTCATTCACCAAAATCAGATGCCTTCTAATATATCCTCTCAACAGACATCAACACAGTAATGAACATAATTTATATTCCTGAGTTAATATTTTTATTCTAGAAAATTATGTGTGCAATCGCAATAAACACACATCAAATGTTACTATGTTTTGAATTTTTTTTCTAAACCTAATCACTTTTTTAGTTAAACGAAATAAATTTGATTAAGTAATATTTCTGTTAATATTAGTTATATATAACAAAAAAAAAGAATAAATGAATGCTATATAATATACAAATAAGGTATATTAAAATTTTTGTGAAAGTGCCTCCAATATTAATTTTTAATATAACAATTTCTTAAAAATAAATCACAACATAAGATTTTTTGTTTTCAATGATTAAATTGTTTACTAAAAGAATATACTTATTTTAATTAAGGATTCTTAAATTTAAAATCTCTTTTAATGTGTAAATATTTTCAATGTAAGTATCTCTTTCATAAATATTTAGTAATTGTATATTTATATGTAAGAATGATATAAATTAGATAATCAAGTCGCAACACATATAAGGAATATAATTTCATAGTTTATATAAGTAAATTTTGTATTTATTCATTATAATATAAAATTTTTAATAAAATTTAAGTATATTTTATTAACAGTACTCCTAGCACAAAATTGTAATTCTAAACTTTCAGTAGTCAATTAATCATTTATTATGATTTTTAAAGATATGCTTCTTCTTGTTTAATTATTTATTAAGTTATATATGTATAATCTTGTATGGTATATACAATAATAGTATACAGCTAGAAATACGAAGTATTTTATTATATCTTCATAAGATTAAAATTTAATTTCCAAAAGAAACAAACATTTTATTTTATCAATGTAGTCACAATATATAATATAAATAAATGACTTTTTTTGGAATAGTTGAATATATTTATGCCATCCAATAAAACTATACTTGTTCTATATTACAATATGTAAGATCCTTTCCAACGAATTTATATTGTAATGTTTAATCCTTCTTTCAATAGCTCTTCGTCAGAAGGCATTTGGCTTAGGATGATTTCAGGATCAACATAATCAGGATCAACAAGAGGTAGACCTTTTTCTTCTCTATATCTTAATTGCAAATATGCTTCACGTTCAGCCCAAGCTTTCATGGTTGAAGCTGGCAAATATGTGATAAGAAAGCCTGAGAGAATAATGCCACATGTAATAAATAAGAAATAACATGCATGCATCATCGCACGATCTTTCACTGGGTCATGATCGTCAAATCCATAAGATATAAAATACTTTTTTGGGAGATTTTCTTGAGCTAAAGCATCACCACTTTTCACTACTTTTGACATGTTTCTACATAATTGTATATTACTCTTAAATGTGCTTAACTTTGGTTTCAATCTTTGAGTAATACTAATTAATCTTACTATTGAAGCCATTTGCTACTAGTTTTATTTCTACACACAATTGTGAATAATATTTAACCTTAAAATATATTTATAACACGCTTTATCCGAGATACAATTTAGACCAACTTAGCATGAATTGTGTAACTTGATTAGGGGTGCGTTCTGTTTTATGCATCGAGGAACCACTAGCGCCTCTTTCAGAAATTAAATACTTCGACTAGTATGTTGTCGGTAAATTTTATAAAATTTTTTCCCAGTGATACACAAGTCCATTGCAATTTTTGTAAAAATCGAAGTATCTCCGAATCGCTTGTAATTCCGTAGGGACTTAGTATTGGTTAGATAGAACGCAGTGCAAAAGGTCTCATCCAAAAATATTAATTTTTGTGGAAATGGCGACACTTTAAAAGTCGAAAAAATTTTGAAAAAATTCCAAGGGGTTACCACTTGGAATTTTCGTAAAAATCGACATATCTCCGAATCGCTTGTAATTCCGTAGGAACTAAGTTTTCGATAAATAGAACTTATTAGGGAACGCACTGACCACACAATTTTTGAGTTTTTAACATCTCTTGGTATCATTGCATTCATGCTTAACTTCAAACTGTTACGGTTTGAATGCGATACATCACGCCATTTGTTAAAAATATTAAAATTAGTGTTTTTTTAAGTGTTTATATTTTAATTTGATAATGGATTTGGATATAGAAAAGATTCATAATGTTTTAATTGATGCTGGTTTGCCATCATCTATAAATGATCTTAAAAATCCTTCACAAGAATTCATGATTAACTTATTAACTACTTTTTTGGAGTATTTTGGTATTACCGTAAATAATGTAATTAAGCCAAATTATGAACAGCAAGAATTTCAAATATATCCCCAAGATTCTGAAATAATAAATGTAATTAATCTCCATAAAGCTGTGAAATCAATATGCGATGAAATATTTATAAATGACCTTTTTCTCACTGATATTACTAATCCAGGTATTTGAAATATATGTATAAAATAGAAAACAATATTCTAAAAAGTTTTAATTCTAGTTCCAAAAAGAGCACGTAAGCAAGCAAAATTCTTGGCAAATTTTATACTATACGAGTCTAATAAAGTGTCAGAAATTCAACCAAGAATAGAAGAAATTACTGACAGACTTAGACAATTAGAAGAAATTTCACAAAATAAAAAAGAAGTGGTAGAACAAATAATAAATGAAAATGAATTAGTTCATTCTAAAGAAATCTATATTTTAGATAAGGTATTTAAAGTTATTTTATTTAAATTACAAGAAATAATATGTTATGATATCTGTATATATAAATTTAAGGAAATTCAAAACTTTTTAAATTGAAATATATTTTTTAGCTTCAGAATGAAATAAATGAAATGCAAACAATAATTGAGAAACATAATAAAAAAAAATCAAAATTAGAAACTCGAATGAAAATATTAGAAGAAGAGAAACAAAATGCTAATCAAGCTTGTATATCTCATAAAGCAGAAATTGTAAAGGTAAAAGATTGAAGTTAACTAATTTTTTTTTAGCATCAAGACCTAAATTACCTATTCAATTATTAAAATAAGTGCATAAACTTATAAAAATCTTTTATTATCATTAGATAGGTCAAATAATCAATGAACTTCGATTAAATGCTGTAAAATCACCAGAAGAACATAGTAATAAATTACAAGAACTTAAAAATCAAAGTAAACTCAAAGAAGAAGAGAGAGAAACGATCCAAGAACAAATCTTGGATAGGCAATGCAAAATAAAACAAATAGAGGATATTTTAAATTTTACTTATAAACAGCACGAAATGTTTTCTGATGTAAAAAGTGCTTTTGAACAACTAAAGTAAAGTTTTATTATCTATTTATAAAAAATACAATATTTTAAAAGAAAAGGGAATAAAAAATGTAAGTAAAATATTTTTAATTATTTTTTCACAGAAATGGAAAATTAAAAAGAGAAAAACTAATGAATCAAATAGAAGAGTTGAAAAGAACGCCTACTGAATTAGAAAATAAGATAATATTGCAGGAAACCCAGTATGGATCTATTAATTTAAATGATCTCAAAGCATTGTATGGGAAACGCCTTTCATCATTGCAGGAATCACATAGTGAATTGTTAAGGTAATTTAATTTGAGTACAAAAAAATTCAATTACAATTATTTTTTAATTAACAGGAAAAAAAATGCTATCGATAATCAAAGAGGAGAAGAGCAATCGCAAAAACAAGAATTAGTTTCTGAAAAAAATGAAATACAAAATCTAATTAAAAATATGGAAGAAGAAATGATTATATTAATGCAAACTTTCCAAGAGGAATATTATAATGAAATTAAAAATGTAAGAGAAACTTTTTTTCCTGCTATAGTCTAAAATATTTATAAAATATATTTATTAACTTTTTTCATAATAATTACAGGAATGTGATTTACAAGATATATTTCAATAAATTAAATATTCATACAGAACATATATATATATATATATCATATTTATATATACATATATATATAAGAAAGCAAATTTTAAAAACTAAAAATAATTTTTTTTATTTATACTTTGTAAATATAGTGACAATAATATATTATTTTTAATCTTTTACATATGTATACACAATTATTTTTAATTATTCAACACTTAATTATATATTATATAATATTAAGTAAACAGCTGTTATACTATTTTGAATAATATTATAATACTATAATTGTTATTTCCCCTTAACTTTTCACTTATTTCTTAAGTCTTCCTTTTGCTTTGATCCAATCCCGTTAACATAAATTTACTAAAAACTTAAGAACAATAAGATTTTTAAACATGATATTTACATAGTGGCAGTGACACAAATGAAATCTAGTAAATGTTTGCAATTGTTTTATATATATTGATTCATTTTATTTAAAGTTAGAATAATTTTTGATTGGAAAATATATTTAAAAGTGTTTTATGAAATAAAATATTTCTGTTCAATATTTCAATATATATAGAACTTGATTTATATATATATTATACTAGATATAACACATATTATTAGTTATTTATCAATTTATATGTATGCATATTATGTAAGAAAACATTCTTTATAATTTATTGCCATTGTAGCTTGAAATTATTTTACATATGTTTCTTATATATTTATTCCAAAAATGTTGATACAAGAGCGATTTCCTATCCAATTATTAAGTAACTGCCAGAAATGGGTAAAATAAAATTTGAATTATAATCTGATTTACAAGATGATATGTCATTTTGAACCAATATTATTTATTATTATTGACTTATGTATGGAAAACATTGAAGAACAATCATATTCATAGTACTCTAATTAATAATAATACATGTTTACAAAACATTGACAAAATTTAAATGAAAAACATTTTGCTAAAGTAGTAGAAAGTTGAACTATTGCTGTTTAAATAAGTTCTATCATAATAACTAATAATATCAACAGTTTTAATCTTTATTATAAAAAAATATTGCAATGACCATGTTTACTATTATAGAATTTAATATAATATATCTTACAAAATTAAATTATAGAAGAATTTGTTCAAAGTTTAAAAGTAATTAAAGTTCAAAATTAAAAAGGATTAAATTGTTATATTTAATATTTTTATATACATTTTTAAGTAAATCAAAACACTAAAAAATATCAAAATTATTAATATTTAAGATTACCTTTTATAGTAAAGAGAATCTTGTTTGTCTTATAAATTTTTGCTAATTTGGCTAATAATGTATTTTGATATAATTACATATTGCTATTTGTATTAGATTGTTTATATATTCCTGCATTAAAATAAACTAAAATTAGTACATATACACGTAAGACGACTAGAGAGAAGAACCATTTGAAAGAACTTGTTAAGATATTTTGCGGTTAAATATTTAAACAAACCGCAAAGTATGGAAGGCACAGAGCCTACATTTTTACTAAATACGAATTTTCTTCATGAATTTTTCTCCATGTCAAATTTCTATTATAGAAAAATATATCTCTAAATTTGACTCGTGAATTAAAAATAGTTATTCCCATATATATAATTAATTAAATATATAATTTTTACTAGTTTCATTCATCTAAATATGTTGGATGAGAGATTTCTTTTTTCAATAATAGCACTCTATTTTAAATATTTTCATAAAAGTGGAAAAATTATGAAAAATATATTAAAGTTAATGTTAAATAAATTTATAGAAAGTAAATTTTTTAATTTTATATATAAGTTTGATAATTAAATTTGTAATTTAAATAAAATTGGAATCATAAAAGAATATTTGTCTTTGTAATACCTTAACTTAAAAACTCTTTTGTTTAAAATATGTGCTTTTATTATACAAAATAAAAATTTTGATATATGTTGTATACATATAATTTAATTAATTAATCTATATATATATATATATGTATACACATATTGCCTTTCATTATATTTTACATCATAAAGAAAAACGAAAATTATACAAAAATAAGGTATTGATAAAAAATAAAGCAAATATTAAAACAAAATATTGTATGCAGTATTTCAGTGAAACGCTTTTTTCATTATTTGTTAATATTTACTCATTTATAATATATGGCTTTTATAATTCCTTAAAATATTTTGTTATATATATATATATACATATTATATATATATATATATGTATAATTATCAGATTAAGCACAATTTTTCACATACATTTCTATCTTCTCATCTCAAAAAATATTTATATAGTCTCAGCTAAAGAAAGTATCCCTTGTTCCCTTCCAAATTAAAAGACCAATTACAGAGATCAATACAGTAGTGGGCTTTGAAAATGTATAAAAGAGCTACAAATGATAAGTGGAAAAATATTTTATATACATATATACATATATATGTATATATCAAATTTTTTTTTAATAAATGCTGAAGAGAATCATACATAAAAAATATTTAAATTGCAAGTACTTATTTTTCTTATTAATAATTAATAAAGTTCAATGCGTATTATAAACAATGGAAACTTCTAACCCACTACTTTAAAGAAGCAATAAAAACTTTTATACAGAACTAACCTGAATAGAAGAAGTCAACTGTTCTGTTTCAGTAATAGATCTCATGTTAATTGAATTTTCAACACTACTATTATGACTCTCTTCATTAATTAGTGTTGTACATGCTTCTGACACTGAATTATTATCTAAAGTATTATTCATTTTTTTTATTGTGCACACATTAACATTTCCATCATTCTCTAATGGATCACTGTTCAACACTGAAGAACTACCTTTGATATTTTCTTTTGATGCAGCTTGGGACCCAAGTTTTTTCTCTTTCTCAGCTGGCGAAATATGAGTATTTTTTATAAGCTTCCCGTCCTTTTCCTTGGGTTTCTTTCCAAGTACTGGGAAGTTAGTAATTTTGGAAGTACTTTTTCCATCTTTCGACTGTTTCATTGAACCAATTCTTGTTGGCTCTGTTCCTTCTTGTTCTTCCGAAATAGATATTAAGTTTACTTTATTTTCTGTCCCAGTATCATCTTTTGTAACTTGAATTGGTATATCATCTGAACATAAATAATATTAAACTTATTAAATATGTAGATTGTATTCAATAGTATAACAAGACAAATTTACATAGTTATATAATGTTAAAAAGTAAGAAAAGTTTTTTAAAAATAAATTTACTCTTTTATAGTTTTCTTAATATATATAGTTTATATACAAAGTTTATCATGCAATTACTCAAACCTATCTGAATTTATTATCATGCAAATTTTTAAACTGTATAGTGCAAAATTGTGTTTCATGGTGTCATTCCCCTTTTCATGAAAGGTGCAAAGTTTTTACAGTATTTACAAGTGTACTTCAATAATTTCATTAAAATAAAATTTGACTGATGGTGAAGTGATAAAAATTTGATTAGCTTATTAGTATAAACACACACATTGAATCTTTAACAGCCTCTCCTAATGCCTGTTCTTCTAGAACATTATACAGATCTGGCCTGATATTAAACTTAATTTCATTCTTATCTCGAAATTCTTTTTGAATTCGGATATTTTCTTCATCGGCATTGTCATTATCAGACCTTTTATGCTCTTTATTTCTTTTAGATGCTTTATTAGGCGAGCTTTGGCTACTACATCCACTCTCAATATTTTTTTCATCTACTGGATTTTGAAACTCTTGCTTCTTATGCCAACCATGGCGTTTATTAACAGTAGATGCTGATGAACATTGTCGTTTTCCTTGAATATTGTCTAATTCCTTTTCATCCTTGAATAACTTCTCGTCTAGATCGTCTAATGACATATACGAGCTGATGCGTATTTACTTAATTATTTTAATTTTTATATTTTCATTAATTTTCAAAATATATATAAGCACACGAGACAAAAACGTAATTTTTATATAGTTAAGTTTTTTAACTTTATTACACTTGATTTAAAGGGAATATATGTTAGAAAAAATCATTTTTAAAAGTGCACCTGATATGTATATCTTAATTTTTTTAATTTAATTATTTTTAATACAAAGGTTTATATATTTAAACATTTAACATGCAGTTTGTAATTAAATAATTAATAAGTAAACTGTATATTTCTATTATTATAATAAAAGAAAATATATTTTAAGAAATATTTAAAAATAAAATGATTTTAAGTTATATTCATTTATAAATTCATGCATTAAAGAAATAAAAACGATGCTAAAATTCTGTTATAATCACTAGCTATAAATAGTAAAATTTCATTAGTAAAAAGTAAATTAAATTTATTTTTTATACCTGGGAGTTTTTTAGTGCGGAATGATGCATTAGTTATCATGGATTTGGATACTGTGGCAGTCGCTGTTGCTGATGATATTGCAACACTAATACCCATTGCTCCATCATTTGTTTGACCTTTGTATAAAAATAGAATTTTTGAGCTATTCTTCCAGAATAATATGATTGACTAATTATATAAAATTATACCTGAAGGTCCAGATGAAGCTGAATTACGTATAGCATTTGTTACTAACATTACATCTGGATATGTTTCGTAACATGCTCTATTATGAATATCTTCAATTGCTTGGCTACCTAAGTACCAGCAATCATTATACCTGATAATAATTTTTAAGTTTTAATTAATATTTAATAATAACAGTAATATCTTGTAATTAAGATACTTACATAGCAAAGTATACTGCATGCAAAAATTCAAGAAGAAACTGATTCGATACTGGTATGCGTGGTAAAAGTCTTGGAACAAAACTAGATTCACTACCATAGGATGATCGTTGGTGATGCCCTGGCTTTGTAAAACCTTGAGTGACAAGTCTATTTATATAAACACATTAAAATAAATTATTTTTTAATCTTCATTATTAACAAATGTTAGTTTTAATCTAATATACTTACTTAGTTGCAACTTTACATAATTGTTCTAAAGCAAATTTATTAATATAACCAAGTTGTTGATTGTAAATAAAAAGCAAGGCTGTCATCACTTTTAGTCTATTTTGAGCATTTAACGTTTCAACTTGTTGTAATGGCCCCCAACTGACCAGTTTTGTATTACATTCTTCAAATCGACGAACAGCACTTTCTGTAAGAGAGGCTGGGGCTAAACTTGCAGGCTGTTTTAAAAAATATAAAATTAAATAGTCAATGTAGAAGTTCTTAATAACCTTATTTCATTGATATTTTTATATTACAAAAACATTAGCATACCTCATGAAATATCGAAAGCATAGCTAAAGATGGTAACCTAAATGAAACAGCTCTTTGTTGACCACTTTTATCTACAACTTCTAAATTATATAGACCAATCAGTAGAGTTTCCACAGTTCTACAATTCTGCAAAAATATTATTGAAACCACTAAATTATATTTTACACATATCTCTTATATTCTGATATTAATAAAAGGTAGTAAGTAATTACATGCAAGATATTATGTATCTGTAACAAATGATTTGGTCTGCATTACATAAGAATGTTTTCTATCACACATATGACATTAAAATTACATAAAAACAAAAAGTAGTGGTCATTTAATACTAATTAAATACTCGTACTCATACTAATAATGCTGTGTAACTCTACATAATAAAGATATTTGCATGTAGACTAGAGTTTTGAAAATAACAATTGTAGTAATCACTGTTTGATGTTTTAAAAACTTTAACAAACCTTGATATCTCCATGAGCTGCAGAATTTAGGTAAATATAAATTAATGTTGGCAAAAATTGCAATGTAAACCTTTGCAATTCCAACTCCCTTGAACGATAAAAATTAAATAATTGATTACATACTGTATCTACCAACTGGAATAAATGATATACTATTAGACTATAATATAATATATAAAAAATATAATTTAACAAACATTGAAGAAAGATAAAAACATTACCTGACTGTATTTACTTCGTTCTTCTAAAAGTACATAAAGTGCTCTTATAATCTCATTATCTTGTGATAATGTTGTGGCAAACGTATGAATTTCTGATGGTGAAATATCTGCACAATCTACGAGCCATTCATTTACCAAACTTTCCGTCATATTTCTTATTTTACTTCAGAAATAAAATTCTGACATATATACTATAAAATTTAATGTCTTCAGTTCATATATGCACAACTTGAAAGTCATCACAGTGAATAACACTTTGAATCATTGCAATAAGCGACCCTGCCATTAATTCCAAAAATATTATATTACACCTTGATGTAATTCATTATATTATATCATTATAAGTACACAGATTTATTATGAAAAAATATTGTTTTAAAAATTTGACATCTTTCAAAATTATTTGATATAACAGTATATCTTTTTAATGATTATAATGGTAACTTAATAATGAGTGCAAAATGCTTTACATTACTTATAAATAAAAAGAAAACACAGCTTCCAAATATTACCTAAATTACTCCATGAAATCACAAAAAACTATCAACATACATGTCTAAACTTTAAATGACGAATATTGAAGATGAGACGAGAGAATGTTCATGAAATAATAATCTAAAGATAAGTAAATTCAAACTAATTACAACGCCCACTATCATTATGGCTCAGCAATACTCTCAAGATTTTCTGTAATTGATTGAGGCGCAACTAGTTTTAGTATCAGAAATTAAATATTTCTAGTAGTATGTCGGTAACTTTGTACTATAGTAATTTATGTAGTCGATAACGTAGGTAGTGATTTTTCACATGTCAAGTCTGCCATTTTTCTTAGGAAAGAAGCTGTCAAAATTATTATGAATTTGAACATTAATTTTTCTATTAAATTAAATTTGTTTCATCTCATAATGACTACAACGCCATTCTATAATCATTTGTCTATTAATTAAAATTGGTTTCATAATTTTTTATTATTTTTTCAGGGAAAAAAACGAAATTTCGGAATATTCTGCAAAAATGACACATACTATACATAAAAGTGTCTATGTGTGACGGGTATTGCGGCGCCTTAAGGCAGCATGTTGTTATTGGAACGTTCTTTAGATTATCTAATGAATTTCTATACGAATATTTTTAATAAGTTTTTAGTGTATGCAATTTAGATAAAAACTGTTTATCTTTGTTAATATAAAATCCGTTATTTTAGTTATTTCAATGCTTTAAAAAGTAACTATTCATAGATAATTATGTACTAAATAGATTTATATATTTGATGAAATATTAATGCTGCTATTTATTTAAAAGGTGGAAAATGTTAGGTTTGCAAGGATGTCGGCAATTGCCCAAATTTGCCGGTCAATTATTACAAACTGTGCCTTCTAGTCAAAATTTATTGAATACTAAATTCATTCAATTTTCAGTCTTAAGTATAAACAATAAGCAATCTTTAGTTCAATTAGAAAATGAAAGTAAAAAGAAAAATGTTATGCATAAGCATTTATTGAATACGAAAGGAATATTAAGTTATTCTATCGTAGACTACAGGGACCAAAGACGAAACCTAAGTTTAGCATCAAGAATAGTAAATAGTTGTCCAAAAAGAGTACAACCTTATTTACAACTTATGAGAATTGATAAGCCTATTGGTAACAGATATATCTATATGCATATTTATTACAAATTTTAAAGTTAAATTTATAACAATAATAGTATTAATAATAAATAGGTTCATGGTTACTATTTTGGCCATGCGGGTGGAGTATAGCATTGGCTTCTCCTTCTGGTGCTTTACCAGATTTAAATATGTTACTATTATTTGGCCTTGGTGCATTTATTATGCGAGGGGCTGGATGCACTATCAATGATATGTGGGATCAAGATATCGATAAAAAAGTAATTTGTTTTATACATTTATTAATAAAATATTTTTATGTATACACTTAAAAAGTTTATTTTAGGTAGCTAGAACAAAAAATAGACCATTGGTTGTTGGAAATATATCCCAATTTCAATCACTAGTATTCTTAGGAGGTCAATTGAGTTTAGGATTACTCATTCTATTGCAACTAAATTTATACAGTATTTTCCTTGGTGCAAGTTCATTAGGTAATCAAAAGTAATATATAAGAATATAAGAAATTATTTAACGTGTAATGATTCTTTACATAAATACACAATTACAGGCTTAGTAATAGTATATCCTCTAATGAAAAGAATAACATATTGGCCACAGCTAATTTTAGGAATGACTTTTAATTGGGGAGCACTTTTAGGCTGGTCTGCAGTTCAAGGAAGTTGTAATTGGCCAATTTGTTTATCATTATATACTGCTGGAATATGTTGGACAATTATTTATGATACTATCTATGCTCATCAAGTAAATACAAGAAAATTATTTTTTTCTTGAAACACTAATTAACATACATGGATATATATTCATATTCAACCATTTTTATCAATAGGATAAAGTGGATGATATTTTATTAGGAATTAAATCTACTGCATTAAAATTTGGAAATAACACAAAATTGTATTTATCAGGATTTGGATTAACTATGTTAAGTAGTTTAATTACTACTGGCATATTAACTGATCAAACTTCACCATATTATGCAGCAGTAACATTAGTTACCTGCCATCTTGCCAATCAGGTAAAATAATTAATATTGTAAAATAATAATAAAATAATTAATGGATTATAATATATATTTTTGCAGATATACACATTAAATATTAATAATCCAAGTGATTGTGCTCAAAAGTTTTTATCTAATCATATTGTTGGTGTGATATTATTTTTAGGAATTGTTTTAGGAAATTTGAAAAAATCTTTAAAACAGAATGAATCTACAGAACATTATATTGCTAATCCTACAAAAATATAAAAAAATTTATCAAAGTCCATTAAAATGTAGATTCAATCAGGTTCCTATTGTTACCAAGGATTTATTATTAATTTTAATGTATATAACAGTTTTTATTATTTAAGAATTAAGTTTTTTGCAGTATATTAACAGCCTTAGTTATGATTATTTAGCCTGTGATTAGGGACGTAGAATTTGTTAATACTTATTTAATAAAAAATGTAATATAGAATGTGAATAAACATTTATTAAATCTGATTTTTACAAAATGCTGTTTTAATATTGTTTAATTTACACTTTGACGTTGTATTAAAAAGGATTCATATTGCTCTTGTGTCAACAATGAATTTTTAGTTTCTTCTAAGAATTTTAAATTTGGTAAAATTATTGCTATATAACCACCTTTATGTGGTGGACAATATAGAAGTTCAGGCATTTTTAATAGTAATTCATTAATTTCTACTAATTTACCAATTATGCAACACTTTATAACATGTACTTCACCATCCGAACAAGTTATTTCACATATATTAGAGTTATATTGTAAAGGTTGTGCTCCATGTTTACTTTTACCAGATACTTTGTTCAATGACCTATCTAATTTCTCACTTACTTTGAAATTAACTTTTATTATTTTTTTGTTTTCTTGGAAAATAATATGGCTTGGAGCTAAAGATAACATACAAATACGATTACTATGAACTCTAATACAGATATCATCTTTATATTTCTGTACATTCATTTTATAATATGGAGTAAAATATCGATCTGTAATTGTAGGTAATGTATTCTTCAGATTCACTTCGTCTAACATACTTGTGATGGTTTCATCAGGAGGAAATTTATATGAGCCTATACAATTTTCAGTATTATCAAATGTAGAAATACATTCTTCATTTTTTTCAGTATGAAGTTTTGTTTTTTTTAATACTGGTTCAACAATGTCATTAAATGAATCCATTAGACTTTCAACGATAAATATATATCTTTATGTATATAAATAAAATTATATTAATATAAAAACTATATATCAAGTTGTATTTTTATCATTAGATTGATGGTTATTCTCTAATAGAATATTTCTTCTTCTTTCGGATTCTTTATAATTTCTTGCCTTTTGTATTTCTCTCTATGGATATGTATGAAAAAGAAATTTCTTTAATTTCAAGAAGTTTTTTAAACAATTTTGATCGATTATTACTATTAATTACCTGTTTTGCTATACATTTTTGTAATTCACTTAATAAAGGACTACAATGTCCAAAAATGTTTTTAATAGGATTCTGTAAAATAATTATCGTTATAAGATTATAATTATGTAATCATGTAGATTTATAAAGTTGACACCAATCTATAAAAAAAGAGATTTACCTCTTTTTCACAATCTTTAAATTTAAAGTAAAAGTCATTACATTCTGAATTATGTATAGCTAATCCTGGCATATTATTTATGTTTTTAGGCTTCTCTTATGTCTATATATTGAGAAAAATCATATTAAAATAAAGAAAAATTCTAACCTGAAATTGTGTCTGGATTTGAATTTATATAAAGTTCTTTTAACTAAAAGGATTTGTCAATTAAATTTAAGAAATAGACATTACATGAATTATGTGGTGCTTTTGCTTTGTTTACTTTAAAATATAAAGAATTACTTACAATCACAAAAATATAAAGTTAAAGAAAACACACCAAAAACAGCTACCTTGATTTCAATCTTACCAACATAAAAATTGTATATATATCAAAATAAGTATTGAATAAAATATAAATTTATTTATAGATAATGTTTATACTATGTCTATTATTAAATTTAAGCAATGACGATTCTTTTAATAAATTTAAAAAAATAAATTTTAGTTAAGTATCATTTATTTAATGATTAAAATTAAGCTGAAATACATTATACGCGTATATTAAAGTTGAATTTGAGCAAATCTCCGCAACTTTTTTGACGAGATAATTTATAAAGATTAATTTTAAATGTTGATTAAGGAAAAATCGATTTTTCGATTACTTCTAATTTTAATATATCTGCTTACTTATAAAAGTCTATTTATTAGTGTGAAAAAATATAGAAACTCGATAAAACTATATTATCACGATAATAGACAAAATAAGATGAACGTGTTGTTGTAATAATTAATTTATTCAACACTCGAATTATATGTAAAATAAAGACATATATTTCTGTCCGATCTTACCCATCCTCTGTGCACCATACAGTAATACGATAATTAATACTTCTATCTATTAAAATAAAAAACAGTATTTAATTAAATGCTATTATCAATATAAATAACTAGTATCGATAGCAATAAATCCTAAGAACAACTAATTTCAAAAACTCTCAGACAGTAGGATTCGTAGAAATGTTAGAGTATAAAAACATGAGAATTGATTATAAACAAATCTGGAAAATGATTCGAAAATATAAAAATATCAATTATCGTTATTGTTGTTCCTTCCTATCCTCTGTCTCGCTTCTCTTCCTACCCTTCCCATCAATCGAGGTATCGTTAAAAATGTGTGTAACACGTCCATAGATCAATTGGGGTGGTAAGAAGTAGCGCGTAAAAAAAGAGCGAAAGGGAAAAAGAGGGTGGAGGAAAGGAGAAGGAATATTTCAAGCTTGCTAAAATGATCGGTAGAAAAAAGGCGATAGATTTAAGGTGAGTTGGAGCAAGGAGCATCCTATGGTCGATCGTCAGGTCTAAGGTAGGATGTATGGGAAAGATGGGAAAGGAGAAGAGGAGGATCACGGAGAAGCTCGGGGTGGATGAATTTAGGGGGAGCTTGCAGCGGTATGAGGTTTTCGTGTATTTTGGAGTGGAGCGACGTCGTAGCGGTGGAAAACGTAACGTGTTTTATCGATTCGTCAGGGTCGGCCATGTTTGGTCTTCTTGATCAGGCGCACTCGGGTTCTTCCTAGAGAGACCGTGCTACACGGATAGATTTTCTGCCATCTACAACGTCGTGGATGGATGTCGCAGGGCGTATTGCTATGATGCGCTTGTAAAACCTCGTGAAATCGCCAGCCTCACCGCCATCATCCACCTCCTTCCCGAAGAAGCACGGCCCTCGCGAGCTTTTTGAAGGAGAGAGGAACGACACCGAGACCAAGAGGAGCAGCACCCATACCCGTGAGTACCCGGGATACGAAGTGCTCGGTAGCAAGACCCTGGAATCTTATACTTGTCATCCTCGTCATCCCTGCAGTCCACATGGATCCTATTGCTACCCCTTGCTTCACTTTCTTCCGTTTCTCTTCGTCTTCTTCTTCCTCTTCCTCTTTCTCTTCCTCCGCTTCGTCATCAACATCCTCTTTTCTCCTTTCTCCTATTCCTCCTCCCGCTACTCTTCTCCATACTTATTCCTTTATTTTAATCGACTACTATTATCACGGTTTCATCCCCTTGCCTTTCTCTTCGGTATCCCTCATCCTCTTTCTGACCTTGCTGGAGGTAGCTTTTTTGCTAGGGGCTAATTTTTCGTTCGTCTTGCGCGCTGAATACCACTTGTCCATGGCATTGCACGATCGAGTCAAGTCCCCTTGGGAATATTGGCGTCACAGCCAGTTTACGATCCTTCGTTTTAATACATGTATGCAACTCGCAAACCGATCCTCCACTTTGCCATTTTTGCTTTTCTCGCCAACGAAACGTGGTTGCAGTTTTGCGGTCTTTTTTTTCTCCGCTGTCCTTTGCTTTTTTCTCTAGTTTTCTACGCGATTCTTCAAAGCTGAATATGCATATGTAGCTCGATTGGATATTTCAGTGTTTCGCGTCGTTGGCTCTTCTAGTACAATGGACATTTTGGAGTTTTTCACGCCCAGCTAGCCTCCCTTAGGGAAGGCGGGGGTGGCTCGGTCATGGCACATTCTGATTTATCTTGTTTTAAATGAATTGGAAGAACGTCTTAAATTAACTCCGTTGTTTAATCAAGTTGCCCTCCCGATATTGCCTGGTTTATTGTGCAAACGAAGAGAGAAAGAGAGAAAGGGGAAGAATAAGAGAGAGTCTGTTAGTCCTTCACACCGATGCTCTAGCCGTCATCCAATAAATTAATCTCCATGATAACTATCGTAACTATTATTATAACTTGAATTCCCGCCGAGTGTTTTTTCTTTTCCGATGGCATTTCGTTGTGTCGCTCTGTTTGCGTGTTTATTTAAAAATATTGTTTTATACTCCTATTTACTCGCTCCGATTTATATAGATCCTTAGAGGCAGGTTTTGCGGAACTCGAGCTTTTATAGGTTTAGAGACATTCGTATACGTATACCTGGCGGTACTTTAATATTTGCTTTCTAAAAATACGATTGTTTGCTTCCGCTGCCATTAGTAGAAATAGTTTAGATCGCTGTTTTAGATAAAGAGAAAAACTGCATTGATATCTTGATCGGGTGATAACTAATGTTTTATTCGTGGCATTCCGGTGCATAAAGCTTTAGTGAATTGCGCTTGTTTATCAATAAGAAGGTCTTTCGATAAAAAGTAGCGACACGACAAAAACCGTGGACTCGGACTTCTTTCGACTGAAACTGGTTTCATGAAGGTACGGAGCGTGGGCTAGCGCAGTCATGCGAACAGGAGTTCCATGGGTTTTCTACTCGTGGAATGCTCGTTATCCGGAAGATTATGCGTATTACGCTAAATTTATAAATAAATCGCCAGAGTCGAGTTCAGAGGCGTTCATTCAAAGAGCTGCTGGTCGGCGCTTCAAGAGGGTTTTCACAATCAAATTGTCCTTGAGGGAGATGTAGGACAGTCGATAATCAGACATCCATCACACATTTCAAAGTGTAGAGAGTGTCCCTAGCTAATCTAATAATTGGTACATCCAAATGGAGATCTTGCACCTTCGAAAATAGAACCGGTCCGAATAATTGGCATTAATACTCACAAATGTTTGATACGAGTTCCTACCCCCTAAAATACACGTACCCTGCAGAGTCCGACAGAAAAGTTAAGGCGGATTATAGCCTCCGGACTAAATATAGTCAGCCCGACCCACACACACACACACACTCATTTCACAGAGATGAGGAGCTTCGAGTTTTTCAACTTTCCACGCAAAATGTCATTCCATTCTTATAGCCTTTCCACGTAGTTTGTGAATTCTAACGCACGCGTTCCCCCAAAGACACAGATACACCTACGCTACATGGCTTACCGTGAATAGTCAATGGGATTTCGCGTGGTTCACTGAAAAAATTCGAAGGGGGAGGGACAGCTGGCAAGAGGGGTTGACTTCCATCGCGTCAGGAATGAAGTTGAGCGACACTTGAGAGGGAGAGACGCAAGAAGTTCCGGTTAATATTATTGGGCCGGTATCTATAAGTGTTCGTGGTGTTATCGATTTGTGGCAAAGTGTGCACATGCACATGTACGGGCACACACCAGAAGGAGCCTAGGGTCTCCAGACAATCCCAGATATAGTGGCGACCTAATGATAGGTACTGTGCCGTAAGATATAACTATTCCCTTGATAACGGGGTCAATTTTTATAACGTGGTCGATCCTCGGAAACCTTTATCCCAACGACAATTAAAACAATTGCAAGCTCTCCCTCTTTTAATTTTCTTCCAGAGAGGCACAGCGTTAAACTCTCTTCATTAATATTTTCAATTTATGGCTGGCTTGACAAGGGTAGTGCTGCGCAGGGTCGCCGTGCTGTTATAATTATTTCCTCGATAACAGGGCTAATGTATTCCTGATCTTCGAAAGCCTCGTTCGATGCTAATTAAAACAATTGGAACATTCTATTTTCTATTCGAGCACACGCGAGAGACGAGAGTAATGCGATTACCAAAACTAATGCTCTTATGGCCCACATTATTATTATTAAAATCACGAGTGTCTCGGTGAACCAATGAATTTCTCATTTCGATCGAACCAGTCCATTTTCGGAAATGCCCGACCACGGCAGTTACGGAATTTTATGGCCTTCTCTCTTCTCTCTCCTTCTTTTTGAAATTTTGCGTGGAGTATTTCAAACGGCGGGATACCGAGAGTTATTGATAACGCGCCTCGATGTTTTAAAGGCGTGTGGGTGTAGGGAAGGAAGGGTTGTATTTCCAAGGTTTTAGGTGTCGTTTAACCCTTGAAACGATGAACGGGCCACTTAAATGTAACGAGGATCTGTTGTCACGGTCGAAGGTCCTACGCATCGGCAACGTTAAGTGCTCCGAGAGTTAATTTCGTTAATTCGTTTATCAGGCGAGTATTAATTACGTCTCGGACGACTACGCTTTATCTCCGAGAGGCAGCGATTCTCTTGAAAATGGCACGCTCTTATTATTCCTCGGTAATCCAATTCTCTGTGAAGAGGCTATTTCTAAAAAAAAAAAAAAAAATAAGAAATAGAAAGAAGAAAGAGCGAAAACTGGATGTCGTTTAATATTATCTAGATTCCAGAACTGGAGATTCGATATACACGAGCTTTACAACTTTTTCCAGGTTCAATATAAAAATCATGTTGATTCGCGTGACGCCATTGAGAGTCTCTGCAGAGAGTGGCACGCTTTTATTAATTCTCGGTAATTTAATCCTCGATGGAAATTCTCCTCCTGAGGAATCGGAAGTCGAGACAATTAAATTTCCTCCAAGTACGGAAGTACTAATAACATTAATTATAACTGAAATCTTATCGAGAATATTAACCACGATGGTAATATCTGCGCGCGAGCGCGTGGGAGTTCTATAATTAAGTTTAACATTTCTTTTTCATATCAAATTTTTAGTGTTTCTCCAAAGTATCGAAAGTAGTTCAATTATTTCTTTGAAAGCACACTCCTATGTTTATGATATTCTTGAAAAGTGCCTCTACATCGGCCTAAGAATTTCCATGCGTATATAAAATCAATATGCCATTCTTTGGCTCAGCTATTTTGACGGAATTGAAAGATTAGTTGATAAAAGCCATTTTTATAATCTAACATGGACAACGAATTAAAACAAGCTCTCTCGCGTAACATTCGCTATTCAAATTACGTGCTATACTAAAGATCATAACCGTATATTTGTTCATGAGATTTTAATAGTTTAATATTTTAAGATCGTACACGTGTGTGTGTGCGTGCACGTACAACAGAATCTTCGTTAAATATTAAAGCGTAGCTGTTACATAGTTGATGAAATCTAAGCTGATGAATAATCAATAGATGAAAAAATAGTAAAGTTACTTGCTAAGGACGTTTCGCAAAAGGTAAAGATTGATAAATAGGAAGCGCGTGGAGGATAAAAAGGGAAATTGGTCAATGTTAAGGGAAGAGACAAGAAGAAGTAGTAAAGCCACATTAATGTCAGCCCTCCCTCTTCGTATATCACCGTCTGACAAGTTCTCCTACGAGTTTCTCTTTTCTACTCCCCCTTGTCCTCTTTATTTCAGCTTACTTTACCTCCCTCGACTTTTCGAAAATAACCATAGCTCGATTTCTTCGCTTATCCCGCCTGGAAACGAAGAACGAATGTTAGATCTCCCCAAGCTTTCAGATATCTCTTATTCCTTCATTGCAAATTCTACATAACAATTTACATTGGTTACATCCTGTGTCTCGACGAGTTAACCGGAAAACGCGTGGAAAAAGTTTCTCTCGAGATATCTATTTTGTCTCTCTCTCTTTCTCTCTGGTCTAACGTGGATTTACAAATTACCTTTAACCACTTCTTTCGTTTACTCCACGCGAAGTGAACTTAAGAACCTTACGGAAGGAACTTTCAGTATCCAGTTGTGTTTACTTTAGCCAACTTACTTATCTGATATTCCAGCAGAGAAATCGCTAGTGGAGCCGAAACTTGGTGAAATTTTAAACACCCTCACGGTTAATGGCAACAGTTACCTACTAACTGGAAGTAAGTTGCTTGAACTTCTCAGCCACGATAATTCTTGGCGCAGGAACATTTTTGCATAATTCACAATAATAAGGAAGACCGCTATTAATGTCACAGCATTAATTTATTAACGACAATAATGTACCCGCTAACGAACAAACTGCTAGATTATTTATGTCGCGATAACTTCTCGCGGCGGATCGTCCTCGCTGCGTTGATCTACGCGTCGATGAGGAAAAAATTTAACTTAAAGAATCCTCGCGACTAGAACTCGCGGAAAATTCCTCTTCGATTCATTATGCGAAAGAACTTTGGCCATCTCCATTCTTCCGAACTCTCCCTCCTCCTCCTCCTCCACGCTCCATATCGGACACACGGAGAAAGGTTTCTTCGGGAAAATCTTGATGTTCCTCCGGCCATTTTTTCAAGCCAGAGTCTTCGAAGTTGATTTCCTCCGTTGAGAGAAGTAAGTTGCCTGACAGACTTAACCCCATCGTGACTTCCATCTCGAGCGTCCGAATTGTCTCTGGATTCTGCGCCACGTTAAATGTCAGCCGCGAAAGGCTCCTCCGTGGAATCTGCCTAATTATGCAAAGCAGCTTTTGTGCTTTTGAGGAATTTACTCGGGCAAGCTGTTAATCGATAGATAAGTGACGTCAGGCTTATTCACGGGAATCTTCCCTCTATCAGCGGAGGAAGTCGCCAGGGGGTGAAATATCAACCAACGTGACTCGTGACGCAACGCGATGCAAAACAGATGGCTAAAACGGGACGATACCGAGACGCGGCTGCTAGAAAATAGGAAAAACTTATCGTAGCACCGCCATCTTTTTCCTTGGCTAGACGAGCATTGCAATTTGCCGACGTCGACTTTCACGACATAGCTTCGAGGCTTTTCTCTTCTTATATCTCACCCACTCTTCCCGCATTATCGCTTTTCCCCTCTCCATTAAATTCCATAAGAGTACCCTTTATCCGTCTTATCTCCCATAAATTAATCAGGGATTTTCTAGACGCAAGCCATCCCACGGCACGTTTGTCTTTATTTGGATTTCATGAAAAAGCCCTTTGTACCCTCGCGGACCCATAGAAATTTTATCGATTCAATTTTCAACGTTTCCGTCGATCCGACGAATACACGCCATCGGGGACCTTCGGCCGTTGTATCAGGTTTTCCTCTTTTTCTCTCCCGTTCCTTTTTTGGCTCTTCGTCCTTCGTATTTATCAGAACCAGTGAGTTTTACGATTATTTATTTGTCGTTCGTTAGTTCGTTGCTCGAAGCTGGGAGTAATTGGGCTCTTTTAAAGAGCGTGCGGTGGAGTGTTCTGGAATTGAATTTAATTGAAATTGCCAGTGGGCTATTAGAGAGAAAGAGAAAAAGATAGATAGAGAGAGAGGGAGCGAGCCGCTTGATTATTCGGAAATTTCGCAAGGCTAACAACGTGGTATTGGTACCTATCGTGTGTTTATGCTTCAATTACAGCATATTCATAAGCGTGAAACTGCAGTAATCAGGCACTGATCATGGATTTAATGACGTAAGGAGAACGTAATGTCCCAACAAACACGAATCGCTCGTGGTCAGATTAGTTTAGCGATCAGAGTTGAATATGAAGGAGCGGGTTTGAATGCCAGCAGCGCGGAACTCGATCGAAACGATGGCGTGGCATTCGAAAAGGGAGAAAAAAATGGGCCAACTCGCCGAGGGGGAGAACGATTCGGGGTCAGATAGCGAAGTGGCTGGGAAAGAAAACTGATGATAACGCCGGTAGTCCTGCAGGCACAAACAATAACCACCCTTATATTTCCTGCCCGACCTCCCATCCCCGCCTGCACCGCACTTCCACCCTATAGATCCTTATCTCGACTTTCGAATGATTCTCGCGAGGAAAAACCATAAATCTCACTACCACTTTCATGAACAAGCATTTACTTAAATATGACACGTTTCAAACGACGAGGCTGAGATATTTTCTTTGGCTTCTCTTATGGTGTCCTATAAAAACTGTGAAATACCATCGTTCAAATTGCCCTGGGAAATATTGGTTCTGGACTTGATAAATCTTTACGCTTTGTCATCCCTTTGCTCACTGCTCTCTCTCTCTCTCTCTCTTGTCTTTTTTTTCTTAAAGTGGAGAACCAGTTCCAAAAAGGAGGGATCCAGTTTTTGTCTTATCTTCAAAATCACGGGATTATTCGAAGAAAGAAAGTGACGCTCCGCTTTTATTTTATGGGTTCTGACATCGAAGTTCTTCTCGAATTCGAGGGGTTTTTCCATCTTTATCTGGCTCCGATGATCCCGTTGTCCCAAAGCCCTCCGGTCTTTCAGTCTTCATTTAGCCCGGCGTCGCCATTTCTTTTTCTGCATTACACGTGGATCGTCGCCTCCCTCTTTCCTGCTCCCAAAAGTAACATTCCTGCACTCGCACACTCACGTGCATGTGGACTTTGCATCGTAATTCGCAGTACGCAACTTTTCCCGCTCTCCCTCAAACCCCATCCCTCTCAACCCCATACAACCGATTTACTTTGACCTTTGTAGCCAATGTCGCACTGCCTGGATACTCTTGCGGATGAAAAATATGATGATTTAATTTTCCCCATTATTTCTTTGCGACGCGCGTCACGTGAAATTGGATTTGTTTCTGGCGTCTAATAAAATAAATGTCGCAGTTACACCACCATGATGGATCGGGGTGGCTGGCGAAGCAAACTTTATGAAAAAAGCTGGCCGAAAGCATCGGTGATCTTTTACTGGAGCAATAAAATCGAAATCTTTCGAAATCGATCGAAAGTTTATGGGATGTGGCTACGGGTATTGGAATTCATTGTTAATAAAACTCCGGCGTACGGGTCTCGCATAATAATTTCAATTCACGTCGTTTCATCCACTTGGCTAAATCCAGCCATCTTAGTTTGACCTTTATAATCAATGCTGTCGCTATTGTATTTTAAAGGCGCACGGTATGGCGGGCTGACTTTTTGTCGTTTTTTCTCCTTCGCCGTGCACCACGTGTAATTGGACTTACCTTGATCCGCAAATTTTCTTTCGCGACGACGGAAACGGAAAGGAAATGTTATGGGATACCGTGGGGAATATTAAGGGACGATGGTAGAGTAACGTGTAATTATAATTGCAATTAGTTGTTAAATAAATACGAGGGATGATTTGTCGCGCGTATAAAGTCTCCTACCATCGAAGCATTGGAGTTTCAATATTTTATGATAAACTGTGATAGTGCGTGCTTAAGAAGAAATATAATGTAGAATTTCTCGAGTCTTGTATAGGATAGGGTAAAAATCGATATTCCGTATGTCTCCCGTAACCTTCGGGACATCTTAGAAATGAGCATTGGCGCAATAACCGATAACTACCAGTACCTCCGCAATATGTGTGAGTGTATGCTACGAGTTCACGTGTAGCCTATATATATTTATTTACAACGACATCACATGCAAATAAGGTGACGTCAAACCGAAACATATGTCACCTAAAAAACCAGCTGCACATGTATTGGAAAAAGAATCCTTGCGGTCTGATCTCTCACACATGTGCACGCACAATATTTATAATAATTAGCGAGCATTCCATCCCCCTCCTCCTCCCCCTGAATCAATCGATATTTCTTATAAAATGGCGCTTAGTTGAAACTATTTTTGCGCTTTACGCGGAGATGCCATAAATCATTGAGAAATCTTTGCATCGCAGACGAACGTGCTCTTCAAGGTTTTTGCCGCAAGTTCTTCGCTCCCGCGGTAATTCACTTTTAAAAAGAATGAGTTTTCTTTTTTAAAGGAGATGGTTTCTTCGTTTCAGTAAAATGCATCGTTTACACTGTTTTACATAGTGAATGCATTAGCGACCTTAGGCGGACGCATCCGGCTTTTAGCGATACGAGTGTCGAGAACCGGCCGCGACCAGGAAACGAAGTTCAGATTACGAAATCTCCAAGCGCGTAAAACTAGTAAAAAAGGACAAACGGAAAAAGGTTAGTCGCCGCTGGTAATTTCGCGTTTTTCCACGTCGTGGCGATCGATCCCACTCAGTCGACGGATCTTCTTCTTGCGCGCCGATTGAAAATGGCTAACGGAAAGAAAGCAAAAGCTGCTTGATTCTCGAGTCCCGCTCTCTTCGCTCGTTTTTCAATTGGACTATCGCGGGACACGTTTACCCGCACGTGATTATTTCGATTCTTCGAATTCCTTCAATTTATTTTCATTTATTTTTCCTAGCGGCGTTCCTGGGTGTGTAGTGCCAGGCACTTCCGTTTCTTGGTGTACTCGTTCCTCAGTTTCTTGTTTTTCTTTCTCTTTCTCCTTCCTTAGGAGGATGGATGGCATCCAGACGGAATAAGGGCCAAGAAAAGTTCTTTCTATTTTTCTAGAACATGCCTTCGATTCTGATGAAGCGGGAGGCACCCCCCCCGCAGGCGGGGGCCACCGGAAACCTGGAGAAAACCGCTGAATCGGTGAACCTGACGAATATAGTCCAAGCCACGTTAAAAAGCGTTCAAAACACCGAGGAGGAAAATAAAGGTAACGCGTCATTGTAGAAATTTCCGTATCTCGAGAATAAAAAGAAAAAAAAAGAAAAAGAGAAATAGAAATGTAGAAAAACTATTCGGTGTCCTAGTCGACTCGAGTGATTTTTATCGGGAAAACGGTTTAACTCTAACAGGCACAAAGTCATTTTCACGTAGATTGAAAGTATTCGCGACAGAAATTCAACCTTAATAGCAAGCAGATAACGAGAGCTACTTTTACTCTCTGCTCGGACAGAAGAGCAGCGTTGCTTGCAAAATAGACAGACGCGTACATTTTTATTTATAGAAACGTGCGGACGTTTCAGAATGGAAGGTGAATTAACGGCACAAAACAGCTAATACTGCACAACTCGAACAGAACTAACACGTTAACGTGAAATTTCTCTTATGCAACTTGGCAGGAACGGAAGCGGATATAATTAATGAAACCACACCAAAATCCATCGAAGTCCGGATAGAAAATTTCGGTAAAGAAGTTGCCGATGAGATGGGAATACCCACGTGGGGCCTGGTTGCCATTTTAATAGGTAATTTATCCTTGAAAAACTGTCTCTTCCACGCACTCGACACTTTCGCAGTCTCATTTCGGAGAATAATTTTCCTTTCGTGCGACAGCCGTGGGAGTGGTAGTTCTTGGGATCTGTTTCTGCTGTATAAGAAGATGCTGCCGCAAGAGACGCTCGAAAGACGGCAAGAAGGGCCTAAAGGGCGCGGTAGATCTCAAATCTGTCCAGCTACTTGGTAGCACGTACAAGGATAAGGTACGTATTCGGTGTTCCCTGTTTTAACGTAGAGATTAGAATAAATTCTACACCCGTGGAATCCGCTTCTATCTGCGAAGGTTCAGCCGGATATGGAAGAGCTCACCGAAAATGCGGAAGAACCGGATGAAGCTGAGAGCAAGCAGAGCGAAGTAAAACTGGGAAGACTGCAGTACAAGGTAACGTGCGCTTACCGCGCGGATTCTCGTCTTAATAATCTTAATAATGACTCGCGGTATAGGAATAGCGATAGCGATAACGACACAATATTTTCTTAATAATAATCTTTAGAATAATCTAATTCTTCTGTGATGTATTACAGCTCGAATACGATTTTAATTCAAACAGTCTGGCAGTGACAGTGATAAAGGCAGAGGAATTGCCAGCCCTGGATATGGGTGGTACATCGGACCCTTACGTTAAAGTCTACTTGCTTCCAGACAAGAAGAAGAAATTCGAGACGAAGGTCCACAGGAAAACGTTGAATCCGGAATTCAACGAGACTTTCACGTTCAAGGTCAGAATATTTGGAGGTTTAAAGAATTTTCCGTGTTATTTTTCTCGCGAGAACTTTTCGGAGCGACCATCGGAGGGTGTATTTTTCCAAGGAAAGTGTTTTGTTCGCAGAGTGTTCCCTATGCCGACGCTATGAACAAGACGCTGGTCTTCGCCATCTTCGACTTCGACAGATTCTCAAAACACGACCAAATCGGCGAAGTGAAGGTGCCACTCTGCCAAGTTGACTTGGCACAGACCATCGAGGAATGGAGAGAGTTGCAGAGCGTGGAGGGTGAAGGTGGTCAAGTAAGTTCGTTTCTCGTCCCACATTCGAATTCGCGCAGATTGCGCGTATCTCTTTGGTAGACGCGCGCGAATCTGTACAGTCCGGGAAAAATGGGTACACCGCGAGGAAGGGGATGAGAGTTGCAACCGGGTACCAAGGAAAACTGACTTTTTTGCAGGATAACAAATTGGGCGATATATGCTTCTCACTGCGATACGTACCAACGGCTGGTAAACTGACTGTGGTCATCCTGGAAGCGAAGAACCTGAAGAAGATGGACGTCGGTGGGCTCTCGGATCCATACGTGAAGATCGCCCTCATGCAGAATGGAAAGAGGTTGAAGAAGAAGAAAACGTCCATCAAGAAATGTACTCTAAATCCGTATTACAACGAATCATTTACCTTTGAGGTGCCCTTCGAGCAGATACAGGTGAAACATTTGTAAAATTCCCACATAAAAAAAAGCTCTCACCTATCGACCGATGGCACTTCGGGCCACATTGCATGATTTTACTCTCATCGATACGTTTGGTCGACGATTATATTAACGTTTGTCACTGGATTTCTCGAAACTAGAAAGTGCAGCTGGTCGTGACGGTGGTGGATTACGATCGTATTGGAACATCAGAACCGATTGGCAAGGTGGTATTGGGCTGCAACGCTAGTGGAACGGAATTAAGACATTGGTCAGACATGTTGGCATCGCCGAGACGTCCGATCGCCCAATGGCACACGCTTAAGGACCCAGAAGACGGTGACAAGAAGGATTAAGAAGCCTCGAATGTCCAGCTGAGGTAAATGTGTGCCATTTATCGTCGCGAATGAGAATAACGAAAATCGCACAGTGGCATCATCTGGCATCTTCTCTTTAAATACTTTACGAGTATAATTCAAATGCTAGTCAGGGTGAAAAATGACCGGTCGTTTCTTTGCAGAAAATAATCATATGTAAGAAAGGGAGAGAGAGAAAGGAAGGGAGAGGAAGTGAATGAAAGTAAGAGAGAATGTGTGAGAGAACGTGAAATGAATGAGAGCGAGGGAGAGAAAGAGAGAGAGAGAGAGAGAGAGAGTGAGAGAGAGAGAATGAGAGAGGGAGAGAGAGAATCTATTCAAAAAGAGATAAACAAATATTTAGTAGATATTATTAATAATCTTATATATATATATACATATATATATATAAAACAAAAAATATATATATATATATATGTGACTAACTAATAAATAACAATAAATACCACCAAGAAGATTTAGTATTAAACAATATGTTCTTATGAAGTGTAGTGTCTTGTATATACGTATATCTACTATACTTCTTTCTCTGTAGCTGTAAAACTTTGGATGATTTCAAATTTTCTCCGAAGTATATCTTATTGGAAAAAATATTGAACGTTTTTGCCGAAGTACTTCCCAAGTGTTTTCGTTTTTATTCTTGGGGCGTACTACCCCTCGCTTTTAATTATTTCTATCATTGAGAGATATATTGGATAATGTTATCGACGAATGTTACATAATTTGTTCTAGATTGTGTTATCAGTGAATTAGTAGTTGCGTAATTTTGTGGAACTATTGTATTATGCGTTGTGTGGGATTATACCAGTATTCGTGTACTGTAAAACGCAATAAGAGACCCAGCTCTGTCAGTGTTTGCGAATCAAAAGTTCGAACGTTCAAGTTTTCTTAAAAAAAAAAGTTTGCCACTTATTATCATTTATAATACTGATCGACAATGTTTTAACTCTGATATTGCATTGAATACAGTTCAATATATTATTATACTTTGAATGATAAATCAAAGACAATATATGGAAATGTTCTCTTGTAAAGGAAAAAGAGGGCGTAATTTAAAAGAAATTTTATATTATATTTAAGCAAACTACGAATATGATGAAAGGATAATTCGTTCGAATTTGCAAATCCCTGACACAAAAGCAGGACCTAGTTAGAAAACATTAAGGAGTATGAAAGATTCAGTTGAATTATATACAATATAGAAATATATATTCGATCAATTTATTATTGACAAATTTATTGATTTCAATTATGCAATTAGCAAGAGGAAAATGATGGAGCGAGCACATAAATCATATAAATGAATTGTTGAAGGAATAAAAATAATATCAAACAAATAAATAGCTATATATATATGTATCTGTATATATATATATATATATATATATATATGCATATATATATATTTATTTATTGAATTTAATTAATTTAATTTTCGTTAGTTGGTAAGGGGTGATTCTTCAATGGGTTTACATGATTCGACGTTATTGTTAAAACATGAATAACATCGATTTGTTGTAAAAGTGGGAATAATTCACTTCCAATCAATTGGTAATATTTGTACAGAAAGCCAAAATTATCCTATACGTTAGTCAACGAAGCACCAAGGAAATGTATGAAACATTCTCGAAAACTCTGCAAGCTTCGTGTTAGCAAATCGACGCAAAAACAAATCGACTAAAATATGTGACGAAAAAAGTGTACAGCAACTTCTACAATAAATCAATGTTTTTCGTAAACTTCTTACTTTTTGTACTCCGCTACGTTCACATTTAATAATGCGCTCTCATTCGCGATATCTTAAAAGCTCCAACGTAAACTTGGAGTAAACTATGCGTTACCTGTATAAAGGCATTCACATTATTAAAGCAGACTATTGTTGCCGAGATTACACATGATTTTTACATCGATCTAACGTGCACGAGCATCGTACGACGTAATCATCGACGTCTTCAAATCTGCACGTAACGATTAGCTCGATTTATTGAATCGGATATACATTCAATTACGAGAGATCAAAATTAAAAAGAAAAATAAGGGAAGGGAAGGGAAGGGAAGGGAATCGAGCAGAAATTTGATTTTGATTGTGGTTAAGGTTCTTTGTCAGTAGGCTCCTTAAGCTAAATTTATATCGACTTGAAATACTCTGAGTAAGCACAATCATTAATCGCGAGTCTATCGAAATTACAGGGTTAAATCGAGATTAATGGGGGTGGTGGGATTATAAGATACTTCGGTTGGAATTAATCGAAGAAGAACTTGGAGATTCCCCAAAATTGGATTTGATGCAATACGATCGAGTTTCTTCGGGAATCTGTTTCTTCTCTTTATCTTCATTTGGGTAGTTCGGAGAAAATTGCGTGAAAACATAATATTCGATAAGTTCGCGTGAGATTTGCGAATTGGTCGAGTGTAATCGATCACTCGACTGTACATATAGAGGCCAAGTATTCACGTAATAGGAGAACTGACCGAGAATCGAGAATTAGTGGTGGTTACATCACGAGGATTGGATCGATGACACCTTCACGAATACGAAAGCCCCGTCATTTCCGGTGAGATTAACTTTCAGTTCCTTCGCCAATAGTTACCAGAGCACCGCGAGCAAAACAAGGGAAAATATCGATAAAAATTCAGACTGGAAAATATCTAACGACGAGCCAATTGATAAATATTAATAAATCCAAGTGAAAACTATTTTTAAACTATGAAACGATGTTCTCTCTCTCTCTCTCTCTCTCTCTCTCTCTCTCTCACTCACAGTGAAAATTCGGAAAATGTCTCACGAGGGTAAAATGCAAAAAATGAAACTGATAGATAAACGAGAGATCGAGTAAAGCAAAACGTATCGATTATTTGGGGGTTTGTTTAGCGAAGGTCTGCTTTAATCTGTGACTTCTCGGGGTTAAGTATGTAAAATCTCTGGAAAAATGTTCTCGCTAGCTTCAAACTTCCAAAACTTCGCAGCAGTTTTTCCATTTCTTTTACACCTTAACTCGATATACATACACATGCATGCATGTCCGTACAAATGTAACATTTTCATATGTACACATATACACGGCAAAGTACCACATTCCAATGCAAGAGCCTTGATAACTCTCTTTTTGTAATTTCAGAACATTTTTCCAATTTCTCTCCTATCGTGCACTGTTTTCCCTAGCAGAGATGTCGATACATTTTCCTCTTATCTAAGAAAAAACTTTGAGAGATTTTTAAGGAAACTCTTCTCGCGTGTGTGTGGTACGAGACTCGCCTTGTATATGAAACTTATTATATGTATATTACATATAAACACATTTATCGGAGAAACACAAGTTGTACTCGCAGATATTGTTATATTGTTTTCTAAACGTAACGGGCCTATTCATTCCGACTTGTGATGTAATTCCATTGTTTCGCTTCTCGAGAAAACGATTGGTAAAAGGTTGAACCCTCCTCGCCCAAAAGGCGTATTTTAAAGTTAAGATTGCTCTGGGACTCCTGGTGGAGCAAGATTCTGGCACGAGATCTAACAAACAAACAAAACTCTAAGCCTGGATTTCGTGGCAGATTTGCCGAACCATGCAAAATTCAATGATATCAACTTAGATGAATAGCGGGACGTGAATATTCGTATTAAATATTAAAGATAAGATTCTGTTAAGGAAAATGTTTTGTGGAAATGCGCAGAGTTTCCATGGCAAACCTGGAAGATGTGTGCGCGATTGATTAATTGGACCGTGTGAAAGTGGCGTTGTGTTCGTACATGTGCGTATTGGCTTGAATTTCGATTATGTCGCAAAGTCAATCTGATTTACCAAACTAGCAACGTACTTGCTTTAACACCGGCGTGATATCGGACTGTTTGAAACACGAAACAATGGTGGCGCATAATCCGATGAAAACTCTCTACTTTGATGACTGCGAATAGGCGAGGTCAAAGCGAAATACCAAAATGGCTGCCAACGCCACTTCGCAGCGAGGTCTACATGCCTAAAGTTCATTAAACGGAATGCAGATTTGCCGTTGATTCAGTTCTCACCCGACAAACGTACAGTCTAAACCAAGTTTTTCTCTACCAACTCCAAACTCCAAGCTAGCTCGATTTCAGATCGAAATTTAAGCCATCCGCGACACATTCTTCGGTTGTACAGTATATGAAAACAGTAGGGCACACTATTGTTTTATTTTTTTCCAAGAAAAACGAAGGAGAAAAAGGACGAGAAACCCTCGTGGGAGAATTAATTGCGATTTTTTATCCGACAGCGGAATTCTTGACAAAAAAAACTCACTCTCTGTAAATAATCGTAATCTTTGAAAAAAAGAAGAAGAAGAAGAAGATTCAGGGGAAATTCCCTGTAGTTTTCCTCGGTTTAATGATGTTTAAGCTATTTGTACACGCGTTCGTTCAATCCGCTGGAAAATTAATCTTTCTCTGATTCGAGTTTCATATAAAAGTAACAATGTATACCGGAGTTGATGATTTCGATACTTACCGATTTCTTAATTACTAGTGTACTCGCGCGATAGCGGCGCATATGAGACTGTGCGCGCACGTTTGAAACTGCTGATACCGAGTGCTCGCATGTGCACACGCACATGCGATTGACCTTTGCACGCTCGTACTACATCTGGATGAGATGAAAGTCTCGGGAGGCTCCCCCGAAGAAACTGCTCCGCGTTCACGCGATAATCAAACACATTTGATACGCCGAAGGAATCGCATTGATCGCATAAAAAGACGATTCCGGAAAAAGTGGAGAAATCGTCACTTTCGCGTAGCGTTGTCAGGGTGTTGGGTCCTAGGACGGAAATCGGCAGAGTTCTTGAGCGCGCCGCTATCGAAAACCGGAGGAGTGTTCTACGTTCACTTAATCTGGCGTACCAGCATACGCATTTATATGGCGCGAGATGTAGGAGAGGCAATTATAAAGCCAGCCGTGTCAGGTGCAATAGAGTAGCAGCGATATGTAAAGTAGCGGACCTTAGGGTTTAGTTCGGCCGGATCCCAAGGTCGAGTTCCGTGCGAGTCAGTTTCCCCTTTTCTGCCGCTGAGTCGCGTTTTCGCCCGGTGAAATCGAAATTGGGATCCTCCAGCTTTCTATTACGCATACCTACCCACTCTACCTATATACATACATACCCGCGTATTGCTAGAGAAGGTACACGCTGTGACGCAATCGCGAATTTTTGTTCTATCGTTTCTTCCGGACCAATTATTGTAAAACTATATTATCGGTAGCGTGTCCGAGTCATGTTATTCTACGACATAACGCTTAAAGGTTTAACGAGAAATAGTCGATCGTTGATGGGCGTCCAAACGGTTCGGGAGCCACCCCCGCCGATTTGCTTCAACTGATTCGACCGATCGAACATCTTGCCCTCTCCCCCCCGATAACCCTTTGTGGCTGAAAACTCTAGAAAGCTTCGACCAACGTCTCCATAGCGAATTTTCGAAATCTGTATCTTCCCACCCCTGAAAGCGTTTACGTTTTCCCCTTCTTTGTTTTTTCTCGATCGTTATAGATCCGCGGAGGATCTTTGACTTGCCGGATCCAGCGCATTACGATCGATTTGTGGAAGCAACGCGAACGAGATGAGAAATTTCGGGAGAACATTCGATCTCTGGGAAGGAAAACATATCTGCGAGTGGGGCAGGGTTTTATACGATCCAACGTACATCCTACGATCGACGACGACGACGACGACGACGACGACGACGATCACGGGTGTGTAATGGTTCAGAGGGAAAAGACAGTGGCTTCTAGCAGACATGTTTCTTTTCTCGGGAATCCTGCTCGCGCGAGTGTCGGTATGGAATTGGCGATTTTTATTGTTCGACGATAACTGCAACGAAAGTGGATATTTACGGTGATTACCAAGGGAACTCTGAGGGGGGTAAGTTTTTATGACGTCGACTCCGCTCGTGCACCCTCATACCGAACGTGTATATCTACATAGTGCCTTCCATTGCTTTGAAAATGATTTTGATGAGATCGAGCGGAAGCCCCAGCACCGTTTGAACGCCACTCGGCCGATCTAGCTGAGAATCATGTACGTCCTGCACGTGTGATCGGTCCAACAGAAATTGTCTATCTTTTTCTACCTCTTTGAGATACACCCTTAAGGGTGTTAGGGGTGTCTCTCGTCCTGTTTTACCGAGCGAGCGAGCGAGGTGCTTTCTAGAGAGAAGCGCAGTTTTTCCTGACGATCACACACAGAAATCGCCCAATAATATCAGCACCGTCATTCCATGATTAACGATATTATTATTATTATCACTGTCATAATCATTGTATCACTACTACTAGGCACAAGAGCGTAGAGACGTCGCGATGGCACAGGAGATTGCGACGAGTAGAGTAGAGAAACTAGTCAAATGCGATCGAGGAATCGTTTAACGCTAGATGAGATATCGATCAAGCGTGTCTCGCCTTGATTACTTCCTTCTCCAGGAGGCGCGAAGCCAGGGAGATGCCTGCGTCCCGATTTAGCCTACGCCCAACCGGAGATTATATATGCGTGTGTATATCGCGACTGATTCCGAGAGTTGGCCGATCAAAATGTCGATGCGGATTGCGAGATGATGGCGCGCGCGCGAAAAGTATGTAAATATACAGGGTTTATCCCTTCGTAAGAGTTTCGAGTTTAACCCTTAGTTGAGTCTGGAAAAAATACGCGTACGATACATATACATGCATTTCGTAGGGATCGAAAGGAATATCACTTCGATCTGTTTCCGTGTACCTGGACCCGTATACTTCCAAAATGTGTCCCGATAGTTCGCGAAGGAAAGACGAATAGGATGAGAAAAAGAAGATAGGAGAAGACTGAGAGAAAAAGGAAAAAACCCCCAAAAAAAAAAAAAAAAAAAAAAAAAACAAAGGAAAAGAAAAATCCTCGGCGGTATTGATATATTTCGCTGAATTTTCTTTTGCGAATCTCACGAAGATCTCGAGTAACGCGAAAGACTCTCCGAGAAGTGTTTTCCCGGATCCTCTCTCGAGTATTCTGCATTAAACTATAAAAACGAGCGGCCACAGTCGAATGGAAGTTCGTCGTCGTTATTCATGAAAGTATACCGGTACCTGCACTTTAATTAAAGCAAGTTAATTACTGCAAAGGAGCGGTCTAATTCGTAACTGGTTCAACGTCTCCTTGCGTTCTGCCCGCTCTTAATTAAACGACCGAAACCTCCCTCAGCGAAATTCGCTAAAACCCTCTCAGTTTTGAAACATCGTCCCGATTCACACTCGGCGAACGCCATCTTTAAATGAGATTGCACAATAGTTGGGATTTCTCATTTGCGAGGTTGCGCTATTAAACGAATAACAATTGTGTAACGAGTCGTCCCTTCGATCGATTTAACATTTGCAAGAAATTGCAAACTATTGTTCAAGGCGGATAACGATGTGCATCAAATATATAAGTTCTGCGTCTCCCTTGTCTCTTAGAATTTGTTCGTTCTCGATGATAATTAAGTAATTGTTTGCAAAAGATGAGAAAGAAGGGAGAGAGAGAAAATGTGTGTGTGTGTGTGTGTGTGTGTATGTGCGTATGTATGTAAGAGAGAAAAAGAAAAAGAAAGAGACGGAAAGAGGGTGTGAGAGAGAGAGAGAGAGAGAAGGGTTGCAACCCTCGAGATTAACACTACTCCGGGGTTAATCTCTCGAATACTGGACAGTTTGGAATCTCGCGTAAGGTCCGTGAAATGGATTAGCTAGGAAGAAGGACTCGCTTGGGAGGGAGCGCGCCTGTATTTCGCTCGAAACTACCTAAATAAGCCTCAAGAGCCTGCAGCTTAAAGGATGTATCAAGAACTTGTATAATCATTCCATTACATATTATTATTATACATATTATTAAGGCTCAGTGCGACAGTGTACTGTAAATCCATAGAAGTTATTATTATATCGTAATTATTATGTAATAAATATTGTTGTTAACATATTCTGGAAAATCTCATTGAAAAAATTTCCCGGAGTCTTGGTCTCTCGTAGAGGGAACATCCCCGAAAGCTCGTTCACTTCCCACTGCACCCATGGTTCCCCACGGCGTTCCACCGCCATAAACAGAGGCGTCTGCTTCTTGCATCCAAAGTAATCTTGAACTTTGACCTGTACCACTTGAACCTCGCGAAGGAAATGCAGTGGCAAATAAAATGATGCGACTGGCTGATCCAAAGCGTTGCGTAACAAAAGCTTTATTACATAAGACTAATTAATAATGAGAGTGTACAAAGTGTGTGAAGTAACAATGTCAGAGACAACGCGATGTAACACCTACGTAACTAAATGACAAGCTGCCTATATCGGCTATTCTATAATTATATTGATGAGCTGCTTCAGCAAGCTTAATACTGGCGGTAGGACGATCGCTTCCGATTTGTCGGTTGCTGCCTTTTTCCGGGAAGTCCTCGGGCGTACGGTTTGTGTGCGTTTGTTGACAGATAGTAAATGCCTCGAGCTCTGTACAGAATTTTCGAAAAACCTCCTTGAAGAAACACATTCGATCAAAAGACAGAGAAAAGGAGCATCGATCGATTCGTAAAAGTTCGATTTCCCCGAGTAAAAATTCTCTCGACGCGCTTGGGTGTAATTCTGCAAGAGCAGGAAGAATCCCATACTTTTTCCCAGGGTGCCCCAGAGTTTGCGGATGTTCCTCGAGGAGGAAGGAGCACGGGGGGGGGGGGATCCGTTAAATAAGAATTAATTGTAGGAAGAGATGAGGAGACGGATGAGGAAAAAAACAGTGGATGTTACTTACGTATGAGGCGTGTCCTCTCCCATGAGAGTGTACTGCTCTCTTTTGGGGTTGCACCATCCGATTAGGTAAGAAAAAAGGTTTCCGCAGGGTGCCGCCCAGAAGCCTACCTTTGTTGTGATGGACTCGATGTAATAGGGTGTGACCTTTGTGTGGTCGCACGACAACGTCTCTGGGAAAGAAAGACCGATACCAATTTGCTGCTGTCAAAGAACTCTCGTGCTCCGCTTCTCTTTCCTCCGCGAGCCCTCCATCCCTCCACTCTCCCCCGCCCCTACTTTCATCCGTTATTATTCCAAATAACAGAGTGCCTCGCAATTATTTCGCGGATTTACTTTCGAATCCCCCCCCTCCCCCCGGTACTCTTTCATTATCCCGGTGAAGCTTCGGGAGAATCATAGCGAGTTGCGTAAGTTTAATTGTTTTCTTTTTTCTCTCTCTTTCTCTCGGGGAAAGACGAAGGAGAGTAAAATAGGAAAGTCAGACGCGCGGTCCGGAATTCGATGGCGCGTTCGAATTGGCATCGCGTCCGGCGATTGTGCAGAGACGCGGATTATGGAAATTCGTGGCATTTGGGAGAAGGAGCCGCCACGTGCTGTTGGAGGTGCGTTGGAAAAGTTGCCGGTTCGAGTACTCACGAAGCAAAGACGAAGTGGCGCAACCTGGTTGACTGGATCCGCCGTTCACGTAGAAATCCGCGTGTCCGTTCGGTCCCCACTGGCCCAGGATCCCGGCACCCGTGTGTATCACATCCACGAAGTGGGCGTCCGTTTCGTCTAAATCCATAGATCGATTTCCATTCATATAGAAAAATATCGTCGGGTCTAGACCTAGAAATGCAATCGCCATTATGACCTTCAAATGATGGTTACCTTGCGCAATACTGAATCACCTCGGTTATATTTATAAATGTATCGCGCTTAGCGAGTTACGCTAATTAGGGCGAGCAGATCGAATTATGCATAATCAGGAGTACTAGCGCACGCTTGATCAGCCATTAAGATGCGATCGTTTCGCTGCCTGTCTAGAGAATCTTTGTATATCGGGAGATATCGCTGTTTGCGATATCAGCCGAACGTGGAAGCAGATCGTGCGATTTGCACGATCGGGTTTGCGCGATCGACTTTATGGGAGAACTCGGCGTGCTTTTTACTCTAAGGTAGCAAATGGCATTTCGAGGAGCGTACGCTTAAGAGCGTAAAGAACCTTACGAAATAAAACCTAGAGCCTCCTACCTTTGACATTCCTAGGGGAGAGGAAAGTCTCGAGAGAGCAAATGAAATTTATGCAGGTGTTTCGACTGGCAAAAACGTTTCAGGGGATCTCGTCCAGGAAAGGGAACGAGGGGTCCTCGGGAAAGGCTACTCTAGCGAGAGACTACAAATGCGAGGATTTTAGGAAATGGCTCGTGGGAAAAGCGACTTTCTCGGAAAGATCGTCGAGTTTTATAGGAGGCTCGCGATGGGATTTTATTGTATCTTGCGGGGGTGTATTTTCAGGATGTGCTTCTTACGTTGGAGGGTGAACTCTTACCAGTGATTCTTCCCAATTTGTCATCGGGCAGGTAATTGGCGATGAGGCCAGCGATGTGCGCACCCACACTGTAGCCTAGCACGTGGATGTCCTCGACCTTGGGGCCACGGGGATGGTCCCTCAGGTACCTCACCAACTGAGCAATACATCGCGAACAAAAGTCTGGTCCCCACTGGATTTGCGAGAGACATGGCTCGCGTACCAGAGTACCGTAATCCACGATTATGAGATTGTAATCGCCTCGCGTGAAATACGCTGAAACCGAAAGTTCGACGAGCATTCGTAAAACTGGTGTCATCGAGCTCCGGGAAGATTAATCGCGCGTTACTTCCACGATAAACGCTGATCGCTCGTCTTCCTCGGGAGAGAAACGAGAAACGGGACGTGACGTATGCCCGCGCAACGTGGAAATATCCGCGAGCACCTCGCGTGAAATTCAAGGAATGACACTTTACGAGGCGCGAAAAGCGAGCGTTTTAGCGTTTATCGTGGCAATGATTTGTGGAAACATTCGGACGCGCGTTACGCCAGTGAAATGAGCTAATTTCTCTGGTGATTCCGGGGCAAAGGTAAGTGCATTTGCTTTACCACGTCGTAAATCGGTACTCGGCGCCAAGTCCCTACCCCCGCCGAAGCCGTGGATGATGATTTTCGTGGGGTTCGATTTGTTGAACTTGGAATTTTCCAGAGAGTCGTACCTCAGGACGTTCAGGAGCAAAGGTTTTTTTGCGCTCTCTCTGTAAATTAGGAGACTAGTTAGTTTTACGATCGTTTATCCACGATTCTTAATTCTATTGGTCCTCGCGAGATTTAAGCTCTCTCGAAAAGTTTTCTAATGAAATTGTAAGAGGCGCCGACAAAGTTAGATGGAAACCGTGATTTGAACAGTAAGAGTTCTCGAGGCGAGGCGAGGCAAGACGGAACAGCGTGACTATAGATATCGGAGAAAGGTGAGCCACGAATCGAGGTCACTTTCAGTACAAGATGAAATGATCATGATCTTGAAACTGAGAGTCTTACGTTAAAGCCTTCCTCGCGTTAGCTCGCACGATATTTTAACCGGAAACTTGTATTGTGTGCGTGTCTTAATAAAAATAACGAAAGTGTCCTCGGCTTCTCAGTGATAAACGAATAAAAGTGTTACTTTCTTTTTTCTACGGCAGCGTCTCTCAAAATCATTTCAATGTAAAAATACGACTGAAATAAGAGAGGATCGGAGAAGGAGAGACTCAAAAATCATATTTTCATTGATCGTTGGATAGAAAAAATGTCGTCGACGTTGACTCTCTTACCTGGTATACAAATAAAATTCGATTTGAGGATGTGGACACTTGTACGGTGGTTTGGCGCAGGATGTACTGTTGAAGAGGTCCTTCAGCGTTTTGTTCTGTGCCTTCACATCTTCTGTCGAGCAAACAAGACATAAACACGCGCCTATTAATTGCATCGATGCATATTCCTTTCTCGACACTCTCACTAAAGTTACAACTATTCTCTGTTTTATTCCTCAACCTTATGACCCTTTATTGGTTCTAATGCAAAGAACGCGTTACGTATCAGCAATTAATGGACCGTTGTGAGAAACGAGGTAAAGGTCGTATATTATTTAACGTTGACTGGTTAATTTTTTCTGATGACACGTATAGAGTCCACGCAGGTCTGCGATTAAAGACGTTTGCATCCTGTCACAAGTTACAGTTTTCTGATTGAACTCAAGAACGAAACGTGACATTGTGGAAAGGTGATTTTATTGTGAACCGTGACCCGTTTTGCAAAGAATGCCAATTACTGAAAATCAGCCTACGTCGACAAAGCACATGGGTATGAAAACAATGTAAGTTTAAATTGGGGTTTAACTAGACCAGGGTTTTTTTTTTTTTAACGAGACTCCACATGCCAAGTCATAACTCATTTAGTAAGTGGAGTAGGTTGTTAAGAATGCAAGAAAAGAAATGAAGTTCGGACCAAGGTTTTTTGATCTTCGTGGAAACCGAGTGAAGCAACTCAAAAGAATTCAGCAAGCGAGTAGTTTCAAAGATGTTTCCGAAATTTCTAAGATGGAAGAAATCGGGAAGAAAGTTTCTTACATGGTAATGATACTTTTAGATAGTAATTATGGAAATATTTGATAGGTTACTGGTGTAAGAGATAGCATAATATGAATTTAATCGAATCCATAATCAAATCTTGTGCTTTCCTCCTTTTTCAACTTGGCTTAACAAACGACGTAACACAGACCAGGTGCAATCAGAAGAAAGTAATAAAGCTCGTTAATGTCAAATCAAGCAACTCTTTCCGTCAGTCATGAAAATAGGGAAATATCCTATTATCTTCCACCTGATTTATACTTTTCACTGACAGCTGATGGATAGCTTCGATTGCCGGCTCGGCAGAAAATTATCGAGCCAAAATCTTTAATGACACTTGACACTTGGCAGTTTCTACGAGAAATAAGCCACTTTCGAAAGTCACAATCGAAAATACAATGGTACAGAAGTAGCAACGGTGAGAATAAAAAAAAAAACAGACAAACCAACGAAATTCCACACTTTGCCACAATAGAGTTCAAGAAAAGGATTTGTAACGCGAATACTTTCAGCAGTGAAGATAGTGTCAGAGATAAAATCAAAGAACTCAAGAATACCACGGAGAGAGAACTACCCTTCCGAGATACGGAGAAAAACCACAAATGACATTGAAACACCGAAAGACAGCGATGCGCGGAAGGAGAATGAGAGGGAAGAAAATGCAAGAAAAAAAGTGAGTAATTTCAGCCGCGCGATTTCGTGCAAAAGAGACGAGGAAGGAGGAGAGTCGAAGAATATGAAAAGAAAAAAAAAAGGAGAGATTACTTACGATACTCGAGGAATAGGAAAAAAAGAAGAAGGTATTTCACGACACTGACCGCCATCTCCCGCACTCCCGTGGTTTGTGATATAACATCAGATGCGGTCGTGAAAAATCAGTAAAAGTGATTCCCGCCGCCGCGTGGTCGATTGCAAAATGCAAACTCATCGGGGGATATACCTGCAGGGGAATTTAGAAAGTAACGGGCTGTCGCGCTTCTCCGTTTACGCGCTCTGCACGCACGCACGCACGCACGCTCGCACGCACGACGCACGCACCTGTTCAAGTCCGTGACCGTCGCTTTAATGTCTCTGCTCCTTGCGGACACTTACTAGTCGCCAGCACTTCGCTTACTGACCGCCGTACCCCTCTTGATCCATTTCTCTACTTATTTCGCACCTTCACCGGAGTCTTCGATCCCACCGGAAGTTCCCCGTTTCTTCGACGGTACTCGATACCAAATCGTTCCCCATCGTTTTTTCCACGTCTCTCTTTACTCCCGACGAGAAATTTACTCGATTCCCCCAAAATTCGCCAACAACGAGCTTCCCCTCGAAGCGTCTTCAGCGTGGAATTGGAGGGTGAGACTTCCGACGACCCTCGGTGGAAGTTCCGAAAATGAAAGAATTTTCGAGAAATTCGAAGGTAGATCTCCGCGGAAGCTGGAAAGAATTCGCATTCCAGGCGTGCAGCACGCGGATGTGAAAATTAATTAAGTATTGCGACGGTGTCGCGTGCTGCATCTGCTCCTCACTCTTGTAATAGTGGAGCTAAACTATTAACAAGTGTAACCTGCACGACAGTCCGGAAACGAGTGTGTTTTCACTGAGAGAGTTCAAAAACCTGGGAATTCAGCACTGGAACTATAATTAGCGCAGATCTTTTATTAAGGCTGTTTCTTCTTTTCTTTCTTTCAAGAAAGTCACAGTCGAGATTAAGAGCCTCCTGACTGTAGCCCAAGTATCAACTCGGATCAAACTAGCGAAAAGAAATATTTCCGCGTGTAGCTTGAAAATCTAGAAATTATTTTTGTCAGACCGATTATCGACGAAAATTTATTTCATATGAATTTCTCCAGATGTTTGGTTCAGTATGGAAAGGGGGTAGGGGGAGAAAGAGAAGTTTGGGGTGTAAGCAAAAAAAAAAAAATAACATAGCGTTCGAGAAGAGAGTGGAGGAACGTCGAAGAAACTGAAAACTTGGTCGATTGAATAATCCACTCAGAGAACACGAGAACACGAGAAGAATGTGGAACGAAATCACCTTAGAAGGCAACGAATGGTACTTGCACACACGAACAAGCTTTTAAGACACACATTGCAAAAAGCGTATGCGTTGCATATGCTAAGTTGAATCGTCGATACGTAAGGTAAATGACACGGTACATAACAAACAGTCAACCTGAAATTAAATGCAATGGCTGCACATGTGTGTCATACATAATACTCATCTCAAGGACGACGCAAATTAGGAGAAAGGGCTAATTTCTGATATCCTTTTCATAATAGCACTGCTCTTTGCTTTAATCATGCACTTTCTACTTGAGGGAGTACTCTGTTACTTCCTGAAATTCACTGAAAAAATGTTGAGTGTATACCATTTTAGAGACCGTAGGATTTAATCTGGCATGACAATTCTGTTGCTGAATCTCTATTCTCTTACCACTCTGCTCTATCCACACGTGCGTACTTCGATAAATATAAACAATTGCTCGAGCGTTAAATTAAGCTCGCAAGCACGATGTTCCTTTAAGAGATGAGATGCAGGAAATTTGTGAGGGGTCGCACCTTCGTCAGAGTTCAATTCAAAATTGTGAGCTTCGAAAAGATTGGCTTAAACTTTATTATCAATAGTCGTCAGTATTTTCTTGCTTTAATTACATAATACACTCAAATTACAATGTACATACATATTTTACATAATTATTGATGTAATAATTATTAACAAACCAGATCGTACCCCGGTGAGTAACAATAATCTCATTCTAATTTGCAGCTATATGCACAGAAAGGCCTGGCTACGATAAAGAAAGAGGGTGACGATTATAGACTATTGGTTGATGACAGATAAATAAGAGCAATCTAGAAAATTGTCACTTTCCTTATCCAACTATTCATTTCGAGAGTCATTAGAAAATCTCTCGGATAAGTGCTCGTTCAAATTAAAGGTTACATTAATACGTTTGACATGTTTCTGTTGAATGATTTAACATGTACCAACCGTGCACATTTACTGGATCTACACTGACATTAAACAGAATAGTGAGAGAACTGTAATCAAAGTAATGTTTCTAGTAACTTCGACTTTAATGGATGTAGATCTAACAAACTGACGATCACTTTTGTCATTCCAGTGGGAAGAATGCCTTCTAGTGTTTCCTATTGAACGTATCGAACTGAACTTATACAGGTATCAAAACGATTGAGAATCAAAATTGGAACGTAAAGCATGCGAGTATTACGATTTGATTTAGTATTTAATGCTCACTGCAGATCCAGATTTTATTATTATAGCTTAATTATATTGAACTGTAAACATGATACACGCGACACTTGATTCTACTTTATTACTAAACATCTAACTTTACGAGACCATCTATTCTTGAAGATTCTCAACACGAAAATGTGAGTCATAGTCGAGAATGAGCCAGTTTCAATGTTACATTTTTCAGTTTTTAATGGGTATGTTCGTGTTAGCTTTTTGTAGAACACGGAAGAGCAGATTTTTTTGGCCCACGCGCTTAATTTTGGCTATATAACTCACACTTTTGTTGTCAACTTTCACCTGTTAACTGGATCATTTCTTAATACGAAAAACTTGGATGTAATAAACGAAAGTCCAATAATTCTTTTTATCCTTAAGCAAAATTGGGTGAATTATACAAGTCCACGCGCACACACACACCCAAGTGTACATATAATCGTGTAAAACTTTTCCAAGGAAAAATAATAAGTAAAATAGAATTTCAAATTGTCATATTTGGAGAATTTAATTCGATTTGGTCTATATATCCTTCAATTTTCCCTTAAACGAATCTTCTCCAGTTAACGAATGACCGAATAAATCAATGAATTAATCAATAAATTGCTTATTGTTAAGAATAACAAATTTCAAACTTGTGGTCCATATAAAAACTCGTTAATATACATTTTTAAGTATTATAATTAATACACATGTATCAAAGAAAGTGGGAATAAATTATACATTGAAAATAAATTAACGTATTAAATATATTTTTATATAGGCACCTGTCGAGTCTGTCAAACACAAATTGTTATAAAATATTAATAATGGCAATGGAAAATCTTTAACGTAACACAGAAACGGTTCGCGTGACTCAAAATAGTCTCCTCGACCGAATGCTGAACATATATCTCAAAATTTCACAAACACAAGTATATTTAATTAATAACGATGAGAGCGCTTTTAAGCCTAATACGTTGGTTTCTAATGGCAAGCCATGAAAAGCTTAATTACGTAACACTCATATATCCATTCATGAAACACTCGTGCTCTTCGAAGAGCACCGAATTCTCCAGATCGTTTCAAGTACTTTCTATTACTCGCAAATGCATGTGCTATTGAAATATAAATCAGGGAAATTTCTAGTTTTTCGCGCTCTTATCGAATAAAGACAAGCTCGGACGAAAGGAGTGGGTTTACCATTTCTGAGAACTTATGCTGTGTTAATCTATATCTCAAGTGAATATTTACAATTCTACGAATGATAATAGTTAATACGTTTTTTATACAGATCTGTAATTACTTTCAACGATCAAGAACACGAGCGAGTCACAAAGCATTTATATTTTTAATAGAATATCTCTGAAATACTTCTACCTTATTGTCTTTAAACATATTACTTTCATTCGTTTCTGAACTTTCCTTATTATTGTCGATATAATAATTGATACACTTTCGCAAACACGTTTAACCGATTGGCGTGGGTTACTATTAATTATTAATTACATGTTTGAAAATGTACAAGTAACGACATTCAAGATACAACATGGAGCAAATTACATATGATATATACATATATGTATGCACCAGTATATGTATATACAATACATAAATAAAGAGATGACTTTTAGTTATATAAAACAAAAAAAGATTTTTATTTCCCTAAATATTCATTCCTCTTCCTCTCATCTTTTTCAAGACGAAAGGCATAGTGGGAGTTTTAATAGTTTTGTCACTCAATATTTTTAACAATCTCTTCCAGAACCTGGGCCTAATAAGAAGGCTTGATATTAAACTTTTATCCCCATCCTTATTATATAGATAATACAACCTTTTTATATTATTACTATTCTCGTACTGTCATAGTTGCAATATCATAATTAACAAAAAACAAACTTCTCTACTATTACTTGAAATATATATGTAAAATGTGAAACTTAAGAATTTAATTATTTGCTCTAGTTCAAAGATGACTTTCGTTATTATATTTTTTTCGAATACACTATTTCTAATTAAAGTAATGAATTAAAGTTTGTTCGGTATATATTTAATGATATATATCCACTATGAAATGCATTTCAGGAAAGATATTCTCAAGCTACAAATCATACTAGTGTTTCAGTGTTATATCAAATATACAACGAACTATTTCTCTAATTTTTCACACCACTTTCTCTAAACAAAATGTCTCGAAGGTAACCATTAGTCTCGAACATTTACATACAAACGGAAACAGTATGTGACACCATAAAATAAATAATGTTCTCTCTCATACCACTACTACTTGAAATTGTAAACAGCATGTACAAATCTCCACAAATGTATTATGTTAAAGCTAATAATTATTAAGCGAATACAGAGTGCATCGAAAGGAAAGTTTCCGGCGTACTATAATAGTAGTACAATTTTCGTTAAGTATCCCATGGAAATACTTGGCAATCACTATAAGCTATTGAGTCGATTTAGATCATTTTGATTTTTAAGCAATTTGTTGAGATTGCAACAAAACTAATGTAAAGTTAGTACAGTTCATCGGTACACTCCGTATAAAATTATTTATTGTCGTAAATTATTATTGGAGCTATCTTTATATGTATATATATATATATATATATATATATATATATATGCATGTATATATATATATAGATATATATGTATGTATGTGTATGTGTATATAGATTATATAAATATATCATTATTATTGTTCGAACAGCATCAGAACTTAGCCTACTTTGTGGTACCTTATGCAGTACCTCGTCATATATTTATTATAATTAGAATAATCAATAAACATCTCGTTCTCCCTCGAATTCCCTTCTCCCTTCCTGGTTCATTTAATAAAACCGTGAATAACTTTAGGCCATTCACTACTTCAATTGAATCATGAATATATAGTCTTAAAGTAATATTAGTTTTATTATAAAAGGAGCCACATTAAATTGCAATAAACTTCGTTATAAATTATATTCCTTACGATATTCTTTTGTGAGGTAAAAGCAGAAAAGAAATCTTTTTCTCCTGATATTTATGTAATCTGTAACTATAATTATTTGTGCTATTGCGAGAATGCTTCGACCAAATGAATTTGTAGAAATCAAAATGGTTGCAGTGGCTCATAATTGTTTTTGTTAAATATTGTCGATTATCTTGGACGAAAAAATGTAACAATTAACATCAGCAAGATTGAGAAAACGAAAAACAATACAATCCCACGGAAGTACAGTAAGTAATAAATGACTGTCGAATCGCCATGTGTATAAATAAATAATTAACACACAACGCTCATATATATAAGTACGAAACAGAGCTTCGATAAATATATAGTATATATTTGTATATGTATATCTCAATAAATCCAAAGACAACTTTTTATGAACCCGTCACAGTCAAAAATAAAATAAACTCTACGTGTTGCTTTAGCTTAACATGTGCACGAGATTTTTCATTACCTATTATTGTCGACTAGCGAGAGTCACCCGTTTCGAAGAAATTGCAAAGCGCAATTCTCATATTTTAGTGACCCTTAACTGATAATTATATATATGTATACATTAGTTAAATAAATAAATATATGTATATGTATATATAGTTCGTTTTACGAACCCTGAAGCCCCTCCCCCCAAAATCCCAATATACGCGCGTTCATAATTTTCCTAATCGCGAAGAATATTGCCCCCGATTAAATATTAATTAATTAATATTGAATATAGGCGGGACACAACCGATATATCGACTAATTGTACGACAACTAATTTTATTATATATTTACCGCGGTAATATATATATATATATATATTTTCTTTTTCCTTCATTAAATAGACTTTTTCGTTACGTACATATGTCAATATATCTGTAGATTTAAAAAGGTCTCGCATAAATTGACTAATTTCGTGAATATCGGGCAACGGAAAGGAGGCTGCTCGATAATTTACATAATACACTCCCTTTCTTTACTACTACACATTCTCAAAATACATGTATACGTATAGAACTCGTATCTGCGAAAAGTTGCCACTACTTTCTCTGGTTTAATGCTTCTCTTCTTTCTGTTATTTCGTTCATACTCTCTTTCATACTATTTTGTCCCTATTGATTTATATATGTATATCTCTCTTTTTCTCACTCTTTCTCTTTCTCTCTATTATTCTTTTACTCCATTTCGCACGCATACGATTACTCCCGAACATACCGATGTATGCGATGAAGTACATGTGTATAAGTATATAATATGCATGTATATAATATATACGTATACGAAGTACATCTAAGAGACAATTTATAATTTAATTACTTTATTCATCTTTCTCAACTTGACTCTCGAACTTAAGTTTGACTTTTACTTTCAATTTACTTTCAATGTGTGCTTATAAGTTTGTCTTATCATACTAGTACTTTCAATTTATTATCACTTTTTAAACGAATACTTTCTTACGTTTGAAACATTGTTACGTTTATGGGGGCGTCTCTTATTCAACGCAAAGCAACGCTTAACAATGTACAAATTTGCGTGGAATTTTTTTTTTATACGTTTTCTTAATAAAATTAGTTCAATTTAACTTCAATTCTAAGGAATCAATTATCCTATGTAATAGCACGTCCATTTTACAGTCACCATTTTTATATGGATTAAATCAGGAGTATTGTGTGTATCATAAAATTTCTGAAAATGAGAATTCTTTGATAATTCCCACTGTATACAGTTGTGTCTGAATTCCAATTTCATGCGAAGTTCGATCAAGCTACGTTTATTCTTTTCATACCATTATCCATATCCTTTTTATTTAAGTGTTAGAATTTTGAATCAAATTGTACTATATCGGACTGTGCGTAAATTTCAGCACACGCTGCGGCTTTATTATAATTTTTTTATTTTGCTTCTTTCATCGATTAATATCATTTGCGTGACATGTACTTTTTATTGCTATATTTCTACTATGTTGTATTGATACTTTCATCCCCGTCCCCCTTCTACGTAAAGGTAAATATACCTAAAAGTCTCAGCGATAGCGCCATAGTTTCATGGAAGTTATTCTTTGAAACTGTATTGTCATATTATCTGCATAATGTTCATATACAAAATTTCATATTGTCAGTAATAGAGTCCTATCAGGATTTTCATCTTTCTCGTATCATTCGTCTTTCTATCGTATATCAATATTGATACACAAAATCCTTTAATATTAATTCATTCCTCCTATTCTGCCTTATTCTATTCTGAACTTTCAAAATAGCTTCTGCATATCAACATATGATATACTTAATTGTTTTATCATTATCGTATCAGTTTATCTCATCCTATTATTGTACAGTACTTCTTGTATAACTTACAGTATACTGTATATCGATATAAAATACTTTATGTTATTGTCGAAGACCCCTTAAAGCCTCTCTACGATTCTTAATCCCTTTTTATTATATTGTATATCGATGTGCAAGATACTTGTCACACATTATTGTCAGCACTATTTATGTTATATTTGTTATATTTCGGACGTCTTTGTAGTAATTTCGAGTGACTTCTCATAGGTCGGTGTGCACAAGATTCTCATTGTCAAAATTTGTTAATGTTTCATATATTTCTTCGTATCGGTAAATATTTCCCTTTATTGCGAATAACTAAATATTATTCGGGATGATTTTTTATTCCATCTCGTATGCGCGTGATGATTTCTTAATGTATCATTAATTTATTTAATAATTTCTCCTCTTATCGTTATAGTGGTCTGTCTTGATCAAATTATTAATGCATAATTCGTGTAGTTTTTTAAGCTTATACAATAACTCTCCCGTCCCCTTATTATCAGCACATTGTATTTCTTCTTTATTGTCTGGCCATCTCTGGTCGTCATTATCAGTTTCTACTTTGCAATAGACAAAGCACGATCGCAAATCAATTTCGTGGCTTAAAAATTATTTCAGTCTCGAAATCTTTCAAGTATACGCAACTGTCAAGATGTAAATCACAGGCGGTATTTGATTGCGTCACTGTTAAATCGATTTCGCGAAAAATGTGAAAGTATTTTGTATGCATCTGTTAAATAAATTAATGTAGAAAGCTTGACACGAGATCTTTCCGGTATAGCGCATTACCATATCGTTTCGTCTGACATTTAATCGTAAGATGAAATTTGAACTTCACCCCTCTGCTATCTCAAACACATCACACTCGTTCTCGACTAGAAAAACGAGAAAAAAAAACTGACTTCCTACTTTAAATGCAAATTTACGTTTTTTCAAGCACTCTCGATCGGTCGATCTTTTCTTTTCATTTTTGTTGCTGCAAACCGGAAGCTTTACCGGAAAGATCATGGTGCCGAGAATGCATAGGGAACTAATCTACGATACCTGTAGCTAAATAAGAACAAGCGTTTCCCGCAGGAGAACGATACAGCACCGACACCTACACTTTTAGGAATTTACGTAGACGTAGAGGGATGCTCGCTCTCTTTCCAAATCCGTGAGAGACTTCTCGTTGGAAATTCGCTCGCTCGATCCTGAGAGATCATTACTCTTAATTCCACTGTTGATTGTGCATGACGTCATGCGTGTAATCGTCTCTGGCAGGAGGTTGCACGAGAGACGCGCTGACGTCACCGGCGAACGGATTCGTCACGTGGAAAGGGTTGCTATTCGTCTCCGTCGCACCGTAATTAATGACAGGGTTCTTATCCTGGCCAACGTACAAGTGGTTCTCCATTGCTGCTGGTTGGTCGTAAGTGTTCCACGCTGCATTAACATCTTCGCTCAAGGACGGTTGTTTCTGAAAAGAGGAAGACGAGTTCGAAAATCAATAAAATTCCGCTCGTTCGAATCGCGTTGATCGAGAAGAACTCGAACTCACTATAAACTCAGATTGCATCGTCTTCGGCGGCGGTGGCACCGGTGGCTTGGTTTGCCCCAGGTCATCCAGGGGATTCCACGCTTTTTGCTCCTCCACGGTGGGATCGGCCCACGGTTGAAGTTCTCCGGAGCAGAAAATCGCGTAGAACGTCACACCGAAGAAATGCACGCAGGCGGCTATTATGAAGACGTTGCGCCAACTCTGAGGATCCTGAGCAGCAATGGCAATGGCAGTCGCGTAAGATAGACGACGCTTCCGGCAATGAGATTTTCAGAGGGGAGAAGAGGGCAACTCACCTTATTTTTCGTGATATTGTCGACAAAAAATGGTACCAGCAGTCCGGCTATGGTACCGATACCGTTGGACATTCCCATGAGGATGCTGGCGTATCTCGGGGCGATGTCCAGGTGATTTACGTTGAAACCGGAAATGGCGAAGCCGCTGCAGGCAACTCCAATGGCAAGTGCGACTGTCGCGGCCGTGCCATTCTTGTTGGTCGTTGCGTTTGCCACGACGAGAAAGAACAGGGCCTCCATGCCGAACCCGCCGCAGTTGAAGAGTTTCCGCACGTTCGTGGTGGTTAAGATCCCGCGCTTGCGGAGGTGATCGGCCAGGAGGCCTCCAGCGGGCACGATCAAGGTCATCAGTAAATGCGGTAGCGAGCCAATCACGCCGGTCTAAGTTGAGGGTGAGTCAAGTTTTAGGAGACAGAGCGCTTGCGGGGAAAGGGGAAAAGAATTCACGCGCGCGTAAGATTGTCTCACCTCAACGAGGGGCATCCCGAAGGATTCGTGCATGAAACGAGGCTGAAAGAGAACGAGGAGATAGAAGTTCCAGGATCTACAAAAATTGGCGACGATGATGGCGTGCACGGGCATCGAGGTGAGGAACTTGCGCCATGGGGTTGTGGAGAACGTTGGCATTGGCAATTGAGCCTGACCTTGGCCAAGCGAGTCTTCGATGTAGCGAAGTTCGCGTGCCGAGATCGAGGGATGTTTCGAGGGCTTTTCAAAAGCCAACCACATCCAGATACCGTACCACACTATTCCGGCAACACCTGCGGTAAAAGCGGTTCCAGCATTATCGTCATCCAAATCCCATAGACTCGCACGGAGAATGTAAGAATTGGATCTAATTGGAATAATCGATCGGAGTGTAACTGACCGTAGAAATAAAATGACGATTCCCAACCGAACACGTGACTCAAGACACCGGAGAGTGGCATTCCTATAACCATAGCAGCGTAGGAACCACAAAAGGCTAAAGTGGCTAATCGCGATCTTTCCAATGGTGGCGCCCAGTATTTCCAAATACCGTGACATGCTGGATATGTAACTCCCTAGTTAGATGTTGGTTTGGTTATTAAGTCGCTCGAGAGAGATTTACGGGGGTAAATTTCTCAAGGCACCAAGGAGCCTTGCGAGGGTACTGCTTATAAACTATAGTATACATGGGGGTGTTGAACGAACCTCCACAAGACCTTTCAAGATCTGAACGCACATATCGACGACGGGGTGCACCTTGAGAGCTCCAGGCACCAAGAGATTCAGAAACGATGATATCACTATGGCTGAACCGAATATCCTGTTCGCGGGGTACAGCGACGCCAGAAATCCTCCTGGCACCTGCGTCAATAAGTAACCCCAAAAGAAAGAAGAGTCCAGTGCACTTTCCACCCCGACTGTCCAATTAAACTTCATACTTCCTGGCGCCGTACTATTTTGCATTATTACTTTTGCCATACCCATGTTACACCTCATACCAAACGAAATGACGAAACCTGAAAATTGTTTAATTCTGTCATTTCCTCCTCCTCCTCCTCCTCCTCCTCCTCCTCCTCATCCTCTTCGTTGTCTCTTGGGAGATTTGAAAAAGATTTCCCGAAGCGGTGCGATAATCTTTGAATTTGCTCGGGAAGGTCCCGTCTTTTTCTCCGTTGCAACGCGACGCGCGTGAATTTTAATGTTCGAAAGCCTCCGAAAGCGAAACGGAGGAAAACGTGCTGCGCAATAAAGAGTATTCTTTTCTCGTTGAGAGATGTATCTTTGAGTTTTCCTCTTATCTCTCATTTTTCCACGTTTCTGTAAATCGAGGATAACGCAAACACTCGACGCTCGTTCGAATAAATATTTAAGAAATAGCGTCTCTCTCTCGTTCTGATTCTGGGTTAATGGAATAGAAAAGAAATTATAATAATGTATTTTTCAGAGATCATTGGGCGAGTCGATCGTAGAAAATCGCATCGATTTACCGAGCGTACGCGTATCTTTTCGCATTTGATACTTCCAATCGGGTCTAATGGAGTATAATAGAATTGTAAGGAATGGTGAGCTCACCTAAACATGCTAAAACGGCAACAGTGTATCTTTTGGACAGGCATGGGCACTCTGGTTTACAGTAAGTATCGATATGACGTAACGGTGGTCTCTCGGGTTCCGGAAGTGAATCGAACGAGTGCTGCCTGTTGTATTCCCTCTCGTCCTCGAACCCCTTGTTCTCTTTGCTACCCTCGGGTGGCATCTCGAATTCCTCGTAGCCGGCATTGCTCTTTCTTAGTCTATACGCAGTTAAAAAATTCTCCGTGAATCTCATGATCTCAGCAACGATTCCATTCACGAAGAGATTGAGAATAAAACTCTCTGACTGTCGTTTCTTACTCGCAACACGAATAATTATTGTACCGATCGCATTAACGCAACTGTTTCGTAAGTAGTTTTAGCGATAGTTTTGTATGATTGGTCTGTGGTGTTATGAGTAGAGATCAATCAGATTACCCAGAGAATTTCTCCGACGCTTTTGTCTTGAGGGAATTAAAGGCCACGAGACCCGCCGCCGCGAATCCGGACATCTTCCAATTATTGGGGTTGCTTCGGGACTTCTGATGGTTTCGTTGTTCTTCGGCAGCCCCTAGAGTAGGCGAAGTCACATGATTTTGCGTAATACCAAATCCCCTGTAAGGATTCGTCACAAATTTGTACTGGAATCTTACTTTATTTTTTTAATTGTTTTTTAATGTATTTGAGAAAGTTCTTGAGAGGGAGAAACTTAAGTAAATCAATCGTTTACGTACAACCTGGGAAATGTTTGAATTTTGGTGCATGTAAATTACTATGAAGATTATTATTAGGGTGGAGAGGAGTAAAAAAGATAAAGAGAGAGAGGGGGTGGGAGAGATTCAGCATGATAAATAAAATCAGTTTTGAACTAAAAATTCATTTTGATGTACTATTATCGAGAGAGTGTTTAAGGGCTGGGAACTGTGAATCGCAGCAGCTTAAAGCGAGTTCTATAAATGTCTCGTCTATATCTATAGATGTACCAGAGAGAACCCTGGAGAAGGGGTGTTTATTTGGAGTAGCGGTCTCTCCACCCCTAATCCCCGAACTCTCGGGGGAAAACCGTCCGAGGGTTGAAAACTGCGAGATACGTACACCCAGCCTCCGTTTCTCTCGTTCATATTTTTCACTCCAACTTTCCCGAAGAAATATTACTTTAACTTCTACTACGAGCCCGGCAACACTAATTGAGCATATACTTTTCAGAGGAACTTTCGAATTTTAATGAAATCTTTTATTAAATCGCGAATAAACTCTTCTCGTTGTTGCTATTACTTGATAATTGTTCCTTCGCAAATTCTTCCCTTGGACAAAGTAGCATTAAAGTGTAGAACTGTCGATAAAACCCGCCACTCGAATATGATAAGTAAATATAAAAGTGGACGATTTTCATTGCTCGCCATTTTCCACTTTATCGTCGCCCCTGTCGTTCGTATATTTCACTTCAGCCTTCCTAAAGGTACGCGTTGCTTCGATTTCGCATAAATTCGCGGATATTGAATATATTCCTCGCAGCCGAGCATGCAAATTTCTTGTTAATATTTTCTGCAAGTTTCTCATTTCCACTGATGAGAATAGTCTCGAGAGGTGGAGAGACTTTTTAGGAAATTGACAGATTCTTTTGATGGGAGAACTCTAAGGCTTTGAATTTCTGGCGACAATCAAGAGGCGCATCGTCCAACGATAGCGATGGATATTAAAACGGCACGTGACAGACAATAGGCACAAAATGCACAGCACGTGTTAACGAATTGGGGTGGAACGACAAAGATGGGGACTGCTGACTCAACTTAATGGACACTGTACATCACCAGGATGACAATTATCCCATAAAACTTCCACAGTTATATGTATAGCATTTTATACTAATTGTACCGTATAGACAATTTCTCTCGCCGAGGTAATTTGTTAGGGTTTTACTAAAATATATGCCAATTAGCACAGAGACAACACTTTTAGCTTAACAAATACATTTAAGTGTGCAATTACGAAAGAAATATAATTTCATGAAATTGGGCTAAAGACGTAATGCCATAATTGCATGGTAATTTAATAACATTAATTTTCGCACTAATAACAATAATAATAGCGTTATACATTTAGGCTTAAGAAAATAACGGCGTTGATCAAACGAGCTGATGCATCAAGATCCGTACTGATCTATGGATCATGCCGAAAGGATCGAGACTAATGATCGATGAATAAGGGAGAATAAAGCCCTTCAAATCCTTGTACGACACATAGTCCTGTAGTAGTCAACCTACTTGTACGAAAAAGGCAAGCGCAATATCATTAAGCACTGTCGCACGTAAGAATGATCCTAAACCAGTGACCATTATTCTTTTCACAAAACTCTGACAAAACTGCATTCGCACTCTTGCACAATAGCCACTCTAACGAAAAACCAAACAGCAGTTAGACACAGGCCAAATCCTTCGGTAGCCTCGAGCAGCGGGAGAGAATCACATCACAAACCAGGGACTAAAGAATTGTCGGAATTATCTTAAACTTTATCACTGAACCGTCAAAAATGCTCATCGGAGAAAACCTAGGAGACTTTTCAGTTATTCTACCGACTTACTTCCATGTGCGAGTCCATCGCCTCGTAAACGAAATTCACAAAAAGTCACATCGCGCGATGAAAAATGAACTCTTCGACGTGTCAGCGATGGACGTTTTTCAGCAAAATCAAAAGATAAGAAGAGCCTCGAGAAACTGACCGACAAAAATGACTGAATCGATTCGATCAATGGATACACCTCGACATTGGAATCAATTAACGTATCGGCTACGATTCTATCGAGCAACGAAACAAAGAGAAACACAAATGACAGAAAGAATGGAAGGGAAGGAAAATGAGGGAGAGATAGAATTTAGAGCAAGCTGAACATTAAGCGGCAAAAATTGTCTAGTAAGTGGATGTATCGGAAAGAAGATATTCCGAAATGTGATATTGCGAAGGGGGAGTGAAGAAGGGGAAGGGGGAGGGGGATCTCCGGAGGAAATTTCTTCGTTTCGGCGATGATAATTCATGAACGGACGGTGTTTCAGAGGAGAGAAGGTGAGGCGATGGATGACGAATAAAAATTCAAGCTAGGAATAAAAAGGGATGAAAAAGGGGACTCACCAATAATGAAGTCCAGATAGGGTAACGTGCGGAGAGGGTTCGGTAGCGCGCGGGGTACGCGACGGAGAACGTCGTCGACGTCGCCTGACGTCGTCGTCGTCGTCGGTCGTCGTCGACCTCGGTGGCAGCGGTGGCAGCGGTGCGGGGTTCGCGAAGTCAGCTCGTCCCGGCGTGAACGGCGTCAGCGCGTCGGGACGCCGGGCCCTGATTGGTCGAGGACGGCGACGCATCGATATCACTGGCCAACCGGGCCCTCCTGCACCCCTTTTAGATCGACCCCAGGCGGAGCTTTGTCCTTCCACTTTCTCCGTCTCTCTCTCTTCCTGTTCTCTTCGCCTCTCTCCTTTTTCCTCTTTCCCTTTCTCGTCCTTTTCTTCTTCGGTCTTCCTCCTGTCGTTTCTTCTTTTGCTTCTTCTTCTTCTGCTTCTTCTTCTTCTACTCCTCTTTCTCTTCTTCCTCTTCCTTCTCTTGCTTTCTCTCTCTCTCCCTCTCCCCCTCGTTGCCTTGTATCTTCTTCGTTTCTGGATATTTCAACTTGATCGCTTACTCTGCCCATCTCCCTCTCCCCACAACGAACCACCCGGTGTTGCTCTGTCGCGACAACAGTTTCTGCGAAACAACTATCGTAACGATATTAGCGTTAACCATGGCTTACCAGTGGAAGCCGAACGTCGTTGACGATCTGCTCGACGATTGCGTACACAGCCAATTGGCCAGCTCGACTCGATTTCTGTCTGCCTGGAGATTCGATTATTCCGAGTGAAAGGGGTACCTATACCCCTGCCAAATCTACCGGAACCTTCGATCTCACTCGCGGAATCTTCCGCTCTTTTTCATCTTCATTCTTTGTTCGTTCATTCTCCTCTCTAGTGGTATTTTTCTACTCTGCTATTGAATCTTTATGGCTCTCTCATTTTTTAACGTTGCCTCCTTGTCTCGTGTACTAGTGAATTTCAGCAATTCACGTCCTGGGGGTAGGAGGAATAATCCACGCGACAGAGACATTTGCACATACGGAATCTATTTGGATTCTCTCTCTCTCTCTCTCTCTCTCTCTCTCTCCCCTAGATTCTGTGGGATCTTAACTTAACTTCTCCACTTTTGACCCTGGGATTTTCTTATCTACCCCATTTTGGGGTCTGGATCGGAAACTCCTGCCAAACACAAGTCATTATTACGAGGAAAATGTGTTTTCGACGTTCATTGATTTTCTCGATTTTCACAACGTTACTGTTACTATTGCTGATGGTTTTATTGATGCAAAAGGAACGATTTATTTTTGCATCTTTCGAGTCCTGGAGAGATTCCTTCGTCGCGTTGGCAATATAATTGACGGCATTTCAGCGGTTAATTATAAATGACCATTGAGAGCGTACATTCGCAAATTATTAATAATACGGAAGGATCTACTTTGCGAAAGGCCATCGATTATTATAGAACGCAACGAGCCTTCAAGTTGCATGAATATCACGTACATTCCACGAACGATATAGAATGATAAATATTCTGCAATAAACGAAATCGATTGCTGGTAATCGTATCAATTACAGAAGGATACATAGGTACCACAGTCGTTTAGACGGTGTACACTTTAAGTGATTGGATTCCAAGACGCTTTTGAAGAATCCTATTTATAAAGCGGGGGAGGAAAATTGCGTTAAGAGAAATCACGATATAAATCATGCGATAAGTTCATCAAATAGAACTCTAGCTATTCAGAAGTTATCTGTGTTTGGCAAGCACTTCAACGAAAAGAGAGAGAGAGAGAGAAAGAGAGAAAAGACCTCTGGGATACTAATTGAAAATGAAATCAGCGTCATAAAGTTTCTTCGCATTTCGCGAATGCGAGCAGCTCGCCATCAATTTGTAGTCCGGTGCTCCTGAACTAAGTGGATACACCGGCTAATAATGAAATTAACGTTAATGGAGAGGAGGAACCATAATCGTAAGGATCCTGCGCTTACGATTATTTTGATTACAGTATCGGCCACAAATCGAATCTGCCAAAACCGGCTCGACCAAAAACCCGTTAAGTTCGCTAAACGCGCCCAATCCGTTGCGTAATGACGATACAATTTCACGATAATATCAATTAAGACAGTGGGAGCTCCTTTAGCACGCTCTATTAAAGATAAATGAATTTTTATTGATTTCTCCTTAAGATAAATGACTACATAAATTCCAGCGAAAATAAGATAAATGCGTAACGAAGCGTTGACATTCAGCGCGCAATGTTCCCACGCTGTAAAAAGTATTAAAAATCTTCTTCGATAAAAATCCTAAAAATCGCGTCGTCCCTCCGTACGGTGGGAAAACAGTGGAAAATTCGTAAAAAGCTATAGAAAAAGAGAGAGAGAGAAAAAAAAGACAGTTTAACGCAAAATACAGTTCACGCAAGTGAGCGGGCATGTGCGTAAAGTAAGCGTACGAGTAGAAAAATGGCAGTAGAAAAAGACAAACGGTACTTGACGAGGTCCTCGTCGTATCACTCGAGGTCCTTGAAAGGGTCCAGATTGATGAAAGGATTCGATCGAGCAGGGAAATAAAGGGAATCGGAGAATCAGGACTGGTAGGCGTGCCGAATATGGATCGTCAGACGTTAGGAACCGACTCGCATTGTTACAAACACACATAGAGCGAAAAAGGCAGAGGGTTAGAGGCTGAAGGAGCGAGAGAGAGAGAGGGAGAGGGGTAGGCACCCTCTCCGCGGTTGCCAGGAAATATCGATTTGCCGAGAGGGATGGATGCTGCCTCGATGCTCTGTACAATACTTTATCTCCACTTCGGTGCTGGTATGCCCTAAATATCTCAAATTTCGCAGTCGATGTGCCATCAGCTGCCTCCTGGACAGGTTAATCCACGAATTAGCTTAACCGATACCCTTCACTCTCGAAAAACCTGATCGAATCATTCCTCGCGCCTTCCGCCTCGATTTATAACTTTATCCGAACCCGAGAAAATTGATTCTCGGCCGACGATTCGAACGTCCCTCGCGTTCGAGTGGCGATACGCGCTACTTCAGACTCATCGTTCAAGGTCATAGTATTTGGAAGGGAGATCGAGAACCCATGAATTTTCATCGTGAGTTTGGACGACGACGACGACGACGACGACCATCCACCGGAGGAAATCCTCGGAACCTGAGGATCGGACGTCACTGTATCGCGGACGTCCTCCCCGAGGGTGGAAAATCTCATTGCAACCTCGATCTCCCGGAAGTTGCTCCATTCTCCGTTGCTTCCTCCAGAGGTGTAGCCACCACTACGCTTCCTGGACGAAGCTCTGCAAATAGCGGAGAGCCTTCCGGTTACCTGTGGAGCTCCTCTCCACCGGGGGTGAAATTTCGCCGAGGAACCACGCGGACGTCGACTGCAACGGGTCATTCGCTTACGTAATTGCCGCTGCACCCCGGCCAAGTGCGTTTAGGCTTGTATCGCGCGGAGATTTTCCCCTGGTTCCGGCTTTGCGTTTGCCGGCGCGAGGAAGGGAAGTGACGCTGACGTCATAGATGTCATCGGGACGCAGGGATCTCACGAGGGAGCTTTTCAGGTTCTCGCAGAGTTTCGCGTACTGCGAGAACTTCCACTGGAAGTCCGAGTCGAAGTCCACGGAGTCGCTGCAGTTTCGTCTGGCAGACTCGCACCCTCCGCATGGGGTGTCCCCCGGATCCCCGTGGAAATGCCCCCCGGAATTTCTCCGACCGGGAGAGGAACGGGGGTGAGCCGGAGGAACTTTGGATTTCTTTGGCGCGTAGATTTCGCCCGTCCTCCTCCTCCCGCCCTCGCCGTCGGGGGGATAGCGCGGGGGTTCGGGCTCCCCACGATTGGATTGCAATTTCCTCGAGGGGGTGAGAAGTCCTGAAATTCCCGCGCATCCTTCACGGGACTTTCCCTTAATTCCGCGATAAGAACGATACACGGTGTTCCGAGTTTTCTCCCTGGAACATAAATTACATTCGCGCCGTCTTACAAATTCCTCTTTTTGCTCAGTCCAATGGCGTTTCTCATTATCGCCGAGTTCACTGTCTTCCATCCCCCTTCCCGCGAGAGCCTGGCGGCCGCGGACTACGTGCCCGGAATACCTCGAGTCCTCCCCCGTAAAAAATATCTCCGTCGAGCGGCAGTGCATCCTCGAAGTTAAACACCGTTTCCTCGAAGCTCCCTTTTTCCCTGGAAAAATATCCTGGACGCTCGAGTTCCTCTCCTCCCTCTCGAGTTTCCTCCCTCGTCTTCCACGGCTTTCACCCCCTCCCCCTATCCTCGACCACTTTCTTCCGGCCCAATTCTGCAAATTCTCTCCCCAGTAATTACAAGCCCTCCCGGCTGATCGAAAAGCATTTTTATCACTCGATTGACAACGGGCACGCAGCGGCGGCTCCTGTTTCTCAATATCGGCGACAGTGGTGCTCAAACCAATCGGAGGATCATCCGTCGATTCGTCGGGTACCGCGGGCTTCTCGGCTGTGTCCTTCGGCTCGTCGGAATGGCCGGATTGGCTTCCGTCGAGTGACGTCACTTTTTTATGGAGCGCGAGGCTTTTGGCGGTGCCGCTCGTTTTTGGTTTGGCGAAGTTGCTCGTTCTCGAGTTCCCGGCTGCCGATGCGTCAGGGCTGGCAGGAGGATTTTCAAAAGAACCAGCGCGATCGATGAACGCCGCTGAGTGGCCGGCATTTGCACCGTCCTTTCGCCCATTATGCACTTTCCTGCTGTCGTTACGCGACGTTAATGTATCGCGTGGCTCGCAAAACCCAGTCTTCCCCTCGCGCGAAAAGCAATGCGAAACTGCCAGACTCGAGCTCTCGTCGAAATTTCGCGTCTCACCCCCGTGCCGCTCGACGCCCGCGTTTTTGCGAAGAATCTCGCGATTTCCCGAGAATCGCCGAGTTTCCTCTCGCTCGTCGCTGAACGTCGACGCGATCAGGCGTCTCACGCGTTTCATCGATTTCCCGATGATCCTTCCGACGTAGGAATTCCTCAAACTGCCGGAGACCAGTGTTTTCGCCGCTACGTGACGAATTCCGGGGTGGCCACTCTCGCTTTCCAGTTTGGAGGTCGGCCTCCCCCTACCGCCGACGGAAAATACTTTCCCCTCGTATTTTCTCGTTCGATCCGCCGCTTCCCGTCGATCGCTCCTGAAACTCGAGTTTTCCTGATTGCGCAATTTCCTTGGAGGAGACGCTCTCTCTCCGCGATAATCGCAGTTCGGAGAGAGACGGACGTTTCCCGAGTTCTTCCTGCGGGGTTTCTTGAAATTCTCTTTAATAATCTCGCGAGGCTGTTCTCGCGATCCCCCGTCTCGTTTCCCCGCACCTGGAATGGCCGAACAGTTCGAAGGGGTACAGTAATTTCCACGACGCGTCTCCCACGGATCAATACCGATGTCGACGACGGGCTTGGCAATTTTCCTCGGTCTCACCGTACAATTGGAAGGATCGTCTTTCTCGCGCTGCCGATTTTCTCGCCGCGAGTCTCTCGCGTGCTTCAATTTTGATCCGGGAATTTGGAATCGAGACGCATTTCTCGAGCTTCTCGCCAAAGCATTCTCGGATCCCGGCTTAGGGTGCCCGGCGAGCTGCGGGGTCAATTCTTTTATGCTGGATTTCATCTCGCGCGAAACGACCCGTTTGGATATTGATCGCGTTTCGCCGTGCGAGGAGCAGATTTCTGAATGGTCGTTATTAAAGTCCGTCCCTCTCGTTGCTTGGACTCTTTCGATCCGCCTATCGCTCTTGTTTATCAGTTTTCGCCCGCCACACCTCGCGGGACTTTTTTCAACGCTCCACTTTGCCCCAGCGTCGTTTATCAGCGCGATATTGTCGCTGCCGTTGCTTAATTCGCGATGACCCAACGTCGTATCTCGTTTATCCCTCGCTCTCGCGATATAATTGAATTTCTCGCTGTTCGATTCCCGCGCCTCGCTGGCGGTCGCGACGCTCGATTTTCTCCGTTCGATCGACGAAAAATTACAAGCGCAAACTTCGGCGTTGCCGGTCCACTCGTTCGCGGGATCTTCGCCGTAATTCGCTTCCAGAATGACGTCGTAAGTCGATTTCGTATCCTTGGCGTCATCGTCCAAACTCGCCGATGCGACACGACGATCTCCCCTCGCACCGTCCGTCGCCGATATCATTTTCGCGGTATTGTTCGGATCGTTGCTCGTCGACGGGTCGATCGGTCGATCGCTCTTTCTCGCCGAGGATAAATCCGTCGCGGAATTCCCGCCGACACCGGACACCAACGTGATGCTGGATGCGATAGTTTCGATGGAGGATGATCGGGCAGCGAGCGTCCAGAAGAAGATCGGGGAGTCGCTGCTTCTCGAGAAATTTGCGTTTTCCGGTAGTCCAGGAGGTTCCCCGGTCCCGTTGCCTCTCGAGTGTCCCGCAGGATCAAAAATGTTGCGATGGCTGCTCGGTTGAAGGTTCGATCCACCGTTCTCCTTTTCGGAAAGTATCGCGCGAGCAACGCGTCGGCTCTCGCGAGGGCGTTTCGAGCGACAGTCTTGATTTTCCGCCAATAAATTCGCGGGAGGTGAAGAGGCGGCCAGATCAGATTTCACAGGTTCGCTATTATTTTCAGCAAACGTGCCACCATCGGGGCACGATCCCATCGTTATCGTCGACGGTTCCGATTTCTCCTCGTTCTTGACAGTTTTCGTTTCCTCGCTGCTTCGATCGATCATTTTCCGAGACGTCGCTTCCGGTTTCCTCAAAGGACAGGTACAGCCGAACGTGTCCACCACTACGGAGTTATCGCGCTGGATCAACGTGGACTCGCGACTCGCGTGTATTTTATCACAACTTTTACGACCACCCCCAACCACCCCCGGTTCCTCGTGGCGATTAGCGCAGCGTTTAGCGTCCCGCGGTGCAGGGCTGGAAGGGAAAGCTCCGTCTTCCGTTGACGCATCATTATCGGAGGAGGATAAAACTGGAAACTTAGACTCCGGTGACTCCTGCTGTCGTTCAGACGTTAAAACGACACGGGGAAACTTTATATTGCCATTCGAGCAAGGGGAATAGAGTAGTTTGCGCTGCTGGAAATCCTCTTTGTAAGACTTAATATCGGGACAGATATTAATAGGACTCTCGAGAGCCACGTGACTAACAGGACTCGTGTCCTCCTCCTCCTCCTTCTCCTCCTTCTTCTTTTCCTTATCATCGAACGTCGCGTAGGCTGCCGCCGGTAATTTTTCAATATTTCTCGAACGTCTTCGGGAAACAACTGGCTTACCACCACTACCACTTCCTCCGCTTCCCGTTAAGTTCCTACGGGACTCGCCATTTACCTCGATACGACGGCGAGCCTCGTCGACCGAATTTTTCTCCTCGAGCTTCTCCGGGTCGTTAAGACAGCGATAAGCCTCCTCCATCGAACTCCCGTTAGTTCCGATACTCCGACTCCGATTAACGGGCTTCGGAACTTCCGTCGAATTTCGAGCATGGCCCGAAGAAATTCGGACGGCCGTTTCCGGTGCTCGAATTTCTTTCGGAGCACTCGCTCTCTTCGATTCCGAGCCGCTGGCTTTTTCCGCGCCATTTGGAAAAACAGCCGGTTGATCGATAGAAGCTCGAGCTGTCTCGCCGTGGCTCCTTCCTCGAGGAATATTTGCAGAATCCTTGGAATTTGTGTACTGGCTACGAAAACACTGGCAAGCCATGTCTGTCGAGTGTCGAATATTTGTAGAACGTGCCGGGAGATGAGCTCCCCCTTTGCTCTCATTGCCAAGCACCGATGAGCTTGGATTACCGCGGAAATTCGCAGGACTCGGATTCTTCAGGTTTTTAGGATCGATGCGAGTATCGCGACAGCTACGAGTGTCCTGGCTGGAGCGATGGATGTCTCCCTCGCGTTTCCCACGTAGTTTCCGAGAGTTTCGGCAAATTGGCACGCGATCGACAAACAGGCACGTCGACTTCCCTCCTCTACGCTGGATCAGTTTGAAGTTGATACAACCGAGTCGGATGTCGCAGGCCAGATGCAAATCCCCGATGGATCGACCGTCATTCCGCGAGAGAATGTTGTTCAAGCAGGAGCACGCGTTCCTAACGCGGTTCTCGAGCTTTTTTCTCGCGAGAGCAACGCGGGGCTCGGCCATCGTCGGATCCACCTTGAAAATGGACCTGACCAGAGCACTCGTCGTGCAGGGCAGAGGAGTTTTGCCGAGGAATGCGTCGCGCGACCTTGAACTGCATTCGGAATCGTTGAACTTTGGCCCGTTGACGACGATCGTCAATTTCCCGTCGGTCTCGCCATCGGTCGAGAAGCCGTGGGGGGAGGAGACGTCGGACTCTCCGTCGAGCAAACCGGAAGGGTAACGGGGGAAAGGGCGGGGGTGGTTCTCGCGCCGTTCCAAGATATTCCGCGGGTCCACCGGAAGGGACCGCGAATCCGTTGACTCGTCAGAATCGATTTTCCCGTTGCTAGGAGAGTCCCGAGTGGTGGTCGCTCTTTTGCAGACTCCTCGAAAGGTCAGAGATTCTTTTGGTCCGGAGCCAACCTCCACTTCGAGGTCGCTCGCGGCACCCTCGGCCGAACCTTGCGGCTCCCTCGACTCCATCGACCTACGCAAAAATGATGATTGATTTCTCTCGTGCGAGAAATGACGTTTTATTGGGGCCGTGGCGCGCCGATCCCCCAAAAATTTGTCTTCGCTTCGAAACGAAACAGGTCCATTAGTCCCCCGACATTTCGAGAGACCGAAACACCCAAGATTCCTCGCGAATCGCCTCGTCTCGTCGACGACGATACGACGATTTGACATTCCTCGCGTGGAATTGCTCGACGAGGAATCGGAAGGAGAGGAGAGGAGAGGAGGGGAGTACATACGTACGAAATATCGTGACTCAGCCAGAAACTCTTCTCGTGTAGGAAGTTCCAGACGTTGGAAGTTCTGAGAAGGTCCCGCTGGAGTTTCATGGCGTCTAGCTCGCGACGGATCTCGTCGAGTCTATTGTTCAGGAGGAGCAAGTTCACGAGGTAGTCGAACGGGACGTTCCCGAGCAAATATTTGAGCGGGCGCTTGATCGCCTCCTCGACAATGGCGCGGTCCGTGTATCTCGCGCGAAATGCGTCCCCCGTTGCGCAGACTGCGTCCAGACACTTTTTCAACCGGGAGAAATGCTCGGCCACCCGGGACTCCTTCTGGAACACCAGGGACTCCAGCACCGAGTAAATCCTCTTCTCCAGAGTGGGCACGAAGAACGCGCGAAATTTCTCCACGTACGGGTCGTACCTCTCGAAGTCGAAGCCATCTCTCCTACCCCCCGCGTGCCGCCGCTGCTCCTGGTGACACGCGTTTGATTCCGTGATCGTTAGCTCCTGGTACTTGTCGCGATAAATCGCTTGTTTTTCCTGCAACCAACGAGATTCTCTGTCTCTCTCTCTCTCTCTCTCTCTCTCTCTCTCTCTCTCTCTCTCTCGTTCATTTTCATCGAAGAGGTTATACACCCCGTTGCTATTAATTCGTTGCTTTACCGGCGCGGCTTCCTGCGTCATGTAATTTTACACGTTGTCGTCAATCACGCGCGCGCGCGCGCGCGAGCTGGGGGATGATTTTCCGAGAAAATTCACGTGCCAGCCCCGGGCTCTCGTTGTTTCTCCTCGCTCTTTTCTATTTATGTCGGCTCCTTCATTTTCCGCAGCGTGACATTTTGGACAAACTCGATACTGCGCAATGAATACAGCCGCTTCGAAATATCGGGCAGGCTCTCGGATCCTCTCTTTAACGCGAATTTGCGAGGAGCGCGATATCGGTGGGCACGCTCCGGATGTCAGGAACATGTTTCTCACGCGCGCTCTGATATGTTTCCTCGCGATCGCGCCCACCAGTTTTCAAGGTGAACCAACCAGGCGGGAGGGAGGGAGGGAGGAGCGAGAGCGCGATTTTCACGGGAAAATCGGAATGTGTTTCAGAGTGCCCGATGACGTTCAGGAAAAACTCGACCCTGTCGAAGCTGTGGGACGACGCTGCCCATTTCTGGCACTGCGCGGTCACCGGCGAAGCGGACTTGATAACCCCGAACGAGAGAAATGTTCTCTTTAAGCTGTACACGAGGAGAAACAGAAATCAATCCGAGTTACTGAGATTAAGCCCGCGAGAGCACGTGGAGGCACTCGGGAGAAAACTCGAGGAGCATACGAGAAAAACCAAGTGTCGACCGTTCGCTTTCAATTTTATGATTCCATCGGAGAATTTTAACTGCGACGCTGAGACCAAAATTCTCGTCCACGGTTACTCGGAGAATCTCACGAACACTAAAATGATCGATATTAAGAACGGTGAGTGTTTCAAAGCTATTATTGATACTTTCGTCAGTGATACCGGTCGTTGCAGTGTGTTTCATCGTGAAATCTCAGGCCTATCGGGGTAACTCGATCGCGCTCGTGTATTTTCCAACAAGAACCATAAGTGGTTGGACTCTAAACGGGTTTGACCGTCGGTTCGAGTCCCTCGCGAATGGTCCGAGGCCTGACGGTTTTCCGGAATTTTTCCGGTTGATCCGGTTGCTGCGATTTTCTGGAATGCTCGATATCGACGGTCTACGCTGGATCGACGTTCGTTAACGTATCGAGACCGAGGAAAGGGGTGACTTGGAGTGTTCCAAGGGAGAAAACTCGAGAGCTCGTTTCGTACCCTTGACTCTCTGGATTGCTAGCATCGCTCGATGAATGAATGGCTTCGAGCCGAAAGTTTCTTCATCGTCGAGTGGCACCGTCTACTGAAATTCTAGCGTCCGTTTTGCTGTTTCTCGAAAAAAGTTTACCCTCTGAAGAAGTCGTTTCGCTCTATTGTTCGTCCGCTGTGCGACGACTAATTGCGTTCTCGCAAAACTCATTATTTCGCCATATTATTCATAGTCAAAGGCAAGTGCACGGGGGGCAAGTTGGGTTTCTGTGTTTTCGCAGGGTTTGAAACTGTTTGAAAATGACGTTCGGGGCTAGGAGCTTTCAGCGAGACTTTCGGCGGGACCGCCAAACCTCGTTAGGGCAGCCGCTGCCACAGCAGAATTCAGGGTTCACGAAATATGCTAATACGTTTTAGGTTAAGCGTAGCGACGGGAAGCGCGGTTCGTGGAAAAAGGCCGATAGTCTTGCGGAGGCGAAGCGGAAAGAGGAATGGCGAGGAGCCAAAGATAAAGAGGGAAGAATCGGCAAAGAGGAGCAAATAGCGTGTGATTTAAATATGAGACGCGAGATGAAGGGAAAGACGAAGGGGGGAAATAAGGCAAACATGGTAAACCGGAAGAAGTGGGAGGGAAGGAAGTTTAAGCGAGTAATGGGAAATGAGAGAAGGAGAATATACAGGGAATAAGAGGAGAGATGAATAGAGCGAGAAAGGTTCGAGGGGGGGGGGGGAGTAGAATAAGGGTAAAAATAGAGGGGAGTGAGAAAGAGAAGCGCGAGGGAGGGGAGGGGGATGATATAAGGGAAAATAATAAAAAAAAGGAGCGAGAAGGAAATATTAGAGTGGGGGGTAGAGGGCGGGGGATGAAGAAGGATAGAAATCGGCGTTTCCGGGACTCCGGGTGAGACGACTATAGCCCATTCACATAGTGGCTGTGGTAGATCAATACTCGTGACGCCGAGACAGAGCGTTACAATCCCTTGCTGCCTCCTACATGGAGCATACCGAGAAAGCGCAGACATCTCTTGCTCGATTCTTAGGATGGAGGAAGATCGTTCGCACGCTCCATTGTCCCGCAGCAAAATAGCGTGACCTTCGTTTCATCCCTTCTTCGAGTACTCATTCTATACTCGTCAATTTCCTTCCATCCTCTTCTCCTTTTTTTCCACACCTAACGTACCTGTTGAGAAATTCCGTGGAAATTACCGAGCCTAAACGCTCGCGCTACGTTTAGCCTAAAATCAGCGACCTTGAGCAAACCACGGGTTACCCCGAGGGACGTTCTAACGAGGCTTCGCATTAGCAAATGAAATTTAAGCGATAGCCGGGAAATTCCTGCGAATTTTCACACATCCTCCGTGCCGAGAGCTGTGTTTCCATCGTAAATTCAATTCTCTCGTTCATCGCTCTCCCTTTTTTTGCCATTCGAACGATTGCGAGGTGAGGAGGAACGTTAGGCGGGGTCGGGTCTGATCGGTGAATCGCAAACGATTTTCCGCAGTTTTTGCAGAGACTTCACGCGTGTGGACGCGAGGAAACCGAGGCGGGTGTCAAAAACTAGATGACGTGCCGAGGAGAGAGGGTGGGCTGTGTTTAGGGGAAGTCCCGCGTGGATTAGCCGCTAATGCACGCTCGGGATAGCGTGAGTAAAATGATAAGAACAGTTTGACAGTCGTGTTAATGCCATCGCCAACAAGACAGCGCGTCACGCGTTGTGTTTTTAACTCAGCGCGCAACGCTTCCATTGCCGCGATTCCATTTTCCATTAGGGGTACACAGTTCATCGAGCAGCGGTTCTCAGCGGGTACTTCCTATCCCTCGGAGAGACACTCGACGAACGAATCAAATCCAGCAGAGCCAACGTTGTTATTACGAAAGACGAAGCAGAGTCGACGTTTAAATACTGATTGATCACTGGCGGTGGAGTTTTCGAAGTTGCCCGGGGGTGGCAACTGTGCGAGGGTGGCCTCGTTATCCGACGATGGCCCTCGAGGAGCAGTGCCGCCGTTTCGCGTCATTTTCGTCTCACGCGCGTTCACGCTGCTTTATCGCCTAATTCGCAAAAGACCTAATCTATTTGGCTCGTTTCATCGATAGTCGGGATCCTCCTCAGCCCACGGGGGTGGCATTAAGCCAGTGGACGAGCCACGAACTCGACTCCCCATGCAGATTTCGGCAGACATTGATCGAACGTTGGTTATCACCATGAAAATTTTTGCTTCCCACAGGATATTTGGCGAGGGGAGAGTACAACGTGATCCTGGTGGACTGGAGCGTGCCGGCTAGCAGCATGTGTTACGTCCACGTGGCTAAGTCTTCACGGCAGGTGGGTGAGCTGATGGGACGATTTCTGGACCAGCTGATTCTGTCAGGTGCTTCGATCGGTTCGATTCACATCATCGGCTTCAGTCTCGGAGCTCATATCGCCGGATTCGCCGGGAAAGCCGTAAGACTCGGTGTCGTTAAGCGGATCACAGGTATTCCCATTGAAAAAGACGGATCTACACCCCCTAATCTCCTCCTCCTCCTCCTCCCCCGTCGTTGCTCTCTCCCCAAGAATGATATTCTCTACAAAAGTATCTCTTGAGAAAGTAAAAAAGGTGGTAGCAATAAAGAAAGAAAGAAAAAGAGACGGAAACGAAGAAGCGGAGAAAGAGAAACGGCTATAGGACACCGTGACGTATCCCCCTCTACCCCTCGGCAGCGAACTAATTTTCCTGCACGGTTCTTCCACTGCCGGGGCAAGAATGACAGGAATTGCTTCCAGGTCTGGATCCCGCGTTGCCGATGTTTGTCACGAGGGATGCCTCCAGCCGTTTACATAGGAACGACGCGGAGTACGTCGACATCATCCACACGTGTGCAGGAATCCTCGGCATCGGGAGCTGTATCGGCCACGCGGATTTTTTCCCGAACGGAGGGTCCCATCAGTCGGGATGTTGCAATGGTAGGTAAACGGGGAAAACTCGTTCCTGGATCACCGCGAATCGCGGTTCTCTCGGCCCAGGCTGGAATTTCCCGCGGGAAAGGGTCTAGCAGACGAATTTGAACGTTTCAGTGATGTGCTCGCACAGTCGTGCACCGATATACTTCTACGAGTCCATCGTTAGACCGGCCGGTTTCAAGGCCGTCCAGTGTTCCTCCTGGAAGGACTTCCTACGGGGAAGCTGCCACGCCACGTCTTACGCGATAATGGGAGACGCCAGTGAGCCGAGGTCAGTGTTTTACGCAGAACCGCGATACGTCGGGGTTCGACTCGAGTTACCTTCTGCATGGAATTTCTTCGTGTCCCGCAGGAACCGAGGGAGCTTCTATCTGTTGACCGCTAATTGCACGCCGTACCACACGAGCCTGCGGGGTATCGAGTAGCAATTCCAAGGAATGGAAAACAGCGCGCGGCAGCAGTTATTTGTAAGTGCGCCGATAAAATCAGTGGAAGCTTTTAAGTTAAGTCAGACGCGGGGGAAAAATTCCCGATAGGAAATGAAGTTACGCGGGGCTAATATCTAATGGACGTTTATACACGGACGATCCGAAAAGGGACGAGGGGAGCGCGCTTTGATCAGCGAGAGCCCGTGCTATCTACCCTGAAACTTGTATTCCACCCTTGCGCGTTACACAACGGCCCTCCCACGCGCCACTGCCAAATCAAATGCGGCATTTACCAAACAACCACTCGGAAAACTGCGTTAAAATACGCAACGCCCCCGTTTCGATTCATTGCAAATCGAGAGATCTACCGAAACTCTTGACGCATCCACTTTCCCTTTCCACCCTTCGCCCTTCCTGATTAATCTGACGTTTCCGCGACAAAAATTCTTATAAACGAAGAGAGAGAGAGAGAGAGAGAGAGAGAGAGAGAGAGAGAGAGAGAGAGAGAGCGGAAGAGAGTGAAAATTCTATCAAGTACTGGCACGAAGAATCTTTCCCTCCAGGTGTTTCCCTCTCTGTCCCTTTTTCAATTCGGATTTGGCAGGGGGTGAAATGTTTCGAGGAGATTCGTATCTGACCAGGAAGGTTTCCAGGATGGTTACGGTCGTGGCATTAATCGCTGGAATAACGAATCGGCGCATTTTCGGGGGATCTCGAGCGAACGGTGGACGAGGAAGTTGCGAAAGGGGATGAAGGCAAAGGGGGTGAGAGTCGATCCTCGAATCTAGCGGAAGCAGGTGAACAGCTCGTCCTTAATCACGTGACGTACGACGTCACCGCACGAAAGCTCGGCTGCTCGGCCACGGAACGACCTTTGGCCGTAACTCGGTTTACGAATGTGTGGACTTCTTGGGGAGAGGGTGAAAGCGGCGCGCACCGCTGATCAATACTTTGGTGCCGGATGGTACCGGACGGCGGCGTTCTATTCCCACCGCGGAAAACAGCACGCGTGTGGCTGACGTGAAAACCCGAGCGCCAAGGAGATCGTCTGGAGGACCTCTTCAACGGCTTCAGCCGCCCGGTAAATTTCTTTTACCTGTTCCTGGCTCTATCCGTTAATCATCCCCCTCGCCGGAACTCCTTGGAACTCCCCGATCCTCCGAGTCCTCGGCGGTGACCCGCTCTCTCTCTCTCTCTCTCTCTCTCCTCCGTATCTCTTTCCCATGGATCCAATGTCGATATCTTCCATATTACACGGATGCTGTGATTTCTCTCTCCCTTTCTCTCTCTCTCTCTCTCTCTTGAACGAACGAACGAACGAACGTCATATTCCTTCCCTCCCAATTATCGACTCGTTGCTTGAAACATATTGCTCGAAACATCCCTATTTCGTCCACCTCAATCTCCAATTTATTTATAGATCTCAATTGCATCCAGCTGTTTACCCTCTGTGACATTCTATCGCTACTTCCGGTACAGCTTCCTGGCCATTTTCACCAGATTCTCTCGCGACCCTCCGAATCATTTGCGGTTTCTGTAGGAAATCTCTTTGTTAATCTCCTTGCACGCACTGTCGCACGCAAAGTCTTCGGATTGACGATTGTATTACTGGTCCTTTCGGAGTTACTCGATCATGGTTCAAGTTACGCGTTCGCGTTTTGTGCGAATATTCTGATAACATTTTGCTGGTTTGTGTTGAAATAAGAGTGTGCTTTATGATTTCTTTAATAATCACGGATACTTTTATGACGTCTGTGTGAGATTTCCTAAGGACGAAGTCAATATTAGTATTTTCTGCTTTTACTTTTAATACGAAAATTGGCGGTGATTAAAAGATCGACGATACTCATGTGATTTATTTAAATTGCAGCTTTTTACGGCTTCGCCATCATGCCGTACTGTATTTTATTACTATCAATCGCTGTTGCGACGCAGGCGACCATGTATATACCATCCATAAAGGTAATTTTATTCTAATAAAAATCTTCCCTTTATCTCGATATTCATTGACATCATCCATCTCCGGTATATTGGGTGAGCTTGTCAATGATACAAAAGTTCAAAGTTCTCTTTATGTGTAAATTCAATTCGTAATAGTTGATTCGTTGTTGCGATAATTAAAGAAACAGCGTGGTTCATCGTATTTGACTGGAAAACCCTCGTATCCTCTAGGACGATGCTCTTTTGACCGATTGGCTCCGGAAGGTCATCGACAAGATGAGCAATGACATCGCTGACCCTGCGTACTCGGACTTGGAGTATCCTGACAATTCTCGGCTATCCGAAGACTTTGAGCAAGACAAGGAAATCCCGTTGGATCTTCCTCTGGATTACGACACCATGGATGGTTTGAATCCCAACCCTAGCATCCGGGACCAGGAATATTTGCAGCATAGCACCATGTGGGGTCATCAACGTTTGAATAACAATTTCAAGGACAATGACAGACACATGCTGCATATCGAGGGATTGAAGAACATAAAGAACGAGAAACCCGATAACACTTTGCCGGCTTACTGTACACCACCGAATCCTTGTCCAGTTGGTTATGCCAGTAAATGTTCTTTTGATATTGCATCGTCTCGAAAATTCATACAATTGACTCTTGTCCTCTTGCTTTCAAGGGACGATGAGAGATTAAGAGACTGCGTTTGCTTTTCTTACAGGTGAGGACCACTGCCTTGAAAATTTTGAGAATACGGCAGCATTTAGTAGGGAATATCAAAGTGCCCAAGATTGTATGTGTGATACCGAGCACATGCTGCATTGCCCAACCGATACGTCAAATAATAATGGCCTATCTGCTATGAACATTCCCAACTCGGATTTTGATCAAATTGTTGAACAATTTCAGGTACGATCTTTTGCCTGCTTTTTCCGATAGCCAGACAAGGGTGGAAATTTTCGGGTAGCTGTTTATTGGTAGCGTGACTACGACATGTTTTCTTCTCTTTTCTCTTAGGAGGAGAATCCGTTCTTCCAGGGAGAAAAATTACCGATAGCTGCGAAGAAAGGCATAAATGTTGGTTTCTAAACAGTCATATAAACAAAGCAGAAAAACACGTGTACACGGATCCTAGAATATGTTCAGGGATGCACATCATTACGCTTCAGATTTACAATATGGTATTAGTTGAGGTGAAACGACGTGTAATGTTGTAAAAGCAATCGGATTAACATTCCTTCATATGAAGTTTTAATAGTCGGGAACCAAATAATATTTATAATGCGCAAAATATATTAGTCACGGGTAGATTTTTTAAATTTTTGATCAGGGTCTCGTGATGCAGAAAAGGAGGTCTGTGGATAGCATTTAATTTTGTGAAAAAGTTATATGAAATACATTAAATAATACAATATTACAAATGTTAAGTGTTTAGAAATTTTATGTAGTGTGCCGGTTATAAATATCAACTTAAATAATCTGGTAATAGTGCGGAAAATATCAGAGATTATTTCCATATTCGCTTTGGCAAAATAGTTGAAATAATAAATTAGTATTCCAAATAAATATGAGAACATATAAAAAAGAGGAGCACATCGTAGGTGGTACCTAATGAATAGATTTAACGTGAAAGAACAAATGATATGGCATTTCGTATTAATACGTCCGCAGCGCCTCTTTAAACTATGTTTCTTTATACATATCTATATATAAGAAAAAATAATACAATTTATCCACACACAAAGTATACATTATTATGTTTACCAATTGTATTTTATTTTGATATAGTATATTGACATTGGTATTTATGTTTATTATTTGCCATATATTAAAAATATATATATTTTAGAACAATACTCTGCGTGTGTTTTATTCTTTATCCGATACAAAAGTTTTATTTATTTATATTATTTTTATATACAAAATTACATTAAAACATTAATACGTAACAAATTATATCACATGATTTTCTTTTATACTTTATGAATTAGTTTAACGAAAATAAATGAATATTTTTATTGCTTCCTAAAACTCTTCAAAATTGGATAAATATTGTTAAGAGCATCTTGTAATTCAGTTCGATTCTTAGCACCTGAAACGTAATGAAATCTGATTAACAAACTTATACCTTGTTATAAGTTTGTGCGCAGATTATCTATGTATTTTATATTACCTGTAAGAACAACTTTTCCATTAACGAAAATTAATAATACTACTCGTGGTAGAACCATTCTATAAATTAGTCCTGGATACAATTCCGGTTCATAACTAGAGAATTGTCCATGCATGTGATTCAAATTTTCTAATTTAATAGGAAATTTTAAATCACATGTAGCAACTATATTTTGTATTTTAAAATTATAAAATTTAACCTAGGAGAAAATATTCTTGTATTATCACGAATATTAAGTTGTCATTGTAGAAGTAACATACTGGAAATCCTAATTTCTGAATAATCCTAGCAAATTTCCTTGCGGCCAAATAAGAATCTTCTTCGCAACGAGCTCCAGTACACACTAATTTTCCAGATCGAAAAATCAATGCAGTTGCTCTCGGATTGCGTACTCTCATTATTAATCCAGTAAATCGAGCTGGATTATACTCTGAGTTTCTTGTTCTAGTATTAATATACATTAATTTTAATTCTGCTCCTAAATTAACAGTGGAGACGACGTTCCTGAAAACAAATAATAACATAGGCACAAAACCTATAAAACATTTAATTTACATTAATGATTATAAACATACTGCAAACATGGTTCCAAAACTTCTTTTGTGGGAGTTGCTGGTGCAAGAGGGATTATTAGTGATTGTGGGTTTACATTTTGGGATGTACTAGGTCGTGGCACATTAGTCTGTAAATATTTAAACAATATATTAAGCTCACGTATCACTAAAAGTGTTACACTTTGTTACATTATATTAGTATATTCATTTAAATATTAAAAAACTTCTTTTATCAAACAAACTATTGCAAAGATTTAAAACATATTTCTTCTCAGTGAAAATAATCACATGCATTTTTACATATTTTACCATATTTTAACATTTACCGTCAGGGGTGGAGCCATCGATCCATCTTCAGCCGAGTTTTTGGCTGGATTATTGAGTAGTCTTTTGAGTTCATTATCATTTTGCATAACAGTAGTCATTGTTTTTGATGATTGTGATTATTAAACACAAAATCCAAACACGTGTCACCGCATACCTGTTCTTCATCAACTGACTATTACTAAACCATTGAATATAAAAGACATAGTGGATGTGTGTATTTCTTGATCATTTATCTACTATACTATGTTATATTGGACAAGTTTCCAATGATTCTTTTCCATTTTGCTCTACTACAAATTTGATTACATAATAAAGTTTGTAACGCGGTTTACAAATTTCAGTATTTTTATTGAAACTTAGGAGAGACTCTTTAAAGGTAAATGATGTTGATAATAAAACATTATTATTAAGTAGATTCAAGTGTGTTTTATTCTATATTACTACCCTTGTATCAATACAGGGGAACCGAAAGCAGCTGGTGCCTAAAGGGTTGTGCAAAAACAGAACCCACTCACGTTTTTACCCTAAATCGTAACAACCCCTTCACGGAATATTCTCTGTTTTTACGAAATTGCTAGGTCACAGTTGTTTTATGCAGGAACTTCCTAAATTTCAAGTTCCTTCGTGGGATTATCAAGAAACGAGAAGAATAATGATTAACTATCTCTTTCATAAATATATGTATAAATGAGATCAAATAGCATTAAATCTTAAATAATAGTTATAAATATATTTATATATAAGTAAAGATATATACAAATTTAGAAAAATGACTAGTAAAACTAAATTAATTAATAATAAATATACAAAGTACCCTATGTGTTTAAATTAAATAGTTTCAAAATTTCTTAAATGTTTTAACTACGCATTAATATTATGCATATTTAACGTAGATATTTATCAGAAAAATATGATTTCGTGTATATTTCTTAATGTTCGCTCTACACTCTTATTGTAAATCACTAACTTAAATAAACTACTTATGCATACATACATATATACAACATATGTTTTGATGTCCTTGTCTTTTCTGAAAATTGCTCTTATTTCTGGAATACCAGATTCCCTTCCAATCATCAATATTATCATTCTAACGATGCCAAGAAATTTCTACTAATCTATAAAAACGTATGTTCTTATTATAAATCATTTATATTCATAACTAACTAATTAAAAGATGTATAGAATTCTCCTATCAAACGATTCAATTAAACTAAGAGCTATATGAAAGACTATAAGATAAACTACACTAATAAGAAGATAGAAAAAACAGTGTTAAGACATGTACAGAAAATCCCGTCATGGTAGTATGTATAAATATATGATACGTATTTACATTTATACACACGCACGCATGTACTTAAACTCGGGCACACGCAATTCTATGTATTACGTTAAATTATCATTCATACGCATAATGACGATATTATTTACAATTTGTCAATTTTTGTCCGGCTTGTGCATTAATTCTCCGCGAGTCGAATTATCACGCAAGATCTTTTGACTTTTCCTTGTACGAAGCTTTTTGTGGAACAAAAAGAATTAGGAATGCTGAAACTGAGAAGAAGAAACAAATATTTTCGAATAGGCCAATGTAAATTATGGTAATTGATGTAATAATAAGAGGCATGAATTTCTTATTGAACTTTTGAATTTTCTCTATCAAATTTTTGAGTTTACTCACATAGACACGCAGAACCGATCATCATGAAAGGTCCGAGGCAAGACATATCGAATAATATCGGGAAAAGTAAGTTTCCCGTAACAGCACCGATCCTTCCAATCATCATAGTTATACTAACAGCCATTGTTCTGTAATTTTTATTCGTTTTATTTAAGACGAGTCTAAAGATAAAAAGCACAAATATATCGTCGTTTAAAGTGGAAAGAACGTACCGGAAATACGTCGGGAAATTATCTACGATAACATTAGTTACGGTAGCCCCTCCGATACTTGACATAGCGACAAATACCGAGGATAAGCCAAGAATACCATTGGCATCTTCGGCCCAGTAAAGCGATCCACAACAAGATGCTGCTACGATGAAGCAAATGGCTGCAAATAAAAGAATTTTGTATTAAGACCTGATCTGTGTCCTCTCACTGTGCAAATCAAGACACATCCATAAATACCCATGAGCTTCTTCTTTCCCACTACATTTATCAGTGATCCGGCTAAAGTATATCCTATAACTCCCGTTACGGCGATCACAATGGAATTTACGAATACCGTGGAATTTAACTGGGTCTGTGGGACAGAAGTAGAGAGTTTTGTAAAAATGGTTCCTTTTCAAAAGTTCAGGATAAACCAATAAGGGGGAACAGATGTTACATACCGTGGTACAAGTTGGGATACTGAGACTACTCGTTGAATTTAATAAAAAGGAGTTTGTTGAGTTGGCAGGATATTGTAGATCCTTTGTTTCAAACATGTAACAGATAGATGGATGTGAAACTGAAGAATCCTCTTCTACGTGAGTGCTCTTGTAAGCTTCTATCATTGCGAATAGCTGAGGCATCCAGAGACGCAGGGAATTCGATCTAGAGAGAAGAATTTCATTGAACGTTGGTACGAAAGTATTCTTAGTTACAGTAAAGTGGAAACTAGCGGAGAATAAACTGAATAACTTTTATCGTTTTGCTAGAGCTTCGATAATAGATGGAATATGTCTAACCCTATTGTAGCGCCAAGTTGAATTAGAGAGATAGTGATAAGCTTGAAGATATTTGGAGGTAAGAAGAGAGGTTTGGTTTGTTGCCAGCAACAGTCGATCTTGTCCATCAAACCTTTGCCAGACGTGGTAATCGATAGTTCATCCTCCATTACATCCTTAATCTGAAAATTATAACACGTCATTATGCAAAAAATCACTCGACCACTCCCACGCGTTGACGCCGTGCGTGAAGACTGTGTGCACGTAAAATGACAATTAATCCTCTGAATCATTAATTGCGATTTTGCTGACATAAATTTCCTTTTTTTTCACGCTTAATCAAGCGATGTATTATTCATGATCAGCACCGGTAATATTGAGATGAAGTTTTTCATCCCGAGAGGATTTTTTTAGATGCACTACCGAGCGATTCCTACCGGGTAGGTGTCTGGATCTTTTCCAGTGTTGATCGCATAGATTTTCTTGAACATCGAGAGCGCCTCTTCGCGACGGCCTTTCTGCATGAGAAACCGAGGACTTTCCGGGAAGAAGGCGAAAGCCAGGCAGGCGAAGAACTCTGGCAGGGAGCATATCGCCAGGAACACCCTCCAGGAGTTGATCTCCACTGCTCCGTTGAATAGAGTCCAGTCCCATTTTTGTGGGATTATCAACCACGCGATACCTGAATAAATGTGCAATGCGTCCGCAGAGTTAATTTTTGACGTTTGCGCGGATTTGTCGGGATCATTCTTGAAAATCGGACAAGCACTCACAAGGCAGCGAAATATTTCCCAAGGAGAAAAAGACGCCGAGCCACATGTACGTTCGGGATCGGTGGTTACTGTCGTGAATTTCAGCCAAGTACGACATCAAGGCGGCATACGGTCCTGATATACTGAAAATTTTCGAAAGACACGTTAAAGATCCAAATAGCTACTTCTCACGAATCTTTTCTCGATCCGAGGCTTGTCTCGCAGGAGACCAGCTCGTCGATCAACATCGATTGAGAAGAAAAGAAGAAAGCATAGAACAAAGGTGTTTGTTTGAAAGTTTTATTTGAAAATTGCTCTATATCTAATCGCATGCTAGTTTAAAATAGCATACTGCTGCACTTTGATTATCGACGCTGGCATTGGGGGTGTTTACCGAAGGAGAACCACTTGAATTTTTATCATTATTATCAATCATCGATCACAACGCACGCTCCTATCCTCCATGCATTCCTCTTACGATTAAACTAGAAACTCGGCGGTCCAGATGTAGCGATCGGTCGCCACACGAAATGGCCAGGTAGCGACAAGAATCTATAATGACTCCTCTCTGCATTAAAATAAAAGAAAATAATAGGAAAGTGGTGGAGGGAAAAGCGGTTCCGAGCTCTAGCTCGCTGACAGTGGAAAAACTGACTCCGCCGTGCGATCGAACGGAACAGCGGAAGGATCGGATCGGATCGCGTGATCCAGCAGGATCTTCTGGAGGATCTGCGGGAGAACTATCGTAGTGTTACTAGCTAAAGTTTTTCGTCGCATTGAGGTTTTTCAACTTACATCACGCCGTCGAGAAATTTGAACAATATTAAAAGCCAAGAGGTATGAGAGAAAGCTGTGGCTAGGCTCAGCAAGCCAGTGACCAAGTAACCGTAAAACATTAGCTTCTTACGGCCGAACGTATCGGCCATGAATCCCCAGAAAAAGGAAGTGCAGATCATACCTGAAACAAAAGAGCCGGTGACGGGAGAGACTCGGGGGCGCGATCGGGTGGACCAACGAGACTTTACTTTTTCACGCGTTGAGTTTTTGGGTCGAGGCTTAAAATATCTGTAAAATGTTACCACCTGCGTATGACATTGAGTTGAGCAATCCTTTGTCGAACATGGTGAGTTGCAGGTCACACTCGGCCGATGGCAGAACGTACGACATCGAGGAGGACGAGAAGATGCTTGAGAAACTGGCTGGCAGGATTGCCAGTAGCAAGAGAAAATGAAACTTTCCATAGCCTAAGCGAGAAGCACATTCGATTATTACGTATTCCATGCGAGTAGCTTTGCTTTCGTTAGTTCCGTGTAAAAAGTCTTGGTCGAATCGGCTGAGTCTTGGATGGCAATCGGAAACAAACGGCTTCCGACCAGTGCTGCCGGGCTATTTGCTTGCTTGCCTGCCTGCTTACCTGCCCGCTCGATATCTTCATCCTCGCTTCGTTCGATTCGACCAACATTTTTCGACACGTGCGGAATTCCAAGTGTACCGACTTGAAATTCGAGTAGCTTCTCGAGTATCTCGAGTATCTCTTAGTTAACGAATCAATTGTTTAACGCATACCTACCTGACGCGATAATAGCCCGTTCAAAATCTGCTGGACCATCCTCAGACTTTCCCTCCTCACCTTCAAGTCAAAAACAAACGGACGCAAATCATATAGTAATGTCTCGTGTGAAAGGTGAAATAACATTTCGTAAAATTCGAGCGAGGTAGGAGAAAACTTAAGGATTGCGCTGTTACGCAAAAGTATACTGGGTAAAGGAAAAATACTGATGATATACGTGGAACGTACGATGCATGCGTTTGTAGCGGAACATCGAAAGCACGTGGAGATAACGTTTAAGGACCATTCTTCGTCCTGTGGTCTCGCGATTTCAATAGTTTTTGGAAAAAGCTCTCCAGAGACGACTCGGTCGAAGCGAGAAGTTACATAAATAAGTAAGCATATAGATAATAATTGAGAATACAGATCAGACATATATTGAAGATAATCGTGAGCGTAGACATTTTGGTTTCTCTTGCGTTTTTGTAGCGTTGTCTCTTGGAATATCTTCGAGCACGCGATGGCGCCCCAGGAGAAGCGTTTGCTAGAAAGCGAAAAGCAATCTATCTGGTAGACCTAACTAGACGTAAGATTAGACTCGTATGTTTGTGCGCAATATTTTGGCGAGTGCTCCGCTTTATCTTCGTCAAACAGTCTCTAGCTTATAGAGATTTAAATATCAAGTCCGCCAATTGTCGTCGCGCGGCTCATTTAAAAAATTTTCTCAATTGTAAATCAGTTCTCTCTCAGGCTCGTCGGCTCTTTTTGCTTCACGTCACTCTTCGTCAAGATCGAGGCAAAATCGTGTGTTTTCGATTTTGACGAAAGCTATATCTCACTATCCCAGGACACTGCTCTTCAAGCTGTCCAAGCAAAGACAGGTCTAATTCAACTGATGGAAACTTGTTGAGTGATATCTTGCTCGGCCAACTAACGGGAAGTTTGTTTACTGTTTGTGCGAGAATTTCGCAGCGAGCCCAGAACTTGTGGGAAAGGCAGGATATTGAAAAGTGAAGTAATTCAATAGCACTTGCATCATTATTGACTGTGTAATGCTGTAATAGCTGCGAAGGTTTTTATCGGAGAACTCAATCTGTGAAGGAAAACGTTAAAGACACTCGTAATACAGCCGAGAGTGCAACAAACGTTTAATCAACTCTTCTCGAAGAAGCTAATTGCTGGTTTGAGATTGTATGCGTGGGGAACTCGTAAAGCCACAATAAGGGAATAACCTCCTCTCACATTCTTGACCTCTTCTCAGTGATCACTGGCATCGGTAAAAAATATGAGAAGACTCTACGACAGGTGGTATTGTCGTTTATCGATGGAGGCAGAGTCGTTCCTCGCACAATTCAAAAAATTTCCTCGATCAGATTTGCCGGTAATCAATCATGTTTCCACAGTCCTCTCGAGCGATGATTGGAAAGTTTGAAATGACGGAAAAGCGCGAGGAACTTTTAGGAACAAGAAAACTATGAAAATAGATACTAATTTGTTGACCAATTCGAGTAATTTGTTATTAGCTGTTGCTCGAAATTATCAATGTCGTTAATCATCGGTGCACGAGGCGCGATCAGCATTATCGTTATGGTTCGATCCAAATTGTTTCGAGTTCCAACTCCATGAAACAATAATTTTTAAATATCTTCGTTTCTCAATTGCGCTCTTTGCTTGTAAAATATTACGTTTTGGAATTTATCGAAGACCTCGAGTCCATCTTTACGCACATTCTGTTTCGTGCCTTGTAAGCAAAACAAAAGTTCGAAGACTGATAATTTTGAAATTTTTGATCACATTGGATTTCCTGCTGTTGTCTAATAAAATATCGCAATCGCTTTATGATGAAACAATTGCCGACTATTACAGACATCGTCAATATAATTAAAATTAATGATAATCATTGAAGATAGATTTGCATTCAGCACCAAGGCTGATATCTAAAAAATCATTTTTCTGAGAAATGCTAAGTATCGTTCATTAAACAAGAGGAACGAGTCTTGTAGGTGACACCTGGCGTTTTCACCATCCATTAAAACTCGTCATTAATTGGCGTGTGAATCGTCTCGTAGGAAATTTTTGGCCAACTAATTAAAAACAATCAATATTGAATCCTTATCAAAGCTTTCACATGGAAATATTCCACAGGATATCATTATTAATAGTCAAACAAACTGATACAACGTATACGCTCCACACGAAATCATGAATATTAATTGGAAACGTGGCTATTAGCATATAATTACATATAATTATGCAATACACCGATTAATCGCGAAAATGGAGTTATCATTTGCGCTGATAACTGGTTGTAGTTCAGTCATTGATGTAATCGTAACAAATTATATAGAAGTTCGTGAAATATTACGAAAATCTTGAGAGAACAAGTTTTTTTTTCAGCAATTATTTGCATAGAATTCTAAAGAGCACACTGATAAATCAAGTTGAATTATTGTGCCAATAAATCGGTTCTATACTCTATGTAAAGAATACTAAATTTTTATCAAGACAGACGCGTCGTGCGAGAAGGAAGAGTTTTTTTTTCAATTCAATCGGATAAGAATGATCACTTGCGTGGATTTATAAATATTGAGAATCTCAAATACTTTATTATGCATGTGCCATTAAAGATTTCAGATTCTCGTTGAAACTGTCTTTATCGCAATTAATATGACATTTGCGCAGACCCTTTCCTCTATTCCTTCCCATCCACTGTACCCCTACCCAAATGCGTTTTGCGAGAAAGACCGTAGAGATTTCTTCGGTTCTCGGCAAATATCACTTGCTTGGGGATTCAATATTTGTCAAACTTACTAGACCAATGAATCGAAACACACCAGAGTACACGTACAATTCTGCAACGAATCTCCCACAATAATTGACGCGCAAATTTACGAAAGCTAACTTCTCGCAGAAGCTTTTGAAGACGATCATTGAAGTTTTAATTCGAATTAAAATTCACTCGTTAAGTTTTTGCGGCACACGTCGTATTCGCTCCGCGCGCGTGTGCCTTTAACACGCGCTTTGGCAAACAAAAATTACATTTAGGGAGAGGAGTAAATTTGCACGAAAACAAGTTTTTGCTGATAAAATATGAAATTTCAAAGAAATCCTTTCAAAGAGTAAGGTAAAAGAGAATCCCTCTCGCGCGCGTTCTATTATAAAATTTTACCCAGCTTTGCGCGAGGATGATTAATGGAAATTTTCATTGATCCTACCTCGGAGATCCTTTTATCAAAGCACACTGTAAACGTTGATCGGGAAAGGCGCGAGAGCAAGGGCAAAAAAGATTTCAATGCTCCCTCAATCCTAATTCTACGAGACTGCTAGGAAACGTTCGCATATTCTTACAAGAAAAAAAATCCAAAATCGCGACCCTTGAGAGAGAACTCATTGGCAATGATTTGGATGAGAGGACTTGCCTTTAACTCGCACCGCAGTAGTCATTAAAAGAGTTTTGCGTCCACGTGGTGATTCTCGATATTCCGATTCTCTCCCAGGAGATGCCAAGCGGCTAGGAGGAGATTTCAGGTTGTTCGAGGACTTTCCGCGGATACGAGGAAGCTGATGGCGCGCCCGGGTAGCTCCTGCCACGCGAACCAGGTGTAACGACGTGAGAGTAAACGCCGTGCAACTGACGCGTTCGCTAAACTGTTCGTTTTTACGTTAAAAGCATGGAAATGCAAAATCCCTCCTGAGAGTGGCTGCGGAGCAGTCCAGGTGGGGCGAACTGGTTGCGATTGCGGGTAGAAGCCACCTGCATAAAGAGTGGAAAAAAAGCAGAGAAATAAACAACCGCGTTTCCCGCGACTCTTGGATTTTCTGCGGCAATTCTCGCGTTGTCTGACTTGTCGCCAGGATATTCGCTAGTACGATCCTTGATTCTCCTGCTCCTCCCTCTCTCGAAGAGTCACCTGGATCGAGTACACGCGTACACTCGCTAAAATACGCAAACAGGCTAATGTCATGCTGTCGCGTAAAATCGTGGCAGTGACGTCAGAGTCGCCCTTCTCTGAATACGCGCGTAACGATAATCCCTCGATTTTCATAATTCGTTTATCATTGAAAATAGGTGATTTGGATATTGGCGTGTTTTCACAGTTTTCTACAGTGCCGAGGAATTCCTCTTCCACCCCCGGAAGACTCGTACTCCGCTTTTGCACGTATACTCCACACGATTGGTTTTCCAATTATACGACTGTATATCGCGATTGTTGATCGAAACTTTATCGGTTATTGAAAAATAAGTTCACTCTGTCGGAAACGCACGATTTGCCATTAGAGAAATGTAACCGGATATTGCGAAACTTTCTCGAATCACTGGAGAGCAACATCTTCGTGTCACTGCAAAACTGTTAGCACGATTTTCGCTCACTTTTGAAGAACCGCACTTAAATACCAATGCATTTCCAATCACTGCCCAACTCGCCGATGGTTTATCGAGCACTAAAGCCGATTCAATTTCGATTTAACTAATTGCTTGATGAAGTGCCACGCAGCGTTTAAGGTGTAGCCGGGCATATCGTTAAATCACTTATAAGCCTCTGTAAATTGGATTTTTTTATTATTCATCTTTTACAGCCGCGCTGTGATTTAATCAAAAAGATCCGCTGTTTGTTATTGCTCGTGAACAATCGGCCATTCTTGAGCGATTGATCATTCCTCCGATGCTCGTTGATTCTCGAATGAATTCTCATTCATACTCGAGAGAAGAGAGTTTGTCACAGGTGCAAAATGTGCCCAATATTTTTCTAATTCGTCGCTGCATCGGGAACTATCGATACGTCGGAAGGACCAAATTGAGGAGTGTCACCTGATCAAATACGCAATACTTAAACAATGAAACCTGATGCAAACAAAAATTTGATTTTCCAGGGTGCATGAAAGTTGTTTTTTGCAATCTGAAACTTCAAAATTATATGATTTATTGAGCTGGGATATTTTTCTCCCTCTCGATACATCCGTTTATTTTGCGACTGAACGACGTAATCGAGTGACACATTTTTTATTAATGTGTCCAAAAACCTGGTATCCTCGGCATTACAAAACTTTCACAAGAGGCGATCATCTTGGAAAGAAAAACTGTAAAATAATAACGAAAAGATAAAAAAAGAGCAGAAAATTCGTAAGGAAAGAAATCTCGAGGAGGAAGCGAACTATTTTGTCGAATATTCAGGTCCGATTGTGCTTCTGACAGTTTTTTTTTTTATACGAGTAAAGGCAAACAAAATAACGTAAAATTCATTTTATTCATTTGCTGACATCTTACAGAAACGCTGGAGACACAGATACAATTGACACAGAAACGCTTCCCGATTTCTTCGCGGTTGCTACTGGCAACCGAGATGGAAAGTCGCCTTCTCTCCACCTTCTAACGGCGAAGTTCGATTTTGCGATTTTTAATTGTAATCGAATTAACTGTAAATCGCAAAGACAGTGCGTTCATCGAACCGGTTTTTCACGCTGTAAAAGATCGCCGGGCTGATGAACCGGTCGCCTGGAATTTATCTTCTTCTCCACAGAAGGAGGAAGCGTGCTCAAAGTGGCATAAGATGCAAATAGAAAATACCGTCCTTAGTGCTTGAGAGGGTACAAATGGAAGAACGCTCGCCTAGATAAAACTTCCAAAATCCTCAAAATTTCCACGATGCACACACATACGCATCGTCGATTCGATTTTACGCCAGTCGCGGCAAGAACGATCGAATAACGCGAAAATTATTCCACTCAATTTCCAATCCTTAAAGATAGTTTGCGCGTAGATCATTTTACTCGTTGCACTCACCTTTAGGCTCGAAAGTTCTTTCCAACATATTCCCCTAAGAGTATCCAAGAGAGATCGGCGAAATCCAAAAGGAGATCTAGAAGTCTGTGTCCTAATAAGCTTGCGACGAGGAAGCGCCGGGGTATTTAACTACCTGTCACCTGTTGTACCGATGGCATGGGAAAATTTTTAACCTCTCATCGTCCATATCAAATCATAAATAACGACAAAGATAACCCAGTAATTTCCACTACGTTTCGGTTTATATTTTTATTTATTTTCTTTTTATCGTCGCACCTGAAATTACTCTACCGTGATTAAACCTTTTACAGAGTTTGGAGAATTTCCGAGCGCCATTTTTTCATACATCCTGGTTACGAATGAAATCATGCGTGTATCACCAGATTAACTCTTTATTGCCTTGGAGGGGCGAAGGAATTATGTCAGACAGTATTTAATTTCACTTATGTAAAACTTTTTGCGTGTCTCTTTTACACTCATTACTCCCCTGAGTAATAAGTGTAGCACGCGTGTCTAAAAATCGACTATAAGTTGGCATTTTGTCAATTTATTCATATTTTTTTTTAACATTGTCTGCCATTAGTATCTTTACTGCGTTAAATGGATAAATGGCAATTATTTTTTCTATTCTATGATAAGTATAATATAAAATAATTTCTACCTATGTGTGTTATGGTCAAACTAATTAACCAATTTTTTTTAATACTTATCAGTTATTATTATTACACAAAAGCTTCAAACAAGAATTATAAATAAATACATGTATATCAATAACCAATATACTTGCATCGATATGCAAATATATCGATGCTGATCGTATAGTTTGAATACAGCCTTAATAATAGATGATAGGTAATAATGCTAACAGGATTTTTTTCTTAGACGAACCGTAATACACGCGTATTGTAATAAATAAATATATGTAGAAAATGTATTCATCTGCATATTATTAAGATACGGGTTCAATTAGTCATAAAGTACGACACGTGTATAATGATGTGTCGTTAATAAATATACCTCGTGCAATGCGTATCTTACCCCGAAATTTAAGTTGTTACGTTACAAGTATCTAGTAGACGCCTATGTATTAGTCCGGCGTAAATATGGCCATGGAACAATTAAAAATATCTGTTACCCACCCCGTTATGATTTATAGGTTGTTAAGAGTTTTGTTTATTTCATCATCCTGTATAGAAGAGGGTTCTTTCCATTTAAGATAACGGAGAATATTCGTTTCGCGATTCAAACAACTCATTAAATGTATGGAACATTCGCGATACATCTGTCAGAATTACGCGTCCGGCTTTGTAGGAGGCAATCGAGTTAAAATGAGCGAAAACTTATCGAAACAATAATCGATGTATTGTTTCAATGTGTCACGGGACCTTATTAAAAAGATTCTTTGGACCTTGAAAGATCTTCAGTCAAAGTCTGGTCTTTGATGTGATTCGAGATAGCGTGGAAGAAAGAATTTTATTCAGCAGGATGTTTTGCATAGATAGCTGTTCTCGTAAATAATTAAAAGTATTTTTTAACGAATGTCGATAAAGTAGTCAGCAATTTACTTGATCTTTTAGCGAGGCACCACTACCATCATAAGGTACAAAGTGCAAAGCGAGAAGCTTTTTAAACTTGGTGGAAAAACATGAGAATTTAAACAGGTTTTTTTCCTTAGAGTCTTTCAGAAGCGCTTGCTGAAAATAGAAAAATAGCATGATACCCCATTTGCTGGCTGGGGCTGGTGCTGAAGGAATTTTTTAGGTGGCACACCGCTACCTCCATTCTCATTCCCATCCGAGTTCCTTTCAGGGGCCATCGTGTCCGGGATCCAGGAGAAATCTGGATTCGACGAAGATGACAAGACTTCCTCGAAAATATTAGGCGGCTGTTTGTTCATGGAGCAAAGATCGAATAATAGAGAAATTGATGGGAGGGAAATTGATCGGGGAAAATGCCATGACTCATTTTAAATGTTTTTTATAGAAAGCATTTGATAAAGATTAATCACGCACCACCACGTCCGAAGCAGGAGGTAATTCAGTCGTCGGTGGTAATTTATTGAATGGTTCTGTCAATGTGCCACTTTTCAAAACTAACAACAGCAACCACATATAGTTATTTCTGGACATCAGCGTATTTTCATCATTTCCACTTATGCTCCCAAGTTTTTCCAGCCAAATGTGAATTAATTTCTTTTCTGCGCAAACAGGAGAACGAATTGAGCCGAGGGAAGAAGAAAAACATAATTTTTATTTTTTTAGTCGGGGCTGCTTCCACAATATCGAATTTGTCATCTTCTAACCTTTTTCCGGAAATAGCTGCACCAGTGCTCTGACCAGCATGTCATTGTATACAAAATTTTCATTCAACATTTCAATTTCTTTCGGTTCCATCCTCCCGTTGAGAGATAAGCAATGGGATTTCATAAATCGCGTGTCTCAAAAGTCTTGTAAAAATCTTAAAATAAATTCAGGCGTTACGTAAGGGGCCTGAAGTGCAAATAAAGCGGTATAATGCAAATAGTTGAATTCTCGGCTTATTCACAGAGGCGCTCGTAAGAAGTTGTTTAATGTGTGGAAATGAGTCAAAGTAATCTTGCCCGAGGAATTTCGCACGGAGACGTTTTGTCTTCTTCGTGTTCATTTGCACGCGCATTATCACGAGCGATAACGCACAGATCAAATAAAGGCTAAAATTAGAATTCTAACGGAATGGCATTAAAAATAAAATTTATAATGCGCAGTGTGCGACGGGACGGCGATTAATCGTAGATTCTCTACATTTAGATGAATGAACATAAAGTGCAGCTGACGCTCCGATAATCGTTTCCTCGGTCAACAAACCTCTAAATACATGGCCTTGAACCAAGTGGGTCATTTTACCCCCGAGCACGGGGAACGCGCGAAAATTCCTCGTTTTATCGCTTGCACCACCTACGCCCACCTGTCCAAACTCCCTGACACCCCCGTCGATGCATATCTCTCCCTTTCAGCTTATTTTACGAAAACGACCTACATTTTAGATGCGAGATTTTCGCATCTTTTCGCGGGAACAGAATTTGCAACGGATTTCCCCGCCTCTGAACTTATTTGTCAGACCGAATTTCGAGGAATCCATCGAAGGTGGTTCGTTTCGCGTGATCATTGTACAGTGACGAGTGTTGGGGTGGGTGCCACTGGGAGGCATTTCATGAAATATCGATTGTGACGGCAAAAGGATCGCTGTCGCTTAAATTCCGAATGGTAAACACGTACCGGCTGCTATTGATCTTTCATTGTTTTATCACATCGTGAGTCACGCTGCAACTGTGCCCTGCAAAATCGACATATAAATGAGTTTGTTTTCGAGGGAGCAAGTCATACGGGGAAATTGAAAATAAGAAGAAAGTTTTGCCCTCTTGATCCCGAGATTCCCTGATTCCGATACATCCTCCGCTCCAATTTCTTTAGGATCGCTCGCGAGACTTTTCCATCGCCTGAAATCTGGAAGCGACGTTTGAACAGTTGTTCCGAAAAGAGCCGAGACTACAGTGTCAATTTATTAAGTGAATTATAATGTCAGTTTGATGTGCCCGAAGGTGGGCCACAGGCGTTCACGGTCTACGCGATCAACTAGATCCAAGGTTCTAAACGCGTATATAAGTGAGAAATCGGAATTTCTAAGAGATACAGTTTTCACGAGAAGCCACGAACGACCCGTGGAGACCCGGAGTAATCGGAAACGAAGACGAGCAAAGAAAACTTGCGATAACGACTGAAAGAAAAGAAGCGAGGCAAGAGGGGGTGGTGGGAGGTAGAAGGAATTATCTGAGCACTGACCACTGGTTGATAGCGGTTTTATACTAGTTGCAACCAAAAAGCAATTTCCGTCAGAAGCGGACCTGGACTGCCACGAAACGAAACGATACGAAACCAAATGAAAAGAAACGCTTCGTAACAGTAACGCGTCCGATATAAGCTGACTGAGCTTCGGCTCTCTGTATTCGAACATCGACCAAGTCGAACCAAACTCGCACACATCCATCGAACTCCTCGACTATCCAATTACGCGTAAGTAACAAGTTTTAATTTTTCCTCGATTCATGCAACTTCTCCATTTAAATCATCCAAAGAAAGATAATTTTAGACTTTTCTTCGATGCCCGATAATCGATCGAATACGCTCTTAGCGCTTATCATGATTATTCGATAGAGCCGCGTTTCGTCTGATCATTTATAGGTTTTTTCACTGGTTTCTTTCATTTCCTTCAAATAAAATGCAAAAGCAGGACCCGAAGTGGCGCGGTGCGTTGCTTGTCGAATAAATAGAATTTGTTGCTGGATATTTTCTTGAGAATCTAGCCGCCAAAAGATAATTCAACTCGACAGGTAATTGCATCGAGAAATTTTGCAATCGTCAGCACCAGATGTCGCAACGTGTACCATGCGCGTTCCTTTTAAATATTCGCGCTGTATTTCTGTCTGTATCTCCTATTGAGTTTAAAAGAATCGATATACCTTAAATACGATTCCGTCACGGAATATTGGAATTTCTAGCGACAATTCCCGAAGAGGAGTAATCCGAAGCTCGTAAGTCGTTCGATCGCACTTGAGGAATAGTGTTTTTCAGCGGGATTGCAAATCCGCGTGGCTTCACTCGTGAATAGAGTTGATCGATTCGAGCGATAGTTTAAAATAAGTAGCGCGAGCAGAAATAGGTCGGACCGTGAAATAAGCATGCGTTGGCGGTTTGCATAAATTGTTCAAGAGTCATCGGAAAAAATGAAAATGCTTGGAAGCGAGTAAGAGCGCAATACGCGAGTACCGTGGGAGAAATCGAGAGGGAAGATGTGTATAGATGTATGGGGAAGGCGTTTTTCTCGAAACGAAACGTCTAGGAGAGGTGAAGGAAAGAGAAAGAGAGAAGTGGGGGTAACCCTAAGAATATCATACGAATACTTAGCCATCACGCAGAAATCACGTGCCAGTTTGACCGGCTGAGGAGCGTCTATCGTTTCTTACGGCTCTCAACGACCATCTCCAGCGTGCATTTACTCATATTCTCACGCACAAACTTCTACTATGATTTTTCACGATTCTTTGACTATACCGTCACTAAAAACTCCAACTCTAAAAACAAATTCTCAATAATAGCATTAATTGACATCGTCGAGTTTCTTTATCGTTTTAAATAACAAAAAAAAATCAGGACTTTTTTCTTTTTTCGTTGTTCAATCGATCTTGGAAAATCCAATGAAATATCGCGCGGAACGTTTGAAAATGTAACAATGGGCCATCATTACTCACGGTAAATAGTTTGTCCGAGAAAGTTTATGATAAATTACCCGATGGAACTGTACGAGCAAGGGTTGTTAAAGATTTTTACGAGGGTCCGTGGTGTCGGAATTGAAAATAAAATAAAACAAAGGTAGCAGGATGCGCCCGGAGTCCTTTTACAAATGCCGTTCATGGTATTTAACAGGAGCGCATCTTCGCAGTTTACAAAGGCGCAGACATTCAATTTTCAGGGTTTCCCTGCGCATGCGTCCTTGAAAGCATCGGTGGAGTACGCATCCCGTGGAAGAGTCGAATCGGGATCCTTGTTGCGGTAGCACTTCGTTCGTCGGTACCGTAAGATTTTGCAAACTTCGATTATCCCGTTCGTGAACCAGACGAGTTTGCTTCGGGACTTCCGGTTGCACGACAAATTCGGTCTAAGGGGAAGCGAGGAAGTGGACGCGCCTAGAAAGTTCGAGAAGCGGGAGAGATTTTATCGATCGGCTCGTGCCACAGTCTGCTCCTATCCTTCAGGAAAGAAAGTTCTCTGTAAAACTTCTGAGGGCACAGGGCTCGCGTGCCCAACCAGTTGGTTTTTACGCAAAAACATGGGCGTTGACGTGTTCACCTTCCTCCACGAAAACTTGCGAATCGAGCGTTTCAAGAAATCATACCTAGGTAAGGAAGCATTGGCGCAGTCCAAACTGTTCTCTCATCCCATAAGACTCGAGCGTCCCATTTATGTCGACCTATCGCTCCCATGGCTGTCACATTGGAAAACCACTGCCAGTATTTTTTCATCATACTTTTTCTCCGGTCGTTTTTTACTATTCGGTGAAAGGTGCAATTCGTTGGATTCTATCGGATTCGCGTTGCTTTTCGACTCTCCGGGTGTAACCCACGATCCCAAATTTCCACTGGTCTTGATTTTCATTTGGGAAATCTGTGCGTAAAATAAAGAGAGGAAGAAACGACTGCTTTTTAAGGCGTTCTTCGGTCACGCAACTTCCGGTAAAGCGCGCGAAAGATAAATTCGTTTAACAGTAGGGTAAACCGATTAGCGAGCGACGAAGACCACCGAGTATCGATAAAATAATTACACTGACATTGCCCGGCTATCTTTGACAGAGGCTGACGTTAAGCAATTTTAATGATTTAACTGTTATTGATCGGCCAATACCTTGAACTTTATATCGATCAAAGCATTGCAATTAACGAGAGATTTTTCGAAGCTCCTTGCGAAGCCCATCGTTATACGATAGTCCCCTTCGAAGTTAAAGGCGATGCTGCCTGAAAATAAATGCCTGTATGGTTCTCCATCGGCAGCGTCCTCTTTAAATTCTGAGATCATTTTCAGCATTTTTCTCGGGCGACGGGAGAGAAATTTGTAATCTTTCATTGAAATGTCGAACAAGATTCGTGGATGTACGAACTGGGACTGAGCACGTGCTCGACGAGTGATAGAACTTTTTCCCCAATACGAATAAGGTGCCTTACCGTAGGTGGGGAAATCGGTACGGGTAGAAGCGAGAAAGATAACCCGGGCTGGACAAGGACAGATAATTGTGGGAAAGAGAAAGACGAGCCTCGGCAATAGCTAGCACGGAACACAAGCTCAGTCTTCTTTTATGCTTCTTCCTTTACTGTACTGTACTCTGGCGTGGCGGCTTCTCTGTGTTGTTCGCTTCAATTCGACAAATTAATTTGCACGTCAGGTTCCTTGCACCCTCGCGTGCTTGTTAATCAATACCAACGTCTTTATTGTAATTTTGTTTTTTGAAACTTATCGAAGAAACGAAGATAGATTGTGACTGTCCTACAGTTAGTTCTACTGTAGTTATCCCTTCCCATTGGAGTCATATGATCCAATTGGCGCCGAAACTGCTATTGCAGTTTGTCAATTAACACCAAAGTATGCTTCAAGTTACACCGGTTCAGCAGAATCGTTGGATTTTCACTATGCACGGTCTGGAGAAACCTATGAACCATATTTCCGGTAATAATGATTCTCTGGATTAGCATTTAGCGCGGTCTTTAAAGCTGGAAACTAGAATCACGTGCTCTCTATTTTGGAAGTGAAACTTTCGAACGGCGTCTCTTGTTCCTCTGTTTACGCGCCAACAAAAATAATTTCAAGATAAGACTCCAGATCTCACGCGCTATCTCCTCTCTTATCAATTTGATCGTGAATTACCACAGTTCAATATTTTTAAATGCCTCGGTGCTACACGTTATTCAAATCTTTGCCCGGGATTCACATCCCCTCTCCCCCATTGATACAAAATTTGAAAATTTCATTCTTACGATACAGATCTTTCCAATTTAATCTTTCTCAGTGCACTTAGTTTTCAAGCAACTTTTGGCTCATCGTGGAATTTAAACGACGATTAGAATTTCATGGAATTCCCTTTAAATCGAACAAAAACGACGCGCGCGCAAGATTTGAGATTTTTCGCGAGAAGTAATTTAGTGTGACACTTTCCGTAAAGCGTGTATGAAATTTAATGTGAAGTGTCTAAGTTCGATAAGTTGTTGAATGTATTGCACGTATAGGTGCGCATATTGCAAATGTGTACGTGTGCGTTACCCGAGACGGTACTTTTCCATTCCGGCTCTTTACGGGACTCGAGTTCCATGTCTTTGTGTTTGTAAGAGTCCGTGTTTACGGTGAATGAGCAGCTGCACTTGTGTGCAACTGCGCGTGCCGTGGTCACTTATTCACCAAGCGGATGACTATCGCCTATGTTTGGTCTTCGAAAAACAATCTGCACAAAAATAACCAATAGTGCATAGATTCATTTTTTCCTTCGACATTTTGCAATTTTATTCCCGCGCGTTACTGCGCAACTGAACCAGAATAAAAACGCTCCGGAAGAATTATCAGTATCTTAAATAGGAAAACGAGGATAACGAGAACAACAGTCGCTTCTGTATAAATCTTTCCTTGACAACGAATCGCTAATAAAGGAGAAAAATATTAACAATTGTTAACAAATTCTAGATAGGGAGAGTGGAAAAGCTTTGAAAAAGCATTTCCTTATCTTACATTTCGTTAATCTCACTCTTGACATTTATCGTGATAATTCCGCGTTGGTGTAATAACTATCTTAAACACACGTGCTTATAGTGCGCTGTTAAACATTTTGCAAAAATTATCACCTAGAGATCCTTCCAATTGTTTAAAAAAACAAATTAAATGGACTCTATCTGTTTACTCAGGATTAAGTTCTATAAATAGTGCGGTTACGATTTAAACCCGAGATAAGCAAGTGGATAGGGATAGATAGAAAGAGAGAGAGAGAGAGAGAGAGAACTGACGGCAGATACGGTAGATGATAAGTTTAAGTCAAAAGTTTAAATAATCGAGAATGCATTGCAGAAGAAGATAGATACTAAAACCGGTAGAGTTCGGTGAGGTCAATAGTTTTGTCTTCATCAGAACTGTCTGCACCTCCACGTTATTTTTATTCGCATTACAATTGTTCGCAAATTTACCATTTTTGTACTGTTGCATTTGGTATTAGCCTCACGTCGCCTTACGTAATCACATAAGTGGAGTTCCGCGCCACTCGATTGTCCATAAATAGAGGAATAATAGATTACCAAGAATTATCTGGAAATACGCAATTTCCTTGACGATAAAAGATGTCAAAGAGGCTGTTATCCGTATGTTTGTTAAAACCGAGTATTAATAGATCTTTGCAAACATTATTTGCAAACTGGCACGTAGGCCTTTAATACGATACAGCAGACAAATACCGCGACCACCGTATACATTTATCTCCTAGGTTGAATGAAAATTTTCTTTAAGGTACTTTCACAAACAATCATCGTTCTCTGCCTTCTTCTCGCGCTTCCTGTCAAATTTTAATCGAACTTCCAAAAACGTCTCTGGTCTCCGCACTTGACACTCGTACGATAAACGCGGCATTCCAGCGCGTCATTACGAAACAATAGTGAAATCACAAAATGAGGGAACAAGCACGTACCGCGTGCTAGTGATTATTAAAGATTTATTTACGTTGAAACAATGATTTGTCGCGCCGTGTTGCACGGACTTGGGGGAAAAAAATAGAGTTTCACGACGGTAGATTTCGATCGTGAAATTAGCGGGAGTGCGTCATTCATCGGTATAAGAGGAAGTCGGTGTAGTCGATCAACGGAGAATAGTGATCATTTCTTATTTGCAGCCGGAAGCGTAATGGCGGGCTCTGTGGCTACTCTGGCGATACTCTGGGTGTTCCTGCAGACGATGGGGTTCCTGGGTAACTCGCATTCTATCGGCGCTTACAAGTTACCCGTGACGCTTCACAATTACCTGTCAACCTACACGGGTGAGTCTTCCTCCGCGAGGAACAATAGGCTTCTCCTCGACTAAATTGGCATACGGAAATTTACGTGGGAGTCGTCCTTGACATCTTTCAGGGTTACCAGCATCCAACTACGAGGGTATCGTGGACACGGGATATTTCGAGCAACGCCGGTTTCCTCACATCGATGAGAAAACGTTGAACGACTCTGTGACGTTCGCACAGAGTTTGGTAGATCGAATGGCCACCTTGGAGAGGAACATTGCCAATGCAAATATCGAATTGCGGGCCAATAGTCCTGCTCAAGGACACTATTTGGCTTCCTTGCCGTCGGACGACGCTCTCGACGTGGCCCTGGATGCTCTGGTTGCTACCAAGGCCTCGTTGCATCTTGTGCATCAGAACTGTCGAAGGTAGGTCATCCGATTTATTCGCTGTCGCGTCGACTGTCGTCGGGTACCAGACGCGGTGTGGATCCCTGAGAAAGCGGCGAACGATCGTTGCGCGACAATCAAATTCTCTCGCGCTGAAAATATTTAGCGATCGGCTGGATCGAGTCTTGCTGTTGCACCAAGCAACGGCGTCCGTTTCCAGAGTTTGCTCACTGGAAAAAGAAAAAAAATATTGAGAGAGCGAGTCAAATTTCAGATCGGAGACACTCGATAGTGACAGCCTCGAAAAACGACGACGGCTCTTGAGATCTTGCGTCGAACGAACTTGAGATCGTAATCGAGCGTGCTTTTTGTTGCAGATTCGGTTTGGACAAGAACGACTGCGCCCGGTACATTTCCACTCTGAAATTGCAAAGCACTCAGCTGGGCCCTGCCTGCGCGGCAGCGAACACTGCCAAGTGCAATGCAAGGTGGAAGTACAGAAGCATCGATGGTAGTTGCAATAATGTTGATAATCCCAGCTGGGGTAGAGCTATGACTGCCTACACGAGAATCCTCTTTCCACATTATTATGACGGTAAGAGTGATTCCTAACTCTTCTGAACATCAAAAGAAATCACTCGGAGATCATTCTTTTCCCCCAAACCACACCCCCACACGCAGCATCTATCGATCAATGACATTTATACGGGCATCATCGGTCTCATCGAATCTCCTTCTCAGATCCTCCAGTCCCAGTCCCACCAATCCCACACCTCCGATATTCGCGTTCTAGGTTTTTCAATGCTTGTCTTCTAGGTTTTCGCGTTCACCGAGATTCCCCCACGCGAGTTCCTGTCGATAGACGAAACTTTTCTAGCTCTCTTACCGGATTCTCTCTGCAAGCGTTTATTACAGTTTACAACAGTTGAATCTCTCTCTCCTGCCGCATCTGTGGTCTTAATAATCGTTACACTTACTTTGCAGCCTCTGAATGTTTAGCGCCTCCCTTCTTCCCTCCTCCACTCTTCCACTTCCTGGTCTCATTCGATTTTTTCTTTTCTTTTCTTTGCAAGCAACTTCAACCTTTCAAACTACCCAACTCGTGCTTTTTTTTGCAAGTACTTCTTTTGCAACAAGGTAGCTTTTAAAGAACTTTCAATATAAATCGGAAGGTTTTACTTGTATTTTCATACTGAATACCGTGTAGCTATTTCATTTCAGTTTTTTCCATCATCTTTTTTTCGATCGATCGAGTACAATCGATCGACATAAAAAGAGGATTTCTTTGAGTCTGGACACTTAAAATTTGAGATAATGGTGATTCAAAAGTGCATTGATATCTTTGTTAGTGAGATAAACTTATGATTTATTGTCAGTATATTGTTACAATTTATAATAGAGATTGATAAGAGATTCGAGTATCTTGTCCATTACTTTTGCATTTACAAGGTCGAACTTGCACGGATAAATAGGTATCACCTTCATGTATAGTCACTTTTCTCACATATTCCTGGGCGCTAATGGATAAACGTTCGTCGATTGGCTTAACAAATTATATTCTGTGATTTGCATTACAGTTGTTGTGCGATAAGGCACATAGAGCATAAAATGCCTGAGTGTAGCAGTGAATAATACTGCCTACAATAGGGTGCCCCGGTCGGGAGATTCTATCCAGCAGTAGAAGTGTATGTAACTCAATTCGGATATACCTAATACTGTATCATATTATATTATGTAACACTAGTTCGAATCTTTTCTGTTCATCCGGGTACGGCGGGTCTCGTTTTGGTCTCCAGTAAGTGAAGTCAACTGGGTTGTCGTCATTTCCTTAAATTTCACCTTTCAAGCTGCTCATTAAAGTTTCATTCTCGCATTAACAATTCAAATGATAGAAATCAACGATAGCTCTTTCAAAGATTTTTACCGCATAATGCAACGAGCCCGGTGAATAACTAATCTTATCCGATTGGGTGCCTCCCAGCTTGATTCACTCACTTGGACGCCATTATCAATCATTTAGATAAGAATATGGGTTGGTTTTGCGTGTGTCCTCGACGCAATTGGAAAAATTCCATTAAATTGTCATTTTCAGCATTTGTTAACTGAACAGTCCCTTGAATCAAAGTTAAGGCTATGCTAATTTTTTGCTTTTGCATCGAGGGTACACCAAATTACTGTACGAAGTAGAACATTTGCTATTTTACTCTGCAGTTGAGGATTACTTTGATCCATGCGTATTTTTCAGGATCATTCAGAGATCAATCAGTACTAAATTTTCAATGAAAAGCAAAAGACACGCGTTGGCTTCTTATGGAAATTAAATATTCGCCTCTCAATGATCTCGAGTTATGATTTCAGATTTGATCGGAATATCAATGTCTTTTGTCTAATTGGTCTCTGGAAGTAACGTGTATTAGGGATAGGTTTAGGTGATGTTAGGTTGCAGTACATCCAGGAGAACTACTCGACTGTTCTTAGCTAGCAATTTTACCGTACCTTTACTTTTACTGCAGAGAAAAATAATTTGTCGTGAAAAATCGGAGTGTAATTAAACATGATAATTCTTTTATCGTATTTTTCTTCAAATCTTTACGATGCCATTGACTTGGTAGTAATTTAACTTGGAGATATTACATTTTCTATTGCTATTTGTTTGTAAAAGAGAATACTTTTAGAAAGAAAATGTTCTGTGAATACACGATTATACTCGAGTGGTACTCCGATTTGACGACGTTAAGAAAGAGTCGTTGCAGCAATTTAATGCTAATATTGTGAACCAGGTATCCAAGAGCCGAGGCAAATGGGACAAAACAAGAAATCCTTACCTGGTGCCAGGAGTGTCAGCTTATCTCTATCTTCACCTTCCAACCAGTCGGATGTTGCTAGGACCTTAACTGTAATGCAATGGAGTCAATTTATCTCAAATGATCTTTCTCACACACCAGTACGTAAGATGGGTAAGTCTTACAAACACTATTTCGCTGTGTGCAGTGAATGAGTTATATCCTTATCTTTACTCTCTCTCTCTCTCTCTCTCTCTCTCTCTCTCTAACGATGCGAATATTAAAAGTGATTTTTCTTATCAATTACAGTTTCGTCGGGTAAACCAATATCTTGCTGTCGAGAAAACGGGATGAAGTTGTCACCACGACACATCCATCCGGATTGCTCCCCAATCACGATACCAGATCATGACCCCATTTTTCACGAACAATTTGTTCGTTGTATGCATTATGTACGATCATTGCCAGTTCTGAAATCTGACTGTACGTTTGGTCCAGTCGAGCAAATGAACCAAGTCAGTCATTTCCTAGATGGTTCTATGATTTACGGCTCTTCGTTGGACAAGTCGCGCGAACTCAGATCATTCCAGGGGGGTAAATTGCTTGTTCAAGTTCACAACAATCGCGAATATCTACCAGCTGCGGAATCCGAATTTGCCTCTAATTGCGTGGAGAATTGTTACAATGCAGGTAGGTTATCAGAAAGGAAATATTTGAGTTACAATGAAACTGTCGAGTGACGTGGGCGAAACTAAATTGTCAAAATGAAGATCGATAAAATTAAACGCCACGAGTCAATAAGATGATTTGAATATTGATTCAGGTGACGATCGTGTCAACATTCAACCACAGCTGGCTGTGATACACACGATTTGGCACCGCGAACATAATCGCATCGCCGAAGAATTTGCCAAACTCAACCCTGACTGGTCAGATGAGATCCTCTATCAGGAAGCAAGACGTCTGGTTGTTGCTGAAATTCAACATATCACGTACAATGAATGGCTGCCCATATTATTGGGCAAAAAATTCACTCGAGCCATCGGGCTCACAGTCGGAAATAGCTACAGCCGTATCTATAACTCCGACGATGATCCTGCTGTCAGCAACGAAGCTGCTACAGCTGCTTTGAGGTTTATGACGTCACTCGTGCAAGGAAAATTGAGGTAAATTGACGAATATTCTGTTATACAATCTTGGAACTTCCGAGATGATCGAGATCGCGGAGTAATCGTAATTTTGGCTATCGTTACCTTCAGTATGGTGGACAGTACTCGCAAACGGAACACAACCCTTCAACTATCGCATTCCTTCTTCAAGCCAACCTTGATTGAACTTAACGACACCTTCGATGATCTCCTTCGTGGCTTGACTACTCAAACAGTCCAGAAAATGGACCTAAACCTGGTCCCTGAACTCAGTACAAAGTTGTACAGTTCCGACGGAAGTTTAGGACTCGATGCGATTAGCTTAGACATCCAACGTGGTCGTGATCACGGTCTACCAGGATATAATTACTATCGCGGTTATTGCGGTCTGCCCGTTGCCAAGAAATTTGACGATTTCGCTGATCACATTCCTCCGGAGGTATTTGAACTGTCTTTGCAAAGCAAACATCTTATGTCGACCTTGGGCATTCTTCTTGCCCAGAACAGTGATGAATCGTGAAGTAAATAAATGTGCGTGATTGTTTGATAGATCGTGAAAAAGTTGCGCACGACCTATCATCATCCGAATGACGTTGATCTGATAATTGGTGGGATGGCTGAAAGATCCATGGAGGACGGATTGTTAGGACCAACATTCCGTTGTATTCTTACCGAGCAGTTCATAAGGACTCGTCGCACCGATCGATTCTTTTACGATTCTGCCGTCCAGCCACATCCTTTCACTGCAGGCAAGTCCTTGAAAATACACCTACTTACGTTTACTCTTATCGTTCCGATTGTGTCAGCTTACCTCTCTAATCGCTCTAATCTCTTATAGAACAATTGACTGGAATTCGCAATGTTACTCTTGCCAGAATCTTTTGCGATAATAGCGATAATATCGAACACATGCAGCCTAACGTGTTCGTGAAGCCTCAAATTGGGTATGTACGCTAATTACTCATGGCTCGAGCGCGTATGCGGAGCTTAACGAGTGTAACGATCTTTTAATAAAATTTTCTAGGAACGAGTTGAGAAGCTGCCATGATTTTGAGAAGATACCCAGCATAGATCTATTTGCCTGGGCCGAGAGAGCAAAAGCGTATCGTTGAACATATTAGTTAATTGGCTGGTCACATTACCGCATCGCATTGCCCGAAATGTAATTTAGGGCTGAGAGAGAACTGCCTTTTACCGGGGAAGAAGGTACCTTGGGCAATCTTGGGCATCGGCGAAGGCTCGGGCTTCATTCAGAGCCAAAAGTAGCGGGTGCAAAATGATGAATCCTATGGACACACGCAAAAAAGAAGATGGCGTTCATTAGCCGAAAGATTTCGAGCAGCTGTGGAAGTACATGACGCAAAGAGAAGTAAGACGGTGAAACCAAGTGACTAGTCGATTACCAGAATAAATATCCAGCGCAAGCCTGAAGAAGTAGTCGTAATATTTTCAAGCTCTAAGCGAGCTAAGTATTTAAGGATTTATTGTTTAGAGCGATGGATAAATTGTATGATTCTTCAAGGCCTTGCACTGGAACAATTGTCATAGTTTAGACATCTGTATAGACAAACTCGTATTTAATAAGGCTGTATGCTAATAAGACTCTGGAATCATAAATACGATACGTACACCTCAAGCAAGTTATCAAGAGATTGTGACACACTTTGGATAGTACTTACCAATTTATTTGTGAATCTTTATATTCCTTCGACTTATGTTTTGTTATAATTAATCAGTTCATCGAAAGTATCAGATGCCAATGAACCTTTGTTCTCGATTGACTATAAATGAATGATCTTAGCACTTTGTTCTTCTTTCATTTTCGTTTCGTACTTACTAGGAAATAAGTATGCTGAAAATGAACAAGAATCGAATGCACGCCGAATTGTTGCGCAACTTAAGCAATAACTTATACTTGAATCAATAAAAAGAATGTTCCTTATTGTTTCAAAATATATGTTGAGCAGAGAGTTGACTAAAAACATCAATGGTTAAAATGAAATGTCTATATTTATTTATTTAACTGTTGAGATACTTATTTACATCATAACGATTATGATAAATGAGAGTTCATTCTGTGATAATGATCATTGAATTTTCTGTGCATGACAAGAATTTTTTATTTCGGTGTTAATTGTGACTAAATTCCGATAATTTTCCTAAAGGCAAAAGGAATATTTTTGTGAAAAGAGGAGAAAAGAACTTTGATATTAAGTAAAATTGCGTAATTACGGTGGAGATTCTGCAAGAATTTGGGATAGGACTGATTAGCTTTTAAGAATGAAAAAATGTCGACCGTTTTATATGTTTATCCAAATAGTTGTAATTAAGACGTGCGATATAATTCACTTTCTTTTATCCGATCGAACAGGCTCAATCGTATTGCGCATTTGCCAAATAAAAAACTTATCTCTTACCTATGCATTTTTATTATTGCCCTATCTTTGCTCCCTAATAATACATAATGCTTTACTTAAGATTATACGTAAAAAGGGTAAGGCAACCCTTCAGTTTTGAAATTACTTCAGTAACTACGATACACTGAAATCTGTATGACGAATTACGTAAAAATTACGTATGTCCATTCTTATTGTTTTTTACAAAATTATTAATAAAAATTTATATTAAATGTTATCTATGCTTATCTAAGTAGCATGAATATGTGCATTTATTTTACATAGCCTAAAGATTCGTATAAAAATGAATTGAGATATCAGTTTCTCTTAATTGCTTATGACAGTATTTGCCATTGTTAACGTAAGTGGTTTGTTCCTCTAACATTATATCTTGTAATAACTTAATTTTTCGTATGATTCGTGTTAATCATATAAAAAAGTATTCTTACTTATTTTGATGAATGACTATTTACGGAATTAACGAAATTGATGAATATAAAGTGAACGTATACGGAGCTTTTGACAGCGTGGGGTAGTCAAGCGATCTAGCCCTGTACTTTCTCTTCTCATTTATAAAGTTCGTACGTACCCTGACTTGATTCAGTTGTCCCTGTCAACAGCCACTGTATCAATATCTAAAGTAATAGGTGTCTTTGTGTGTTATCCATTCTTATAAAGTTATGAGATTTTAATCATCGAGTAATAAGGTACTAAAATTAAGATATTCTTATTTATTAAAAAAATAAAAATTAAGACAATTTCAACGATAAGATTTTTACTAATATTTCGAAATTTTTTAAAAACCATTTAAATATAATTTACATTATTGCAGTAGTACATTATTTCTATTTGCGGGAGCTTCGAAAGATAAAGTTTTTATCGAAAGAGTTTTTTTTATTTTTTATAAGATTATACAATAGAATTCACATATAAAACGCACGAATTTTTGTTAAGGAAAAAGTTGTACCTGACCAATCAATATATTAAAGTAGAATTCACAGAACAATAAATATCTACTGTCAAAGACAATTTATAGTGACAAATCGATAGGTCTTTGATTATGTTAGAAGCACAAGCGGCTTGTCAGTTTCTTGCTTGTTAACGCAAACTTTTTGGAGCACCGCGTACTCTACTCGAAAGAAATCGGTCTATCGTTAGATTTGTCGCAATAGCACCTCGATACATTCAAACATTAATCACTGCCGCCCCTAAGTCGAAATTCGAAATACGAGAACCACATTTCTGTGAGAGCTCGTTAACTATCCGATGTAAAATGTCAAATGAATCGTAAAATTCGGAAAATACTAGTGAAATCATGCACAAAACCATATGATTATTCTTAACGATCAATAAAATTACATGCAAATACGTGAAAAACATCGGGCTCCGATATTTCTGGCAAAGGGGGGTAAAAACCTGCAAAAAAGAAATTTGCATTTTAATCTGAAGGATTGCGCCACATTGCTAAATAATGACAAATAAATATTGGTTTTTGGGGAACGCTGGCAATAATGGAGAAAAGTCGTTTTGTCGATTAGTGGAACAATTACTGTGCCCACTGGCTCAAATAATATGAATAACTAATCTCATATACAATAATAATCCCGCGCGGTTACAAAAGGCAGTCCGGTATTGCAGCAGGTAACGAGAGGTCCATATTTCTAGAATGCAAAGAATATGAAGTGCACAATGCAATTAGTGAGAGCGGCCTGCCAATCGACTTCAATAAAACGAAATATAAACGTGTGCAATATTGGCTATCGCCTTGAGCGATCGACACGGGGTGCAACGTGTTCCTGGCAAGTTCCGTTTGTACGTTGTTACATCATGGGAAATCGAAATTAACAAGAAAATCGCGACCTTTGCGGCTTACGCCTTGCGTAAAATGGGGAAAGCTTATTTACACACTTTTTTCTCCTTTTTCGGGAATAATGTAATGAACATTACATTATTCTACAGCGGAAACAATGACAGTTCGCATTACTTCTTATACTGGCAATTCCTGCGTGAACATTTCTTTCTTTATCGATGTTCTTACAAGAGCCAATAGCGAGAATTGCAAAAATCGTAAGGACTCGTGCTCTCTACGAAAATTGGAAACAGGCATCGGGCATTATGAACTTGGAGTATTACAAAGATGCAAGGATTGCGCAAAACTGAGAAAATTGTTTGTTTGATCCGCGTTTGCTTAATGTTCGAGGAAAATTGTGGACGACGAAGAAAATTTCTTTAAATTTGCATCGTCTCGTGAAATAATGGCATGATTGCATATTGTATGGTAATAGTATTATTCTATTTAAATATCTACACTTTTCCTATTACTACGTAACTGTAATGGGAAAAATGCTTCAAATTGATGTTAAATTGATTTTATGCATAAAAAACCAATATTGTGCGTACTATTTGATATAAATATAAGAAAGGATAAAAAAAAACATAATTTTTTAAATTGACTTAAGTAATTCCAGAGAAATAACGATATTATGAACGGTACTTTTATAACTATCGTCTTAAGTTTTCAATATATATAAGTATGTCTGTCGGCATAGAAATCAATCGATAAAAGTTGAGAGTAAGTGAATTTCTAAACCGGAAGTAGAGCCTGATCTATTGGTGAGGTAAATCAGATTCTGAAGCCATAGCTCATTAATGACGTTTCATACGGGACACCTGTTTACTAGACCCAATTTACAGATTTTCGGCCCAGCTAGTTTCCCTCTAGTTAAGATTGAAAACCAGTTTAAACAACTTTCCTCTTAATTTCAATATTAGGTGGAAAACTTGAGAAAAATCCAGTATTCATGCTTTTTATTTTGCAAATTAAGAATAGAGAGAGAAAGAGAGAAAGATAGAGAGAGAGAGAGAGGGACAGACAGACAGAGCAAGAGAGTGAAACAATCTTGCCACTGCAAGTGCGTCATAGAAGAGATTTAGAGAACCTGCAAACTGGTTTTTAATACCATTAAAGTCGAATACGCGTAACCTTCGTATAAATTGCCTACAGTAAATGAAACTATTAATTACCTTTAATTAATTATCATGTCTTATAATTACAGGTGCCAGAAAGATGGAAGGACCGAATCAATTAAGAATAGAAGATTACTTTCTATTGCTTGTAGCATTTTTTATATCCACTAGTAATGCACAAGTGTTGCACCACTCACAGTCTCCAAGTAAGAAATTTTATTTCGAATATACGCTACATTTAGCTTATGCAAGTATAAAACGTGATACACTCATAACTATGCGGTAAATTTCTTTTATTTATAAAATACTATAATCGTCGGCTAATACACTTAAAAGGAATAGGAAATACTGCCGAGTTTCTAATGAACTGATAAACCTACCATTTCTTTGGCAATTTTATATTAAAAATTGCTCGATTAAAAATCATTGACTTTAACTCCTGTCAGAGTAATTTAACCGGAAGTCCTCATAAGTTGCAGGTATCGATATCTCCAATTTTTCATTCAGATCTAATTCGTAGATTCTTAACCAGCGGGATACTTACGTTTCTCCGCAACCTTGAAATTTTCATGCAGAGTCTTAAGTGAAATTTACGATTTCTGATAAGACATTGTAGTCAATAGTATTATAATGCAGGTAAACGAGTTGTGAAAGAAACGATGAATAAAACAAAAGAAAGAAAAGAAAAGATATAACGTGACCAAGATATATTCTTGTGCAACAGGTGGGAGTTAATGTTAAACTAGCTGAAAGATAGGAAACGCACACACGTCTTGACACAACGTTATACTTTGAAGAAAAATAACTCGCCCCTCTAATAGACATTGTCTTTGAACAGTCATCGTCTCGCTTCCAACTATTTTATCAATCGATCCCTCTCATTATCATTTCACAATTGACAGGAAAAAGATTAATCAATGGTAATCTTCCCTTTTTATTCATTTATTCATTTTTTTTCTAAAACCACGATAAAACAGAGCAAAGCAAATCTACTTGTAATTAATCTTAGCGCAACTTCTTTCCAATCGTATTGAGGTGAGCCGAGCGGCACATACTCTAATTACTTAAGAACTAGGATTTAGGTCATTTCCAATTATCTTTCGGGGTTAACTGTTATTGTGTGTATTACTATGGATTCTGAGGATTCCTGTTTCGCGTTTATTGTCGCGGTAACAACTGTGACGAAAGCTCGCAGTTAACTCAAGTTCAAGCAATGCTCTCGCTACTCGTGCTATTACCGAGTGAGAGGCAATTTGACGTGGAAATTGCTGGTAGACCGTTCTTTTGTATACCAGTAGTCGCTCGTAGCTAATAGTATGTTGCCGGTAGCCGAAGTTTTCCAAGCATTTCCAGCAGTCCGGAAGTCCTTCCGCCGGAAAATGGTTCCTCTGAAATCAAGCGAGGAACAAGCTCTCGCGGAACAGCCACACTCAACGCGAAACAGACTGAAACAAGAGGAGAACGCCATAACTCGATGATCGTCATTCGCGAAGAACCTTGCGATTCCCATCGTTCATCGATCTATGAATCAGCTCGTCCCATCAGCGCCTTCGAGTCTCGTATTGTTCGTTAAGAGTTAATCCTCTCTAATCTCTCCGATCGATATGAGGATAGAGAGAGAGAGAGAGAGAGACACACAGAAAAAACTGGAGTCTCTGAGATTTGCATTGTTCCCCGAGATCCTTTCGCCAGTAACCCACAAGTCGGGGGATTCCCACAACTCGTTCGTAGACATTGGAAGCACGAGATTGTATAACAAAGTTGGTTCTCCCTCCGGCAGAGCACAATGCCAGTAGGGAGGAAGGAAGGAGCAGGAAAGAGAGACCGACGGCTGCATGAATATTCATCATCTAGAAACGCGCGGACTTAAAGTACACGGGTCTAACGTGAGTACCTAATATCGATTAGATCTGTCGCCGGCGTAACATTTATCGTCGTGCTGAAAGCAGTGAAAGGTTCTCCCTCGCTCGACGCGGATCCGCTTGCCTGTGGCATTGCGCACTGCCGGATTCAAAGCAGCTCGCGCGATAATTCAAAGAAAAGTGAATTAGCGGGGACCTTTAGCAAAAACTCGGTTTCTGTGGAGATCGGCAGGTGCCGCGTATCTTTCCACGAGCGGGGAGATCCCTGCTGGAGATTGCGACGGGCAAGCCCACGGGAAAAATGCTGAACCGCGATAATCCCGTTATTGCGCGACGGACAAACTCTTCTGGAATCGTTTCGCCGATCGGCGGACACCGATTCCCTTTTCCACGCAAAGGTCACCGGGTACCGGACCGCCGTCGAAGATCGACGGTGCTGACGGAATCGGAATCGGGAGACCGGGATCGGGATAGAGATAGAGATCGAGATCGAGATCGGTACGGTGAATGTATCGGCTAGCATTACCGGGAAAGAACGATCGGTACGTGGAACCGCGCCGCTGCTCGGCGAAGAATCGACGGATTTCCATGAGTGGCGGTGACCGGTAAGCCTGGAAGAATTTCAGCTGGCTAAACCCGCGGCGCGCAGGCTCCTACGTAAGATCCGTGCGAGATACGTATCACGGCGGTCCTGCGCGAGTAACCGAGAGATCGAGAAACCTGCTGCACGGCACAGCCCCTTAATTGCGTGACTCGAGAGGTTTGTCAATCCCAACCCGGAAAATTCCGCTCGACAATGCGGGATAATTGATTGGATGAATTATTCATCGCTTATCGGGCGTCGCGAAATTTTCCCTCCAAGCCAGGATACTCCACCGGTTCCCCGATTACGGAAATAAGCTTATAATGGAGTCTCTAATTGGTTTCTTTCATAAAGGCACGTCATTTTAACGAGAGCACGCGCTCGAGGGAGTTAGCCGGGTGAAGTAAAAGGACAGCGGGGGCATTTCGCGAATTCTTCAATCAATTCGCCAGCGCAGTGTCGCTTTCCTGCAGGATACTCCAATCCGTGCGCCTGTTTATCGAGCGTAACGAGTCCCGGCGAGGAACTCGAACTCGAGCGCACGAACGAACGTCGATGCAAACGGCTGCTGCTGGTGGTGGTGGTGGCAATGTCGTCGAACGTCATCCTGATCGCGTCAATTTCGAGAGATTCCTTTTTCGAGGTGCAGGTTTCCGGTCATGGGACCCGCGCAGCTGGGGATTTCACGCAATGCAATTTAAGTCTGGTTTCGTTTTCAGTAATCACCGCCGCCCCTCACCACTCCTCGCTGAGAGTGCCGAAGATTTACAAGCACTTCATGAGGCAGGACACGTTCTTCCCCCAAAACGAGCACATCTACGTGCCGTATCCACCGCCGTCCGACGATGGGTAAGCATCAATGGAAAAACTCGGAGGCGATTTCGTTTCCGATCTCACACCCACGAATACTGGAAGAAATTCTTCAACTCGATTTCGCTCCATTTCGATGCTTGCAGTTTCCTCTTCCACTTCGCTGCGAATACGTCGACGTCGCCGATACAGTGCGGCGACTATTACACGAAGCAATGCGAGAAATCCAGGTACAGGACCTACGATGGATCCTGCAACAATCTGCAGAATCCCACGTGGGGTATGGCGAACACGCGCTACTCTCGTATTTTACGCGCAAATTACGGAGATGGTAAGCCAATAAATCAATTGCGAAGTGAATTCGCGCGTATTTCACGCGGTTGATGCGATCCTCGGGAATTTATAACCACGCGGGTCCACGTCGGATGCGAGCGAAACGACGAGGCTGCCGTCGCTTTACTCGAGGAAAGCATTTGCTCCGGGGGAAATTCGTTACGATCGTCTCGTCGTCGTGTCGTCGACGGCAACGGGGAAAACGCCCCGTCGATCGTAGAGACCGGATAAAGAGATTCCTCGCGTTCTCGGATCCTCGCGGACTCTTACGTTTTGGCGCGCAAGGCGAAGGAACGTCGAGGAAAAAGCGAGCAACGTCGTTTTAACGTTGCAAAACACCATGGTGGCGGCTAATGAATACCGGAAAGCGTGCGTGAAATTGAATGCACTCTTGCGTTTCTGGAATTGCTACATTTGCACGTGTATCGTAAAAAAAAAACGCATGAAATAAATTAGAGCCGAATGAAATGGCGGCGATATAATTGAAAAAATAATTGAGAAAATTTCGTAGTCTCTTGGAAAGTTGGTATCGGTGGTGCCTGGCGAAAACTACATAATTAACGATTCTTTCTTCTCGTGGCAGACACAACGCGGTTACGCTCGGCTTATTTGTGTGCGATTCGTAATAATCAACGCGCTACCAAGCGCGCCGCCATTCGCGATACGCCGCCATGTTTTATTTATGCCCGCTCGCTGAATTATCCTCCGTTTTTCTACCGGACTTCCACCCTTCGCGGTTGTGCAATCGATCGCCGTTTGCTAAAACGGCTCCACGTACGGAAAATAATTTGTCCCTCCTAACGACGAGAGAAAAATCGGCCACGCTTCCCGGCAGATCTCCAGAAAATTTTCACAAGAACCCAGAGCAACTTCCATCTTCTTGCGAATAAAGAATGATCGACGATTCTTTCGCAATCGCGAAAAAGGAGTCATTTCGCGAAATAATGTTCACTTTGTTATGATGCCACGGATAATGCCGCCGTTATTCGCAGTATCCTTCTTGCTTTGTTCTCCCTCTCCTCTCTCTTTCTCTCTTTCGCAGCCATTCTCAAAGAAATCGCTACAGTTTTTTCGCAGTCGTGAAAAGAGCCCGACTATCGCGCGTCGCAGTAAAATGGCATTTTCTATTCTAATTGTATGGAGAGAGAGACACGCGCATACACGCGCGCGCGCAATATGTACTCTTGGGCAAACATTTTTCTTACTAATACGAGAAACCTTGAGGGGAAAACCAGGTCCCGCGAAGTAGTTGCAAAATTATCTTATTGTACCGATCATCGATCGTATTCACCGGCAGATTCGGGAAATCGTCGAAATCAGTCGACGTCTCTAAAAATGTTTCGAGTGCGATTTCGCCATTGACGAAGAACCATGGAAATGATCGAGCGCGAAGCTCCCGAAAATCATTATCTCATTTACTACGGTAAGTACCACTTTCCGGAAGAGACTCATAAATTCATAAATCTTTGCGTTCGGCGAGTGATGGATTATGATAACAATTTCTCTCGTTACTGTAACAGCGTCGTTAAATGTTATTGCACATGATCATGGTCCAGAGGTACTTGAGCTAATATTTTCCCAGGTATCAGTTCACCTACGCGTTCCATAACGGGGGCAGAGTTGCCATACGCACGATTGGTCAGCTATACGATGTTTCCTCATGCCGATGTTGCTGATGGCGTTTGGTCTTTGGTCGCGATGCAGTATGGGCAGTTTATGGCCCATGACATGGGTTTGATCGATGGGTCAGCCCAGGCCAGTGAGTATCCAATGAAAATTCTCCACACGCGAAATTAGATCACATATTGCCCAGATAAATCATCGAGCGTCAACAAATTACAATTATACGATGCAACATCCCCTTCCCTCCTCCATTAAACATCGAGCGCTTATCAGAATGAATAAAAGATGGCTTCTCTCTCTCTCTCTCTCTCTCTATCTTTCTGCGAGCAGCGCGATGATCCTTGAAACAAATTCGTCGATCTTACCCCCTTAATTCGAGCGATTCCAATTTCCAGCTGCGCACGCTATCCAGTGCTGCACGGAGGAGGGAGATTTAAAACCGCAAGATCTGCGGGATCCTCTCTGTTACCCAATGCTAATTCCCGTGGAAGACCCAGTTTACTCCGGAAGTGGAATTAGCTGTCTGAACTTCGTCCGTAGTACGACTGACCGTGACCGTGGCTGTTCCTCGGTCAACAAACCAGCAGAACAGGTTTGGTACTCCTCGTAATCTCAACGACCTCGCAGTCGTTCACTTTCGTTGCATCATTGTGATCTCGGTGGTATCCGTATGCATCGATCGTACCGCTGGATAGCTCATTGGAAACTTTATCGGACAGTCGCGCAAAGCAAACCCGATGCACGTCCCGAATGATTTCCAAAGCCCGTCGGAAGAGTCGTAACGAGTTGTGCATCGTTTCAGCTGAACATCGTGACGCACTACCTGGACCTCTCCCACGTTTACGGCTCGGACGATAGAACCGCGGCGAGTTTGCGGTCCGGAAACGGTGGACGTTTAAGGGTGGATTACCGCAACCACCGAGAATGGCCACCGGCGGCACCAAACAAAACAGCTCTGTGCGATGTGGTCTCCGAGGAGGAAGTTTGCTACTTGACTGGTACTTTCGGGCATTGATTGTGATATACGAGTCCTTTTACCATCCGGAGAGAGTCCTCCGCTTGCGTTCGGTGGCTCCGGTTGCGCGCGGTATCGCGATCGTGCAGGGTGTCACGTTTGAATAAATTTTCTTATTTAGGTGACTCCCGAGGAAATCAGAATCCCCAGCTGACGGTTCTGCAAGTTCTGTTCCTGCGGGAACACAACCGAGTGGCTGATACCCTGGCACATTTAAACCCTCACTGGACCGACGAGACCGTGTTCCAGGAAGCTCGCAGAATTGTCATAGCGGAGCACCAGCAAATCTCCTATTACGAATGGCTCCCCGTCATTATGGGTATGTCCCTAATGAGTTACGAGACTCCCGAGCGATCGCTTTGGTATCTCGGAATTTCTCGGATATCGAGCAGGAGACTCGAATGCACGGGACTGTACGGTTTCCTTTTTTCTTGCCCTCGACAGGGGTGAATTTGCCGACTATTTACAAAATCCTCTACGAGGTGAAGGGCTACGTGAACGACTACAACCACGCGGTGAACCCGAGCACCCTCAACGCGTTCTCCACCGCGGCCTTCCGCTACTTCCACACGCTTATCGCAGGCTACCTCAAGTAAGTTTCCGGGGAAAAGATCGCGGGGCGGGGAAAGCGAGAGATTGCTTTGAAACGTTAAAGTTAACGTCGCTGCTGCGTGCTCCAGTCCAACAAGTGGCCAGGCCCTGTCTGTCAAGCATGTCAGACTTATTTCCGTCCTTTTCCACTGAGAGATCTTCCGTCTTTTCCATTTACGTTTTTACGCGTATCCCCATATCGGTCGACGAATGAAAAACACCCGGCTCGCGTTTGATAAGTGGCATAAAATTCTCAAGCTCGCTCTTACGCGGCAAAAGTAGATAAAAGTATTCCGGGAGCCGCTTGCTCCGGAACTTTCTAATCCTATGCAACGACCAGACGAATTGCTTTGACGGATGCAGATGAACATTGAAGTTTACGGTCTAATACTTGTGACGCAACTCGAGGAATTCAAGGCCTTTTTTGCAGCATTTCATCGAAATGTTCGCCGATCATTCATGACGAAAGAGATCTGCCGGCCCTGATTCTGATTCCGTTTAAACGAAAAGAACAAAACATTATCCCGCGCGCAGATGCTGCATTCCTGCACGTACAGAACTAGACGGATTAAGCAATTCGGACGAACAATGCAAGGTCGTTTTAGATTAAACTAGGACTTGGCTAAACACTCGAATAATTGCCGGACTAAACTGGAACTAAGAATAAAGCTCCGTGTAACGTGTTGTAACTGCGAAATGTGTTAATTGATCTTTCCTGGCTATCCATTGGCGTATCGATCTCTCCGTCTAAGTAAACAGGATACAGCGTTTCCTTCGATTTAGGATATCTCTGAGATTCCAATTTTTTTCTTTCATTCGGAAAAGCAACATTGTGAGAACAATGGAGGCTAACGCGCCTGTTTTATCTTCGTATTTCCTCAAAGCCATTATTGGTCCTTAGCGTTTTTAAGCGTTAATCGCTTCTCAGGCTTTTTTTTTTTAAACGCAATGACTCTTAATTACATTCTTCGGCACTTGAGTGGAACTTTTTCACGGGACAAGAGATCGGATTAGGAATTAGTTTTTCTTCCCAATGATCCGTCTTTCAACGATGGTTTCGATGATTTCCCGTATCGACGGTCGGATAAAACCGCTGTTCCATTGTTCACGAAATTTTTCCATTTTGTTCAGATTGGTGAAGGAACCGCGATATTCCGTGAGCGCTGCCAGACTCAGCGATTGGTTCAATCGGCCGCAAGTGATCGAACAGGAGAATCATTTCGATGATTTTACTCGGGGTTTATCTTATCAGCCGCAACAAAAAGCCGACCAGTACTTCGATAAAGAAGTAATCATTGTGTTATGGCGTGTCCACTGTTTATATCCTGAGTGTGGATTTTAGTAAGCCGAGTATATTTTTTTAGGTGACAAACTATCTCTTTAGAAATGGAAGACGCTTAGGGTCTGATCTTCGGGCTACGGACATCCATAGAGGACGCGATCACGGACTTGGTTCTTATAATGATTTCAGGCAATTGTGTGGCTTGAAAAGAGCCGTACACTGGGGTGATTTTGCAGATGAGATTACTCCAGAGGTAATACATTTTTTATCAAACAATTATCTCTATCCATTGCGCCCTTTACGGTAACAAAATCCGCATCGACGCAATTATCTTTTGAACTTTGTAGAAAGCACCCTCATGAAGGATTTATTCATTTGCTCTCTTTGCATTTATATGCTTTTATGATTGTTTTTTGTACTCTACAGAATATACAGAAATTGGCGGAATTGTACAAGAGTCCCGATGACATAGATTTATCTGTGGGTGGGTCCTTGGAAAAACACGTCAAAGACACTATAACTGGTGCCACATTTTTATGCATCATGATCGAACAATTCTATAGGACACGTGCTGGTGATCGATTCTGGTATGAATCAGGCGATTCGGATATAGCATTTACCCTAGGTACATAAGTCATTGATATTTATATAGCGGGCTCAAGAATCACTCGATTAGAAAGAGAAAAGTTTAACTGCGCGAAGTTTGCAATTCTGCTAAATGCTTTTTTTTTCAGAACAACTAGTTGAACTTCGAAAATCAAGCATCTCGAGAATAATGTGTGATAATAGCGATCACATCACTACCATGCAACAGTATGGCTTCTTACAGGTCACAGCTGAGTAAGAATCATTCTTATATCAAGTATTTTATTACGTCTGTATCAATTATACGAGACACGTTTGTTAATATTGCAGAAATCCTATCATGGATTGTAACGATCTTCCAGAAGTCGATCTCTCCTTATGGAAAGATTTCTCAATTGACGTTAGGACATCCTATCCATTTTTCAAGAAGAAGTAACCTTAGTTGATTTTGTCAGTTTTCTATAGATATTTTTTATATTGGTACATACCGTAGACAACGCGTTACTCTTTGGTAACCAGAAAGCTCAGTTTTTGTTATGAAATACTAAGTGAAAATGGAACAGTCAATAGAAGATGTAAATCTAATTAAAAAATAAATCCATGTTTTTTCTAAAATATTATGTTTAGAGAGAGAAGCATCGTTTAATACCATTATAAGTAAACGCCACGGAAAATAAGTCTGTAAATCAATTATATTCAAGCTCGACCAGCGAACAGCATAATCTTCGTGTAATCTTAAGAAATTTATAACTTTCTTTTATCATACGAAATGAGTTCATTAAGAAACTTTTCATTCGTTTACTTCATTTTGCAAGAATTTACATTTATTTAAACTTCTATGGATGCTTCAAGTTTTCCTAGTAAAAATAGTACATACGCATATCAGTATTCACATACTTTCTAATTCTTTACAATGACACCTCAAATAGTTTTGATGGGTGTAAACGAACGCTGCAGTTTACGGTCGGATACTTATGATGCAAACTAGTAAATCCAAGGCTATTCGTGCAGCATTTCATCAAAATATTAGCTGCTCATTCGTGATGAAAGAGCTGCTGACTTTTATTTATTTAAGCAAAAAAGGTAAACTGACACATTGCAGAAATTGCATTCTAGACAATGCAAGGCCAATTCAGATTACACTAGGACTAGACTGAATACCAAACTAATGGGCTAAATTGAAATTTACGGTGTTTGCCAAGGTCAATGAAAACTTTACTTCCGTTATACTGTAGGTGTGTGCATAGTTGTAATTAGATGATAGAAACATCATTGAGACTTCCGGCAAAAATGTGCTGGATAATTACCATTCTAATTATCTCCTTTTATCCGAACAAGTGAATTTTATTGACAATACCGTAAGAGCTAATAAAGAAAGTATTAAATTGTTTAAGGTGCATGCGAATATATCAAGTGAAATTCTATAATTCTTTCTTTTAAAAGATATATCTCGACCACTCTTAACCGAGTATTTATTGGACAGTCAAAATAACGTGGAAACGCTCAACTTTACGGAGCCTATAAAATCCAGATCTTCCATATTGCACTTTGTAAATAATGGCGTAAAACTGGATAGAATCCAGTATATAAATGAAACTGTGAAAAACGCTCATTTTGTAAGAAATAAACGATTGAGCTGTTCGAAAAAATATCGTAGCTTTGATGGATCTTGCAATAATCTTGAGCATCCGGATTGGAGCAAAACCAATATGGCTTTTGCTCGACTTTTATCGCATCGTTACGCAGACGGTTCGTTATCCGATAATTGATATAATGGTAGTTCCAACGATGTACATAATAACAATAATTTAACATGATAAATAAAATGTTAATGGACTTAAGTCGATAATTGAGATCTTATTTATCCATATCGCAGACGATATGACGCCAATTCAACTTCGTTGATTGTTACTCAAATTGTTGTTTAGGTATTCGCGCTATACCAAAAAGTATTTACAACAATGAATTGCCCAATGCAAGAAAATTGAGCAATTATATTTTTCACGTAAAAATATAGGTGATAACCAATTAACACTTGCTGTTGCCCAATGGAGGTCAGTTAATTGCTCATGATTTTGCCCGACAGATTGTGGATCAAATTGGTAGACTAATTTACGCTAATAAAAAATAAAAAAAAAGCAATCCGATATAAATTAAATAGGAGCAAATATTATTGCGAATGTTGCCCAATTTATCAATGAATCAGAAATTGAGTGATAATTAAAAGCTTTTTGCAGAGGATGATGAGGCTATTGAAACATTATTTCTGTTTTCCCACGGAAATTTCGCCCGATGAATCGCCGTGTGTAAAGAAGACTGTCGTAAAAGACGAATGAAACAGGTCCTTCTCCGATATACGGAAACAGTAAATTCGCAAAATCGTAGATTAAGAAAACATTCTGGGGGTCAAATGAAAACGGAGTTTCGTCAGGGACGTCATATGATGTCTGTTAAAACAAACAGATCGCAATTCCGTGATGCGATTTCAAAGGGGAAGATATTTGCTACGAATTCGGTAAACCTCTTCTTCCTCTCCCTCAATATTAATTTGTCTTTCTTATAAACTGCGTCATGTACACTGTTAATTCATGAAACATTTTAATAAAATTGCCTTTTCTATCAATTTTTAATCACTTTCAAATAATTGGACTGCTCGCGGTATTTCTGGACTGGGTTATTTTTACATTGATAAGTGGACATTCTTTAAATAGGCGATCTACGCACAAATCAAAATCCACAGTTGGTGATCTTATAGACACTTCTTGCCCGAGAGCGTAATCGTATAGCAGATGCGTTATCCGCTTTAAATTCTCGCTGGGATGATGAACGTGTTTTCCAGGAGAGTGGGCGTATCGTCATTGCTCAATATCAGCAGCACGTAACTTATCGAAAATGGCTTCCCCTTATTATCGGTGAGACAACTTAAAAACGATTGAAAGCTCAAAAACTTTCTACAAGATACCACTTCTCGGAGTAATATTTCCGAAGTAAATAACAATCTCCTTCTATGCTTTCTTAGATAAAAAATATGCCGAGCAACGCGATTTATTACGAAATGACGAGCATTTGAGCAATGATTATGACGTCATAGCTGGGGCTTTGTATCAGGAGCTTTTCGATCCTTGCATTCAGCAGTGGAAGGCAATATCAGGTACGATTTTTCATGGAAATAACTGAACGATTATGTACCTTCCAAATATTACGCAGTTTAAAATTACTTACACAGCACGTTTTCTTCTTCTCGCAAGCCATTGGAGTATTTCCGTTTGAGCAATCATTACTTACGGCCGAAGATCATAGAAATTGCTGACAATTTTGAAGGCCTTTCTCGAGGTCTGGTAACGCAACCGATGGTGAGATACGGTCCATTTTTCCATGAATTTTGACGTTAACAAATATCTAACGTAACTGCATGTATTACGTAGCATAGCATAAGTACCAATTAATGATTACGGACATATAAACATTGTTCTCGTTGATATTCAACATAATTTCATGTACTAATAGAGAGAATCGTTGTATGTAGAGAACGTTGATACACGAAGAGAGTATCGCGAGCACACGAACAGTTAAATTACTTGTTTCGAGTCCTAAGTATGTGACGTTAAACCACTAATAATGAGATAATTAGCATAATTAATGGTCCCCAAGAAACTATCGAGGAAGATTAAAGAGCTCTGGACATCGTTTTATTGGACAAAGTCTATTCAAAGTCTTGAAGATGCCACGAGGAATTTTGCAGCAAGATAAAATAACAACACCTCAGATGGGGGTTCAGACATTGTGACTCATTGCATTTGATTAATCAGCAAATTCTCTTATCACCTAAACATACTCGAGACTTAAACAAATACTTTCCTCCGTTGAGGAATCATTTTTGAATATATTTGATTATTTCAATCAACGTCTGTGTCGCTGAAACTGTGCTTTTTGAAAACGATTACTCTTCGCTCCGCTGAAAGAATTCATGAATATCTGATCACGTTAATGTTAATGTTCGTTGACTTACACAGTTAGCAAAGTTAACTCTATTTTCGCTCCACCAATGAATTTGGAATGGATTTAGTAGCTATCAATATCCAAAGGGGCCGTCGCGACTACGGGCTTTCTGGTTACAGTACTTATCGAAAAATCTGTGAACTAGAAACTGCGGAAAATTTCGATGATCTTATCGCGGAAATACCCAAGAAGGTTGTGTTACACTCTCCACCAATATCGTTCGATCTTAAGTATTTTTTGCATCGAGCTTGATCCCTTTTATTCGTAGGACTTTTAGAAGCTCAGATCGGTATATGAGCATGTAAATGATATAGATCTTCTTGTTGACTTATCATTGGAAAGAAAAACTGACGAAGGAATTTTAGGTCCCACTAATCGCTGTTTGTGACTAGTGAACAATTTTATAGGACTCGAAGAGGGCATCAATTTTTCTACGATCTATCGGACGGTAATAAATAATTACAAGCTCTTTATACAATATTGCCTGTTTATTCCCATTTTAAATAGTTATCGTAATACAGTCTTATTCGGTTTAATGTAAGTTTATAAATTTGATATTTTATTACTACATATATATATTAATATACACATACAAAGTTTGAATATATTAAAAGCATAATTAATGTGTTACATGCACTTTGTATGAAATAAATATGAAGAATGCATTATGGAAAAAAGCCATTCGTTAAATGTTAAATTATGCGTGGCACTTCTTTTTGTTTTAAATTACACATCAGTACAAAGAAATTGCAAAAGCACCATTATCGCAAATTATTTGCGAAGTTGGCGGAGACATCTGGAAAATACAATCAAATGCATTTAAGCAGATATCAGAGCAAAATCCTCTGGAAAAATACAAGAAAATGCCTCAAATTAATTTATCGTTATGGAAAGAATAAAATAATATTCGATTTGAGCAAATCAACAAATTATATATTTAAGTATTTTATATATTTAAAGTCTCGTAAGAAAGTACACATATAAGTAATACAAATGAATATTACATAATGTAGAAAACAGTTATTAAAATCTTGTTATGCATGTGTTAGCACACATTTTCCAGTAAAAACAGTTCTAAAAAATTTGGAGAAGGGTACTTTTATTAAAAATATTACGTAATACTGTTTTAAATGACAAAATTTGAATTCTTCGATGTTGATAATTTTTCTATTAATGTTGATTTGGAAAAGATTGCTGAAAATTTGTTATGTAATTGTTTAATGCAATCTGGGAAATGTGCTTGTTCAGCAAGACTTTCCAAAAACGGTCGTTTAAACAATCGCTTTGCTTCTTGTCGTTGTTCTGTTGTTATTGCACGATCGTCCAAGTGTATTAATCGTGGAAACCAAGATACCACGAATAATCTAAATATTAAGAAATCAAATTAATCGGTTTCTATCGCGCTAAAAACAATGTTTTCTTATTTATTGCGTGTACCTATATTGTAGATAATCATAAAATGAACCACCATTAAGATAACTTGGTGCTGCCTTATTTCCCATAAGGCACAAGTATTTAAGATTGGGAGTGCTCTCGTAGAGATTCTTTATAAAAGGATATAAGTCATCTATATTATTATGATTTAGCCATAACAGTTGGAGTTTAGGCATATAAGGAAATATTGTGTATGCGTCTACGCTGTTGTGATCTAAATTGAGCGATGTTAAATTTTCAAATTCAGATAAAAATTGTAAATTTCTGCAAGAATTGAAATGAATATGATAGATATTTGTTTTATTAGACTTTGGTAGAATCAATTATATAAAAACTATAAAGTTATTATACCAACCTACTGAATTTATTATAGCTAATGTCTAACGTATAAATAAAATTTGCACAATTCTCGATAATGTTAAAAGGCATGTAAAAAAGATTTTCAAAAGCAAGAGATAAAGAGTCAACTTGGTTATTTGTCGATTCTTCAGAAGACAATACTTTCGAATGCCTAGAGTGTGCATCAACAAATATTAATTTCCCTAAAGAAGTCATGGTTAACTCTTTTGCCTCTTCTATTTCACTAGCAAATTCTATCTCATCATTGGAAGCCAACCTATAAATTATTTCAATATAACGATTGATGTATTGACCTATGCATTTGCTACACGAATTAATAGTAATAATTGAGCATGTTCATAGAGACGTTACAGTTAGGTTACTTACATTTTATTCAATTAAGGCATTAACTTATGGCACAATATATATTGCTTATTCATTAACACAGTGGAAACATGCAACAGACTTCACTCTCACTACACCTATTTAAGACTGTTTAATGTAAAATCAGCTGAGCCCACAGCTGACATTAATTGATAATACTGTGTAAATAAATGGACATGCAAGATTTCTAATAACAATCCAACTTTACATAAAATGGTTTGCTCATTCATAGTGACACGTCGCCCAAGTCAATACGCATTAAACATTGAATAGAAGGTAAAATGAAAAATATCTCTTGGCAATATACGATAAGATACAGGTTACACGAATTAACACTAAAGCACATTTTATACAGATAACAATACAAACACAAAATAAATACCTTCTTATAGGTTAGAAACTACTATGGGTTGTATATTTTTTGACGATTTATGTCAGGTCAAAATTAAATTTAAATTATTATCTACTTCCATCGTGCATGCCCTTTTTAAGAAGGAAAATATTACTCACCGAGTCTGTTTGCATTATTTTATTTCATAACATTACTACTGATGCAGGTTATCAAGTGACCAATTTCACATGGGACAAGTAAGAGATGATGCTATTTTCAGTCATGAATACAATCGATATAATCTCATTTTTTGAGATTTGAATATTTATTGCTCTAATCTTCCAAATTGAACATGTCAATTACATAATAACTTAAAGGTTCCATACGAATTCTGATACGTTTATTCTCCAATAGTTCTATCTGCTAAATAAAAAGATAAGGCGAAAGGAAATAATAATTGTATAATGGGGAAGGTTCTCTAAAATAATTATACACAGTTGAATCATTTTCGTGTAGAATCTTGCATTTATTCAACGCAGAATAATAAAAGATTTCACATCACGATCAGTACCTGTGAACTATCCAAGTATAATATAAAATTAATGCATGGATGATTTGCACTTTAGCTTGATTTGCTAAAAGCATTCACGCGCCGTAGTGATTATGTACTTTCTATGTTATTCGTGCAGTAAATCCACATTGAAACTTGTGATAAATATTTCACATTAAGGAAAGATTAAATATCCTTACGATATTTTACTTTTGAAATATATATTCGTTTAAAGTTTTCCTCATAATGTTCCTTGTTTTTCGGAAACTTAAGTTAAACATAAATATTGTTGGGTATTAACTTTAAGCAATTCGCAAAAGTTATATTCCAAGTAAAACAAAAGCCGCAATTATTTCCAATCTCTCTGCTTTCGTTAGATATTATCTTTTCATTAAAATATGTATTTTATCTTTCTCGCATTATTGCAAAGAGAGAGAGAGAGAGAGAGAGAGGAGAAGAAGAAGGAACGTTTTATCGTACACATTATTTCCTTCTTTCTACAAAGTGTAATCTAGTCGACATGATATTTACACGACATTATACATACGTACTTACATACACGCTTACACATAAGCACACATACACACCCACATTAATTTATAGTGTTTATTAAATACACTGCTTTTTAACGTATGGACATGCGTAGGCAGTGATTCAGGATAATAGGAGTAGTCCAAAAATAATAAGAAACATCATCTAACGTAGGGGAACGTCTTATAAACATCGATTTGAGACATCTGCTAATTTTATTACGTAAATCTAGAGAAGTTAGGCACGCACACGCACACGTATACAGACACAATCTCGATGTTATAACTATTTTTTGTTGATTTTTATCCAGGCGAATAATGCAGGGAAGTGGTTTGAAAAATTCTGGACAAAGCGGCCAGAAGTGGGACGCGAAAGACACCTAGGCCAAGTTACCTAGGAAAAGGTTCTACAGAAGTCTAAAAAAGAGATTGAGTGATCTCGGAAAAGAAAATAAGCAGGAGAATTAGATAAAGAGTTCTTTTCATCTAGGATCAAATACCTCTTTAGGTACGTTAGAACTTCCCTCAGGAAGAAGACCTCGATTAGAGATCCAGGTAGAGAAGGCTGAGAAGACCTGAGTAAAATCTAGGAAAATATCCACGACTAAAGGACCTAGGCAGCGAACCTCGGTGATAAAGTTTAGCAGGTGGTCTGGGCAAATAGTCCCGTGATAAATCCTAGTTGAAAGGCAAGAGCAAAAGATTTGGGCTTGCATCCAGGACTTGTATCCTGCAGTTTGTTTGGAAATCATCCTTTACTACGGAATACTAGGGGGAAACTGCACAGGAAAAGAGAAAGAGAGTAATGGAACGCGAATGCAGGAAGTTTGTTTTGAATTCTGAAAATATCCTCTTTAGAGAGCTAGAACGATTTTAATGCGAATGCCAATCAGCTGGCGCAGCACAGAGTTTACTCGATGCTAAGTGTGTCAGCTTAACCGGGAACGATTTAATCGTTTCGCGCAAATCCACAGAAAGTTCGCACACTGATCGTGATCGAATCAAATTTTTCTGTTTTTCTGTATTTCATGATAGACGGCCTGTGATAATCACTGTCACACTGAGAAGTGCTATTACTTCATATATATATATATATATCTGTTTTATTTTTTATTATATTTTTTTTATATATATATACTGTTTTTTTCTTTCTCTGACTTAAGTGAAGGAAGTACCCACGGCTAACTGCCGGAAGAATAAACTACGGCAATTATTTACATGCTATTAAACACTCATTAGACATATCCAAGTTGATAACAACGAATACTTGTTGATTTTCATCGCTCCCACTCTGTTAGTCCTGGTATCTTCTCGAGTTATACTTGCAAGTAGAGAAAAGGGGTCCGAGCGTAAAGGAAAAGTCTCCGAGTTTACATGACGTTAGAATTTGCGACAAGTTACGGGATGGATACAACGTGAGACATCACGATGAAGCCGAAACTCTTTCTATTTCGATAGTCGACAAAGTGAGTTAGAAGGAAGCCTTGCCAAATATAAAGTTGCCTGCTGCGCTAGGATCGTCGCTGCAGAAATATTGTTTCCACAACTCGCTGAACTTCTCACGAGTCACTTCCTGCCCCTGTGGAAAAGGAAAATTCGTACACTCCGATTAAATTGTCAAGGAGCGATAGGCTCTCGTATAATTATTTGCGTCTCTGGTAGCAACGCGATAATAATTTATCGTCCGCGTCTAAGCCTCTGGAAAATAGTTTTCTCATAGGAAAGATATTGCAAAATTCATAAAAACTTGCAATAGAAAAACAGTAATTTTCGAGAAATAAAGATTTCGCGTTTTTCTCTCGGTTCCCCGGAAGTTTTAATGAATGATATAAACTAGGGTAAGATTAAAACTCTCCAAGTACCCGTAGTCGAAGTACTTTTAAGTTTAATCGCATCGCCCGCTATTTGTAGTGGGAAATTCTTGTAAAAGCTTTTTCCTCGGAAGATCGTATATAGAGGGTCGTTTATAGTACATATATCCTTTTGGTTACTCACAGCGCTCATCTTTTTAAAGGCTTCTCTAGCTTCGGATTCTTGCACGCCGTGACTGCTGCAGACGCTACTGAATTCACTCTCGTCGATCGATCCGTCGCCTGTTCGATAAAGATTAATGGACTAATATGTTAAATCATCCCTTTACAAAAGCTACATGCGTTATAATGAATTTTCCGTAACGTTCTTTGCTCTGGAAATGCATCAAGATGCAACTGAACGAGCGCAACTCGCGTGTTATTTAAGCCAATGGAATTTCTATCCAATTTTTTTTGCATTTATCCGCGTCTCCGCGTTTTCACTCGTCTTTACCCGTTACGTCGTTTTCGTCAAGCTTACCGGAAGAGTCCTCGAGGTCAAACATAAAGTTCATATATGTTTGTTGCCACTCCAGTGCGTGAGCTGGATCTTTTGCGTATTCCTCCCACATCGAGTACCACTCCTCCCGACTGATCTAATTTTGTGTAACATATTTCGCATTAACTCTCTCCCCCCTTTTGGTTTCTTCAAATTCCACTAAAAACTTACGTTTGAAGCACCCTGAATACTAATGTTAGAAAGGAACTCGGAACTACAGAATTATTCCAATTCTCGCTATTGGAGATGATCTGTATTCGAGGAAGAGTCCTTTCTTCGTTTCTGTTTTCCTTTCGTTTTCATTTAGTTGTTCTTCGGCGAGCTTCATACGTATAGCTACTTTTAATGGAATTGCGTGAACAATAAATACCTGGCCATCCTGATCTTGATCGGCTCTTGATCTTAAGCCATCCCACACTCTAAGCAAAGTTTCCTTGGTCTGCTGAACCTTGGGATTATCGGGAGACCAACGTCTGGAATCGCAGATTCGCTGAAACACACGCAGGCACGCACACGAATGTTGATAATATATAATGCACATGGTGTGAGAGTAGATGACTAAATTGTATTTCTTACTTGCACAGCAAGGTCGAAGTCTTTTTTATCGATGGTGCCACTTTGATTGACATCTGAAAAAGATATGAAGAAACTGGCTGTAAAAATTGACTTGGTCCATGAGGATGAAGGGTGTAGGTGGTTTCTAGCCGCAAAAAAAGAGACTCCCTGACCTCTTTGCGAGCTTCCTGCGAAAATGTGTGCGGGCCGATCTTTTATTATTTTTAACAATGTATAAGGGTTGATCCTATATCTCGAGAGGCCCTTTTTTCCATCGACCATCAATATTTTAACAGGATAGAAAGAAATTGTCAGAATTTTCTTTGAAACGATATTTGAAGAAAACCATCGCAAAAGAAGTGGAAGAGAAACACGTCGAATCTTACACAATTCGATTCGTTGTATAATTGATATTCTCAAGTGACCCCACAGAAAGTACTTCCGAATTTAAAAACTACCACTTTTCTAACAGGATCTTATTTTTTGTTGCGATAAAATTTTCTTGCAAACAGCACAACGAGAAATCTCGAGAAATTTGTCAAGATTCACAATTTCCAGTGAGACATTTTATCAATGCATCCCATTCTCAAAAAACATTTGTTGAATCGTAATCTTGTTCCGAAGCAGGACTCTTTCTAACACTGGTGGATAATCAATAATATAAAAAGAGGTCGTCCTACTCCCTCACTCAATACGTCCCTTTTCCCATTAATGTCCAATTTAACACTCTAACATTCTGGGTCAAGTCGGGACAAACAGTTCATTAAGAAGTCAGAGAAACTTTATTATTAATCGCCAAGTCGTTTTATCCATTAATCTCTTTCGTAGTGTTTGTAAAACTCAAATTTTCTCTTTCTGGAATGCATTCATTAAAGATTGAACGGGAGACATAATAAATTCGCTCATTGAATTTCTAACAATAGAAAGCACGTTCCGCAGCTTAATAAAATGTCCAAAAGTGGAGAAGTAAAAACGTACGAGACACTAACTAACCGGTTAATAATCACGATCATAATCGCAACGATATGGGACGATAGCAGGCGTAGAGGGATAATCAATACTTAATACAATCAAACAGAATGCAATTGTCAAAGAGAATTAACAAGAGCGGCAATGCTGCGGGTAAAATTCGGGTGGAAGTCAAAACGAAATTGGGTGTCGACCGGGGGAAACTAATGACGCCTGATTCAAATGCCTGGGCAGACGTGAATGGTACGATAGACGAGCGCCTTTCGCCACCAAATTTTCTCTCGCGAATGGAAACACCTCGCCTTCTATGCCTCGAATACCTTTTACCCTTTCTCACCCCCATCAACCTCCACGACCCCCATTTCCTCTTCTCGACTAACGTATGAGATTGCCCGCAGCCATTTCAATGTCGTCATTACCACCTGCCAATACGCGTCGAATTATTAAAAAATGATTTTCCATGCCAAGATTTATCGTTAAAGCACTCCGTTCTGAAAAATCGCTAAATTCTCAAGAATTTCCAAAGATTTATCGGTAATATCGATTCCCCCTCCCTCTCTCTCTCTCTCTCTCACTAAAGTTCCTGAAAACAGAAGGGTATGCGCGATATCCATGTACATTTCACTTGAAATGTATCAATTCTTACGCGTGATATTGCGGATGCTTTTTATACGCGAATCCAATCACGCCATTATTGGCTAGCAATTAGAGGGAAGGCCATGGATTAATCTTATTTACTATTTTCCGCTGGTCAATGGCGAGAAGATCAGTATTACTGGTGAGAGAGCTCAGTTGTAAATTGTGTTGGGCTAGAAGGTCAACGTAATGCTTTGCTTTGTACAACTCCGAAACTATGTTCTACCTATGCACTTTTGAGTCATCCGCGAAGGTGCACAAGTGCCGTGTGAAGAATAGAGCGGAACGATCGAATGACGCGCGGTCATCTCGAACATGATCCAAGTGAGTAAAAATTCAAAATTGTGTTTTTAGCAATAAAGAAAGTGAGAGAGAGACCGACATTTTTCTTCATCGAGTATTTAATTCGTCATATTAATTCGTAGAGCACTAGGTACACTTTTTTCTCATCGAACATTAATTACCTCGGTGTCTGTTTTCGGAACTTTATTGAGACTCGAGTGGAATTTCTTATTAAAATTGAATTTTCGTTTGCAGTGAAACTTGTGATCGACCTCCATCAACATGGCGGCGAATGGCGACCTTTGGAAGGGCAAGTAAATGTTGCAGTCTCGAAGCTGAGGGAACTCGCAGTGAGTCTCTTTTCTTTTTTTTACTTATGGGCTTAGCTTCAACCACTTTTTCACAAGAATTCTTGTGCATATATCACCCCGATGATATTTTTATTTATTCCAAGTAAATTGTTCTCCAACGTGAAACGAATGTGTGACACTGCGCCCGAAGAATTATACTAAATTCTTTTGATAAAATATACGTGCACGTTGACCTAGTTTACATTATGCACAGGTACTCGTGTGCGGAACGAGAGTTTTCCTATAAATATATGCGGAAAAGTGTTTAAGCCATAGCTACGTTACTATAGTTGTAACATTTTTTCTCAACTGATTATCGGAGCTCGCTAGATTCAGCCTCGCGGGCTTAAAATCAAACGCGCAAAAACTCCTGCCACTTTTAATGATCAGCGCTAGTCTTTCTTATTTTATGTCGTTGGGCGCGAAGAGAAGGAAACTGAAAGAAATTTGACCGTAGCTCGCGGTATTATGAATTTCTGCAGTATTATAACGAGGCGATCAATTATACACGATGATTTTTTTTATGCAATCTTAGAAAGTTTTTAATAACCAATGGAAAAGCAACAAAGTGGATTTCCCAGCAGTAATGCGACAAAGGGGCCTTCGTGGCTTTGTAGTTTAATCTATTTCCCAGGAACTACAAGCTTTTTCGATAAATCCTACAAAACGTAGCAAAATTGCGCTCGAACGGGCAAAGAAATCCGAGCGCAAAACAAACTCTGAGTGCAACGCGATCGATAAAGGCTAACGCAACATTTCAATGAAACATTTCAGTATCTCTACCATTGCGAAAAAATAGCAACGTTATATGCATCGATAAAAAAAATTCCTCAGAACCGGAACCAATATTCCACTTTGATATCTTGAATTTTAATGCTTTTCCACATTTTTCCCTTAAGGAACGTATTTTCATGTAAAATTACTTCCACCTCGAGTCTGCTATATAAATATGGCTGAATATTTGCAAAATTAACGTGTAAATAAAAAATAAGAGATTCTTCTCGCATATTTTACGGATGTTTTTTACCCATTTGAAAGTTTCATCGAAACATTCAGGGAAGAAATAGTATAATCAAGCGCGCTATTTTTAAAAGTATGATTAGGCGCGCGAAACCCCATTTCCCGAGACTTGAGGGAGCATCGTGACTATGTTTTAAATTTTCCAAGCTGTCACTAAACATAGTTCGCGTCTGGAGGAGCGAATGAATTATTGCATCGCGGCCCCGAGACTCCATGGTATTACAAAAAACAGGGGAGAGGTAGCAAATTCGTTTAAAAGAGATAATCACTATTATAACACGGTCCGGTATGATTAGAAAAGAAGTGTCCTCCAAAGTATTAATAAGAATACTGCCTCTGATAAAAAGTCAAGGGGTCGCATAATTGAAATCTTATTAGACGGAAATGTCAAACACAGGAAATTAAAGGAGCACGCAAATAAACCTTAAATGCCAATGTAGGATTAACGTAAGGGGAATCGCTGAAAAACTAATGATCCAAATAGTCTCACGGCGATACCGGTGATAGGCAATTGCTATATTTTAACGAAATAACAATGCACGAGGAAACTACAATGCGTCTAGCAAGAAACACGGCAGAAATCGAAAAGGATTAAAAGTAAGCTGGAGTAGGAGCTCAAAATGAAAGGAATAAAAGTCCATTATCGCATTAATTAAAATCTTGCACGTACGAGTTTTGCCGCCAGAAAAAAAATAAAGAATCGTCGCGGCTTTAATTAAAATAGAATAGTACAGAAAAAAAAAAAAAAAAAAAAAAAAAAAACAGACGTAATACGAAAATGTAGAGAAAACTCTCGATAACAAAAGCAACGGCAATAATCGCAAAAATAACAATACTAAAAACAACGGCAAATAGACGCGATTGGTGGAAAGATTTGAGTTTCGATGGATTAAATCGAAGGATCGACGATAGTCGTGCAAGGGGAATCTTTTCGCACGTCCGCTGAAATTTTGCTAAAATAAATGGAAGAGACCGTGAAATTCTCGGAGAGTCAATTCCGCGAGATTTCTGAATGCAAAGTAAATTATGAAAACGAGTTATCCACGTATCGTAACGCGCTCCAATCGATATTCGATGTGCTCGATGCTTCCTTTGTGCGCCATATAACATTGTTTCATGGATATTTTCCTATTAATTTCAAGGACAGAATTTTGTAATGCGTTGGTGTGTGAGAAATGCGCGCGCGCGCGTGCACGTCTTTCATCCAATATCGAGTTTATTGAGAGCGCGAACGAGATAAACGAGTCTTTCATTAGAGAGTCCTTTCTTAAAACGAGTTAGGTACTCGCCCATATCCGTCCACTTCAAGGAAACATACGAGCTCAATGGCTGGTAGCCCTTTATTTATGCGCTACTGTGCCATAATATACAGACCAGTCATCTTCTGGAGTCTCGCCACTTGTTCAACCGTTAAATTTCAGAATTTACTCGACTTCTAAGAGGGAACTTAGCAACTGATGATAACCCCAAGAAAATTCTACTCCAACGAATGACCATCCGGGTTTATTTTAACCCAAACTTCCCCCGCATAATCACCCGAGGTTCTTTCCTCTTCTTCTTCTTCTTCTTCTTCTTCTTTTTCTTCGAGTACAACTTCAGGCACGTTTATCCGGATCACACGTGTTAATTTCAGTGTTCGAGTTGATTGGTTTTGTTAGCTTAATCCTTAAGGTAATCCGATTATAATGAACTTGTCGTCAGCGTTGGATCCAACTGGAGATGTAAAAGTTGCGCGTTGACGATTGTTCATCGGGGGATGGAGAGGGAGTACAGACGAGGTTGTATTTTGCGCGCGATAACTATAAGTGACGTGGCACGTTCGATTCCGAGAATACTCGGGTGATAAGCGATCGTTAGGTAAGTCATTCGATCTACGGGGATGGTCCATTCGATTGGAGATAATTCTCGGATATTACTTCTCTCTCGTTGCTGCTTATAATTCTCCTTGTGGAACCCATATTGCTTCGTTAAGAATCGCCAACTTAGCGCAATTAAGGAAATGTAAAACTCGGACGGACTCTCCCGCTTTAATCTTTTACCTGTACTCACGGTTTCGCCATTCGCGTTTAGATTTCTTTAGGAATGTAGAAAAACCATTTTAAATCCTGAAAAATGAGAGAGAAACTTCACGTCTCTTTGGGGATTTTTTAAATTCCCATTAGTTTCGAGAGTTGAATAAAGAAAGAGAGAGACAGGAGGAGAAAAAGTTAAAATTTCCCTATTAACGCGAATTTTCACATGTACTATTTTTGTTATACGATACAAGCTCTCTGCTCTTGGCTCTATGCGTGTTCTGAAACCTGAATCGCGATAGGAGGCAACGCTAAAACAATTAAAACAATTCTCACATTTTTTCACGAAATGGCCAGTACCCCTCCCCCCTCCCTTCCCTCGATTTTCCCGAAACGATCCTCGGTTTTCACGTTCGAAAGTTAAAGTGTCAAGTTAGTTTTTGGATTTAAGCCAGATTACTCTTTACGGCTTTTTGGCGTAGTGATAAAAAAGAGCGCATCGACGAGAAGCAAGAAGAGAACGCAAAAATCTGTTCATTGTTTGCCTCTTCGAACATTTCAGCGGAACGACAATGGCCATGGGGATTTTGCGTTGCACAGAGACACGATTATTTCAAGTAGCTTGTTTAAATTTGTCGAACAATTCGGTCGCTAACGTTGTCGAGGAGACTGAGAATTTTGAAAATTAATGGAACTCGAACAATGGAATGAAAGACGAAACAACGCGAAATTGAGAGAGTGACTCGCATAGGACGAATGGCGTTTCGAGTGAAATGCGTTTGCGGAAGTTGCTTGCGGCCCGTCGTTTTAAGTACGCGCATTAAGTTCTCCCTTGCTGAATTAATTCTCCCAGCTACATATTGATTTATATGCTCATTAGACTCAAATTAATTAATTGACTCGTCCAACGCTCATCGTCTTCGTGAGAATTTATTCGGCGTGGCACACTGATATCGCGTTTTTCTCGATTACCAGAATCAAATCAATTTCGTGGCCCGAAATTCTATTCCAGAAGAGAATGTGCGTGCGTGCGTGCGTGCGTGCGTACGTACGTGTTATAGAAGTCTTACGCGATAGCACACACCGCAGAAACCATTTGATCATATTTACCAAACTGAGATTCATCGACCGATCCACTTGATTATTGACCCTGCTATTGGCTCTCTGCGGTTAATTTAACTGCGAATCGAATTTTTCCATTCTTAACTCAGCCGACGAAACAAATTTGCCTATTTCTTGTTGCATTTTATTGGGCCGTATAGCGACGAATTTGAATTAGTAAGCGAGTCGAGAATTTCATTAGGAATTTGGGGACTTTAATCGTTAACGCGTTACTGATGGCTGAGTTCATTTCACCTCGATAAATTGACGTATTATGCACTACCGTCATCCGTCAATAAGCTGTTAATATTCGCTGTGTTGATTATGTTTGGAAGCTGTGCATTATGCACAGTAGCCACAATCGCATCGCCCCCGTTAATACATCGGATTTTATAATTCCAATTATTGAACAAGACCATCTTGGATGCAACGATTAAAACTGGCAATGATCAAATACAGACCCAAAAACCAAAGTCATAAAACGAGCGAAAGACAAACGAAAGAGTCTGATCTCTTTAAAGTCCATCTCCGCTCATTCCCGTTGGTTAAACTCTCGCGTCTCCCCGTAATTAAACCTGTTCCACTTAATTTTTATGATATCAAGCAACTGTTGATTCTTGAGGCTTCTTTTTCAATCCGATTACCTTCTCAATGGCTCGTTCGCATAAAGAACTCTAATGAATTGTGGGAAACATCAAAAAGCAGGACTCTTGGAATTTTGAGAATCGGTTGCATAATTTTTGGAATGCTGGTCTCTCAAGCTAAGAAGACAGCACAGTGGACCAGTAACGCTGTCTGCGCGAACTTTAAACCTCAGCATTCCAAAAGCTACCGAACCGATTTTCAAAAGACAAAAGTGCTCTCCTCCTTTAGACATTAAAGAAGTATTTCTGAGGAGTTCGGTTCGAATTGTTGAAGTTTTCATCGAACGCGTGAAAAATGGTGGCGGAACCGCAAGTAGATAGGAAAGGGAAGGGAAGGGGCAGAAGAAGAAGAAGAAGAGGCAAGGTTGGATAGTGGCTAGTTTTCCAGGCGGGGGGTTCACGGAAGAATAATATAGTGTTTGAGCATAGCACCGGTTATGGTGGTATGGGATATGTTTAACGGCCAATCGACGCGGCGACGGCGGTCAAAGCGAAGAAAGTGAGGAGCTAATGAGAGCTGCCAGGCGTGTACACGCCTGTGACCTCCACGATCCACACGAAGGCGCATTACGGTCACTTCCACACACGCACACGAACATATACACGTGCGCCTATGGTTCGCTCTATGCGACAAGACACGCGCGAGAGTCTCCGCAAAAGAAGAAAGCAGAGATCCACCCCTTAACTGGACCCAAAGCGTCCATTGTTTATCCCTCTGGTCGCGCCGCTATAAATAGGCAACCGGCCTCCTCCCCCATTCAGCCCCATCTTCAACCCTGCCTCGCTTTAACCTACCGACTATCTGGTCGACTTGATTTCGTTTCCAGCCAAAAGACCCTCTGGAGGCCACCAGCCGCGGGCTCACACTATTTCATCTCCTTCCCCTTTTTCCTATGGCCCTTCAAAATCCAGAATCCCAACACGACACTCCTTCTCTTCCTCGTACTCGTCTCTCCCAACCCCCTCGTCGTCTCTATCCCTTTATTACTCTCTTTTTAGCCGTTTTGCCTCTTCAAAATCTAGAATCACTACATTCATGGCATTCCCAGATCTCCTATAGCCGAGTCCCCCACCTTCCCCCTCTTGCTCTTTTCCACCACCCCTTCCCCTTCCTTTTCCTCTTCCTCTTCCTCTTCCTCTTCCTCTTCCTCTCGACTTCGCTACGATTTCCGGACCCCGACGCATTACCCAAGGGTCCACCGGGAAAACGGAAGCTATTCCGGATAGTATTATCCGGATCCCCCGCGATAATTCTGGAATTTCCGAAAATTGCTGAGAGTTATGGCGACTCTTGCGGGCACTCACCGAAGAAGGCGTTGAAGACGAAGAGCAGCTTCTTCTTGCGGAACTCGGATATCGGCATTTTGAATCTGGAAAAGGACAGGATTATCGTTTAATATTAATTTCAGTTGATTCGGATACGAGTAGATTCGTAAAAATGTCGAATGATCGAATAAACTCCTGTCGGATTAAAATAAAAATGTAACGTCACGTTCTTCAGCCCTAAATGCCCAGCCACCCCAGTCGCCATCAATCTTCGTTTAAAAAGCAATTAAATTATTTCCATTATTATTTTCGAGCAACCATGGGTGTTTTATCGTTTTATTTTAACCGAAATTTAATAACTCGATGTTTCGCGTAATTTTCTTTCGTATCAATGTCCGAAAGGTGTATGCTCAATACGAATAAACGGGTTTTTCAATTAGAAGAAAATTTACCAACTTTTGGAGCTCTCGGAGATGGCGAAAGTCTGTCGAAATCCTCCCTTTTGGCACGTTAGGACAACTAAGTGAATTTCAGTCGACTATCAACCTCTTATATAATATAATGCCTCACGTAAGTGAATGTTCCGAAAGATAAGCGACAATCCGTATCTGACGCAGTCTAGTGACGCAAATTTCCTAATAATTTCTTACTAACACGATACACTCTAATCCTCCGGGAATCTTAAAATATCATAAATGAGATTGCCAATCCCCAGATGACGTATGGCGATATCACTGTTGCCATTAATTTGCAGCGGTTCTTTGTGTTTAGCACGAAGGAAAACGACATACCGCCGGAGGCGATATAATTGGGAAATTAAAATTGCTCTTTTACATTATGGCCAGATGGCTTGTGCTGAAAAACGACGAGAAAAGAAACTTTCACGTTAATTTTAGAAACACACAGGATTCGTTTTACATTTTTTTTAATTTTTTCTTCTTTTTTTTATTTTTATGCTTAACTCTGAGCATTATTAATTTTGGTTAAATTGAATCGGACGGCACATTATATATTTTTACAAGTATTAATTGATTTATATTTTTTCTTTTTTTGTTACTGAATTAACAAGTATTACATCTCTTCGTACTCTGAATAATTTATCACATATTGATTATGATAGTTTATAATTTATTCGAGAGTGATCCATATAGTTCCCATAGTTATCATCTAATAATTTATTCATCCATTTTATTGTACTCCGTAGGATGACTCATTCTAGAATAAAAATGGAGAGCTTTTGCTTTATTTTTAATTCGTGGAGCAGTAGTCGTTCAGTAGTTTCGCGTGTTTATCTAGAAAATACGAAACATAAAAATCTATTTCTCACGTTAGTTTCCGAAGAGAAACAGTTTTCATTTTCAAAGGACTTTCCCATGTGCTGTGTCACATCCTACTTTTAAATTAGAAATAAATATCGCGTGATTTAAATAAATACGGAAGGAAAGTATATTTCATATATCAAACTACATAGTTGTAGGATTTAGGTTAATTTCATTCTGCCTTTCAAATAAAACTGAAATTAAATCGACGTACTCCACGATGGAAAATATACAATTCGTTTTTGTGTGAAAAGGATTATACACGACTTCTCATATCAGGTAGCTGCATCAATCTCACTTTCTTACAAATACAATTTTCTAAACTTTACAAAGTAATTCAATTTAGCTTTGCGTCCAGGGAGGGAGCGAAATTGTCTCCCGTTTTTAAGTGCTTCTTGAATAATTCAATTCTTAAAATCTCATTTACAGTCAGACTGACTTGGTGCAACACGAGAGCACTTTGTTACAGGAATCTTAGAATTAGAAACAGTTATAACAACATTATCATTTTTCCTCGAATACTCCTGTCAGGAGGCAAAAGTTGAAATTTGAAAATTTATAATTGTTTTCACTTGACATTAAATAAAACATTGTCTAAAGGGATAGAAGAGGAGATGCATGCCTCTCTGTGTACACCTCCAAATTTTTAATTAGCAATATGAAATTATTAGCTACACGAATTCAATGCGATAAATGCTTTTGCTGGAAAATTAATACCGTACTATAAATAGCATATAAAATCAATATCGTATTTAGGAATATGCTTAAGTAATATTAATAGCATTAAATAGCCCCTCCGCCCTCACTAACAAATATTGAATGAAAATGCGAATTCCTACTAATTGACGAGTGCTCTATTACTTTTAAATATACGATTTATTTACCCGCGCTAAAATCTTTCGAATGAAAGGTACCGCTGAAAAATATCTCAAAAGTATTTATCTCAATCTACAAATTGTTAAATTGATGGCTCTAGCTCGCACGGTATTTAAATATTTCTGAAGTTTCAAATTATGGGCGCGAATCGTTTGATCAAACATTTGCAGAGCTACTTTTTTTTTATAACTATTTAACCTGAGCGAATGATTCTCGCCGGATCGTCAAGGTCACTCATGACGTAAGCGCATACTAAATTTAAGCAATTGTATAATTGCGATAAATTGCTGATCCTTTCAGTTAACGAAGTATCGCAGGACCCTCTTATCTTCTATTTATCTTCGCTTATCGGGCTATTCACCCGTAATTCCTTTCTTTATCTTTAGCGAAATTTGCTGTTTGATGTTGAGATTATGTTGCGGAACAAAATGGCGGCAGTGATAATTTCCTGTTAATATTCTCGATGCACAGCTATTGTTTCTGCATTATGAAACTGTGTTTGAGGCTACACATTCTTCGCTTAGCAATGAACGTCAGAATAATTGAACAAGCTCGAACTGGGTTAATCATTACTGACAGCGATAGGATTATCGCTAGATCCATCATCGTTACTATTGAGATTTTTTAAGAAACCCTGTTAAAAAAAGTAGCAGTTGTTAGAATAATGAGCACATCGAGGAATGTCCAAGCGACTTTTAGAGGCTCGGCTAATTTCTCGATTAATCCCATATTTTTTCGCGTTGATAAAAATATTATCTCTCGTTTGGGGCCTAATTCCCGTAAAACCCGTGACGTAACGAGATCAAAATTAGAAAGTAAAATGTGAAAAGTCCAGTAAACGATGCGATAAATTGATTAAGAGGAGCGACGAATGAAGCGATATTGTTGTAAAGTAAAGTTTGTCGCCTTTGGTGGCTGGGACCGAGGGCGAAACATAGAAAAGCTTAACGAAGTATATTTCGATGGAAATTGCCGAAAAACGCGCGTATTTGTTTTTTCGTTCGTGAAATGAACGTGTTTGGAAATGAAATTCGCGTACTGAAAAGAAACTGAGAACGGGAAATAGTAGAATATTCGCGAAAGGTCAATACGGCCCACAAAATAATCCTGATAGATCAAAAGCGACGAATTCACCTTTGAACGGTGGAAGAAATGATGCAAATTTAATGAGAATTCGCGTCGAAGCTGTTGAAAATATTAATCCTCGGGAGTTTCATTAAATAAGTACTGCCTCGCTTAAGATGTATAGAAACTTCAAATTGAAAATGCGCCCTGGATGGTTTCCGCGGCGGCGCGTCAAAGTAACTTTATATTCCTAATAAACCAGGTGAACTACAACCAAAGCGCGAAAAAAGAAAAAGTATGAAAAAGTCCAGTAAAAGCAGCAGAGAGATCTAAAACATCGTTTTAATCGCCAATTAAATAACGAGCGAGCTACGCACGAATAATTAGAGACGCGAGTTCATCCCCGAGTACTCGTCAAAGCGCAAGGGGAGAATGAATGTTTTAGACAGACGAAAACTTGCTCGATCGAGCGCACCTGTATAATCTATCCTCGCGCGCGAGGAGATTCCAGTAAAAACTGAACGTTTCAACTAAAAAGATCAGTGGTTACCGAAAGAATCGATTATGGAGGAATAAGGGGGTTGAAGGCAAAGGGAGGCAAAGGCAAAGTGGCGGTAGCCGCGAATTCATCGAATTCTCATTCTCCGAACGCAAGAGGAGGATCTCACCGGCTGCATATCAAAAGTAACATTTTTCACGTGTGCCCGATGCGAAGGGGGTGGAAGGGCGAGCACGCGAAAGAGAATAAAAGAGTGGAGAGTGGTTTTGAGGGAGTTCCAGCGGCGTCGTGGCATCGTTCCAAGCATTGGTAACAACCGCACGAGACAGGACTCCCCAAGATTTTGACTCGAGATTCAAAGAATAACGAAAAGAATCCAAAAGCGAAAAGATATTTTCCATCGGTGGAGCCACGTTGGGTCCCGCATGCAGGGCTTTTCGTTCGCGCCGGCGCTTTCATCCGCCTAATATGATACTTATTGTAGTTTGTAGCTCCCGCGAGAATGCGGAGTTATAAATTCTGCATAAATTTAATACCAGTTAATAATGTTTAAATATTACACGAACGTTCTCATTGTTCTCGCGGCTTTGTTCCGCTATAAATAAAGCGCCGCTGCTGTATCTTATACGTCCAGAGACGTATGCACTGGATTTTATTGTACGTTATAGGTGTAAATATATGTGGGTTAGGGGAGCGCGTGCCAATATTGAAACGTTTCGACATTGTTTCCACGGCGCCTTTATTTTTCTTGAGTAGCGCTGCTGCTGCATCCATATGCAAAATGGAGAACCGTGAGAATTGCGAGGTCTCCATCATCCTCCTCCTTCTCCTCCTCCTCCTCCTCCTCCTCCGCGCTTTAGCGATTCACCGGCAGCCACGAGAGATAAAGCAAAAGAAGCTGTAAATTTTTTAAGCTCGCCCGCGCATCACGAGCCAACTCAAATAATAGGAGAGAAAATCGCGTTGATAAATTTTCAGATGGATTTTTAGATTTCTCCGCTTATCTCTCTTCCTCGTGAGTTTCCTCGAGGAATTATAACTCGGCGATTCCTAACCAATACGTGATTGTCTTTCGTAATAGCTGTGCAAGTCGCTTTTTTCGAATTATTTCAATTTATCCGGAGTTCCCCCTCTTTGTTCGATATCCTCTATTAAATTCTGCGTTTTCCGTTTGGTTTGAGATAATTCATTTCGAAACGTGTACAGTATATCTGTACTTTTCTTCTTCTTCTTCGTCTTCTTCGATTACTTGCTAATCTTTTTATCTTCTCTGCCCTCGCTCATTTTACCGAAGGAATCTCCTGAGTGAAATTTGCTTCCCTTTAATTAATTGCTAATTTCCCGTTGTTTGCTTAATGCCATTATTTCTTTCTCTGTGTGTTTTTAGTTGTAAACAAGTTTATATGTCATTCTTTATCGTCACTCTATGCAAAGGGCAATTTGTATTGCCCGCAAGCTTTCTGGATCTATGCAAAGTCGGTGAGAATCATCTCTTTGAAAGTTTCCTCTGCAATGTTGATGTTTCAACTCCTTTGTACTCTCAGCTGGTGTCCGGCAATATTTCAGCACATTTCGCCTCAAGTTACACGGAAAAACTGTAATGACTCTTCCCAGAGGCGCTAAATTTACGGCAAGGTCAGGTTTTCAACGAGGAAACCTTAACTAGTATCCGTTTCCGATGTGCTGAAATTTCAGGTGCACGCATTATACGCTACTGCCCTTATTAATATTGCACCTCTTGAAAAAGGCGATAAAAGCTAACTGTTTATTCGCTTTTACTCGAGAATGTTCAAGTAATTTTTATCTCGAGTCGCGCGCGTATGTGGTCTAGCGTATACTTTTATATTAGGTTTATTACCACAAACGGTACGAGGGGGGTGAAACACAATATACTTTAGTCAAGCATAAGGCAAGAATCGTATAACTTGTTTTATTTCACAGCGAAAAGCTTGCCGAAGTGAAATTTGTGGAAATCCATCGATGGGGATGATATAAAATTATTCAAGTCGATTGTCGAGCTCGCTTGGTGGAATAAAAATTGTCTCTAAAAATCGAGCTGTTTCCCCATACTCTCGATATATTTCGTTCATTTAAAGATTTCATCTGTTATTTACGATTCGAGAGTTGTAAAAGAAAAATGAGAAATTTTACGGACCCGTGACCCTTTCAACTTGTATTTTCTCCGATATGAAAGCTTGCATTCATTTTTAGGTCTATATTCCCGGTGAGTTTTGTCAAAGAAAATCTTCCCCCTCGATACGAGAGAATTATTCTAATGATGCGATTCGATTAGATTAGACTATTTTCCCTATAAAATTAAGAATTTCTCATCAACCACGAGGTAATAAAATAGCGACGATACCGGGCACCTGCAAATGCTCTGCTGCTGCTGCTGCTTCCTTTTACGAGCTTCGGGAACCCAAAGCGGGAAAAATAATTTTACTCGTATATTCCCGGATAATCATAAGTACACAAGGCACGGGAATTCACGGAATTCAGGTTATCAGAATGAATATGGTGGGAGACGCGCGGATAAAGTATAATATTTGCATTATTGCTATATTAAACTAATTTAAAATATCATGCAAAAATAAAGAGTTTTTAACAAACAGCAGAATGCTAAAGTATCCAATAAAGCTGGAAATCAATTCTCTTTATTACACAGTGGGTTAGTAGCGATGCAGTTTTTCAAGTGAAGCAATTTTACAGAATCTCTCCCTAGTCGAATGAAACGTTTTTAAAAGAGTATTATACAGGACTCTTGAGTTTGGCCGAAGAAATTTTTCGCTTTCGCTAAATCGATTGCTTCGAAAAGAGTTCTACTATTCAGTAGGAAAGTCCAATGGGAAACTAAAATTCAGAATAGTAATTAAGTCCTCGTGTTGTAACTCGCGGAAAATCAAAAGCGTGCAAAGTGAGGAAATTCGTGGAATTCGGGTTTTATCATAGTGAATGCAGCAGCGGGGCGAGCGGATGGAGGACGTAATATTTAAATTATTATTAAAGTTGTCCTGAGTGGCTCCTAAGCTTTACGCTTACACGCACACTTGGCAGACTTCCAAGGCTGCTGGGGATGCTCGTCAAGTTTTTTAGAACCATTATCATCCTCATCAACTTTAACGTTGTCGCTGCCTTGTTTTGGGCGTTCTAATCACGATATCAAAGCCTCGAGAGAGGAGCTTCTCTCACAAAAAATCACTTTTCATGTAGGGGTGCTTCGCGTCCCGCACATTATTTCCCGTTATTCCAATGAACACGCGTATAACTCGGATTCGGAAAATCCTCTCGAGGCTCAAATTCACCCTCCGCCTGTACGTGGAATATAAGAAATTTCCCGCTAACTAAACATTTCGAAGGCAAAGTAAAAATGCATATCCCAAATGAAAAAGAAAGAAAAAACGCAAGAACACGCATAGCGAGTTCACGAATAGAAGTAGAAATAGGTGATGGTGGGTGGTGGTGGTGGTGCATTCTGTCAACGAGTCTAAATGTACATTTTCGCTCAAAAGTATCCGAGGGAAACAGAAACGAGCAAAACAGACACGCGAAGGTGACGAAGGAAAAGGAAATAAGGAAGAAAAAGCGAGGAGACCGGAGGAAAGTCGTACAAAAGCACTGAATTTTCATAAAACAATATTCTACGCGCGCTACTAGAATTTCTTTTGTTAATTCCATTCTACTCTGTTTAAGACAAATTTATATCGTCGTTCTTCGCTACCGGGTGAATAATGCACAGTACATCACCACGAATGCGCGTGCACGCGTGTAAATAGGAAATAAATATAAAGTAAGGAAATATAAAGGGGAAAATAATTATAACCCCAATATTTCGAGTCACGACAGTGGTCACGGAGAAATTTATCGGCGGGAGATTTCGATCGAACGTTTTACGAGCATCGGAGATCCTCGCGGTAACTGAATTTAAAACGGGACGAGGACACACAATAAAAAGTTTGCTTAGGGCGAATATCGGTCGACCGACGTGCTCTCTCGGTGAAATTTTTGTTGTTCCTATGCGTAAAGTTGTTGCGCAACGTTACTTCCAGTTGAATTCCGTACTAAAGTTTTCTCATTAAATCGTTGCTAGTGGCATATTATTCGGTGCGCCTTGCTTGGAATGAAAATATAAAGCGGTCGTTCGGTCAAGATATACGCACATACCGGAAACGTACCCTTGTGCCTCGCGTGCATTTCCTTTCGGGTCTTCGAGCTCCGCTGAATGCGTCGCGTGTATCCATGGATAATAATATATTAACGAGATGGGAAAAAGCAAAACGTGTAAACTACTGAAAATCCACAAAAAAAATAGTCGAGCAAGACAAGAGAAAAGTACGAGGAGAGAGAAAAATTGTGGAAATTCGCGAGAGATCGATATTAAAATATTCCTACGACATGTAAAATTGCATTCTGGCGCTTACTCCCTTTTCTTTGATTAATCTATCGATGCTTCAGATATTTATCATTTTCCAGAGACAAAAACCGTGTCTTCCTGTATAATGCAGTAGATTTAAGAACTGCTTTCAAAAATCCTGAATTATATATACATCGCGCTGGAGTTACGCGAGAACCATCAGTGACGTTCAAGCTTTCATCTCGTCATCTTGTTTCTTTTTTCACGAAGGACTAATCTTTCCTCAAATAGAGAGAGACGCGTTGGCAATGCGAACACCTTGCGTTGCAGCCATCGGCTTATCGTCGATAGGAGTTTCTCCCTATTGAAAGTAGATTTGATCGAATGTTTAAAGTTTCGTCGCAATTGAGCGTTCTCTCGAAAATGATCATTATCTTATTTCCGTTCGGTAGGTCTGAATTTACCGTAGGCAAAGAATACACGTTGCAACTGCTAGCCCGTTGGCTTGTCATCGTGGAACGCTCCCGGTGATTTAATTAAGCATTAAAAGCCGCCAATAGAATATAAGTGTGTCACAAACACATGTGCATGGTGCAGTTATGGCCGGCTACAACGACACTCTTTACGTCTTAATGAACAAACTGGTCATAACCCATTGCCATTGTCCTGAACTTTTCTTGCCTACTTGCTTGCATGCCTTATTACCTCCGGCAAATATTGCCTCGTCGTACATTTATATTCCTTATCGCGAACATTCATTTTGAATTTAAAGAAAAATTATATCGCGGCTCAATTAATATGAAACGCTCTCCCTCACCTGCATTCGAGTAAATGGCAATTAGCCTAGATCCATCCAGTGAAAAGCAGAATAAATATTTTATGGTTGCTTCCCAGAGTTATTTTTAACATAAACAATGGACATTTTTTAGTCGCCATTTTTGGATAATTTTCACGTGTATAATCTTGTAATTAGAGTGACGTGCGACGAAAGAAAATAAATTGTAGCTCGGTAAAGTTGGGAGAAAAGACTTTTTTACTCGGTAATGGAAATGGCATTGAATAAGAGGAGGAAGGGAGAGGGAGGGGAAGGAAAAGGGTAAGGGTAAGGGTAAGGGCATGGGGAAGGAGCAAGAGAAGGGAAGGGGTACGTTTCATAAATCGCGTGGATGGATGAAGATAAGGAAATATTTGATCGGTAGTGCTTTTTCACGTTGATGGAAGAGTGATGCTGGAATAATTAGTTATCACTATGGTGAGTAGCGAAGTAACACAGAAGCAGCGCTTGGATAATTGAAAGTGGCTTTGTGCATAACGAAGTTGGCCCGTAATCAAAGTAATCCGATTGCCTTAGGGAAATTTCACTAAACAATAGATGAAACCTAAAAAAGCGTGTGCAATCTCTTTTCACCCAGCTAATGTCTGATGTTTGCACGCTAAAACCAAGTTTCTTACGAGCTTTACGAGACCCAAGCTTGCAAGTATCATGTTTTTCCGCCAAGAGATTCTCACCGGATTCGCAAGAAACTTTCAAAGAAATCCAAAACACCACTTCGCCCTTTCCGCACACGGTTTTATCTGGAAATGCCGAGGATTTTACCTTTCGCGTTTAATGCCGCTTCTTACCCCTCCTCGCAACCCCTTTTAATTCCGCTATTTTCAACGTGTATTTAGTAGAACCCTGTACCTGTGTAGGACGCGATGATTCGCGTGACAGGACTACAATTTAAACTGCGAGGATCAAAAGAATTTCCATTTGATTCTCTTCTCTATAATTTTCCCTCCTGTTTTATATAACAGACTTTCCTTGCATTTTCTGCAAAACGCGAAAAGATTTCAAAAAGAATTTACCACTCTCGATACGCACGATTTATCTTGCAAATTGACCTTTCCTCTCTGCTCAAAATACATAGAGCTCGATCCTTACGGAGTTAATGAATAAACTCTTGGGGAGAGGGATTCATTTTTTGCGAGATTTAGTTAAATTTCTACAAGACTTTTTTTCGAGCTTTTTTTTTCACGTTTAAAATTACAAAGAATCCTCTCGGCGCTCGCGCATTTCTGATGTAATTTTAGATTTTATAGTTTCATTTTACCAAATTGAAGAAAGAATTTAAATTAAATCATCGAATTCAACTGCTTCCGTTGCTTCAGAATTTGCGATTGAAATCATCTTAGCGAATATCCTGCAACATCTTTCCCTTGAAAAGATTGTCAAAATCGACGAAAAATACTTATCCTTTTCCCGCAGGAGGGAAACTATGTCGAAAGTATACAGTAATCCCTCAGACGAGTGAAAACTTTAAGCGGGAGATTGAAACATCGCGAAAAACTTCATAATCTACCTTCGTAAGGTAGATCCTGGCAATGTCTTTGGCGTGTAACGAATAAGCAAGTCCTCGGAAATGGAAAAATGTCAACAAATTAAAGGACGACTTCTTGCAGAATTCAATTTCAATTCGTATTGATGTACATGCGGTATGGCGCGTCCCTCTCGTAATTATGCAATTTCCTTTTCAAGCTATTTATTAATAACCTCCGAATTCAATAAATGACATTCAATTATATTTGAAGTTTAATCATTTCAATTAAACGCAATACATTGGGCGTCATTCTTAATTTTAAAAGCTTTCCTGATAAACGTCAAAGAATATTTATTTGGTTTCCTTTAAATTAACTAGATTCAATGTCTGATTTATGCGACGTTTAAAAGTGGATATAAAAAGTGCATAAATTCTGTTGGGAGAAAACGCGCATTACCACTTTGAGAGAAAGAGCAATAAAATAAGTATTTTGCAAGTAAAAATATATGGGTTATCGATCTGTGCCTTTCAACTTGAAATTTTTCTTTGCAAAATTCTATATTGAGTGAGGTAAGGTTCTCTCGATAATCGTTCCCTTTGCAACTTTTCTCATTCTTGGCTGGAAGAGATCACGGAAATAGGTAGAATATTAAAAGAAACACTGTCAAACACTCATGTAGGGAATGGCGATAAAAATCGCCATAAAAGTCAGAGCAACAAATAATCGTAAATGGTATAAGACAATAAAAAGCTTTAATGTGTAATCCGTTTCATTAGGAGTAACTGCCGTGCAATACGAATTTAATTGTCAGCTATAAAAGATCGGAAAACTTATGTTCGAGTTTTGGAGTTTGAATGAAACTTAATTACGCAAATGGAAATAGATCGAAGAAATTGTAATTTCTATAAATAAATCGGTCTGTATCGGTAGGTTGATTGAGAGGCCACTTCAGCCGAACGATAGTCACCGGGGGGACCGAGGGCTACCAAAAAATAAGATCCCTCACGCTAACTTTTAAGCTCTACGCAAATCTACCAGCTTGTTTTGTAAAATCAGGCGAAACTCAAACTAACTAAGTGGATTGGAAGAAAATTATATTTTCTCCATAACTAGCAAGTTACACACATATAAGTTAATTTATTCGATATAACGAGCGCGCAATTATATATAAAATATACAGACCGAGTTAAGATTAGAATAAATTTGAATTTAATTTCAAGCTGTGAAATTCCAGCAAACTTATGCCGGGGCTTTTATTTTAGCGAAAGTGGCTGTACATAGATGAAGCTTAGAAAGTTAGTTAAGAGAAACATCCATGCGTTTAATACGAGTTATCCTAGTTGCAGTGCCGACATAATGGAGGAAGCTTGTAACTCCTCGACTCTCTGTAACATTTCGTCATAACACGACGATAGTGTATGCAATACATTTTAGAGTTGTTACGGAATCCGAATTTGCATTCTAAAAGTAGTTCTGGACGCTATTGTAACTACGAAATATGAACTATGTATAAGAGAGGTAATCTTATCGATATGTATCCTCATACAGATCAAATTCTACCCTCTGGCATGACGAAATCTTCCCACGCGAACTATTCTCGGGAAACGATGAAAATATTAAAACTAAAACTAAAACTAGAACCACGTAGGTTCAAGGCAGTGCTGAGCAAGGAAGCGAATAAATGTCGAAGAATAAACTTTTTCAGAGAACATAACTATAAGTATTATATTTCCTCCGCGATAAATTTGAAATTTTGAAGCATTTATGAGTCTGAAACTAATAAGCCATAAACTCTGCCGAAGATATTACAGTATTAAAGTGATATCTATCCCATTACGTTAAGCTCGCTGAGTTTCCTATCGTCGAAACTAAAATAATCTTTTGATACACTAAGAAGCTGTATGACGTCTTTTCTCCGATATTTGCAATGATTAGACTTGCAAAACAGTTTAATGGTGCGTACGATATGGGAATACGCGTTCGTAGCGTTGCACTTGACAAGTGAATGACCACGAGGAATTAAGTCGACGATTGAAGTCATTTCCCCCGTAAAATGAAAATTGAGCGCGTGCGAGAGACACTTATCGAAGATCCCGAGGAGGAATCTTTTCAAGGAAAAGTTTCTTGGTTCTCGGAAATGCATTAGACTTCGTTGAAGATGTTAAATTGTCGCAACGTGCGCACGGGTCGTCGATTGAGCTTAAATGGGCCGCACAAACGAAACCGGAAGTCTCGTTTGAATCGCGCAACACATTGATTGGACAGTGCACGTTGAGTGTCTGGCACGTGCAATGATCGACTCAAGCTTTGAATGGGAACTTGACAAATTACGATCTAACATGGTTATCTACCATGCATCAATCGACATTTCTAAATATCTCGAAATAATAAGGCCTCTTTTGCTGAAAAATTTCATAGTAATTGCAAATCGTCAAATTCGACTGGGTAAAGTGAAATTTTCTCAAGAACCACTGTTATTGCGCTTCCTGAAACAATGGGTAATGTAGTTGAATAAATTAGGCATGCAATTACCGGAAATCTTAGCACCCCTTCATAACTTTGAAAATGGCTGGGTGAAAACGTCCTTATCTACTAGTTAATTATCCACACTGTGCTCACTTTCCAACTATTTCCTAATATTTCGATCGAGAGAGATGATGGGGTATTGCATAAAGACCGTCGGTTATTCGTCATAAATAAGACGATCAAATTATCAACGTAAAATCTATTTAGTTGAAAAATAAGATAATCAGTAAGTTTTAATTAAAAACCACGACGTGACTTTTAGTTCAAATCCCCGGATAACCATGATGTCCTGGATCAACGAGATAATATTTAATCCAAAAAAAAAGGGGAGAAAAAACAATAAAAAGACAAGAACAAAGTTTTATTTTTGTTTTGATAATGGCACTTCTCTCCTGCGAGGAAAGTTTGCCAGTTTTTGAAGATTTTTCACGGATACTCATACATCCTTGGAGTATTTAAGAATAAATTTAATTCGTGAGCCGATTGGCCTTGAAGATCAATCTTGGATAATTACGATATCCATGGATCAGCGGGATATTATCGAACAGTCCATTTCAAATCCGGCGCACTGGGGATTAGCAGAAATTCCAATGACGTCAGGGAAAACCTGGTTCCGATTGCTACGGAACTTCGTTAAGCGATCTGATGCTTTACTCAAATACATCCCTTCAAACTGCTGGATTCCAGATATTGTGGTAATTGCATCAATCAGGGCTGCAGGATCAGTCTATGAATTCTCACAACTGTTTTTCTTATTCGTGGTTTGCCAGCTTTCGCTTTTGTGATTTCGCTAAAGCGTTAATGTCAAATTTTGTAAAATTCTGGAAACGAGCATTCCTCGACGTGGCCAATTCAATTAGAGCCAGTTATGACCGAATCAGAATTATCAGGTCGGTCAATAAATTCACGCGCATTCTTGGGATTTCCGAAGAAGTATTTGTAATTAAACCAGTTTCACACACAGCGTAGAACCGAATTTTATCGAGATCATAGAATTCAGTGTGTTCGATTCGAGTCGAGTCGATTCGATTGTTCCTCATGATGCGATAGATCAAGTTGACTGACCAATGAGTTTTTCTTATCATAGCGCGACCGCAAAAAAGAAATTACTCTCATATTCTTCTCCTTTCTGACTGCGCTTTTATGTTTTGTTTCCAGTACAAGTACCGAGAGAATTCTCGATTCGCGAGGATGTCGCTCCTCGTGTCTACCGGAGATTTTCTAGGAACCCGTGGAATTAGTTCACTCGACTGCTCCTCCGACGGTTCTACCAAACAAAGGTAAGAAGATCGGTAAACTTCTCGTCACTTATTAGCGATTCAAGTTTCGCAAAGACAAAGATGCGAGATTGATTATATCTCTTTTCAATTTCGCCGGCCAAACAGAGACGAATTGAAAGAGGATAATTGACCACTTTCTTCCCGACGAGTTTCCCTGCACATTTCGTTTTCAATCTGGAAAAAGTTTCCCCCTTTTAAGTGGCCAGGATGCTGGAGCTCTTAGGACGCCTCTTGCATTTTGCGCGCATTAGTTTCGCGCGACTAAATTTCACTCTGACGCGAAACATTAAAATTGTTGAAACGTTTAATTTGGACGATTTGCAAAGTCCTTTAAAGAGATGCGATGCGATGCGATGCGATGCGATGCGATACGATACGATACGATATGATAAAGAAAAGTACATTTGAATATTTGATTTAGACGCTTTTGTTATCTTATGCAGCGTGCCAGAGATCCGTTTTCCATGAAAATGTTATCTTGCACTGAATATTCCGTAGTGCAAGGGGTGTGAGTAAAAACTTGTAGATATCGCAAGCTCTTTGAGTTAGCATCATCAATCCTTGCCACATTTAGCAGAAAAGTTTTCCATAATATTGCTATCCAGTCGTGTATACTGATAGTAAGGAGAAAAGTTTGCTTTTATACTTGAGTTCGTTATTAGCAGGTAGCCTTGATGCGGTTAATTTATCATTCATCATTCCCGTTTCATCCCCCTCCCCCCTCTCCCCGGCCCTTTAGCTTTAATTAATATTACAATCGTTATTGGCTCGCTTCCTTTTTTTCCGAATTATTTTCCGTTCTCCTCGGGAATTTTCTCCGGATGATTCGAGCGGATCGGTTCTATTTTTTTCCCCCTCTTTCCTCCGATTTTTATTATTTTTTTACTTTTTTTTTGTTTTTTAAAAACTTTAATATAGGAAGAATAATTTGACGCGCTTAAATTGATAAAGGCATTATTACTTGTTGGCGTTTGAAAAATTCTTGACGGTTTATTCCGCGGGAAAATCCTCGCAATTTACCAAGTCATTGAAATAATAAAGAATGGTCTCGCGGAAATTGAAAAATATTTCCCGAAGCCAGCAGCCGCGCGTCCTGATTTCAGGAAATCCCCATGCCAGGCTTCTTTGTCGTTTACGTAGTCACAAGTTCTGCGCTACTTTAGCAGAGATATTAGCAATAACGTGAGAAAGGTTCTTTTCCGCGCGCTGAGAGCATACGTAATTCTGCCGAGGACGCTAGAAAAATATACATAATGCCAGCGTATCGAATTTACGAAGTGCGCAACTAAAAATACGCTTATCCATGGAGTTCTCTCGACCATTAAAAGGGAGAAGCGCTCGAGTTTTCCCAAATGTTTTTTAAACGTTGACCCACGGGGGTAGTGGCGCGCACATTACATCGAGAGAGAAACGCCGAGGGAACGCTAATAATTTAATCGAAAGATAATTGATCTCGTGAAAAAGCTAAAAATCGTGCGCGTGAAATTTTCAGAAATCCATGGATACTCCATCGAATATTTCTAGTATTTTCCCATGGTGAGCCGAGTGCTGAAATGAATATTGCACACATGCAAATCATTTTTCTCGCAGCATCCGCCGGATAATGGAAACTTTTCATGTACATCGAAAATGCTTTGTTTTAAGTTAAGGTAGGCGTAGGAAATAAAGAATAGCCTCTTTCTCTCTCTCTCTCTCTCTCTCTCTCTCTCTCACTCCCTCTGTGTGATACGTGATAGAATCGCAAAATTCAACAATCCAACAAGGCTATCATTTTTAATTGCACGTGTCGAGGGCGTCAAGCACACCAAAGTATTTTTACTTTTCCACCATTCGTTCTCCATGTCCACGTTTTGTTAGCGCTATTCAACCGCAAACGTTGCCTATATATCGCTATAAAAGTATCAAGTTCAGCTGTTTTACCATGATAGACACCGATACAACTCTTGATGAAAACTCGTATAGTTTTTTCAATTATTAAAGCGTGAATTTTTTTTATTTTCCTTTGGCTTTTTCTTTCGGTGTTTTTGTTTTTTTTTTTCTTTTTCATATCATTCTTTACCGAAAATGTGTTTTTTCGAGAACTATATCATCGATTTGTCGAGTACAATTATTTGTAAGAAGCGTCTGTAGAATTTAAATTGAAATTTAATCATTGTTTTTTTCCAGCCTTTGTTCGTCCGTCTTTCTCTCTCATTTTTCCTCTTACGCATTCTCACGAATTTTATTGTCAAAGTAACAGAGTAAAATTGTACAAGCGTGACGTCGGCATTGTGCTGAATTTTTAGAATTTGTTTGATTCCATTTAGAGTAAAAGCTCGCACTTCCTTTATCTCGCGCAACTAATTATCTCCATCTGTTGTCGCGTAAATGTTTATTTATCGAGCAATTACACGGTACAGGGAAAGTTCGGAATACTAGGCATCGTTATTTCAGCAGGCAAAAGTAATGCGGGTCATGTTCTTCGCTATCTGGTAAATGTATGCTGTGTATCCAGCAGAAAAATATGATTTGTACACACACTGTATATAACGAGGCATCGAAAGTGCCGTAAGGCCAAGCGATAAACCCTGGACAGACCAAGTTCGCTTTTAATAATTTTTAACCTGGGAGGATCCTAAAGTCTCTCTCTCTCTCTCCCCACGCAGAACGGGTTTCGTCGTTTTGCTTCCGACTATTCCTCAGGGTGCACCATCCGTAAAATTATCCGTTCGCAAACCAAAGGAAAATGCGATGCGCGAAAAGCCAAAGAACTCTTAATCGAAAAACTGAGTACAAACTCCAATGCAATAATTGAACGATAGGAAGATTCGATGAAAATCGAGTACATGAACATAATTCTACTCTTTTGGGAAAAGAGAAGAAAAACCAGAAAAAATTGCATTCCGATGTACAGCGAGAGTAAAAGAACGAAAGTAAAATTGAACGAACAAATAGCGCGTTTAGATATGTCCGTAGGCAATTCAGGTACAAAGGAACCACCCCGAGTTTTCGCACAATGGGAGAGGAAGCTAATTATTCGGTTAATAAGCAACGCACCGTGAATATCTTGGTATCCGAAGCAGTAGAGTGGGTAGTCGGTAAGCAGATAATGGGCCAGGTAAACTAACTGGTTTACTTTGACTATCAAGAGCCACTATCGGTGTGCACGGTCCTCCACCAATGCTTTGTATCTGCCAATAATCCCACGGGTGATGCACTCCGGAGAACATCCCCCGGGAAATGTTACGAGGAAAATCACTGTTACTTCCTTTTTATTAAGCCATATACCGCGCATCGCTACTGCTATCTCCACGTTTACCGCGTTCCAAGTATTTAGCTTATGTTCCCTCTCGCGTAATTTACTTTTGATTCCGGCGAATCTCCTGCCTGACGCAAATGGGCCGTTTTGTTAATTCATTATTAAACTCCACTCTTATATTGGCCGTGCTACGGACGCGAATTTATTTCACTCGGGCGCATCTATTCGAATTGATTTATATTCCACGATTTATTCCCTGTAGTATTTGCTCGTGACAAGCGTTTCCCTTATCGCGCAGACTGCGCCCGATGATTCTCGCATAAAGAGTTTCCGCGATTTGTGCGCATTCCATTATGTACCTTAGCTCCTCCATCATCCATAATACATCGGAATAAATATGTTTCGGCAGATTTTCTCCCGAAACCGCGAGCCGCGGATGTCTCGGGGAAGCATCGCGATCTCGAGTTCCTCCACTTATTACGTATGGACGCTATCGCGTAAATGTGGGGTAACGCGATCGATGGGAATAAATTCTCTCTCTTACGGGGAGTCGATACGTATAATTTTTTATGTATGCTTTTTCTCGTGCAGTCGGTTCGGGTCGGGTCGGGTCGCCTTTTAACTTGTTTATTCGTCGAGACTAAGTCGGGCAGTCAGTCAGTCACTCGGTCAGTTAGTCGCAGTCAGTCGGTAAAATCCTATTTAGGGGTTGTAAAAGATTACGGGAACGCGAGTGTAACTGGATTATTACGTTGCTGTTGGATCGATGTTGGAAATTTCCGGTTCGTGGAAAAGTCCTCTTTAAAGGAGAGATCCCTTCGAAATTAATTAACGCCGCAGCTTGTAAGCTTCCGTTCGAATTCACCGCCGAGATTTCTCAGCGATTGAAGTTAATTCGTGCACGTCAGTTACACCTGAAGTCGCTGCTGCGAGACGTATTGTTGTACAAGGCTGAAGCGACACTTCCGGTTCCGCTGGGCCTAATGATCGATCGATCGATCGAGCATCTCCGTCGGTTTCTACGATAAATTAGCCTCCGCTTCAAAGACTCCGCGTCCCTTTCGCGTCATCCACCCTTAAGAACTCCCCACGCATCACAAATCCTCGAGAAGGAAAATTTGCCGGAATAAAAAAAAAAAACCCTTGGAAAAGGAATATGGAAAAACTCGCTCGAGAGAAGTTTCCTTGCCGAGGATGCATGGAAAATACGAGTATGAGCGAAAGTTTAATAAATAAAAATGTAGCGAGCGCATCGACTTTTAATCGTTTACATCGAAACCTACAGAATCGCGAATATTCGATTTCGCGAAGTCTTCAATTTTGTTTGCAGTTTATTTAACGTACGGAAAATAGGATCAAGCTCCGAGCTTCGCGAATATCGCGATCAGCCGGAAGTCCGCTAGAAAGCGAAGCGGAAGTTGAAAGGAAAATCCTCGGTCGCGTCCGTCAGGCTTAAGCCAATGCGGAATTAGACGGTAAAATGGCTTATTATTCGCATTGAATGTCTGCGATCCCATGACACACGGTCAGCTTAGATAGATTGGATTAAACTCACGTACGTAGCATAATGGCGGCAAAGTTAATCTTGTATTGTAACCGTTCCTGCGGTATCAGGTTGTAGTTTGAATAATTCATAAGCACCGATAATGTCAATGTTTAACTTTATAAATCCGGTAATCGTAGTAGAAAAGTTTCGCCGCTACAAATTCAACGGCGAACGGCAAATTTAACAGGCTTCTGGAGTATCGCGCGGGAGATCCTGTCCTGCGTTACTAAAAGTGGAGTGGCGGGTTTATAATAAAATCAATGGCGTTTCCAGTGAAAAATCCACGGCATACGAATACACGCAGGCCTCCTCCCGCGAAATTGTTGATGCTATATATCAAACTAGATGTATTAAATTAAGTCAATCGATTTGTTATCCCAATCGAACTACCCGAGAATGAGCGTTGGATATTTTAAAACGACCTACTTTTTGTTTTACGCGCCTCACGGATAGTTCGCTCAAATTCCGATAAAATATTTTATTTCGTATTTAGGCTTATCGCCAAATAAGGATCAACGGCGCATACTTCGAAATTCGGGGTACACGCGCGTCTACTCGAAATGTTTCGAGAGCGGACGGAGGGGACGTATTTTTTAGAATTTTTCGCCAAGAGAAACGGGAATTTTTCGTTAATAAAAAGAGGAGAAATCCTCTTTTAATTCTAAAGTTATTTCGTAGAAAAATCGGTATAACCGGAGACTCCAGAAGAGGGGCGGGTGGTTGGTTGGAGAGAGGGCGGGAGTGGGAGAATTATAAGAATTCCTTCTCGTTATAAATGGAGCAGTTGCTGAAAATGGAACTGCAGTTGGACCGATAAATCAGATTCTATATTTCTTTTTCATGAATAATTTTATGTCGAGATGTCTGATCGTCGTCGGAGCGTTTTAAACAAATGTGTCTAACGAGGCGATCGGCAAGTCGGGGATCAACCGGAGATCGAGGGGGAGGATGTCGCGTCACCGTCCATTTTTCCCTCGACTTATTCTTCCCGTGATTCCCCGTGAAATATATCGTAACTTCGTTAGCGAGGCGCAGCCAGAGGCGTATGCAAACGCAGTTAGCCAAAGTTAGCTCCAACTACGATAATTGCAGTTTGACTCCCAATCATATTTCGGATACTTCCTCGCGAACACCCTGTTTCTCCGCCATGTTCCTTAACGTACACGCGCGAATCGAGTCTTGACAATGAGGAATGCCGAGAACGCGTTTCCCCAACTAAACGATAATCCTCTTTGCACATTAGAGTTGGAGAGAGAAGAAAAAGGAAAGGGAGAAGAAGGTATTTTCATTTCTGCGCTCAAACGTAAAATCGTGGATTTATTGGAAATGATATTTCGGAATATAGCGGAGACCGGATGAGACAGAACGCAGTCGGGGAAATCTGGGGAAATACAAAATGGAGATACAGGATGAGACGACTGGAGATTAGAGGACCCGCGGCGACAGTTGCGAATATATCGTATTTGCGGTTCTCCTACTTTCATCGAAACTAAGTAAACAGTGATACGGACCAAAGCATGCACCGATCTATCAGTGGATTAATGATTACGCGAACTTGGCTAAATTCACTGGCAATCCGGCAAATAGACATTCGATCAATTCCGCAATCCCCGCTGTGCGAGTAAACTGAGGAAAACAACCCTTCGACGAAAGGGCGAAGAAAATTTTCACAGGGAAACTGCCAGAAAATGCAACGAGGCTCTTTAGCGCGTGATTAAGCTCGATTAAAATGTTTTCCCGGGTGAAAATCAATATCACATACATACACACGCACACACACACACACGCGCGTTTCGTCGGATGTACCGTTAATGTCCTTGCGCCACCCCGCGTAACGAGCGACCGCGCGAATTAAACTATTTCGCTCCAAGTGGATTTTCCGCCCCTGTAAATCTTCTTTCGGTTATTTTAATTTAATGACGTGGACGCTGTCGTCGAAGTTTCATTTCAATCGGCAAACATTTATGTATAAATCCCGCGCGGTGTCCTTTAGCGGAGGAATCGAAGAATTAACGGTCCGTGACGTATTAAATCCTCTCCGGGAATTTTTTTTCAGAGGGGATAATTATCGAGCCTTGAGCAAGTTTGCCAAGTGCTGGGGGTTAATACGTCGACGGTGCATTTTTTGTTCATCCGATATAACCTGCGTCGAGATCTAAACTTGTGGAAAGACGATGAAATACGCGCTGAAGGTGGTGGAGGTGGTGGTGGTGGTGGTAGCTAATTGTTCTTCGAGGCGAGTCTCTCCCCGCCTCCCCTCTTTTCCCCGTTAGCTGGGTGTCCGTCATAATCATTTTTCTTGGCCGTCCGCCCTTGACGTTCATCCTGGCTGACGCGTGATTTAGTTAACTCTCCCGCGGAACTTCCTGTCGACATAATTCAACAAGCAGAACCACCGCGCGGTGGTGCTCGCACGTTTTTGTTCCCAAGCCAAAGCCACGATTTCTGCGAGCAGAAGGGGTTGCTACCCCGCTCGCTCAGACCTCGAACTGCTGGAAATCCTTTCGTTTAACTTGTCGTGAAATTTCTGATACAACTCTCCGTGTTGAAGTTCACAGTTTGGCGATAAGGGTGGGGGGTGAGAGTCACGTCCACAGATTAGTTCTCAGGTGGAGAGGGAGGGGAGAGGGTTGCTCGTCGCAAAACCTAACTGGTCACAGTGGTTTTCCTTAACGATCCGAGGACTCCCTGAAACTTGGCTCGTACTCCGGCCAAGAAAAGGAAAAGAAATGAAATGAAATGAAATGTCTGCAGCTGTTACCAATCGATTCTACGGGAAAATGCAGATCGACTGTAACGAGCACTCGATATTGCGATTATAATTTTTTCGTCGTATTTCTCGGCGTCTCGAGCACTCGTAACAAATTTACGCAATACCTCGGCGACGCTCGGGTATTTACATGCCGTAAGATAAAAGCTGTTTGAATTACCGCTCGAGTCTATTCAGCTAGGATGGAAACGGCACATGAAAGCAGCACTCCACATTTACGAAATCTCATTGAGTAAGTAAATGTACTCGCGCGATACCAATGAGTAATTAGTGAAATTATTTAGAAGTTCCAGCAGCCCCATTCTTTTTCCTCATTGTTAATTAACCAGGAAATTTACATTCTTTTCAATCACTCTCTTCTCAACTTTCTAAATGTAAAATATTACTGTGCTATTGCCGTTGCTACAGTCGCTATTGTTGCTGTTGCTGTTGTTGTTATTATTATTATTATTATTATTATAATTATTAATTCACGTTTTACTCGCTAAACGCGTCGGTCAAATTTCTCTTGAATTTGTTTTTAAAATCAATGTTGCAAACTCTCTCTGGCTATATCGCGGTTCGCCTGCAATATTCGGTTTGTTTAATTAACGTCGGAGGAACAGAGTTTAGTTTATTCGCTTTTGTAAGGCTGATGCATAGAATTTCGCATTAAAGGTAATGAAGGGCGTATCGTGTCATACAAATGACGAAGGGCATAACTTGGGGCATCCAGATAATAGCGGTGCTGGAAGGGACTCGGTAGTTCGCAGAGGGCCAGTAGTTGCAAGATGGCGGCGGACGAGAAACGGACATGACCACGAAAAGCGAGAAAATCCCGCGGCGATTTTCTGTAATGCCAGATAAGCCTGTGCCAGAATCCTCCGTTGCCACATATTTCGCCGTGTCTAGCAAACGTGCACAGAGAGTTTACCAGCACTCCATACCAACCCGAATAAACTCGGGTGCGAAGTTCACGCTGCCACGATATCTGTACGTGTGACTTTATGGGCCGGGAGTGTGTTAGTGTGTACGTCGTCCAGCTGCCATTCGCAGGAGTTCAGGCCGAAAACACTGGCACACGCTAAGAACAGCGCAAACTGCGATGTACTTAGCCACCATCGTAAATCGGCTCGACCTCCGGGGGTGGCTGGGTACCCCCAGCTCGAGTCGTCCCACCCCCTTTGCTTCTTCCTTTTCCTCTTCTTCTTCTTCTTCTTCAGCGAGGCATCCGGACGATTTGTCAGCATTCAACTCCACAAAAAGAAAATTCTCGCGTGATGGATCCTACTCATTTTTCTATCGCGATAAGATAATTGCAAAGTTTCTGGGTCAACAGGATTCCTCCAGCAACTTTTGTTTGACTTTTAGATTTCTCTCGCTAAAATGAGATAGCTGCGCTAACCCCGAGGAGAAAGGAGCTGCCGCGCTGAGTCTGTTGAGCTTTTTGCTTAGGAATCAAGTTTACCCTTCGCCCCGATAAGTTGTTTGTGTTTTGGACTTGATTTTTATTTTATCGGAAGTTCCCACTACTGGAACCGAGTATTTTACGATGCGAAGCCCTCGGCGATTATGAGTTGATTTTCGACTAAAGTGAAAAAGGGGGCTTTTATGAGAAAAGAGCGAGAGAGGGAGAGGGGAGAGGAAAGAGTGGGAGGGAAAAGTAAGGAGAAGTGGAGAAAGAAACTGGTGAAATTTGCACGTGGCGATAGTGATTCGATTTTGTCGGAGGAAGCTTTGTTGGAGAAAGTCAAGGTAGTCGTCGAATAATTGCTGCCGGGAGAGAGAGAGAGAGGATCCTCCAGGCAAATGTTCAAAGGAATTATTCCCATGGCACCCACGGGCTACGGGAGGTCACTAATAAAGAAACGAGGAGGTATCCTATTCATTTTAGGGAACGACCACGGTCATCCTACAAATAGCACGTACTAGTGTTATCACTGATGAAACGAATCAAGAGAAATTGCTACGCACTTTACCAGAGGCCTACCATTACGTGATGCGAATAGCAAAAAGCGCCCCCAGGGACTTCCCGAAAAATGCCACCGGGAGATTTTAAGCGAATCGATTGCGCGTAAAATCAACTTCAAGTTAGGAATTGGCGCGCGTTTGCGCGAAAACTCACCGTGGACTCTGCAAATCGTGTCCATTATGCAAAATACGTTTGCATAAATATTTCGCGCTCGGGCTTCGTCCTAGTTTCTCTGCTTTGTAAGCGTTTATGATTGGAACAAGGCTGAGATACGTATAACCGAGAGTAGCTGCCTGGCAAGACACGAGACCATCTCGGCACCCCGGAAACGGCCGCGGGCGCTAGCGGGCTCGAGAATTGATCGCATGTAAAGTATTTTTTTTGCTTAATATTTTACGCGTTGTCAGCTAAATAATTTGGCCAGGTCCCCCTCCCCCCCGCTCTCCCCGCTTTGATAGCGGTTACGAGAGGAGAGAGAGAGAGAGAGAGAGAGAGAGAGGATGAGAATGGGCGGAGTTCGAGTCCAATTCTTGGAAGAAATATGTAGAACCCTTGTGGTTATGATTCATCTTGACACCCCGAAGAGTTATCGCGAATCAACGAAACTAAAGAGCGTAACGCCGCGATAAATTCATGACGCGATGCATCGAGGACGCGTCGGAAATCCCAAAAAGATTCGGCCCGTAATTTGATTTCGAGCGCGGAGTAAAATAAATGACAAATAATTGAATAAAATAACGATGGAGAGAGGATGGGAGTCAACGAGGTTTTCAGCGGGTTCGCTAAGAAGTATTCCCCGGACGCCTTAGGAACAGGACGGACATAGAGATAGGGGGAAGAAATCCCATCTTTTATGGGAAATGGCCAAATGTATTGCGCCGATCTTACGTCGCGAGAATGTCATCCGCTACGGAGTCCTCCTCCCGATCGAATGAGAGATTAAACTTTCGCATTATGGCGCCTCCACTGTCTTCTCCCCGAGTGCTCGATAAAACGCGCGCGAAAAGGTTATACCTCTCCCCCATCGCTCCCCTCCCATAATCAGAGATTCTTCGTCCAACGATGTCACTGAAACTCCAAAAGAGCGCGATTCCACTCGTAATTGACGTTCGGGAGCTTCCGCCGATATCCGCTGAAAACTGAAGGCGAACTGCAGAAAGCTTCGGTCGGGAGGATAAGTGAAATCGTGGATAATTCGCGATAAATTGACTTGGGAATTTTTCACGAGAGGGGAAGAAGGGTTCGGAGACACCCCGAGCGTAATTGAAGTTTAAAGATGGCGCTCCAGCAAATTTGCCAGCACATGTGCGCGAGACTCTAATACTTGATCGTTGAGTGAGAGAAGCACTTTATGATCGATCGTGGTCTCTTCTTAATTTCGAAAATTGTCCCTCGCGATACTCGCAGCATTTGTCTTCTGCCATCGCGCGGTGCCAGCTTTGAAATTGCCGTTTCGCCCGGCTGCTGGCTGCCACGCTTCGATTTCGAAACGACGGCGTTTCTCCTTCAGGACTATTACATGATCGAGTATGCCACGATTATTGCGGAGCAACAATCATGACTGTGAAAGCACCAACGATATTGTTCTTCGTTTATTGTTATCGCTGCAGGAACGGCACGAGCCGATACCGTCGATTGTTTTACAGCAGAATACGGCGCGAACAAAACCACTCAGGGGGACGGAGGAGAGCGGGGAGAGACATTGCAGTTTACAAATTTGATCGAGCGCCAAATTTTTTCGCCAACTTCCTACGCGACGATTAGAAATTTCGTGTTATTGCGAAACTTGTCATTTTTACGAAGTTTCTCTCTTTTAACGAGAGACTCCCGAGGAAACGTGGAGGAAGCGTGAAGAGAAAAGTAAAAATAAAAAGGAGCTGTCGCGCGTTTACTGCGCACTCGTATAATCTCTATTTTGATTTTTATGCTTTCGCATTTGCTACATGCGGCACGACATTCGCGCAAGAGCGACACACGACGATTAGTCCGGAAATTCCTATCGAGCCGACGGATGCTTCTAGGGGATTTTTCATTTCGCACATTTTCCCGCTGGACGGAATCACGCGAATGTCGCGTTTAATTAAAATACAAATGATCTCGTTCGATTTCGAATTTTTTACAAGCCCGCTAAAAAATTTATATCGCGCCGCGATTCGTTTATCATTCTTGACAGTGTAACGCTGATATTATCAATTATAACGAGATAACGGTGGTACGCGCAGAGGGAGAAACGAGCATTTCGGCTTAAATATAATTAAATAAAGGATTAACCGTGCGGTAATTAATTATAAAAAATTGCACTGTAATATTTTTAAGAGCCCTCCTAGACCCATTCAGAGCGGTAACATTAATTATTTCAATGTAGTACAATTTTAAGAAGGAGACATTGATCTATTGCGCTACAAGTTTGACGGAATGTAAAAATTCCAAAGTTCTCGACTGATAAAATTTATGGTTCGGGCGAAATCCTTGTTTTCCAAAAGAAATTCTTCCACTAGCTTGGCGGCCTCGAGTTGAACATCAATTATTGCGCGATCATAAATAAAACTAAAATAAGACCCGTGACAATTCGCGCGGTAGATTGAATGGAAAAATGTGCAACTTCACCGATGATTAAGTCTATAATTCAAGGGAAGTTTTCTTTTTCTAAATAAGTTTCCTATCGGACTTGCCGTGGTTCGATAATCATTAGTAAAATGAAGCACAGTTGGTGTAATATGATAGAGGATATCATAGGTTAAGTTAAATTGAAATGAACGCGAGTATTCGAAACTCCATTAACGATGAACTTCTTCTTTTTTAAATAAACTTTTTCATCAATTGACATTTTCATCCTTTTCCAATCGAGCAAATTAGATCTTTCACGGATAAAGTTTGTTAAAAACCATGGAAGGAAAGGCCATGGCAAAAAATGTTTTGCGCATGATTTGGAACGAGTGGAATTTTTCCCCCTTGCGTGTCGTCGATTTTTCAAGGTGTGCGACGCAAATTTTCGCTCAAAAAGAGTACCATCTGGACGTGATAATTGAAAAAAGATTATCTCTGCGCGGCGGGACTGAGGCTTAAAAATTTCCTTCTCGGATGTTTCTTCAAATTTACGATTCCCATAATCATATTATAATAAGGAGCCAGACCACACACACATGCACACATAAAGAAAATGGAGGACTCATCAGGGGAAATTGGTTGGCACACAAAATGAGCGGGGAATATCGTCAGTGATAAAGTTCGCGATAAGACAAGCAGAGTTCTAATTTCTAATAACAATTTTCCATTACTGTGCACTATAGTCCGATAATATTTATAATAACATCAAGAGTGTCGTGTATTAATAACGAGTCGTCACAAGTCAAATTGGATGTCGCGGAAAAGTTGGGAATGGCGTTTGGACGTCGAAGTAGTAATGGTGGTGGTGGTGGTGGTGGTGGTGGTAGTAGCAGTGCAGTAGTATAGCAGCGGCGCAGCGAAAAGTTGTAATTTTTTAAAACAACTTTTATGTACTATCACGAGCACGTCCATCATTTTTATAATCACAATGAGAATGGAGCGAGAGTCGCGTTAGGGGGTAACAAAAAAAAAACAGAGAAAAGGGAAGAAGGTAATCCGGGGTCCTTTGATATAAGGTAAACTTCCGAACTCGGACATAAGACGACGCGATTGAACCATCGAATGACAAAGGGACTGAGTGAGAGAGAAGGAGAGAGACTCTCTCTCTCTCTCTCTCTCTTTCTCCGTATTTCCCAAGTTCCGGCAGTTTTATCACTTCGCCGTTAAAACTGTCGTGGAAACTTGAAAGTCAACGTTCAATTCCTCCGACAAACACAGTTTTCCGCAACTTTAACTGCCGATTGAACTTGTGCGCGTCAAGAGAAGGGTGGGTAGCGCTCGCGCGCGCCAATGTCAGTGCGCAAAAAAGCGAAACTTTGAGAAGCGTCGAGAATTCTTGGCGAGGTCTTCTCCTGGTGCATCAAGTAGGGAAAGATCGGTGAGAATAAAACACAGCAGACCCGATGAATATTCATCGGCGCGCGATGAATACACGGTCGAGGGAGGGGAGGGGGAGAGAATTATTTCGAGAGTACTGCGACAAACTGTCGCATCTCCCCGTACCCTCCGAGCTCTTTTTCAAATAATCCAAGAGCGCGCTTTTTTCTCGAGCCGAAACGCGCGAACGGTGGCCAGGGCAAAATTCAGGGAAAAGCTCCGATTTTGGTCAGACGCGCGCAAAAAGAATTCGGGCTAAGGGACAGCGAGACACGGTTGCACAATAATAGGACTGCTGTGATAAACGAATCAACTGCGTACACTCTCACTCGCGCTCACTCGCACATACACACGTACACGCACACTCGATATCTTCGACAAGAAAATAGAGACGAGCATAAAAGCTCGTTAAGTTGGGCCACTGCGGCAAATTGTGGTGTACGAGGCTTTCGGGGCTTTTAAAGCTATTAGGTCAGGGTGCGAGAGGGACCAGGAGTAGCTGGGTCGGTTTCGGGGATGCGCGAAGGGTGCGGGTCGAGGGTCGTGAGTGGCTGCAGCGCTTACCTGTGTCACCTGTTCCTGCCTGGAGAGAGGAAAGTCCGACTGGCTGAAAGCTCGCGTGCGCTTTGGCAGTGCTGGCAGATGGGAACTGCGGGAGAGACTGCGAGATGCGAACTGCAACCCGATGTAAACGGAAGAGGTGAGAGAGAGAGAAAGAGAGAGAGGGGGAAGTAGGGATAGAGAGAGGTAGAGAGAGAAAGAGAGGAAGAGAGAGACCGAGATTCTGAGAGAGATTATTAAAAGGGACTGAGAGCGAGAGATGAGAGAATCAACACTGTGCGATGCAAGTCCACGACGTGAATGACGGATAGATGAAGCACAAAGTGCGCACGGTGAGCTCGAGCTTCTCTTCTTTATACCCTCGAACTTGCACCTGTGCTTGCGCAGACCGGCAGCTCCCCGTAAGCTCCAGACGCACCACTCTCGACCCACGTGCACGTGTCCTTTTTGCCCGCGAAAATTACCCTTTCCAAATCAATTTCTACCTATCAAGCTCATTTCTTGCTATTTCATACTTTTGCGTTCGTTCTCTCTCCTTCTCTCTCTCTCTCTCTCTCTCTCTCTCTCCTTCCTCGTTGCCCACTCTACGCTCTTTCTATTCAACCTCGAATTAAACTTATCTCGAATCTTATTTATCACTGATAAATTTTCTTAACTCGAGGTCGCGTGTATGTATTGATTTGGAAATTCCTTTAATGTGCTGTCTCTCTCTCTCTCTCTCTTTCGGCGTTTGGCGTAATGGGTGTTTGTTTATTCCTTTGGAAGTAGTAATTTCATTAATTGAGTTCATTGATAGAAAAATTAATATTTGCCTTAATTTACTGGATTTTATAATTATTATAATCCACCTTTATTACCGCCTCTACGAAAATTTAATCTCGCGTTTCATTCGCGATTTAATTATCCGCTGGATACAGTGAATAAACGCGAATAAAAGTAGGCGGCGGCAGCGGCGGCCATTGCTCCATTGCTTTACTTGGTACTGAATACATCCAAATATCGCGAACAAATGGATATAATAATTTTTCTCGGCGAGTTTGACGTTTCGACAAAGAATGATTTTGTTGAAAACTGACAGCTTCGTTATACGCTTCGGGCTTAACGAGAACAGATCTAATTTGGTTTACCCACAACAAGTTTGTCGAGGACAACTAATTATCGAACGATTAATGCTCCCATAAATTTCCGAATGAGCCTCCTGTCTCTTTTGTTGACTGCTGCCCCATATGTTTTTCATTTCGAGAAGGATATTCGCCATTCTAAACAATCAAACTTCGCGTTATGAATTTTGTTGCGAGATTTCGCTAATTCGTCCAAACTCCACATTTTCATAAAGTTCGTCCTACTTGATTAAATTGCGAGCCGAGCGTATTGTGTTTTCCTATATATTCTGCCGCGCACGCATATGTTTATACAGGATGCGTCAAAAGAAACGCATTTCAAGGGAGGGGAGGGGGTGGATGACTTCCGCCGACACCGAGGTGAGTTTTCTCTCGTCATTTTGGAATTTGGAGCTTTTTTGTAAATTATCAATCCCCTCTTGTCACCGTTCCATAATAGAAAAGCTCACGAATGAAGGATACGCGGTGGAATATCCACATTGGCTGAGAGCCCAGTACTGCCAGATGCGGCCCTGCGAAGGGTCAGATCCTCGGATTAACTGCTTTCTTTTTAATGTCACTTAATCCCCGTTTACTCGATCAATGTAATTACTTTTCCGGAACGGTTACAATTGACTTCGAAAACTCTGCTTCTTCGACTATTGGAAAAGTAACTTATAAAGCTACAGCAGCAGCAGCAGCAGCAATAGCAACAACAGCAGGAGCGGTGACGGAGGGGGAAGGAGCGGCGTCGGCGGTAGCTATACTAAACAAACTCGATGCACTTACTGAAATGCAGTCGGCCATTGTCTACAAATCTATATACTCGTTAAAATTAGCGTCTGTTTATCCTTTGTACGCGCGGAGCCCTTTCTTTTCTTCAAGATTATTTTTCAAGGACAGTGGTCTTGTATCGGAAGATCCTGGCTCTCCGGATAAAACAAACGCGCAAAAGGTGCAGAACTGAAAAGGGGGATATTGAATAAATTTGATGCATTTTCCTAGAGAATCCAGGTACTCCTCTATCACGGATCAATGCGTTCCTCGATAGTTTTGTTTCTTTATTTCCCAAAGACAAAGTCCCGCCCTTCTTTTATTCTGCATTATTTTTCAAGATCCTTCGCACACTGTTTCACGCTACTTGGATATTTCTGAAGAATAACGCGCGCGAACCCAAAAATATTTGCCTCAAAATTTTATATCCAACGATACCTGTTTCTCTCGTTCTATCGCGATTCGCAAGAATTTTCAAGGTTAATCGAGCAAAGTCCCTAGGGACTTCCGAGGGAGGATAATGGATGATGTATCAAGGAAGCATTTTATGACCCCTCTTAAAATTAGTTCTATACATTGGAATTTTCTCGCTTCTTTCGGCACGGTAATATCGTGTGCTTTCTCTAATTATTTTTCAGAGACAGCGGTCAAATTGAAAAGTCCATTTGACGGCGAACCGAAGAAGTGTCGTTTATTGCCCGCGAGAAGATGGTGTCCGCTGGAATAAGCTTGCTCGTTTAAACGTCATATTGAATTTTTTGTCGTTCAATGTAATTATCATTCAGAAATAGCTATCGTTAAGTCGAGGATGTATGGAGGGACCGCTGTTGCATCTATTTGGAATTGCATCTCAGTATATGCAGGCGGTTCTACACACTGGCCATTGTCTATAAATCGATGCATTCGCTGAAATTTCCATTAGCACGAAAGCTTACAGAATGCTATTGTCTTGGACTGCAATCTTTCAGCATTGTTCACGAAATCACTGAGAATCTGCCGTAATTTAAAAATGTTCGCTAACCATAGGGCTTGCCCAGTGAAAGAGCCACAAATTATTCCTACATGAAAATCACTGAATTAATCGAGAACAAGAAACTGCTGCTGCTGCTGCTGCTACTACTACTACTACTGCTACTATTACCGCTACCATTATTGATTGTAAACGTTCAATTTTTCTGAAAGAATAGCCGTAAATTAGTCCAGAAATTGATATTCTCTGATTAAGATCGATATCGGTGTATAAGAATTGATATTTTCTGGGACGCCATTGTTTGTCAATACGTGAAAAGCATTTTCCTCGGCTTGTACGATTGAGCGAACATTTCTTTAGTATTCTCTCGAAGCAGTGAAGCAAAACTATCCTAAGATGCGCTCCCTTTACTACATTGTGAAATATATAGGGATAGGAATGGCGTTAAGGTAAAAGAAAAGCTACGAGTATCTATCCCTTTTCAGCGAGCAACGGGTTTAAGATTGATAACAGTCCTCTACAATGCACTTTCCTTCAGACGAGTCGTTTTTCTACGTTGTCGTGGAAGAGCCGGCAAAGCGCTTACATTCCACGTCGTTAAAAAAGCAACGAATACCTTTTTAAGGGATAAAATAATTGGCGTAAGTACCCTCGGACCTCCTTCCGTTCGCTTTCCTGCCGGGAAAGGTTTTCAAATTATTAGAAAAAAAGGACGAGTCCCTTAAGTCCAACGATGCCGAGAGAGAGAGAGAGAGAGAGAGAGATCTAGCAAAACCTTTTTCTTGCATCTTGCTAAGAGTCCGAATGACCTTTGATCGTAAAAAGTCCCGAGGAACAAAACAGTCGCGTCACTCGCAGATCCTCCAGCTTATCTCCTGGACCCGGATCCGGATCCGGACCCGGACCTGTTTCACTCTAAAGGAACCCCGCTTTAATTTTAAATGGAAAATTCGCAACGCACTTTTTTTTCGCTCCTTCGCCCTTGATCCCTCTCCAAGGTCATTGATAAAATCAGCTGGCCATCAATGAAAATTTCGCGCGTGTTTCTAGGTCGAGGCAAGGTTACGTGGGCTACCCACCCTTGGAAGGGTCCAATCTCAGTGGAGGAGGTTTTGCGGTAATGTTTATAATTTTCGCTGGTGGCGTCATTCGTTCTTATCAACGGGGAGCCTATTGACGATGGGGCTTAAGCTGCCTAAGACAAGCGATTTTGGAGGGTCTGACACATCAAGCCTCGTCCGTTGGGGCGGGGGGCATAAAATCTGAAGAAATACAGGGCAGAGAGCGAGAGTTGGGGTGCAAAGGGGGCTTGAAACCTGGAGTCAGAGGGTCAGAGGAGGAAGGCCTACTTGGAAACGGTTCTGTACATTAGAGGAGCTATCGCCTTGTCGACTCAGCACTCGCACACAGCCGCTCGATTTCTCCAACTTGAAGATCCTCTGGGTTGCCTGCCTGCCTGGCTGCTTGGCTGACTTGCACCACTTTTGCCCCGCTACGCAGCTGATCCTATCGCAACAGCTGACAAGGGCTGAACCTCTTGCATTTTCTCTCGGGCCTTAACAAAGTCTGGTAACCACCACTGATCATAATGCATCGCAAAACAGTTCGCTTTATCGTTGACCCGTACTCCTTTCTTCCCCGCTGGAACCGCAACAACGGTAGAGCTCCTTGAAATACTTCGGTGTCCTGTGGGATTCCTGACGTCACTGGGAATTCTCCACTCGAGAAAAGTCGAATTACTCCCGCACGCCGTATCGATCCATCGGATTTTCCTAATTGGATGTCGCAGTTGCACTTACTTAAACTCTTCTTACCAAACCCTTCTTAAAAGGAAACGCATAAAACTGCGGGGGCGAGGGGACTTATTAAAGTTCGCGCAACTACTAAAATATAACGCAGCTACTTAATATTCATTGTTTGTAAAGTGAAGTAAAAGTTCGGGGTAACTTTCCATTTGATGTCTCTGTTACTTAGACGGCCAATCTGATTACGATTGCGAGAGGACAGTTTCTTGCTGGAAAATCTACCGGAACGAGATCCCAGCAGATGGAAAATACGTTTGCCTGGCGAGTGGAATTAGATCGCGCGATATCCGCCGCCAGAAGTCATCGCACAGTCATTGCGCGGAATTCGTAAGGACGTCGATTTATCAGAAACTGATCACCGAATTTTTCACGAGTCCGGATCTTTCGTTCGCTGCTCGTCGATCATTTGCCAAAACGACGACATCGTCCATCGAGCAATTTTCCACAATGAGGTACCACGTCGTTCGTGGCGCATAAAACGATGCACTCGTTGACATTAACTGGTTTTTCGATTTTGCCTATTCTGCAAACTTGCGCAGCTGGAAATTTTTCGAACTGGCAGCAGTTCCAGTCTGCCAGACAACTGATTGTATCTCGCCACCTGACAAGGGCCGAGCGAGCCACTTGCATTGTTTCATATCGCAGCAGCCCCCTCCCCCCTCCCTCACCCCCGCAGAAGACTCACCCTCCTTGAACCAGCCTAGATATCTGTCCTTTTTAATAGGGTAACCAGACCACCTCCCTAGGATTAATTGTCTTTCACAGAAAAAGGAAGATTAAAACGTCGGCCACCGATATAGTTTGCAGAAATGGCCCGTCAAAAATTACCCGATCGATTTTCAAAATACAAAAAGTTCTCTCTGAAAAACATTTTTCTCAGGAGTTCTAATCGATGTGCTCCATAGGAAAGAAAAATATACCTACAAAAACTGGACACGCAAGTAGAAAAGTTTTAATAAATTCCAACTTTCCGCGTTGGTGAACTCTTTTCTGCGGAGTATACCGATCGGAGCTCTTCGGAATTATTCTTTCGAGGTCTGAAAAAGAAGAGCACACTCGGATTTTTGAGAATCCGTTGTTCAGTTTTTGAAACGCCGACTTTTGAAATATAAACTGATTTTCATAAGTTAAAGGAGCTCCCGTTATACAGAAACGAGGGTGACATCCGGGACTTGCGTCGATTCAGTAAAATTAAAATGACTTTGAATTTTGAGAATGGAAGGGCGGGAGGGGGATGTGGGGTATTCCCCGAAGAGCAGCAGCACTTTCTGGCTAGCACGCACAGCTAATGGGTCTCGGCATCTGACGAAGGCGAGAACATTTGCATTGTTTCGTATTTCACAACCCCCTTACAAGCTCCTCGCTGGATTAGGTCAGATTTCATGTTTTATCGGATTAACGAGTCTCGCGAAAGGTCACAGGAAGGCTCTCCGATAATGATAATAATAATCGAGTAGGATAAGGCTTGAAGAATGGTCGGGAGAAATTGATAGAGGGAAGCTCGTAAATCAATGTATTTGTCAAAATAAACTGGTTTCCGGCTCTGTTGATTCAGCAGAAGCAAAATGGCCGGAATTTTCCGAATGGGTATCTTCTGGCCAGAAGGAGCTTTTTCAGCCTACCGCGCGCGCGCGTACACGTACACACATTTCCGCGATCATATCTCTACGCCTGACAAGGGATCGAGTCACTTGCATTGCTCCGAGTGCCAAACTCCTTCGCGATGATCCTGCCAGGATCATCTCGAGGATCCCCGAGCATGACCTCACCCTCTTCTTTCCTCGACGCGAGCTTTCGAGGCATTCGAGTCCTCGCTTCGATATGACTGGCTTAATCGCGAGTGACGTCATGCGGCGGGCATTCCTCGGATGGCTGCAGCTGGGAACTGATTCGACTCCGAGTTTAGCCGGAGTTTCAATCGAACGACGATCAAATGGAACGAGATGAATAACATTCCGCGTCTTCCAGGTTGCACTCTCTTCTCTCGTTTCCTCCTTATTTTCTCGCTCTCCTTACTCCTCTCCCTCCAGCGGGCCTATATCGGTTAATTGGACTTCCCATGGCAATTATTAAACGTGGGCTCTCGTTTAATTCCTCGTAACCTTGGCTAATACTTTGTCACGTATCGCAGATCGTAATCTGGAGAAGCGGGTCGGTGGACCAAAGTGGATAAGGGGTATCTTCCCAAAGATTTATCCGCTCCGGTTAATACCGCCTCCTGTGAACAAAATTGCTTGGCTCACAATTTTCGCTTATGACATCGGTCCCTGTATGGTCGCCCCCGGACATAATGGCTTCATTATTTTTTATAACCATATATCTCGCCGTAAAACACTCTTCGAGCTCGCGTGCTCCTCCTCCTTCCCGGCTTGTTACCACTCGCGCGAATACGCGCTATTGTCTGTAAAAAATGTTTCGCATTTTCCACCGTGCGACTTTGCATTTTACGCGGGAGCTACCGCACGAGAATGATATTGCAGCGGCGATAGTTTTTCCAACGGCGCAACTTCAACTGACAAACAATGGACGACGGACGTTGATAAGCGCGGCGAAGAAGAGAAGATGGAACGTGTATTATCATCGCGGAAAAGATAATAAGAAGATTGCACCGTGCGTTTTTCTAACGACGGAACGCCTACCGGAGATTGTACCTCGCAGCCTGGGACGCCCGAAGAACTTCTCTTCGGCATTAATATTCGTTACGTCCTTGTTCCCGATCGAGATTTTTTCACGAAGAATCGAAGAGTCTTCAAGGATGCGCGGGAGGACCCAAGAGAGGAGAGAGGATTCTCTCAATTTTACGTTCGCTTGCCTCTCGTTGCTCTCCCCCCGTTCTCGTTTTAATTGGAATCGCTGACTTTCGCGATGTTTACGAGAAGACGCGTCGTTTCGTTTTTCGTCGAGGAGAAATCGATGAAAGTATTTTTTCCGTCGATCTTCCGCCACCGCGTCCAAGTGCCGAGTAGAGTGTCTGACAGACCGATTATCGGTAATGGAATTGTATCCAGCGGGGATAAAGCAGCGGGGAAGCGCGGTAATTCTTGCAATTGGCAAAAAAAATCAATCGCGACAACGATCCGAGATAACGAACGGAACGGGAAAGTATTTTACAGGATACTCCAGAGATGATTTTGTCGATATACTTTGCAAATGATAACAGTACCGTTGCCAGTATCTAGCGCACTCTAGCTCTACCGTCAGAGACTACGGGAGAAATACAGATGGATTTGATAGATTTTCCAAAGAAGATTCTCACTTGGACGAGATTCGCGGGAGCAATCGCATTTCGGAGCTACGCACTGACAACGACGAACTCGAGATTACGATTCGTCGGAAATTAACGAAAGCTTTCTCCGAGCGCTTCCGCGAGAAGACGCGTGGCATTAAAATTGAAAAATCGTATATGATTGAAATTCATCAAGTGGTATCTCCAAGTTGAATTCGAATAATGGGAGGGAATTGTGAAACTCGCATAAAAGACTCTACTCGGCAGCGCCATGTAAAACTACATGAAAGGCACGCGGGACACAATGGAACTTTTAGAAAAATCGTAAAATTCACAACGGGCTTCGTGAATTCGCGTTGCTGAAATACCTTCGTACAGTTTCGAATAATACAAATACATTTTTCCTTCGCGCGAATTCAATAATCATTACTCCAATGTCCATAAGAAACTCAACGACGACGACGACGACTACTACTACTACCACCACTACTATCCAAGATAAACCAACTTGCTGTTTATTTTTCAATAAAAAGCGAGACGCCTCGAAATATCCATTTAGCTCGCGCTATGCATGATTATGAGCGAACTTAACGCATTTCAGGAAAGTGCAAATCGTTGTTGAAATTGCGAGACGCCTTTACGGCTTCTTGAAAAAGGGAAAGTAAACTATTAGTCGTCTTTCTTGCATCATTGGCATTGTGTTGGTCTACATTTCGGGCGAAGCATGCGTCGCTCGCTGTTCCTCGAAGCTTCGGCAGTTCCACAAGGAGAGCTTCCCCTCCGACGCTATCCCCAGGTCGTTTTAACGAACCAATCTAGTTTATATATTAAAAAAGCAACATATTTCGTTGGAGCGCGAGTCAAGTACGAGAGAGCGAGGTGGTGGTGGTGGTGGTGGTGGTGGCAGTGGCAGTGGCAGTTCTCGCAATGAAATTTCAATGAAGAATCGGAGAATATAGAGAAGCTGATCGTCGATAATCGATGAAGCCCCTCACCGTTATCGGGTATCGTTTAACAAATTGACTTTTCGTACAAAGTGGATTTTTAAGCACGGAGTGAAACGTGCGGAGAGCTCGGTGTGTCGAGTATTCCGGCCTAGCCCGTAAAACCACGGTACGATGCACCCGGTTGCACAGATGGGCCAGTTTAAAAATCATAGCCTAGCATCGAATTTGCATGGATAGAGACCGACGAAATTCTCACACGTGGAATAATCACGGGTTGAAGAGGTGAAGTTTCTCCGAAAAACTCTCCGAACGAACACACGATGAAACTTCCGTTAGGCTCTCTCTCTCTCTCTCTCTCTCTATCCCCTAATGCTATTTCTAAAACGAGCGGAGAAACATTCTTTCGGGGAACGCTCTGCTCTGCTCTGATACGGGACACTTTTTTCTCTTCACCGTTACACACAGTTACATTTCGGCTAATTTAATATGTGACACCAATTGCCGACTGCCCTCCGGAATGATTTCACACGTTGATCCCTAATTTTGTTTGAGGAACGGATTTAATAGGCAGGCAGACATTAAAGGTGTCTCGTGCCCCGCGCGACTCGGATAATGGTCCGGCCTAATTGCACCCGAAATGGCTTCGTTCCCTCTTAAAGTGACTCCCTGTATTTTTTTTTTTTTTTTTTTTTTTTTTGGAAGTCAGACTCGTTAAAGAAGCAACGTCGCTACGATGATCTCCAAGATTATTCCGTTCGTTTCGCCGACGAGTCGTCGACCGAGAGATCAAGGGTGACCCGCGATTTTGATTAACGAAGTTAAGATGGCGACGCGCCGCGGCTCTTAACGTCGAAGGAATCGCGAAATCGCTAATGAGAGTGCATAACGCTTATGTCACTTCGCGCTATTGTACTTAAAACACTCGGCGAGCTAAAATTACTGGCACGAGAGCAATCCCGCGCCGCCATTCGCAACGGTAATTACAATCCAGGAAAATTTTAGCTCGGGATAACGACGTCTGCTACTGATGTCCAACACGCTTTACTTCTGCCGGTTTTAATGATCCTCGTTGCACCAACCGTGTACGGAAAGTGCATCTGCTGCATTGTTGTGCAACCAAAAACTTGCCGTATTATTGGCACCGTTCCGTTGTTCCCGCCGACCAATAGGCCGTTACTCTCAACGCCCCCCGTTTTTTTTAGCGCTCGTAATAAAGATGTTTATTAAACAATAAACCCCGTTTTTACAGTCTCAAGCTCGAAATTGTCGAGCGTTAATCCACCTGGACGTGGATCCATTACTTTCGATCGCACCGGACATTATTAAACGGGAAACTCTCTTTGGCCTTCGTTTTCCCGCCTCGGGCCACTTCCGGTGAGGCTGTAACGCGTGTGTGGGAAGAAGCCACGCCGGGACACTGGAAGCTCTTCGATTTACATTACCATCGCTCTCGACGACGGTGGAATTTTCAATGGCGAAGTTCTCTTTCATCGAAAAACCTGTGCGACTGGCCTCACGGTGATTTGCCTCGACCAGTGAAGTATAACTTTCAATGGCGCCGGTTTATTTATGAAATGGGGGACTTACCGAGCTTGGTTTTGTTTCCAGCTTCTGGACCTGGCGATTGGTCCTCTCGCCATTCCGACCAATGAATTATTACTCTCGGTCGATTATTAAGTAGGAAATTTCCATTTGCCAAATAATAACAATAACGGCAATGCCCGGGGCTAATGCAATTTCTATGAAAAGCTATCCGATACGATATTTACTAATCTCACTTTCTCCGGTTTGCGAGGTACCCGCTTTGGAAGAGTGCTTTTTGCATAATAACGAGCCTCCGCGATTAGATCGATGAAAGTATTCCGTTTTGATCCTGCGAAAAATTCCTCCTATTCTTCCGAGGAACATTACTCTAAAAGCAGACCCGTACACCGTGTACCATCCAGAATTCATTTTCCAGCCCACGTCCTTCCAAGTTTCTACTTTTCATGCGCGCGCGCGCGTCTCTATTATCGCGATCGAAATTGCGTCGGTATCGTTTTTCAATTCCAGTTTACTTCTCGTTCGCAGACACGCCCAATGCAAAGAAACGAATTCGTTTCGAGGATGAGCGCTTTTTCTCCGATGCTCCGTTTAAGTCTCTCTCACTCTCTCTCTCTCTCTCTCTCTCTTCTCACACAGGATTCGAACGATCCTCGCGCGTTCCTCCAGTTTTAAACATCTAGTAGGAATTCCATCGGCCTCGCGTGCATAATCGTCCATTCTATTTCGCGTACGCTCAACCTGGTGATTTAAGCGCGACTTAAATGTGTTTCATCCATATTTTGTACGAAGGTGCTCGCATCTGATTAGCGAGGAAATTAACGAGGATCGTCAGGGAAATTGAGTCGGGCAAACAGGCACGGGGCCGTTCAACCGGATATCTACGACGTATTAGACGAAAGAACATTAAGGTGTGTGTAATCTGCCGCGGCACGAGAGTCTCGGGAGATGCAGTAATTTCATTCCCATAACACACACTGATCTTTCCGCGTACAATCGCGCCGTAACGCAGCAGACACGCGAACGTCGAGCGAGTACCGCTAGAAGCGGCTGCACACACTGTTATTGCACTGGATACAGGAGGTTTGATTATTCTCTAGCGGAACGGCCAGTCGGTCAATCGGGAAATTCGCCGCACGCATCTTCCTCCGCAAACGAGAATCCCTCGAATCCGCCACTTTCCTCGCGCTCCTCTACCCCCTTCGAACTTTATTGCATTCTCAAACGCGCTAATTTCGCGTTTCAATCGCGCCCCGAAACTCGCCGATGTACTTGTCCAAATTTATGCGCCGCTCAACGAGTTGCTCGATCGGAGAAACGGATGGCTCAATAAAGAGTAGAATCCTGAAGCTTGATATCGCATCGCGTTAAGAAGCGGCGCGATGGGTTTCCTTGCCGGTTTCTTTCGAGAGCCGCGGTAAATCAGCGTTTACGAGTCGTAAAAGAGACTCCGACGGTAAATAGTTATTAAATAAGAGCGAGCTCGGAGTCGATGCACGCAAATTGATTCGTCACTCGAGGAAAACTCGAGGGAGAGACCAAATCGATGATAAATCGAGGAGGAGCGTCAGATTTATCGCGGAGGCGGTCTTATTGGCGGAGTTCGCTTAAAAAATATCATCTCAAGTTCGACATCGGACATACTTTGTCGGAGTAATCAGGGGGGGAGGGGGGGTCGTTGACCCGCGAGAGGGATCGTAGCGCTTTTTGGAGAAATTTTACGTCACCCGGTGAAAATCCTTGGCCTGGAAAGCGGCCATTGTTGGCGCGTTTGATAACAATTCGGCTTTTGAGAATTGTGAGTTCGGGCATAAACCTCTGGGGCCAGGGAAAGTGCGAGGTGCACGAGCGAGGAACTGGTGGCGGGGCACCAGTTAACGAGCAAACGAATGCTCCACGGCTACCTTATCTCGCTTGGCCCCTTCCTCCTTATAATTGTCCTTTGAGCTCTGCTCCGACCTGTGAAACTCGTCTGGAGAACTCAAATCGTCTGACAATGTACGATGGGAAACGTCAAGTAGGCGATGCTGCTCCGCATCTGGGACGACAGTTGAAAACGGTAACGGCGTAAAATCATTGACGATTTGCCGCCACACGCACGATCGAACCCACTGCCGTCCTCCTCTCTCCTCCGTATCTCTTCCTCTGGGGGAGCAAAATTTAACAGGGAAAATGTCTCGGCCGAGCGAAGCTGAGAGTGAAAGCAATGGGAAATAATTCGTGGGTCTTCGCCCAGTTTTTTAACGCCGACGAGGGGGAAAAGAGCTTCGGATCAATAAAATACGATTGTACGCGAGTAAGAAAGTTTTTCTCTTCTCTCCTCTCCTCTCCTCTCCTCTCCTCTCCTCTCCTCTCCTCTTCTCGCTCTCCGCGATCGCGGAGTTTTTCCACGACGAATCAAGAGGTTCGCCGTTTATAAACGATGGGAATGATAACGGCGGGAGGTAGGGGGAAGAGGCGAGGAGTCAGAATCGTAAAATTGGAACGAAAAGTGGCGGGAGGACGATGACGCGACAAAGGATCGTCATCGGCGAGGCGAAATTGTTTCAGCGTGAGAATTTTCGAGTTTCAAGCGCAAATGGACGAGTTATGGTCGTGGCAGAGTTGAATGGCATTATCCTCGCTTTTTCCGCTGACTGCGTAGGAAATGGTTGATGGCGAGTGGCGAGTGGATAGCGGGTAGTGGAAGAGGCCTGCGGGGAGTAGGTGAACCAGGTGAAGAGGTGGCACGCCAGGTGAGGAGTGGATCTCCCTCTTCGAGGAAGTCGTCGAAAGTGTAACACGGCGCTCACGGATTTCTCAGCGACCACGCGCTTCCACGTTCCGAGGAAGATGAGGAGACCCAGTTGAGGCGCGGATTCGCAGGCCGTCGGGCCCAATTTTCGCGGTCAGAACCGATGGGCCGTTTCACCCGATAAGACCGCGGGCCCGCAGTGTCTCCCTGACGCTCGGAAGGAAAACAACTCGCTTCCTCGCTTCCGAATCCTCCTGGACTTCCACCGTACCGTCGTCGAACTCTTCCTGGGAAACTCCCGGTGGTGACGATCGCCGAGGGACGTCGACGAGAGATCGAAAAAAACCAGCGTCTCGATTCGACCGCTCCGAGAGATTCGTCCTTGAAGCTTCCTGAAAATATTCGTCGAACGTCGCGCGGGCTCTTCTCTCGGATTCCTCGCGAAGATCAACGCGGCCGAGAGGAAGTTCCCAACGAGTATCGCGAGCGAACTCCGCGCTGGTTTCGAGTGTCGAAGCGACGAGGGGTCCTCGGCATCGGCCTTGACACGACTACTTCGCGTTTCCCCCGAGTGCCAACTCACCGCTCGGAAGTTTTATTCAAGTTTTCCCCGGGGATTAACTCGGTGTGCGATAAGTGTTAAAGGAATCCTCAGCTTCAATTTCAAGAACTAATTCAACTCTCCGCGAGAAGAGTCAAATCCGTCAGCTTCGAGGGGTCCAGTTCTTCCTCCGTGCAAAGTTCTTTGGCGCGGGGCTTGATTGAATTCGTCAAGAATTCATTTATTCCATCTCAAGTGTTAATTCTACGGGAAGATCTCTCTTCGGCTTCCGAGGGAAGTTCCACTTAATTATTCTTTATTGAGAATCATTTTCGTTTGTGCACCGCCTTGAACCTTCGGCCAGGCCAAATTTCTTCCTCCTCGCCCTCGATATTTAAACCGCGTCATCGTCAGGATTATCTCGGTTATCCGGGAAAGTGCCGCGTCCTCAACTTTGCGAATTTTCTCGGCTCGTCCCGAGGGCCTCATTCCCGCCAATCACAGGGATGCATTTGTTTATTCCTGCAAAATCCCACAGCGAGGTCGGTCCATTGACTCGACGTATCGGACTTTCTCCTTTGGGTTCGGACGATCCTCGCCACCCTGCTCGCCGCCGATGTTGACTCGCTAATTTCGGGGGGAACGCTCGTTTCTTCGTTGAGACGAACCTGAACAATTCGATTGCGCGATCCCACGTACTTCGAGGAAGAGCAGCGCGCGAGGAACGAGGAGAGAAGACGAGCGAAGAGTCAAAAGCCACGTGAGATATTGAAATATCAAACGCCAAACGCCTACGATATCGAGGAAGCGATTCGAGAGATTACGCGCGACCTCTGATCTTCAGCGGGTATTACGCAAGGGATCCGCGACTACACCTCCGTAATGCGAGATGAAGAAATTGTGCGAATATTGACGTACCGAGAGACTCGCGGAATTATTTGCCGAAGAACCAGCTACCGCCGCGCGTCATCAGTTTTCCAAAGGCGAATCAGGCAAGAGGTTCTCGGATACTTTGTGTCATCGAGGTTTTCACGAATTGGCCGTGGAAGCGACAAAGGTTCGTTCGCGCCAGTTTTCATCTCATCTGGGTTAATCGGGGAGTCTTCCATGGGTCCAGCCGAGTAACGGTCCATGCACGAGAATCGAACGCTCGAAAAATCGGAAAAGTCGGTCGATAGGCAACGACGACGATGGACTACGCGCGGTGACCTTGGCGAAGAACAGGCGTGTTTCGCGATCGAAGTTGTCGCCGTCCGACTTTTCGAGTCGCGATAATGCCGAGGAAGTCTCGCTGGATGACACGAAGGTAGACAGGATCGAGGGCAAAGATCCAGAGAGTGCCACTGAGCAAAGTGTCGAGTCTAAGGGGATGCTGAAGGACGCTCGAGTACCTTGCGGATGTCACCGGTGTTTGCTCGGAGACAGGAGGAACCGGTCCATTTCTGTTTGATACCAGACAGTTTCTCGCAGACCCATAATTTCCACTTGGAATTTGCAGTTCCGGCAATGTCAAAGGGACCACGTGCAACTCGAAGCTGACACTGGCCGATTGAAATTGGACAGACTCATTTCGTTGAACGATCGCCACTCGACCACCGAGAAAGTGCTCGATGTGTTGGCAAAAGACTTCGGCTCTTCCGGTCCCAGGCGACTTCGAGTATTTGAAAACTCTCGGAAATGTCTCAGGAACGCGAGCTCCTCCACTCGAATGGAAACGTTGCTTCTTATCCCTCTGCTTCACGCTCGCGCTGTTTACTTTGCTGATGAAGTGCGAAGCTCGAGGTATTTTCAAGTGTTTGGTCTCACTCTCCGTTCCCATTAATCACTAATACATTAACAAAAACAAGCGAGGAAAGGGAGACGGAGGTAGTCGATAAATGCAAGTATCTCCCACAGTCTTTGGAAAGAGAGAGAGAGAGAGAGAGAGGGGGGGGGGGACATCTAAATTTTAATGAAACGATTAAAAGTAGCTTACACCCTTTGCACGTTAAATGGCACTTTTTATATTTTGCGACAGTGTCAAAGCAACCATTAAGGCCAAACGAATTTATATAAGCACAAACTCCAGTTATGGTAACACGGTCACGACTAATTTTTCTCTGACGTTTTCTTTAATTAAAACTAATTTCTTCTCAGGATTAGGGAACCTTTATTGTTTTCTTTCAACACCATCTCGCTTTCATCTAAATAATAAAAAGACTTTATGACCTAATGACAAGTGGAACACTTTGGGCGTACACGTAAACTCTTTAATTATTTCATTTTTCTATTTCTTTCTCCTTTTATGAGCAGAGACGCTGACCGTGACAAGAGTATACAGTTATTATAAACAACGCGTACCGCTATGATGCACATCGTAGACACACGTTCGCTAATTACCACCCTAACGCTTAAATCGGGTCATAAATTATTCACCAGCTGTATAAAATTCGTGACTGATAAGAAAAACGATCTTTCGATTGAAATAATTCATTGAATCATGAAAATCCTGGTCCATTGGCAAACGTCACTTTTTCTTTTGCTTCTTTATCTACTCGTTCTCCAGTAGAAAAAGTAATCAGTAGTAAAAGAAATCTTCGAATCCTTTTCTCTTATTTTTCTGCCTAACTCTTGGTCTAATTATAAGACGAGCCGAATGTTTTACAACGCTATTCATTTTGATTTTTACCGGTCAATGCTAAAAAAGTTGAACATTTCTTCAACTCGATATGTCATAAACAGTCGATCGAATCCGCAATAATTTTATTAACTTCTGAGATTCAAGACGCAGTCTTATTATTACGGTTAATGACTCGTTTAATCCCTTCTCATTAAGTAAATGAGCTGCGTGTACTTCCCTCGGGGCAGCTTTACCGAGTAAAATAGGAAAATGTGAAAAGCGTGCAGCCATGCAAAAAGTCTTTTCTTCCGAGTCCACAATTGTCGCGAAGAGTCAGTAAAAGTGGCTGATTGTGAGATCTGTATAACTTGTGACAATTTCATGGAAGTTGACTCTATGGTTGATGGATGACGGTGAAATAAATTTTTTCAAAGTTAACAGCACATATCGTGTATATCGCGGAAAGTGAAACACTTATTGTCGACTATTGACCCAGGCTACAAGAGTGAAAAGAATATCTATCTAGCTTTCTCTATATGACATTTAGCATCATTTACCGCTGTATTTTACTAATAAAACGTACAAATTGATTAGGAAAAATTCACTTGGATGCAGCCAACTATTAAAATCATTAAATTATTGTTATTATTAAAGTTAGGTGAAAGTTTTTCATTGGATGAAAGACAAGACAACGTAATATGTGAAATTGAAAAATTTGTGCGTAAAGCAGAGTGTCGCTTATTACGGAAAAGGTCAATGGCAAATCAAGTTAGATTTTTTTTTTTTTGTATCCCGTGGGAGATACAGAGATCAGTTTATTTTATAAACTCCGAACAACAAATAATTAAATCATAATATTTCCATAACAGGCAACTCTAATTAATTATCGAATGTACACCGATAAAGAGAAAGCTTTGAGTTTTAATGAAATAATATAATTTTCAAAACAAATTTATAGGCAGTAAAGTACCTGTAATCGAAAAGATGTCCGATAATAAATTGGATAAACACGATGCTGTGCATTCTAATAAAATAGAAAGTGAATGGGATCAAGAAAATCTTTATAGAGGATACAGCGGAGATCCTTGGGGTTCATCTACGAAGGCAGCTAAAGAAGAAAGCCATTTACCTCTTCCAATGCCAAGAAATCTTACCAAAAATATTAATTATAATTCTACTCAGACGTAAGTTAATCTCTCAGTGATTAGAAATGCGCGTAGTAGATTGATATGACGCATCAATATAATTTTATTAATTATGTAAATTAGAATAGACTAGACTAGATTATAAAAAAGGACCAAGAGGCACTTAATGAATATTTCTTTTATACAGGTTTTTAAGAAATAATGAAAAACATACAAGGTATAAAAGAGGAGTTGTACATCTTTACAATATGGTTGTGTGCGCAACAGGTTGTAATCCATTAGTTTACAAAGGATATGGTTGTTATTGTGGCTTTTTAGGCTCTGGTTATGTTATAGATGGAATAGACAGGTACGCTTGATACAATATAGAAAAATAATTGAATTTCTTATAAAAATTTGAAGAGTAGTTTATTTTTATAAATGGGCAAATACATTTTAGGTGTTGTAAAATGCATGATTGGTGTTACGATGCAACGGAATGTCCTATGTTCATGGAATATTTCGTTCCCTACTATTGGAGATGTTACCATGGTTACAAACCTGTGTGTGGTATGTTCTTGAATCTATTTTTTTAAATTTATTTTATGTTATTTAAATCTGACTTTAGATGTGTAAAATGTTTACGATAAAAATTATTCTATCGTAGCTGTTGAACACGGAAATTGGGGAGCCGCAGGATCTTGCGCACAACGATTGTGCGAATGCGATCGTTCGTTAGCAGAGTGTTTGCGACGTTATCCATGTCCAACGAACAAAGCAGTTTGCACCTCCTCTCCTTGGAGGCTTGTCCAAAATCTTTTTATGATTATCTAATACCAATTACTACGTAAATTTTAAACTAACTTGAATTAGTTCAAAGGCAGGCAAATAATGTCAAAATGCCAAAGAAGACCTACAAAACAGTATATTTATATATTTACTTTTACACAAGTATATTACCGTATTTAATTTATATAAAGTTAAGGGGTGGTTGAAGCCTCGGGGGCAAGAAGAAGAAAGCCCGCGGTAGCCATCATGGTTTAAATATCAGTTCGTGTCTATTGCCACGGTGCGCGGCGTGATTTCAACGAAACAATCCCATCCATTATTGAAAGTGGGCGTTTTCCAACCAAGTGACACAAAGTAACACAAATCGACACAGTGCGTTTATTGTGTCGTCGTGAAAGAAACACCCAAAATTAAATTTATACTCTATGCATGGAAAATATTTCATCAAATTTTGTGTGTCAGTTTACCTATCTTATTACTATAATATCTATGTTCCATTAGAATTAAAATGTTTAAATATATTTTGTATTAAATTTATATATATTTTAATATTATATTTTGTATAAATGCATTTTATACAAAAGCGTAAAAATAAATTTTATAACAGAAAGGTATGTTGATTTTAATTGTTATTTAGCATAATTAATAAGGATAAATTAAATACAGAGTGTTACAAAATAATTATTTTCATTAATAATAAATATTTACTAAATATTCTATTTATTAATACAATATAATAATTAAAAATAGAAATTTATTGAATAAAAAGTTATTCAATTATAGAAAAAATTGAATGCACTTCCAAACCCTTTTAGGATGGTTTCCATATCAAATTGAAGCCGTAATTCAATCCTTTTAGGTTTGATCGTTTCAAAATATATAGCCAATATACACATTACGCATTAATACCAACCATAATATATAATAAAACTATATTGTACCACACACACACAAACTCAGCTATTCTTTTGTGTTCACTTGTGTCGATTTTAGTCGCTCAGATTTGTGATGGAAAGCGCCTTTTACAAGTTCAGCTGAAATCACGTCGCGCATCGTGAAAATAGACACAAACTGGTCCATAATTACGACTTCGAATGAGAAAAAAGAGTAACAAATTCTGTACTCCCAAAAAGAACAAAGATAATTGAAAGAGTTATTGACACGTTCTACAGAATCTGTGAGTAAAGTACATTAATAGTGATTCATCTGGTAGACCAATTTCTATTCATATTTATGTATTGTCTGTTGTATGTAAAATCCTATATAACCTGTTAATGGCACTTGTAATTTTAATTATATTGCCTCATAATTAATTCTGTACACACTTTTTTCCATTACCACATTTTAATCTGAAGCTTAGTTTTTGAGATATTTAATGATAAAGGTACTATTAGTTGGACAGAGACAGATAGATAGTTGAAGTGAAACAGAATGGCGTTATCTCATTTCAACCAATTGCCCGGCATTACTCAGAAATGGATGAACCGATTTAGATAAAACCTTTTGCATCTTATAAATCTCCTTGTCTAAAGGTCCAGTTTTTTGAAATTTTCCGATAAGTCCATTATTTATATAGTTATTGCAAAATAATCAGATTTTCTTTGTCCGAGCGATGCTTCAAGATGGTTGCATCAATCAAGATGAAACTTTTTCTGTTTTATGAGCTAGTCTTCCCCTGGTTCTCTTTGCAGACTTTGTACACTGGCATGTCGTTGAAAGCCAAATTGATACAATATCTACAAGATCTTAAGTTCGTTAACTACACGGACCGAATCAACGCTGGAAAAAGCGATGCAAAAGCGGAAAATGCTCTGAATCTGATATATCAGACTGGCATAAAGCGAACAACCTTCACTGCCGAAGAGAAAAGAACGCTCGGAGCTTTGCTAGCCACCGCCATCAAACCCATAAAAATCAACATCGAAGGCACAGCCTGCGTCTACAGAACTAGACTCGACAATTCCGTTCTTATGAAAAGATCAGCGCTTCAATTTTTAATCGACGATTACGGCCAGTTTCCCGTGGGCAATTCAACTTTGATCAAAATTCTCCAGGATGCAAATATAAACCAGAGCGTCAAAATACTCGATGACCTCATAGACAACTTATATGATTTGAGCGATTCTGACGAGGGTTCCAGCGATAGAGAGTCAGCGGGTTCGAAGAAAGTACCCTCATCGCACACGTGGTGGTCTTACTAAAGTCTTGAAAAGAAAACAGCAGCACATTGAATACATTGCCTTCAGTCAAAAATAAAGACAATAAAAAAACTAATCCTAAGAAAAACATAACTTACCTAATAAGTTGGGAAGTTAATAATATTTTTTTATAATAAAAATAATACAAAATGGGTTTCCTATCCAACATTGCAAACCGGACTCCCATTGTGGGTCACTTAAAGGGAGTATACCATTACGTGTGCAATGAAAATGAAAAAGGCGACGAAGCTATGTATCAATCTACCAGAACTTCGGCAGTCATGGCAGGAGGGATTGCTGGCGGTCCAGCTGGAGCCGTGGCTGCTGGTCTGGCCACAGATTGTGTGGTCTCTGTCGTTACGAGAGAAGAAAAGGGAATTGTTAAAAGCAGCAAAGATATAGGCTATGACCTTGCACTCAAAAAGAATCCTAGCCGTTCTTTACTATCTCTAGGTTTACAGGTGGGTGTTGATGCAATGTGTGGCTCTGGGGGCCCTTACAAAGGTGCAAGTGGTGTCTTTAAGAAAACTGCGACAAGCACCGCACATGAAGTCATCGAGGAAACAGTGATAGCTGCATCAACAAAGGTCACCACCGATTTGCTTTTTACTCAGAGAATAGTAAGAACATCTACATCTACAAACGTAGCTCGATCGATCACTGAAATAAAAATTGCACTTGAAGAATGTGAGAGAAGAGACAGAGAATCGAAGAAACGAGAAAGGGAAAGACAGCAATTTGCTAAACAAGAAGAATGTAAAAAAAAGGAACAGCAAGCTAATAGTGAAAAACAAAAGCGTGATACTTCTGGATCAAGCTCTGGATCCTCGCAACCACCACAGGGCAACAAAGACAACAATAGAAAGCATGAAGGGAAAAATGAGCCGAGCTTTTTTGAGATTTTTATGGTACTGTTGAGAAGAATCTTGATAAATGTATATGGCAACGAAAGTGAACCATTTTCTACTATGTTTGAAAACCTTCCAAAAGGACGTAAGGATTATTTGATAAAAGTCCTGAAACCAATATCGAGATTTGGTACGTTGGATGTGGTGATTGAATTAGTTATAAGAATGTTCAAACAACATTTCACTCGAGATATATCATTTGAAAATTTCCTCAGCCTTTTGGAGTTTGTTCAAACTTACATCTCTGACGAGTTGCTGGAACGCACTCGTATTTCGAGTGGAACTCGGACAGCAAAGACAATGATGGAACCCAATGAACACCAAGCAAAAATTATCTCTGAGATTGCTAGCGAAAAAGATATTATTCACAAGCTAATAAGTCTGTTTGAAGGACTAAAAACTAAAATAGAAGCTGAGACTGCGACATGGAACTACTCCGTATTTCCCAACTTTCGGGATATTTTCGCAGCGGTGTACCACTACTTTAAACACAGAAGAGTTCCTGCTGATGGAAGAATACTTTCCATCAAAGAGTATTACGACTGGATAAGAAAATTCTTGCCAGAAATCAAGACGACTAAAAAATACACTGAACTAAAAAATTCTAAACTTAAAAATTATGTTCATGAAACCTTCGTGCCAATATTTCACAGACGTTTCAAGATTGTTCTTAAGAATTACAATAATAAAATTGTCTTGAGTTCTGCTTGCGTTGTTGATAAAATGAACCAAGACGATGAAAAACATATCGTTTCCACAGTAGTACAATCACTGGCAGTTGTTTTTATGGCCATTGGCTTTTTCTATATTCTTAAGGGAGTCTTTTCTGTTGCTGCATTAATATTGTTAAACGCTCCATCAATAGTCTTCACTTGCATCACTTTCACAGTGAATCTGCTATTAAACGTGTTACTGCTTTTCTTCGCCTGTTTTATTTTTATACTGAAAATATTGTTTAATATCCTATTAATTTTTATACTTACTCAGATTTTATTTTTTTTTTATTTTTAATGCACGTAATTTTTACTGATTGTAAATATACGTGTTAATTTTTGTTATAATCGAAAGTAAATATAACAAATCATATACGAATAACTATAATAAAATGAACAAAAGCAATATGTTACGAATATTGCGATAGTAACGGTGATTATTGTATTCAATACTTTCATGATCTACAATGTATGCAGAAATATGATCAGGGAAAACTTTAAACTCTCTGGCTGCATTCGCCGAATCAATGTGATCTAAGATTATGAAGTAAAAACACTTTTCAAAACTTTGTAATGAACGTTTTGTATTTTTCAATTAAAAAAAAAATTTATATTGTCATTTGTTATTATTCCAAAAAAGTTTCAAGACAAAAATTATATGATTGAAAGCCAAATTCATCGCCAAAAATTTACTATTTTTAAAATAATAGTTAGGCCATCATTACCCTTGCCCCTGAGGTTTCAACCCCCCTCCACCCTTTAAGGAGATTGTTGGCAAGCCTGCTACATTCCCAGAATGCAGATTATCGAGGGACCATCTGGAATTTTATAGGTCGATTGGTATCAATGGACCATAAGGTACAAAAGTTATTTCCGGAAGAGAGTCATATAGAGGGGACTCAAAGGACGAAGGAAAACTGATAGTCGAAAACTCAGCGACTTGGGAGATGTACAGTTTTCGAACAAGCCCTTAAGCTGCTCTTTCCAGCCCTTGCGTTGGGCAGCCTTAAGAGTTTGAGCTGGCCTCTAAGTTTCTCATTTCGTCTCAATTCCTGTTTTACTACTTAAGAGTTGATGACGCAGTGTTCAAACATCTATAAAAGTGATCCATACTCATTTACAGTAGAGGTCAGTCTCTTTTCTTGACACTTCCTTACTCGAACTCCTTTCGTTTCTTGTTTTGTTGAATGGCCTGTTGCTCGATCAACCAGAGCAACTTCTTTGTTTCTAGACCGGCAATATTGGGACTGATCCCAAATTCCGCCAGGAGAAAGGTCAAATGAGAAATCATAAAACAAGGTTCCAATAAAAACTGATCTTTATTAAGATGAAACAATAATGTACAATAGATCGCAGGCTGACCTAGTAAAGTGCAGAAACCTAAGTGGGCAAGAGAGCTTGGGGTAACTACAGTCCTGTGCTATCTTCCTCTGTGTAAAGTAGAGGGCTCTGACTAATACAGTCAATTAACTTCACAAAAAATTTCTCTTGGTAGAACAGATTCGGTTAGATTATCATTGTACGCGGAGACGTTTCCTGAGATATACTACCCTTGGTGCTTCCATGTAACGTCTCTTTAAAACGCCCTAGGTGAGGATTTAGTGGGTCGAATCCCACACTAATCCCGAAAGTTGGGTCACAAGGGTGACACCTTTTCCGCATGGGGGATACTTACTCGGGGGTGCCCTATCCCTTACCTGGTGGTGTACTCTCCTTCGGGGTACTTACCCAGGGGGTGTCTTATCCTCTTACCTGGTAGGGGCTCTCCTTCGGGGTACTTACCCAGAGGATGTCTTATTCTCTTAACTGATAGGGTCCTCTTCCTTTGGAGGGTACTTACCTGAGAATAGCCTGTCCTCTTCCCTACGTGTCTGGGCCCAGTCCGTGGTTCAATATCCACGGACAAACTCATCCGGGATTGTTCGATTGTCAGATTCTCCTCACTTGGCAAAAAAAAGACTACAATTAGGAGCTGCTCCTCTATCAGTTTTATATAGGGAGCGGCTCATTTGTTTTAGCGAGAAACAAGTGTCTCGTTGCCACCTAGCGGTGAGTCGGGGAAGTTGATATTTGTATGGTTGTATACACTGATCTATACAAAGTTCACACATACACAACCGGTGTGCATGCAATGGCCCGTGCCTGAACAGAGATTAAATGGAAATATGTAAAATGATAATAAAATAGATGTACATTTCTAATATTCATTATAATTGTACAAATATATTTATAGTTCTTTATTTTTGTAATAAAATATTTACATATGGTAATTATATCATTTTTTTCGTAAGTTTGTAACGGTTACAAAGCATTTATAGCACCTGTTAGATGAACAACTCTATTCTTATATTTCTTTGAAATATCTCGTTCGATCTGGAAGAAGAATTATTTTCATTTTAAAATTCTATAGAAGAGAATGTGTGTATATTATATATATATATATACATATAATATCAACCTCAGTTTTCAATTCCTTCGTTCTCTGTATTACAAGGTTTAATACTGGTTGCAAAGCAATCGCTTGTTCTTTCGTTTCTTGTTTTTTTTCTCTTACAATTTTTTGCAAAGCTTTCATTTTCTCAATTAGCGCTAACTTTTCTTCTAACGAAGAGGCCAATACATCAACATATCTGTAAAAATATACATAAATACATTTAACGATTTTCGATAAAAACTTTTTTATTTTAATTATAAAATAAATATTCTTACTTTGAGGAATGTTTAATATTGTGTATATGTTGTAATTTACTATTCAACATTTCTGAAAGTAAAACTTGTAAATTATCCAACATACTTTGGACACTCTCAACACTGGTAAGTTGCACGATTGTTGGCGCGTCTTGCATTTGGCTAAAACTAATAACATCATTCTTATCTCCTCCTTTAAATTCAAATAATCGTATTTTTAGAAACGCTTCTAACTATAAAAAAGAATATGCGTATTATAATTAATAATTTAATTCTATATTTTTAATTATTCTATAATAGTTACTTCAAACAATTGATGGATAAATTCATTTCTCGTTTCCGGATTATCTAACAATGTATAAGCTTCTTTTCCTCGGGCAACATCTTTCTCCTGTCCTGTTGTTTCAACAACTATTCCTGATTCTTCTAAAGAAATATTAGACTCTAGAATGTTATTTAATATGTCTTCTTCTCCCCAATCAATGTTATTAGCATACACTAAGTTTACATTATCATTATTATTAAAAACATGAATATTTGAATCTAGATCCCCAAAATCAATTGCCTAAAAATAAAAATGATAAATATATAATTTATTCTTTTATAAAATACTATTTTTTTAAATATGAAATATGCATTAAGAATTACCATACCCTATTATCTACTAGTTCAGTATTATTTTCATCAGTTTCATCATTTTCGTCAGAAAAACTAATATTTAAAGGAGGCTCTTCAATCATTTTTGGCACTTCTTGGTAAGTCCACTCATACACTGTAGTATTTCCTTTATCTATAATTAGTAAAAAATTGAAATTATTAAATAATAAAATATATGAAGCAGTTTCTCTCTTACCTATAATATATTTTACTAATGGTACACAACCACTAGTATGTTCTCTTCCTAGTGTAAATTTTACAAACTCAGTATAATAATCTGTAGCACTCTTTATAGATTTTGTCATATAAGCTATTTTCTTATATGTAAATTGCAACTCGTAGACATTATCAGCTAGTTCCCTTTTGATGTTTTCACCCGTTATGTCTAGCTGCTTACATAAATTATTAAATTCTGATTGTGCCGAATTTTCAGACTTTTTATATTCTGCTTCTTTCTTTTCATAATCCTAATATATAGATGTAAGTATATAATTTAATCTAAATTTAAATAATATATGTAATTTCATAAAAATTTTTCAGCTTACATCTTCTAATTGTTTTAATTTTTGTATTTGCTTTTTAAAACTTGGAATTTCATAATTTATATTCCTTATTAACATTTGTGCTGCTTCAGCAATATATATATTATCTTTTTCATACAAACGTAATATTTCTTGCCAATCTTTCATTCTTTGAGATCCATATCGTCCGAATAAATTTTTTGTATCAGCTTCTGTTTTTTTTAAAATATCTACTATTTTAACACAATGAAAGTAATTTATATCTATTATAAAAAGAGAAAAGGTAAATAACAATAAGCAAATATATTGGAAAAGATAACATTTGATAAAGTATATCACAATATAATCATTTGTCTTACATGTTCCAGATAATAATTGCACAATTTCATTGTTAGCAGGCATATCTTGTATAGCATTATTAATTTTTTCTCTTATTGTTAATATCTTTGATGTCCAATCTTTATTACAATGTCTTCTATTTACTAACCACTCCAACAATTTACCAGAATTAATATCAATTGGAATATCTTGTTCCTAAATTACATAAATATAAATTTAATTAATTATATTTAATAAATTGATTAAATTAACTAATTAAATTTACAATACCATGTTAAAATTTCAAATATATAGAGTTTATTAAGTAAAATCTCACGTTTACAGCGTTTAGGGTTATAACAGCTGCTAGAACTGTAACTTGACAGAATGGCGTATCAACTTACGGTGCAGCAGTAACCTAAACAAACCTATACGCAGTCGGTATAAGAAATTCTCTCTTCCGTTCTTCCGCCAATGACGTTCCAAACAAAATTCAACTATTTTCATCTCAGTAGTACAAGATAAAAATTTATATTTTAATAATAAAAATACATGAAAAAAATGGATAATAAAGTAATAACTTTATTCATAAAGACACTTTATTTTTTACAATTACATACACAATTAAAAAAATGATTATCATCGTTGTACCTATAGCAGATCCATTATAAATTAAAAAGTACAACTACTAACATAAGAAAAAGATAGTTTCATCACATATGCACATTTCCCTATCTTCATTGCTATATAAGCACCCTTTTATTCTTGCATAAATTATAAACCATACACTCCTTTTCCTTGAAACACAATACACTCAAAAACCTTGCTACTTAGTCATTAGTTCGTCTTCTAATATCAATTACCACACATAGTATTGAATAGAATAAAAACAAACCATTTCCATGGCACTTTAAATACTAATCAAAATAAAGTCCAAAATAGTTTTTGGTATATGGTAAAAGTGTTTAGTTTAACAAGCACATTATTTAATCTGAGATTAAATAAATTTAATCTTTATTCAAATTAATAAGGCTTCCTTTCTGTAAAGAAATTCTTTAGTACATAAACCTGCCCTATAGATATAAAAAGAATTGAACATGTTTCTGCTATAGACCACCAAAGAACTCGTTCATTCAAATCTTCCGCACGTTTTCTTCCTTGAGCTTCACGTAATCTATGATGGGTTTGATAATCAAGAATACTAATTAAATTTTTATGTACTTCTTGTGCGGATGATTCCATCTAAAAATAATAATTTTTAATTAATAATTCCTTGTTTTTTTCATTAATATTTTTATCACTACATACTTGTGTCATTACAGTAACATGTTCTCCAAGTCCAGGAAGTGGTAATTCATCACCAACTTGGAAGTCCATGTAAACTAATTTATGCGAATAAGTGGAAAACTCATTGCTAAAGCAAGCTTTGTACACTCCAGACATAACTGGCACAAATGAATGAGAATCAAATTGTGTTTTCACTTGTTTATATATAATCTCCTTGTTCGGAGCTTCCAACGTAACATCTACATCATACTGTCCACCTGTAACCACCTGAAAGATGAGATTGTCATTCATAAAAACTTGTATTCTAGAATTTTATAAACAATTGCAGTATTGTATAAGAATTGAAATTAGCATTGAATTCTATTAAAGTTAGATGATAATTTAATTTTCACCTGAAATTCAAGTGTAGATGTGACATTCTTTTCAATTTCCTGATAGAAACACTCTTTTGCGTTATCAGGTAATTCGAAGGTTAACTCAACGCCATTCGCAATAATCGTCGCTCCAAAAAAGGTGGCAAGAAATAAATAACCCGTGTAATAAATCATTTTTAATTATACCTATTATAATTTAATACTAATCAAATGACATTAAATATTCTACAATTTATGGACAGTAATGTCAAATTCAAGAAAGGCTTTACAACTATCATTGAATACGCTATTTTAACGTGGCCGGATATAGTTGCCGTAATTTAACTCATAGCGTCATCTGCTAATATTTACTATGGACAATGGCTATTCTCACGCCGTATTTAAAATCAATTTTTAATTTAAAATAAAAAATAAAAAGCCAAACCACAAAAATAGTTTAAAATATCTATTTATTATGTTTTTTCAAATGTAATATATAAGGTTTCCAGAAAAAAGTACATTCCCAGTTAAGGGATGATTCTGGACATTAAGTTGAATCGAATTAGTCTTTTACCACGTTTTAATCCGAACTTCATTTCCGAATATTTAATATATTATTATTAGTTAGACAGAGATAGATAAAGTAGATAAGTATAGTGGTATTTCATTCTATCAACCAGACAGAGATAGTTGAAGTAAAATAGAATGGCGCCATCTCATTCTATAGTTAAACAGAGATAGTTGAATTAAAGAGAGTATCGCTATCTTACTCTACCAGTTAGAAAGAGATAGTTAAAATAAAATAAAGCAGCGCCATGTCATGCAATCAATTAGCCAATGCCATATATAACTAGACCAAAAATTCCTGAGAAAAATGAAGCCAAAAACTGAATGTCACTAATTATTAGCTATAGGTCTCTCCTTTTCCATCCATTCTATATATTTTTCTATGGTAAAAATTTTGAAACGAGTAAAAAAATGAACATACTTCTGACATTAAATCAGTTTTTATTGTTAAAAACAGATTCATATATAATCGATAGATAAATCTATATGTTTAAACACTTAATACATGATATTTATTGTGTTTTTATATATAATTTATTAATCTGAAATTTAAACTGTGTTATTCAAAAAAGAATATCCTCGTTTAAAAAAAAATTTCAGGTATTAAACTTAATGTTTGTAGAATCACGGGACATGTTTTCATGGCGCTTCCTAGTCTCATTAGAGATCAGGAAGTACAGCATAGAGGCAGAACCAACGAAAGAAGCATGCCATGATGCAATTCTATTCGGTGGTTCAGAAAATGCCTAGGTGAGGAGTTTAGTGGGTCGAACCCCACACTACCCTCGGCCAGTTGACCACTGAAATTCAATCTTCAGGATTCGACGGTCGAGGGTGTCTGGTTTCAGATTCTCCTCACCTGCCAAAAAAAAAAACAAGTTTTGTCAAAAATATGTAAGTTAAATATATCAAAGAAAATGAATATAAATAAACAAATTTTCTATTTATATATGCATGCAGCTCGCGTATAGGTTTCGATGATCTTGTTAAAAATTTACAGCTCGCGTATAGATTTCGACGCTCATGTTAAGAACTTGCGGCTCGCGTATAGGTTTCGACACTCTTGTTAAGGACTTACGACATGTAAAAAAATTTGAATTGTTTTTTTTTTAAATATGTGAATATCTTTTTATTATTTTATATTAAAGGACTTTTTACTTTTTATAAGAATTAGATACATGATTTCTATTTCTATTGAAGTTTATATATGTATATATATATATATATACAATATTGTTTTCCACAATTTGCAGAGTATTGGAAGAAATTTAAGGCACTTCACAATTGCTTTACGAATACCAATATAAAGTAAAGAACAAATTATGTCAGTAGTACTATTAAAGTATTGGATTTTTTATTAACTTATGATATAATTAAAATAAATAATTCTATTACTGACATCCCTTAGAATAACATCTAAATGCGAATAAGTCAAATGAACAGTAATTGGACAATTTAATAGTTAATTAAAATTATCCTGAATAGAAACGATATACATTTATTTCTCCTTGGTATTTCGAAAGCATGTAGAAACTACAACACTTTGGTATCACAGAAAAATCTATTTAAAGTATATTCATAGTATAACATTGTTAAAAAATGTGAAAAATACTTTTTTTCACATTTTTTTCATTTCATTTTCCGTCTTCATTGATATATTAGTTTTCATAACTCGTTTTGGAACAATATTAATATTTTTTTTTAGATTATTTTCTGATATATCATTTTCTGTTATTTTTTGGACAATATTTTCTAGTTTCTCATCTTCATTTATATCACCCGGTTCTTTGTCTTCTTGTCTAGCTGTTGTGGATTCCAATGTGGCTTTTTTATCTACAAGAGAATTATAATATTCATCTTTTTGAAAACTTGATGAAGATAATTTTTTATCATTCTTTCTTTGTTGAATTAAATCTTTTAGAGCTTCACTAAAATACATTAATGTTTCTGAAATTGGTCTATTCATATAATTATCGGCTATTTCATCCAATTTATTATCTTCTTCTGAAGTCATCTCACTTTTCAGATGTTTGAATTGATCTATTATTTCTTTTAAACTTTGCTTAGCATCTTTTAATATTTTAGATTCTTGAACAGAAATATCTGAGAAAACATTTTCTTCGTTTTGTAAATTACTTAATTTTTGTGGCGATTCAAAGTCCTCATTTACAAAATCTCTCTCAAATTCTTTAAATTGATTTATTATATTTCTTATACTCTCTTTAATATTAATTTGCTTTTGTTTCTCAATCCTATGCTCATTTAAAGCAGGTTTTACCTTTAAATCTTGTTTCTTATCGTTTTCATTTTCTGATTTTATAGTTGGCTCTAATATTGCTTTATTAATTTTATTCGTTCGTTTAAATGTATTTATTGTATTCTTATCTTCTTCTGCTGCGTTTCTCTTCAATTTTACTTCTATCATTTTTTCTTGTATAATTTTCTTCACAGTTTCCTTTAAACTACTTCCTTCTTTTTGGGGGTACTTAATATCTTTTGACTTATCTGGCACGATTTCTTTCATTAAAGAACTACTTTTATTTACATTCTTGATATCATCACTTATATTAAAAGGGGCAGGTTTTAATATCTTATCTTGATTAAGTTTTTTAAGTATCGGAGAATTATCTGATTCTTCATTTTCAAGTGATACTTCTACAGTGTTATCAGATATTTTTATATTTTCAGGTGAATCCTTTGCGTTTAAAGCTACAGTATTAGATTCATTATTATTTTCGATACTATCATCGTAATCAAGTTCAGTAACTGATTCTACTTCAACTACATTTAGCGGTCTTCCAAATTCTTCTAATGATTCGACAATATCTTCGAATACCGGCTCCATATTTTCTAATGTATCACTTATTTCATCCAATTTCATTTCTTTATATTCAAAGTTACTAGATATTTTAGGATATGTTAAATCATTTATTTTTTGAGAATCAAATTTAACATTTGGCTTTCTTTTCATAATAAATATAGAAGGTCTTGTTTTAATACGAATAGGAGGTATGACATTATAATTCAATGCTATATGAGAAAAACCATCAACAAAATCTAAAATATCATGAGTTTTTAGGTAAGGTTTTATATTTGGAGAATATTTACTTTTAGCCTCTACTAAAAGATGTGTAAATTTTAGCATTTCAGGATCATCGATGGTCAGATTTTCTTGTTTGGAATAACTGTGAATGTATAAATTGTTAATAATATGAATTAAACAATTGCAAAGATTAATAAATTACATACATCCAAGATGTATTAGCTTGTGTAAATCTTGATACTCCTGTTTGTGCAGTTAACACGTCTATGTGTACATGTATTGGCTCTGAAGCTTCTTTTTCGAGTCTATGTAATCTTGTAATAGCTAGTCCTCCAGGATAATTAGATCCTGCTACACACAATAGGAACATTGAAAATATTGCATTTGCAATAAGATGGCCAATGATTATCAATGATAAAATCCCATGCCATGATGTTTTCATTCTGTTCTCCCAACTAAATTCAAAAAGATCCAAATTTATGAAATTTTTAACTAGTGTTATGTTAATAATTTTTAGAATTGATAATACTTACATTCGATGGCATGCAGCTGCTGCGCCTACATTTAAAAGAGGAAACGCATATATTACAAATCTCAATTCTTTATGTGGAAGAAAAGAGAACAGCAAAATAAATGTAATTGCTGGCACTGTTAATGCTCGAACACGAACATCCCATAGCATTCCCAATGGTATTAAAAAATATGATAGAGCTAATCCCCTGGGTAGTGCTGAATAAAAGTACCATAAAAATGGTGAAGTCTAATTATTAATTAAGGTTATATTATAGTTTTAGAATCAAATTGTTAAATTTTCTACATGAAAAACAAACTATAAAATTTCTTCTTATATAAAGGATACACCCCATTCATTACTTTTATTAAGGATTGTATTAAAATAAAAAACTTCTCCTTCCGGCCATAGAAAACGTTGCCAAAATATAGAATCGATACTAATAGTAAGAGCGAGGAACACTATACCAGCAGGTATAGCAAGTTTTAGAAATCTAGAAAAAAATATCCAGTTTAAACTGTATCACTAGAATATTCATTAAAGATCTAGTTTGTATTTGGGGGAGAGAGAAATTGGCTAGATGTTGCATTAACAAAATTTTAAACACAAACAAAGCTTACAAAATTTTGCAGAAGGTTCCTTGAAGATTCTAAGCACTTCTTTTTGTAATTTTATAGCCATACAAAGGATCAATCTTCCACAATATAATATGTAAATACCTTGATATAGAAAGTTTCATATTAGCTATATCGTATAAAAGAAACAATCCCAATAGTATAGCAAGTTCTGCTCTAAATATTATTATAGCTGCTGCAGATGACCATATAAATATAATGTGATTTTGTCTGAGCCATCCATATAATGCCAATAATACTAAAATGTTTATATTTCTATTTTTAAATCTATCTTTACCAAGTGTTGTTAATGATAAAATAACATTTCTTAAATATAATTACCTAGAGGCATAGCCATAATATTTGGTAAAGGTCGACTTAGGTAATACATAAAATGATATTGTGTCACTGTAATTGCAACAAACCATTTTGTAAACTGCAATCCAAATACAGACTGTAAGGCATGCCTGTACAATTTAAACATGGCGATTACCATCAAACCTAAGATTGCCCTCACTAAAATGATGTTAAAACTGCTTTAGTTTTTTATTATTAGCTCTCTTACTAATGTACGTATATTAAGTAGTATAACTACAAGTAATATATCTTACCTACATATTGAGAACAAATTTTATTTAGTTTTAAGTAATTGATAATAGCAACAAATGGAGCTGCGATTCCTGATATTACAATTGGGCCCAAGAATGTACGTGGTACAACACCAGGAAATTCATGGTGGTCATACTGTTAAAACAAAGACAAAAATAGAAGAATATAAAATAAATTTAAATAACTGTAATTAACCATACAAGATGTATGTACATAATTGAATTACTGATTGTACAAATACTGAATCAGCTGACCAGGAGTTTATAAATATATTTTCTGGTAATCTAAATATAACACAATATTACTTTTTCATAATATATTGCTTAGTGTCAACAACCTGTCAGTCAAACAGATCATTTCTCGAATAGAGGGAAAATTTGTCTTTAATTCTACATATTTTATTGTATGCATATAAATATAAAAATCATTTACCTCAGTTAGGTTAGTACCATGATATAAGATATCGTGCATAGCTTGCAAGTTGAAACTTTCTTCGACTTTTGTGAATGGACAGTATAGCAGATGTACTGCTGCTATTAAAATCATTAAATGATCCATGTTTTGAGAACTACATTTAAAGCAAATATAATCTAAGGTTATAATTGCACATCCTACTCATGACAAAGTTAAGAATGTGCGAAGCAGAAGATATTAAGGTATATTACTAACAGAAAAGGCTTACTATGCACCGGGCCAATATGAGCCACCACGTCGTCTGCTTTTGATTTGTCAGACGACAGATTACGCGTGCGCAATCCATAGTTGCAAAATTAACATAACACGCCTAATTTTAAATACGCTTACTTATAAATGCCCCCTCTTACTTTTCTCGAGCTATTTATAAAAATTTAGAATACTATATTCTGCACCAAAAATATTTAGAAAACAAATTAATTTTACAAATTCTATCTTTTGTTTTACAGATTTTATTTGGAAGTAATGTCACAGTATTATCATATTTGCATGTATTAAATTTAGGGTGTGTATCGATAATCATTATAACACTGACGTATTGCAATGAATGTTAATAAAATATAAAAAAGATAGTGTAAAATATCCTTTTATAAAATTTTATGAAAAGATAAAATATATTTTATCTTAGTTCAGAAGTTTTTAGTTGGCTCAAAATATGTGAGCGATATCCCATTCATTTTATAATTTTGTAGATATCGTGCAGTCAAATATATTATATGCTCAATTTCGTCCGTATGCTCTTCAATTAATCAAGAATTAATAAAGCGAGGAAAAACTTTAAATTACAATATTGCGTTCTCTTAGTTACATTTTATCGATTTAGAAGTCATATTTAGCAAGTTCACTAATATCAGTAACTGCATATAAGCATACGGGAAAATGTTCCGCAATCTCTACCTCATGAAAATATTCATCACATTGATCGCAAAGCATTGTACAATCACTATCCGAATCTTCATCTTTTACAGGTGGTACAGATGTTAACATAGTTTCTTGTTTAGTTAAATTTATTAGCATTCTTTCTTCCTTATATTGGAACATTATTCGATAATCAAGATCAGGACTCCATTTCGTCTCTATTTTCCATTCTGGCAAGTGCTGTTTAAAAAGTATAAAGTTGTGTATATGCGATGATATTTAATTAAAATAAATCTTTGAAAAAAAAAATGTTAACTATTAATTCACCTGCATTATTGGATCGAGAGTTGGTGTGTTTTCGGCAGGAATTGTTATGTGACAAACTCTTCCGTTTTTTCGCCCATTTCTTGGACAATAATGTTCGTGTTTTCGAACTCTGGTTGGAGGAAAGCGACGACAACAAAATTGACATATTTGGCTATTATCCCTGTAAAAAAAACGTAATATAGTTAGAAACTGTTCTGAATATTGTGTATGTGATCTCTCTCTCTCTCTCTCTTTCTCGCTATATATACACATATACATCGATATTTATTCAAAGTCATATATAATATTTTTATTGTCTATAAAATTTAGAATTATTAAAAGCAATAAAAAGGTAGATAAAAAGCATCAATTTATTGGGTCTCTTTTATATATAATTTTAATAAATTTTATGAGAATTAAAAAAAAAAGAGAGAGAGAGAATATAAGATTTTAAAGTAAATTTAATAAACTTTCTTTTTTGTATTACATATTTTCATGATATGGCAATAAAGATAAATTTTATAATTTGTATCTTTCTCTATATGCTAGAGATTTTGAGAGTATTCTTATAGTCATTTGTAAAAATATTTGGACACCATAATAAATTATATTTTTAATGTTGAATATAGTATGAATAATAATAATAATAATAGCAGTGTTATAAAAAATTAAAATTTTCTTATTTTGTATAATTATATATAAAAATTAAATATAAAATGAAATTTGCCATGAATTTGAAAAATATTAAAAATTGTTCTTCACACATATTATAATATAAAAAATAAAATAATGATTTATTTCATATAATAATTATATATAATTATAAATATAATATCATTATCTTGAACAATATTTATCTTCATTTGCTTATTTGTCCTTTTATATTTCTTACTCGCAATCCTCGTATTCTGTGTTTATAAGCAAATAAACTTTTTGAAATTTTATATATACCAACTGTCCAATTACTTCTGTAACGCAAAAATAATTTTTGTGCATATCTCTTATACATACTCTATGATATAAAATATTATACAGGAAATATAAATGAAATATTTGTATTCATATGAATTAACTATATAGTGTAAGAAAAGTAATATTTGACTCATTTGATACTTACGTAAAATACATTGCGCATGTAAAAATGAAAATTATTATGATGTCTAAATATTTTTATGTAAATTTGCATTACATTGTAATATCACTAATTTAAAAAATGATTTAAGAGTTTAAGTTTATCATTATTTATAACAGAGAAATGAATCCATTAAATAGTAATAAAAATGTTAATCCGAATCAAAAAAATACCACACGAAAGAGTAGAGTCCAGTAATAAAGCTTGCAAAGAAATGCATAAGGATGGAAATTATGTTAATAAAGACCGATAAGAAATAATACATGATGAAACGTTGGTAGAGAACACAAGTGGAAGAATGGTCACTAGCTAGTTCAATATGAAACTAGCTAAATATTCGGTAATTCCCGAATATACCCGATTCTTCACTGGTTACAGGTCTGATCCCACTTTTTTTTGCAAATTTTCAAAGAATAGATCAAGTTCTGCGATGCTACAAGTGGAACAAATATTTTTCTCTGTTCAAATCTAAATTATAAAATTTAGAATTGTTTTAAATAAAATTTTATAAATATTATTTGCCTATCTCTCTTAAAATTAACATATATTAAAGGTATTTTAAAATATACAAAATATTTAAGTGATTGCGTGATTTTATATGGTATATGAATACACAAAATAAATAAATAATAAGTGAATAAATATAAAATGTATCTGAAATATATAATACATTATGTAAATATACATTTACTCGAAGAGTACCGAAAAAAATTCATATTTGTTATTTCAAAGAATTAATAGATGGATCATTTGTTTAGAGACAGGTTTTTAAAGAAAATAATGATTATTATATATTTAAAATTATTACATTATTATTTATTTTTAGGTAAATAAGTTATTTTGAACATATTACATGATTTTGAAATAATTAAAAACGAATAAACAGCGAAAAATCTTTGTTATACAGTTAGACCTGCTATTTAGGCATATATGAAAAGTGTTTTTACATTCAATTTTCGTAAAATGTGTTTATTGTTCAGTCTTAATTCTCTCTGTCTCCCTTTTAAATTATTTATAAAGTTATATATTATTTTACAATGATTAGAAACAACTGGTGACATTTTCGTTAGCTACAATTCTTGTGTTATATTCCAACTATCATCTTCTACATCTGGCGGGAATATTTTTTCTAAAAGAAAAATGGAAGACTTTATTAAATAAGAAATTTTTTGTATCTCTATATATTCATAAAATAAATTATTTATAAAAAAAGAAGAAGGAAACTTAAAATAGAAAGCACTAACCCCCGAAAAATTTATTTGCTGAGACATTGCAGAGGCTATGTATATTTTACTATTGGCAGGAGGTTTATTTTTATTCAAATTTAATATCATTATTATAATTTGTCTACTTTGCAGAAATAATAGAGAGTCTTATAATTCGAGTCACTAGTACTATAACAAAGAATTATTAAGTTTTGTAAATATTTGTAATATTATTATGATCTGCAAAATAAGCTTATATTTCATTTATTGTTTCTAAATAACGCGCATTTCTGTAATAAGATTTACTCTACAAATTAACTTAACTAGAAAATATCTTTACAATATTTATGTTTAAGATTTTAATTTATAAACTATACAGGGTTTTATGTAGCAAAATCCTAATAGTATTTAACTTGTTTCTTAATTATATATGTTATTATATAGCTGCCATATATGCTATTCATTACTTTAAAATAAAGTATTTAAATAGAAATAGATGTTTACTGAACATGACCTCAGAGTAGAATGCCTTTGTAACGAATAGCACATTATTTAGAAACATCTTAAGTAGAAACGTATAACACCTATATCATATACGAAAATTTGATAATCGACAACTGAATCTATTTGAACGTTTATAACGATCAAAATAATGATCGTGACGCGAAAAAATTATTACTAGCAAACAATGTTTTGTTTTAATTAACGTTAAATTCGATAAACTTTATTTTCAATTATTTTATAAAAGAGTACTCTTAAAGTAATATATAAAAATAAATATTAAAAGATACCAGAAAAAATCATTAAAATTTATTATTAGTACTTTGTAGAGCACATTATGTATTCGTATATTTTTATTACCATTAAAAAAATGTAGTTCTCATTAATATTTAATTAACGAAATCATATATAATATATACACACGACATAACTAAGATAATATTTATGCAAACTATACAAAAAGATACTATTATATTTAATATAGAGCAAAAAGTATTATATAACTCCGCCATAATAGCTGAAAATATAAGATAAATTTAAGAATTATTTTATTATACATATACACAGAGAATAGTACTGAATTTAATTATATATGCCCTGAATATGTTTATATATGCCCATAGTTATTTAATAAGTTTAAATAAAGGTATAGGGTTTATTACCTATTGGTAGCAAAATTATTTTAAATACATAAAATGTTAGCGAAACGCATCCAAAAGCAAGTGCAAAAATTGAATTCACTACAATGGCGACTATAAATCTCAATAACCACATAAGTACATAAATCATTGTAACACTTTTAAATTAAATACAACACAATTTACAGATGATCACTTAGAGTTCTTAGTAAAGACAGAGCGCTTTGATGGATAATTTATATTGAATACTTGAAAATTTCCGAATACATCCGACTGTTTGCCGAGTGTAAGTCTGACCCCACTCTTCAGATATTCAAAGAGCTAAAGATCAACTTGAGCGGATCAACTGGTGTAAGGATGGTGAATAACTTGTCTGGGCAATTCTAAATTGAATACATAAATTCGTTCAAATGTACAATTTTATGGATTATATTTATTTATCTTCTTAATTTGTATATTGGTAATAGATGATAAGCTTTTTAAGTATAAGAAGAAGAGAGGGAAAAAATCATAGGCATAAAAATGGAGTCCAATTGGATATCTTATATACATTTTACTGTAAACTTTCAAATTCACAGTAATAATTCTAATGTAACCATTCTCTGAATATTGTGAATCTATTCGAGAGAATAAAAATAAAAGAAGTCTTGATTGTTAGCAGCTTTGAATTTTTATTTATCTTTTTTTTTTAATTTCTTTGACAATACGCATATAAATTATGTAAGAATTAGATTAGAAAATTATATAAATCAATAAATCTAAAAATAATCTCTGTGAAATAAGAATGGTTAATTTTTGTAATCACAGATTTTGTAGGTGTATCATTTTTTAAAAGCATGATAATCTAGCATGCAAATATCATAATGCCACAATAGAATCTGTTAGAAATGTTATCGATCATTATATCGTTGTGTGTGCAATGGCAATTTTGAGTTGCACTAAAATGTTCAAACTGTATACGGTTAGCAAAATGACAGAGTGTAAATGAAATATAAAAGAAAAAAAAGAAGAAAAAAAAAGCATTAAAAATGTATCATACATTCTGTAGATATATACAATATACCGTACAAAGATATATCATGTTTTTCTTTATTTCAAAGGATTAACAGCAAGAGTATCGATTTGAAAAGATATTTTATATGAGAAAAATGAGATATTGCATGGTCAAAGTTGTTACACAACATTGTTGTTCCTTTCTATAGGATTTTGAGGAGAAGTTAATTAAAAATCGGTAAAAAAGCAGAAGTTCCTCATTGTACGAAGATGTACGTTGTTTGCATGTATGTTTGTCTATATGCTGGTTTATAATTGTGTTTCTATGTATATAGGATGTATAAAATTTTCACATAAAATTATCGAAATGCATCTTAACGTTTGAGTCTTTGCGGGGCTCGTGAATGCGCCGGTTTATTATGAAGCATGTGCACGCATTTGGGAATGTGACGTTCCGCAGCCGCTTGGTTGAATTTTCTACCGCAATGGGGACATTGGATGTAATCACTTGTATCACTCGGTGGTGGTGGTGGCAAATCGCTCAGCTTCCCTCCGGCATCTAAATGTGCTTTCACTTGTTTCGCCGAGCGAATCGCGTTTATGAAGTCTTCGTGTTTTCGACGCCAATCCGACTTTACTTCCAACTTCTTTGCCTTCTGTTGGTCAAACGCAGAAATTAGATCATCAATCGAGGCAGGCCAATGTTGGGCGGTTTCGCATTCGGAGCGTGGTGGCCCGATGAGAGATTGGGTAAGGGATGACGCAAACTCTGATAAAATGCAACGCTATTATATTTACCTCAGGTTGCTTTTTGTGCGGGCCTTTCTTGACGAATGGCTCTAATTCCGTACCACGGACACGGAATTTCATTGAATCGAATTGTTTCCTTTTTTTCTGGTTAGTTCCCGCGCAGATTTCCTCATGCTTTTTAATTCGGTCCGGAGCAAATCGACGGCTGCAGCATTTGCACGGTACGAGGTTTTCCCTGGAAGAAAACCATGAGTTTCCTCAGATTCGCGCAATACCAGGAATAAGTTTGTAGAGGAGTGCCTTATTTCGGTTCAATTCTGTTTGGTTCCGCGCGTCTTTATCGCGACGGGGGAGAGGGTGCGTTTTAGACGTATCTGACCGAGAATTCGCTCAAACGCGAGAACGCGGGAGAGCCGATGGACCAATTATCTCGAAACGCAAAACGAGCATTTTTATTTCGAATAAAAAACGTTCGAGGTAACCTATGAGAACTTTACGAATTCATTTCCCGGTCATTGCTAAATACTTACATATTTATGTTACCTGGTGGTAACATTATGGTGCATATATATACACATAGGTTGCCTGCGTGTTTTAGAGATGGTGAAAATAAGCCGAATCAGGTTGCTTACATGCTAGCACTAGCTACTCTGCCTGAAGAAATAGGTGGTGCTTTAAGTTTAGCTTTAGAAGCCATCCCCTTCTTTGCACCGGAAGTTTGTCCTGGCATTGAGCTGGCGCTTGAAATTGAAGAAACTGATGAGGGTGGTCGGCCAGTCGTCGAGGAAATTTGTTTCTGCAATAATTTATCACGCTTTTCTATTATCTTCGCTCATATCTCCATTATCGCGGTAACTTTTTTCGGAAGTTTAGATAAATTAAATGAAAATCAAAAAAAAAACCTCGTATACAAGATAAAATTACTGCTTAGGCCATCGCGCCTAATTCCATCAATATTCTATGCTAGACATTTTCCGCGTATGGTATACACATACGTATGTATACATATCGATAAAATTCATTATCGAACAAAAGCTATCGTGACTCATTTTGATTTTGCATCTCTCTCGGGAAAAGTCAATAGAGATGGAAGAGTTACGATCGCATTCGATAGTTGCGAGACCGTCCACTTACTTCAGAAGTCTGCTTCTTAATCGTTGCTTTCTCCTTCGACTTGAGTTGGTCATGAAAATTTTCAGAGAATCCGCCGTTGGAAGAGTCATTCCGAAACATGATAGCATCGACCTCATCCGTACCTTTCACGCTGCCAAGAGATACCTTGCTTGTGCTTGCATCTCCACTTGATCCCGGTCCTGATCTTCTTGTCGATCTTGCTTCTTGACTTCTTATGTCCGTAGTGGCGCGCTGGAAGATTTCCCAAAATCATACGTAACTCGTGAAATATTTGAGAGTCGAGTCTACTTACCCGGGGAATAATATCGGGGCTCTTCGAGGGTGAAGTCGGAACGCTCCTTCTAATGGAAGCACGAGGGTTGCTTTCTGTCTTTTTTAACGCGATATCTGGACTCGGGCTTTTTGTCACCCTATAACCAGGTGATTTAATTTTAGATAAGATTTTCTTTGTTTGCAAAACGCTATCCATCATTCGCTGCTGCTTATCATCCCTTCTCGACTTAAAATCACCGTGAATTTGATTTGCAATCGCTGTCTTTCCGCTGATCCTTCTACCGACTGATAGTTTTGGACTGCTCATCGATTTTCGGATATTTTCAATGGATCGAAGTTGTTTCACCGATGCCGAAGGATCGATCGAGCGACTGTCGTCAGTTTTTCGAGAGTCTATCGATCTTGCGCGGCGCCGACTATTGAGATTAATCGCAAGATGTCCAGGTCTGGACGAATCTGCTGACTTTCCCCTCCCCCTTCCCTTTCCCAGCAACGCGAAATCCAACAAGTGTGATCTGGGTTCTTTTCTGGAACAATGTTTAGCTTGTGTTTTCGCCGGTTGGTCACCGCCATCGCCGCCGCCGCCGCTCCTCTCCTTACAAGTGGTACAACGTTTTGACTTCCGATCCTCCGCTGCCACGTTAGAATCTGCATTTGAGAAGAGTTTGCGTCTACAATTTGGAGATGATTTAATCAAACGTGTCAGTTTGGACGGATCGTTGGCACTGGTCGCTCCCAATCTACATTTTATCGCGGTTCCTCTCAAGCGATTGTTTATCGGAGTTTTTTTTAAGACCGATTTGAAGGGGATGTTCGCCTTAGGTTTTCGGGCCAGCAGGCTCACCTCTCTCCGTTTCTTTGCCAAGGTTTGCTGGAGTTCCCTCATATTTTTCTTTGAATCCTCGATCAAACTGTTGAGTATACTCTTGTTTGGCTCTTCCACGTAGCGAGAACCGAATGCTTCGTCCTTTCCGTGCAAGGCAAAAGGAGCAGCTTTGTAACGTTCCGGTGAAACGCTCCTGCTGCCACTGCTTCTGCTTCTGCTCGATTTGTCAGTTCCCGCCTTGAAACAATCAACCCTCTCGAGCGACTTTGATCTCAGTCTATAATCGTCGTTGGAGCTCGATGTTGATAATTGACTTATCGGCCTTTTTCCGGGTGTATCGAGTGGACCGTAAATATTTAATCCCAACGAGAAACTTTTGTTTCCCCCAGTTTTCGTTGCCGAACGAAGAAAAGAGCGATCGCCTTCGGAAGTTCCTGTTACTTTTCTTTTACCCTTTGTCGAGTAAGTTCGGCTCGGTACAGTTTTCAAGGTGACTGTACTCCGCTTGCCGCCATGGTACTTTCTGGGGTCGATAAACTGATCCGTCATTGTAATCTCTTGAATTTCTGTGTCTACCTCGGAAGTAAAACTTCTGGGGCTTGAACCGAGGACCCTGCTTAGATGGTAGGACGGCGATACCGATCTTTTGCCACTCTTAAATTCTATTCTTTCTTCGCTATAGGGATCTCTTTTTTGTAAAATCGGACTTTTGGACCTTCTTAAAGATCTCTCTACGGATGACGAATATCGACGATCAATTTCTTCCGATGGAATATCCTTTAACGCCGTTAGACTGCCGCTACGGCTACTTGGTGATTTAACGGTCAGATCTGATGATCGACGATGAAGGACTGGACTCTCAGTTGGGGTGATTAATTGAGAGTCCTTCGATCGATGTTTCCTTATTATATCGCGCACCAATCTATTGGATCGGTCGTCCAATTTCGAGGCCGCGCCAGTTTTAGTGCATTCCCTCCGAAAAAAGTGGGGACTCCAGCTGCGCGAACGACTCTTCGAAATTAGTTGCGGGCTTGCACTTCGTTTTCTTTGAGTGTGCGTGCCAAATGCTTCAACATCCCTGTGCCTAACAGGATCGAGACCCAGGTTCACCAAAATGTCCGTTTCTAGAGTTCTAGGTCTGCCCAGTCCTTGATTCGGACCACTCAGTATCCCCGAGTCCACTGAATATTTGGAAGCCAACCGTGGACTCGTGCTCTGTCTTCTTAGAACGTACGGATCGAAGACTTCAACATCCTTGTCCCAGGTTGGCTCAAGGCCTTCGTTCACGAAAATATCATTCTCCAAGGTTCTCGGTCCGTCGAAGCGTCCATTCAGATTATACGACGTCGAGTAGTTCTCCCTTAATCGCGGACTCGTACTCCGCCTTTTCAGAGCGTACGGTTGAAATATTTCAACGTCCTTATTAATCCTTGGACTCAGTCCCTTGTTCACGCGTATATCACTCTCGAGAGTCACGGGCCTCGGCGATCGCTTCACTCGACTTCCTCCCACTGGTTTATTTAGGGAATTATCCGATTGCCTCAAACCAACTCCTCGAATTTTTCTCTCAAAACTCGCAGTGGTCTTTTTGCTCAGATCGGATAAGCCCGGCCGAACTTGCCTAATTGCAATTTGTTTCCCGAAATCGGTCTGGCGCGAGTTTTCGTCGTCGGACCTCGTCCCCTTCGCGTTTATCCCTGATCTCAGGCGATCCAATGATCGAGATCTCGGGCTTTTTCCGGCAAGGCTGAAGGTCGCGGTTGATCTTCCGGGACTCGAACTTCGACTTCTCGTAGCAAACGCATCTTTCGAGCCACTGTTCCGAATCTTTATATCCCTTATTTTACTGAGTCTGGTATAACCCGAGGAAGCGGATCTGCTGGAATCTCCGTCGAGGCTTGAAATTCTAGTTATCCTGCTGCTGGGCCCATCGCCGGTAAATTGCGCGGTGGAACTTGGACTTTTCGCAAATGCGTTCCTGGAGCCACCAGTGCCTCTCGCGCCTCTCGTTTGGTACGTCCTGGTGTGTTCCAATGATCGTGATCTGGGAGACCTCCCGAAAGACGAGGTCCCTCCGAATGCCTCGTGGGAGGATCGTGAACCGGAACTTGGACTTCTCGTGCCAACGTCTCGTATTTGTCGCCTTATATCTCGCAACTTGGCATATTCCGGCGATTGTGACCTAAGGGACTTCCTGTCGAGAGAGGACGTTCTCGACGATATTCTCGAGGTCTCCGACAAAAATTTTGGGCTTGGGCTTCGACTTCCAAAGTCTCTCGATCCGTACCCTCGTGCACTCGTATCGCGTGCTTGTATCGCAGCAGCAGCAGCAGCAGCAGCACCACCGAGTTTGCCGTATTCTCTCGGTGATTTCTCACGGAAACCGAGTGTCTTCGATGATCTCATCGGGAACACATCGGTTCTCCACTTGGTAGAGAAAGGCGACGTTGATCTTTTGAATTCACTGCAAAGAGACGTCTTCCTCCAGTTTGCGTTTTATCGGGAAATGTACAGCGCCTTTTGCGAAACAGCTCACCTTAGTCCAGCTTAGCGGAAGCTGGTTATTAGCGATTGCGCGCATTACGAGACACATGAAATTCGTAGCGTTAAGCACTACACGCAGTGGATACCTGATCTAATCGTGACTAGCTTAGCCAGCGATTGCAACTATTCACCAGTGAATTAATCGGAGAAAAGCAGCTGCGAATTGTTATTTCAGCGCGAATTAATCATTTTATGTACAAATGTTCGAGCTTCCTTCGTACAGTACTTGTTTTAGTTTGTTGATCAAATTATTCACAGAGAATGAATAAGCGATAAAAGGATGAATCATTTCAAGTTTATCGTGTTCTATTAATAATTCCACGAAACGTCTGCCACGTGAGATTTGTGAGAAGAGTTTACCTGGTGTTGGATTTCGCGGGGCCTGTCGTTTCCGTTCGTTTCTTCGCAACGCCGAGGGCGTTGCCCGTGCTTTTCAATCCGGGATTCTTTGCGGCTGAATTTTTGAAGCGTTCCAATCTAGCTTCGGCCTGCGTCAACTTTCTAGCGGCTCCGGTCTTCTTTGGTAGCTTGTCCGGAACGTCGATCATCAAGTCCTCTGGAAACTGCTCGCTCTCCAGGTCGTTTCTCACGCGATTCTTCAATGTCTCGTCAAACTGCATGAAATAAAGTTCAATCATCACTCGGTCCATATCTTGAACGTCTTCGACCTTCGACTTCTCAACTTGACCCTTTACAACATTTATTATCATTAATATTACTGTACAACAGAAATGAGACCTGATGGAAGGGTGAGAGAGAGAGAGAGAGAGATAAGAGTTATTTGAAAAAAGTCTCGTAGCGCATGAAAATTTTTTAACGATGACCTCGGTTTCTCTTATTGTTCGACTTGAGAAAAGTACAATCGCTTACCTCTAATTGACTCCCATCTCGAAGGTTCCCATTGGACAGACGGGTAACATGGTTTTCACCATCGTAATCGTGTTCGAAGATTTCCTGCTTGTGGCCTTGAGGCCCGAAAGTGTCCCTAGTGATTTCCTCGTGATAGGAAACAATCGGCTTGCCGGCATTTATATTGCTGTTAACATCGGCACGAGCAACGCGCTTTACAGAGACCGTTTGTCGGCTGACGTTGTTCTTCGAAGGCACGACTCCATTGCTCGTTTGTTTCCTCAGTTTGTTATCCAGAGGTTCCAGCGGGTAGCTCCGATCAATTCCTTTTACGGTCGTTTGTCGTCGTTCGTCGAACATTTGCCTCACCTGCAAATCGAACAAATCGCACCATTCTTTCTCTCCCGTTGTTTCTCCCGGCAAAAAAAAAAAAAAATCGGCTATTCGAAACCCATGAAAAAAGAACCCCGTGTGTCGCTAATGTCGTGGCCCAAATATTACTCGCGTCCACTGGTCTCACTCGCCAGGAGAGCCTGGCCGACGATTACCTTTCCACCTTGCGAATTGGACGCCGTGTGAATATTCGAGGTGGTCCTGGTGAGAGTGTGCTGAGCAGACGAGCCATGATTCGATGCATTTGAACCCGCACTAGCTCTCTGGGCCACTTGATAAGCTCTCTGTTGTTGCTGATCGTACAATTGCAGCAGCTTCTGCTCTTTCTCCTGCAGCTGCTTTTGCTGGAAGCGAGCCTGAAACGGGCAGTAACGATTTCCTTATAAATCAGACGTATCGATGAATCACACAGAGAGTCGCGCGCGGGCGATGTCGAAAGAACCCACGGAACGGTTTCTCTCGAGTTTTAACTCTAAATCGCGTTTAATAAAATCGAAAGAAAATCAGAGCACCTCCGTGGGATTACTCGACTGGTTTTGATGCGTCGCTTGCCAGTCGGCTAGAAATTGCATGTTCCACCGCGAGTTCTTGAGAGAAGAATTGCGTTTGTTTATGCTTTTCCTCGAACGAACCTCGCTTTCTAGCGAGTATTCCGCGACTGTTATGAGCTATTCGTAGGTAGGAAGACCACGTATGCACACGCCTTACTTATGCGGGGTATAACGTGCAGCCACATCGATTCCTGCTAACCTACATCGTCCAAGGGGTTAGTAAACTCGTTATCGCGCTAAACCAGATCACGTAGCCAAATCGGAAATTACAATACAGCGGTGCTAATATCTTTATGTTTCATCGCGCTCCAGGAGCTTCTTATTTCGAGAGATACATCTCTGGTACCTTATGGTGTAACACGCGGTAATGCGGGGGGTTCGTTGAATTAAGTAGGTTGTAACACGTTTACAATATGGCGTGCGATACAGCGAGGTAGAATTGCAAATCCCACGCGAAGATATCCCTAAACGACGGTGCGATGTCAAAGAATTAATTTAGCTTCCCCCGTGTCGCTTCTACACTGAAGCAGTATCACTGTCTCGCTAGTTCTTCCATAAGGGAATCCCAGGATACTCGTGAGATTTTCCGTGGAGACGACAATTGTTCCATAATCAAGGAACAGGTACTAATTGAATGTCGATAGAATCTCAGGATCGACAATCAGTCGTGCTTCTAATTGATTAATTCCTATTGAAACCACGCTGTTCAACGTTCGGCTATGCATACAGGGTGCTCCAAAATTCGCAGGCTTTCTTAAGAGGACGTACCTCCGAAAGCAAATCGAGCAGAAAGCGGAAACTCCTTTGTCGCCTTTCGATTGCAAACTTTAATTTATCAGCACCTTCACCCCTGGCGTCTCCTACCCCCCAGGATATACCCCCACCCCGGGATATTGCCAGGAAAATAAGCGACAAGTAGCGATAAGACTGACACGTGACGATGTCGCAGTTGTGTGTCAATTATTATAATTTGTGCGTGTCACCCCCGTGTATCGATAGTTACTCTTTCATCGATAGTTCATGAAGAAAAGAGAAAAAAGGAACGGATTACCCCGGTGAATTACGTTCCAACGTATAATCCGCGTTACAATGTACACGGTGCGTATCGAAACGCGATGATAAATTATCTCGTCGAATCATCCACCGTCTCATGAATTTATTCGTCCGATCTACTTTCTTTGGCTGGACGAAGATTAAAAACCATCAATGTATCGGCGTGACACGCCGAACTGCATCGGTTGATACATTGTGTCGCGACATCGGCGGTGATTCCCCCGTTAATGAGGAGATTGTCAGGCGGGAAAACGTCGAAAGGACATTGGTCGATGAGGATCCGCCCTCGATGTTCGAAAACGAGGCCCTAAATTGAAAAGCGTCGTGGCTTCTCCGTCGAACTGGCGATTCTCGCTGAGCAGCGTCCCCGTTTCACGTTCGAGTTTTGGAACGTCTTGTAGACCGAGGGGTGCGTGAGCGAATTCGAAATTCAATTTATGTCGGGCTGAAATTCGTAGAATAACGATGTCTCAATTGGCAGCGCTAATGCCAGATGGCGCAATGTCGCTGTCAAATGCGCTCCGTGCAACAGCTCGTGTAACCCCGCGCAAAGTTACATCGCTCCTGACAACTTAACGTGACTGCTCGAAACCGTCCGATTAATACTTCCTAATGACATGTGGGAACGCTTGACAATACCTAATACCTTCCTCCATCGATCGATTTGCGTTACGTACACGCTAACGTTTTCTAACGCAATAGCTACGTGTAGCCGTCATCTGATAATACACGTTATCCGTATATCCGGGGATAACTAATTCATGGCGTACATCGTGTGAATTACGCCAGCGCTAAATATTGCCACGGAAGTAACGGGCAATTTCCAAAGAACTCTCTAAAAAGAAGAAGGGCGACCGGCAGCGGAAATGTGCCAAGCTTCTAGGGTCCCCGGACCAGGACAGGCCTCTCGGCCATTTTTAAACATCTTTCGGAGCGCCTTGCCATTATTATTAGAAGCGGGCGAATATTATTGGGCAAGGTCATAGGAAAGCCAGAAAAGAAAATCCTCTAATGAATGCGGCTATTTTTGATTTGCGCCGAAGAAGACGCATCCGAGACTTCTCTTCTTGGCACACGCATTCACGTACACACGGGAGAGTACGTTCACCTTGTCCTTAAAGAAGCTCGGAAGGTCAGCGTGTAAACGGCCTTCGAGGGAACAAACCGAAGAATTTGGAAGGGGAGAGAGTTTGAACAAGGGAGTGCTTATGGCGTCTTCGAAAAAATATACCGTATGGGCCGTATCGGCGTATAACTCGAGGCTTCTTCCTCTGCTTCTACTTTTTCTTCTTCTTCTTCTTCTTCTTATGGTTGTACGCGTTAATCAAGCGACTGCCGCTCTTTTATGCAAACGAATCGCCCGTGCAATCTTCCTCATCGTCTCTCCGTATATTTTCGTTCATCATGATTCGGCTTTATTCCTAAAGTGATTTCTCCAAGTTCCCTTTTGCTTGCGAAGGTACTTGCATTGCCATTAGGAATCAATTCTTTTCGCGATTATTAATTCAGAAAAATCGATCGGCTCCTATTAAACCACCAATCTCGATGCGCCCTCCAATCGATAAAGATAACTTGGCGCACGCACACAGGCACACCGACGCGAAGAGAGATAGCTTTAATCTATTTTGGTTTAATGGTAACGCAATGGGATTCGAGTAATACAATTGCTCCTTCCATAATGCGACCGGTAGAGTGATACGCTTCCCAGTTAGAAACAGATGATTCGAACGATACTCATTTATTAGTTGGCTCTGGCAAATCGCTAAATTTATAATTGGTTAGATTTCATTCGTCTAGTGTACGAGCGTACAAAGTTTACCCCGTTACTTGAATTCTTAACAGCCCCTATCGAATCCTGATGTTTCGTCGTGTGCGTGCGTAACTTTTAAACTTTATTAATAATAAATTAACAAACATTGCTCACTTTATCGTCAATAAAGCAAGGTAGTAAACGAACATAGGGGGGAGGGAGCGAGGTGGAGGGAAGTTCCTTTAAAATATTCTCGTGGAATAGGAATGCGATAATTGATGTGAGAATGACCGTGCACTTAAAATTCACGAGGGTAATATAATAATTACACTTAAAGAGTGAATCATTACCATGTTTTTGATGCTTGTTATTGCAGATGCGAGGCTTTCGGCGGCCCATGAAGTTTCCATATCCATGGATACTCCACGTGCACCTAAATCAGAACTTATCGGCATGCTTCTGGCTCCTTTTTTTACTCGTCTCTCGCATCACCACCGAATGCTAGTCGATTTTCTTTTCACGGTGCTCGGTTCTCGGCCACTTTCCTCCGTATCGGTGATGTTCGCTGTTGTCCTTGCCGATTTCAGCATTAAGATTTATGCTCATCTTTAGCTTTCGCTATTGACTTCGCTCAGACTATCGAGTTATCTCCGTGTGGAAATACCGTCTTTAGCACTTATCCCGTATATTATCATCACCTTGACAATTTTTGACCGGTGCTTTTTATAAAGCACACATTTGGTGGTCTAGCAGCGGTAGTCTTATCGTTATCATCGTTTTATTTCAATACCGTGCTCGTATATTCTCGGAGAAATTTCCGACTGGGTTTGATTGCCACCGGCAACGAATGGAGTACGTATATGTGTGCGGGTGTGTGCGTTTGTCGCTCCCGAGGAGTATACGTGGACTCGTATGTGCATACAAGGTTTGGCAGAACTAGTGTTGCCTAACAAAACTGTCCGCTCGGTCAATGAGAACCCGGCAAAAGTTTCTTGTCCACTTGTACTTACACCCTTGTAGTTAATGCAGTTGTACTTGCACGCATCGACTGTTACGAAACTTTCTACCCGTAGTGCAGCGCTAGCCAGCTCGAAGAAAGGTCGTGACACTTGATGAATGTAAAGTTCCTTGTTTTGCTTCGACCAACTTGAGAGAAATTCCTGATGAGCAACAGTCGGCCTACCTCCTTGCGCTCGAATCGAACTTGATAATTTTAGAAATTACCGCGTTGGACTCGCTCGAAAATAAAGCGTCAGGGAATTATAAAAATTCCTCTAAGCCGCCAAGTTTTATGAATTGCATGTTGACAGTGGCTAAAATTGCACTCGGCACATTTTACGATCCTGTCGCCGTCCCTACCCAAGTACTATGCGCCATGTGTTTCCCTCGTGAGTCATTAATGCCGCACATGTTCCCGGAATTTCGCAGCTGAACTCTAGTTGTATCGAAGTACTTGAAAATTAGCACGGACATTACACGATCATCAAACGCTCCTGTGATTTCATGCACGTTCCTCCTCCCTTGCAGGTAAAACACAGCCAGCGGCTCGCATTCCGAAGAGTGTGCGTTTGTGTGTGCGCATTCAGGCATTTATTTATTTATTAAATAGAATTTTCATTCTTCGATATCATTGGATTATCCGCTCTCTCTCTCTCTCTCTCTCACCCTCTCACTCTTTCTCTCTCTCTCATATTTGGCTGTATATACGCGCAATCCAATTTAATTTGAATTTAATCCCCCTCCCCAATTGCGCGTATTATCTTTCCTCTCTTGCTTTGTAGCAGAGCTAAGCGATTACGATTATTTACTGGGGTGGGGAACTATTAAACCAACTGCAATTGAAAATGCTGAAGCTAACGAAACAGATTACAGGCGCCAGTTTCCAAGCTGCTTATCAAAACATGGAAGAACTGTGGCACTATGAAGGTTGCTATCACAACTGCGTTGCTAGCAACCCCAAAGCGACCGCGTTATTTCTTTGCGCAAGCGCAGAAATAATGCCCTCACACACGTTCACGGTTGATATTTATTGGAAATTGTGCACCTACGCAGAAGCTTTTATGCCTTTCACAAAGCAATTACTTTCCTTTGTTAACTTTCATAAAATTATCTCTAATACCTTTTTAGCCCAGATACCTCGTAGAAATATACAATTCTGAAAACTATCACGTCTCTGAAAATAAATGAGTTTTTTCGTGAAAAATAAAGTATCATTCCCGATCCTAATGTTATTTCGAATGACATTTTCCTTTATCGCGCGATCACCTCTTTAAATGCTTTACAGTACACGTTTCTTAAAATCTCGATAATCTGAAAATTGGACTGACAATATAAAATTCTCCATGATTAGAATGGATTGACTGTACAGATATTTATATTTCTTCATTTTTTTTTTTTCAAAATAACATATGATAACCAGAGGGAGGGTTTCTCTTTTATCTTTAACGCTGAAAAGATTACATCTGTCGATTATGCTGGACAGACGCTTGTGCTTTTTCGATCTGTGGAAAAGATCTAGTGTTTTTTTCCAAGTGATTTGATTATAATTGTTTTACGTGATAGGAATAGGGGAAAAAGGTGGCGCGATGCTAATAAAGGTCTTGGGGAGATTTTACACTGATTGTGGGGTAGCAGATATTTGAATGTTTATAAATAGATAGGAGAATATCCACGAATGTAATGAAACGATGAAGAGACGACGAGTCTTTTACGCGAGTTTACGGGCGTACAGCTGGCTCGGATGTAGCGGGGGGTACATGAAGTGAAAGTTGATTGCCTCGTTAATCGGGGTCGCGAGAAACATTTGGCGGACGACTAGCAAGGTTATCCCGATGGTAATCGCTTAAAGTGTACGGATAAACCCTCGTGTATTCCACAGGCGAGGTTCAAGGCCGCCCGAAATTGTCACAGGCGTATCATCAATCCGCGTGACTTTAGAGATCAAAGCAATGGAATTCCCTCAAGGTTAATTTATCCTGACAATTGTGGAGGCCACCCCCTAAAAGAGCCGTTGATGCGAGGTCGATTTTAACCAGACCACCCTCCTCCTCCTCCTTCACCCTTTGTTTTCCTAGATTTTCCATGAAAAATATTTGTCTCTCGTAATTAGCGATAATAAATCGAAAACATTTTTAATCTTCTTTCTCCATAACGAAATCCCTTTTCGCTTTTCAATAACACCAATCGCGTGATTCAATAAATAAAAGTCAGCTTATCAAGATAAATTGAACGTCAATATTAATATATATGAAAACATTTTTCGTTACCTATATTTCCCTCATCGATGCTTTATCGATGTTAGAATTGATACATGGTAAGTGAAATGCTTTAGAACTAATTCACTAGGGGGAGGGGGTGGGTCAGATCGACAATAGGCGTGTGTACCCACGGGGGAAATTCATTATACTTTTGTAAATTGAGCGCTTCTCCCGCCCCTTCTCTTACACACTCCGCAATAGCATTTATAATTATTCCTATCAAAATGAGAATATCGGACGCGATAGACCGCCGTCTCGTGCTAAAGTCTGTTAGGAATTCATGAAAAACATACCGAACCTTCTTGCTTGGCTTTGTTAAATCATACTGTCAAGGTAACGAGAAGGTCGTCCTGGGTTAAAGAGAAAACCAGGTATTTTTTATTCCACGTTTGTAGGGTAGGTATCGACAGGATTCTTAAAAACGCTGGTTACTCGTTTCTTATCAGTGAAGTCATCTCTAACGAGGCATCGCCAATTTCTAAGGGTCTACACAGTGAATGGAATAACGTCAGCGGCTGATTTTACCGAAGATCTTTAAGGTCGACGCGCATAAAGGATGCACCGATTAGCGAAGGAACACGCGAAAAATCGGTTGAATAATGCAGATCGTGAACTGTGCCATCGCAAAGTTCAAGGCTTCGAACGGCATTTCAATTTGTGTGAAATTAACGATCAAACATAGTTTGTCGAGCGTTCGAGAATCAGCACCTGCATGGGACCGCCTGCATTTACCGATGTGCCGACGGTCAATGATCTACGGGGAGGCTATTTTCCGATTTGTTTTTGTAACCAGCGAAGGAAGGCTGGTCAAACAATCGATATGCCCATCGTGCGTTGACTCACTGGATTGATAAGTATGTAATTTCATTGTCAGCATAGTCCAAGAGCTTGGCATAATAACGAGAACCTACCTATAAGAACGACGCAAACCTGATCGTTCATCCACACGCGTACTTGCGTTCGCACCGACGCTTCTACCAATTACGTGTACTCGCAGAACTCTGCAGAATTGTTTTTTTTTTAGATCTAAAGAAGAGGAGCCTTCTGGAATTTTGAAAATCGGATGTGCAGTTTTTGGAATGCTAGCCTTTAGAGTTACGGAGACGGCAGTGTACTGTTGGAACGAAAGGCCAGCTCTCCAAAATCTGCACATCCGATTTTAAAAAGACAAAAGGTGCTCCTCTTCCTTAGACCTGGAGAAAACATACTTCTGCGGAGTTCTAATCGATGTACACCGTAGAAAAGAAGGTTTACCCACGAAAACAGGAAATGCGAGTAGAAAAATTTGATTAAATTGCAAGTTTTCGTTGGTGAAATTTTTCCTTTGGAGTGTACAGAGCCTCTCGTTGATTCGATCGGTCGTCGCTGTGGCATCTGCGGAAACTTTGGCCAGAAGTCGAAAGGCTCGGCCCGCAAATGTGTCGCTCTTCCACCCACGGGAGATTTCGCTCACCCGGTAAAATTCATTTGACGCGTGGGTCGTCACTCGCGCGACGCAATCGTCCAATGAGAAAAACTTGGCGCGATTAATTCGGCAATAAATTTGCAAGAATAAAACGCGAGCTGGCCATAACGCGCCATAGCGCGGTGCGTGTCATCGATAAAACTGCATTACGCCGGTGCGAGCAGCGCGAGTTATGAAAAACATCGATTTCACAGCACGCGCCAATAAATTACGCCGATTTAGAAAAAACTGAGCGCTCGTTATTGGAGCGAGTGGATCGGGAACCCACGCAATACGTAACGCATGTGCATCAGGATCCGGTGTGTGTTGCGACACGTAGGCAACGTACCGAACGTTTTCGGTAGATCGATGGATCGATGGATCGATGGATCGCGTTCGCTCTTCGCGAGTTCTCCCGTCGAATTTCCGATTTCTCGGAAGTGGACTGTCGAGTACTCGGTGGAAACGTTAAAAGGTAAATTCGTTCGGCCGTGTCGAGGTTGCGAGCGGTTTTCGACGCCTACGGACGACCTTCCCGATCCGAGAGGGCAAAAAATCGAAAGGACACCACGCACCTTGCGCAATGCTCGGAGAGACGTATTAGTTTTATGCGTCTCGCAGAAACTTGCGAGTTTTTCCAGTTCCAAATCGGCTCTCGTCGCTTCTACGTAGATCCGCGACTCCTCCCCGCGACCTCCCTTGTCGCATCTAGCGTGTTCTCCGTACATGCGAGAAAGATTCCTCGGTGGCAGGTTGGAATCGATCACCGGATCGATTTGGAACTGCGCTCCGCTGTTTGTTCCTCGAGTTTGACCCCCTCCCCCCCTCACGTCTCTCCCTTTCCGCGACTCCTCTGTCCTCGGTGGTCTCTACCATTTTTCAGGAACTCCGAGTCCCGTTGCTGAGATTCTCGCGAGAAAAAAGGTCGTTTGCTCCTCTAATCATGGTCCGATCCACGATTGGTTCTGGATTTTCTTCGTTGGTCGAATTAACTGGCGTGGGAAAAGTGGGAGGAATACGACTTTCGTATAATTCCCGAAGCCTCCCTCCCCGCAGCGAGACAGGATTTCGAGAATGCGGGGTTTTCAACATTATTTCATTCAAATCAAGGGACGGACAACCTCTTCTAAATACGTTGAGTAAACGGAAATGAAGTGTTTTTAATAGGCGAGCTCGAAACTTTCGGTCCTGCCAACCTCGAGAAAACAATGAAAAATGCAAAGCGCGTTTCCGCGTTGCATATTAACAATGGGTGTTTTATCGCAGACTTTTTGTCTTTGCAATGTATGCAGATTGCACCAGTTTTCCAAACTTATTGAAAGAAATATTCTCTATCCACGTTAATCCGTTTAAACCGTGTCTATTTGCTCGGGTATAACTATCGCAACTGTTGTATACGCGTTCACCAGTAGATTTCATTAAGCCAATAGGACTATCGGATTAATTGAGCGAAACCCGTAAATCGAGAAACTAGGAATGTTCGCAAAATTCGTCGGAATAAAATTTTTCCACTGACGAAGCAACGCGAACGGTCTCTCTCCCGGCTTATTGCACGTACGTACACCGTAGCTCGTTCAACGAGTTTTCTCGTCCGGGAGACCAGTTCGCTTTCTTTAAAAGAATTATCGAAAAGGGCAAAGGTTGCCTCGCTCCAGAATTTATCGCGCCTTGATAATAATTGCAATTCGGCCAAGTCCGGGTGATTTGTAGGTTTTGGACGAGGGCTGGAGCGTAACGAGGATTTCGCCCATATAAATAATTAATGAGCCCACTCTGAGCGAGCGTCTTCCGATTTGTAATTGTAATTCGCGCAGCAGGTACATGTTCGCCTAAGGAGTATAATTATACCGGTGCCTTTGCCATTGACATGCACGGTGACACCAGTTTAACTTATTGTACCGTTGATATCTACATTACCCGCGCGCGAGATATCATCAAACGCCATTTAAATACTCTCGCGATGTTAATTCGCCAGTTCCCAACACCTTCCCGACTCTCCTCTCGAGCTCTGGTTACAACAGCGAGCGAGCCATTTTAGGGATGCTCAGGAACACGTTAGTTCCATTACAAAACACCATGAAATCTCTGAAACGTTATCCCTGGCCAAAGATTCCTTCCGAGTATGAGTGTGCGTCCATGTATGCGCGCGATAAAAGAGTGGTAATAAAAGATTCGGAGAAAAGAATGACGTAGCGACGCGTGACGGGTGAAGTTGACCGATTCCACGTGATTTATGACGAGTTAGTTAACTTGGAATCGGTGTTAGACGGGGACCCGTGGATGTAATTTGACACTGACCATGTCCGTAGATCAGACCAGAAGGATTATCTCTTTTGAAAAGTTCTTGACCAACATACACGCCTGGTCTCTCATGGTGTGGGCGATTGGGACCCACGCGCGCGATATCGCCAATACTAATAACCTGTTTGCCGTACGTGTGCTAGATGACAGCCGAAAGGTCTTCCCCGCCCACGCACTGACTCACGAGACTCGCACCAATACCGGAGCCTGCGTAGCTAGTGTTTACCGACCGGTTTGCCCAAAGTGGTCCTTTTTCGACACCCACGCATCTCTATCGGGAAGAAGTTGCGAATTACAGAAGAGAGTGGCTGCGTCTTGATGGAACAAGTGACATTGTCTTGATTCGTACCGTTGATCTTATAAGAGTCCTCATCACCCGCTGAGCACCAGCTTACACACGCGAGCGTTGAACAGATTCGTGGGCACGGGGATCGAAGCGGGGACGCGGGGGCCGGTAATTATTTTCCTTAATGTTGCCTCCGGCGATTTCTTGTACGATTAGTTTGTTGGAAGAGATGAAGGAAGTGACGTCATGGCATTGTAGTTGCGCATCTCGACAGACCGGACGCGGTTGACAAGCCAAGCGTCCAATTCTGTCTATTCTTTCCTTTATTCTATTTGGCTTCGCCCTTTTCCTTTCAGTTCCGCGATTAGCCCTTCTCTCCCCTCCCCCCCCCGTCCCATCGGCGACTGCTCAACGCAGTCTTCCTCTCCTCGCTCGCCTCAATTTCGAGCCTTCGGATTTACGAACCCCCCCTCGCAGTCTCCTCCGATCCTTCGCCGTTGATTTACCTGTTTAGCGAACCCACTTCTTTTTTTTTCTCTGTTTGCAGAGAGTTCACCGTCGAGAGTCGAGGAAAATCTCGAGTGCCAATTCCCGAGATGCGTTTGATTCGTGCAATCGCGTCGCGGGTGACTGCGAACGCGATAGAAACGCGCGTCGGTCGCGATTCCGGATCCGATAAGTGACGTCACGTGGGAGTGACGTGACCACGAAGGGCGGCTATTACTTCCCAAATTATCTATCCCATTCGATCTGGCCCTGCTGCTAATTTATGACGCGTCATCGGTATCATCAATAATATTCCGTTCCGGTACTCGTGAAAAATCGACGGCTCAGCGTTGCGAAGCGTACGCTTGCGTCTCTACGCGGAGGAGATTGGCACGTGTTACGCGCATAGAAATCGCTTATCGAACAATCGACGATACTCCTGTTCGTAAGTGCGAAAGCTTCCACCCACGCAATCCTCCGGTTCCCCTCGAGTCTCGCAACGCCCGATACTCGACGTGTCAGTCGCGAATAAGACGCAACGCCCGTAATCCGGCGAACGTCGTTTTACGATTGTTTTACTTCCCTCCCAGAGCTCTATGACGTCACGCGTGTAAAAGTCCAATGACGGTCACGGTGCGAAGCACGTGTGACACTCCATCAGTTTTAAGGAGATTTCGAGAGGAGGTTGCTTGCCGGGCGAGTCCTCGCTGGAAGTGGAAGTGCCCTCGAGAATCGAAACGTGTTTTACTTCGCGCGGTTTTATTCTAGGCGATCTAGGCGGGTCCGGGGTCCAGACTCTGGCTCTAGTTCGATAGCCGATGATCTCACGATCCGCAAAGAGATGGCCTACCTGCAACATTTCCAGACGCGACGATGCCTGCGGTGCCGCCATGTTTCCCTCGACTTTGCGACGACAGTACCGATCTTCTCCGATTATCCTGAAAATGAGAAAAATTTCAGTTTCGTCGCTGGCCTCTTCCTTCTTTGGAGGGAGGGAAGGGGGACGGAGTGGACGGAGAGTTGGCAAGAGTCCGCATTGAGCGACCGAGACCTCTTCGAGACCCTTTCCGGAAATGTCGAGGAAATATTTGCGAGAGGTACGAGAGAGTTCGAGCTAATGGGCTCGCGAAGGATAAATATGCGGCACGTGTCACGGCTAAATGCGCGGCCATTGTATTCGCGAGTGGCTCTGCATATTTCCAACTCACTCGCACCCATCGAGGGAGTTTTTCGCTTCTTCATCTCCAAACGCGAGATTTCCTCCCTCCCCGCGCGCAGCCCCTTTCTCGAGATTACTCGCTCAAACGACAAAGACCGATCGCTCTTCTCCAGGAGCGATTTTTATTTTCGCTCTTTATCGTCGATCGATCTGTCCACGCGTGTACTCCAGTCCGCCACTCCCTTCTTCTAATGACGTCATTATCCGAATTAAACCGATCTCGCTTCCGAATGGGTGTATCTCGCCCCGTCAAACGTAGCACGGTGCTTGGACACAGTCCACCGCACTGGGAGAGACACGCAAACGCCGAGTGAAAAAAAAACAAATCCCGAAGCCAAAGAGAATGTCGATACGTCACGATCGATGCGTTTCCCCCGGCCGTTCGGTTCAGTCCCGAACGCGGTGCAATTATTTTCATATTGACAAGAAACCGGCGGAAGTGGCGGAACTTTATTCAGCATTAATGACTTCCTTCGCCCGGTCTTAAGGCAGTGCAATCCCGGTAAATGGATCGTCGCTCCCTCTCGCTGTACACGACATTCGTTCGTTTTCTTGCTGGTTCGTTCCCTCGCTCCTTCGTTATTTAACCGTTCGAACAACCTGGACAAATCGCCTGCCGAGAATCAAAACAATTTCATTGTGCAAGTTTACCCGCTCGCTCGCTCGCTCCAGCCCGCGCGCGCACGCGAGGCTTTCATAAAATTCGCACGAAATTATTTATCGATCAATTATACTCGGGGCTTTTTTCTCTCTTTTTTTTTCTCTCCCGTGGCAGCCGGAGACCCGAGTGACCCAACAAAGTACATAATAGCGGCAATATAATTCGCCCACGCGACCACTCTCCCACGCCTGAAAACGATCCTCGAAGCTCCATCGGCAAATTCTTCTGCCCGCGTTTCCCGATTCGCTCGGCGTAATTGGTTTTCGCCTCGAATCACGATCGCACCGACAGGTGAAGCCGGCGAGAATTTCACATTTGAATAACGATGCTTCCATTCGACGAACAACGGAGACCGCCCGCTGCTTTCTACGCGAGCCGAGAGTCATCCCCGGACCTTCCCGCGTCGCGAAAATTTCGAGCTTTTCCACTGATTTTTCTGCAGCGCCGCGCGCGTCTCGTACTCCCCGGCGCGAAGATCCTCGAGCGCGCGTTCGACGTCATTTTTTTGCACACTTTTGCTGTTTTTGGAGCAGAGTCCACCTCGCCGCGAGAGGTGGCTCTCGCGTACAAGTTCCCCGGGAGTTCTTAAGCCGAATACGAAGGGGTTAGAGGTGCACGCGGGGGGAATGGGATGCGTCGTTGAGCTTCGGAAAATTTATGAAGCGCCGCGAGAACCGTGGAGGCGCAGAGAAATAAGTAGAAAAAGTCGCTTCGGGATTTCGTTAAGAGATAGAGGAGAGGGTCGTCCTGGAAGTTCCCTGCAGATTATCCCGCTGCGGCGCGAGTGCTCTTGAGGACGGCTTTAACATGAGTCACGCTCCTGACGTAATCGCGGCGGTCTTTTATGGTTAAGAATCGAGCTGCCTGCCGTTCTTTTCGATTTTCACCGGACGCTACCGAGAAATCGGCAACCGACAGCTCCAATTTCAACTGGCACGATCGTACATTGCGCAACCGGTTTGAATCGAGTGCGCTCTACCACAAGTGCGCAGGGCTCTCCTCCACAGTCGAGTGTCATCGAACTTGATATTCTTCCCGCAAGTAGAAACGGACAAGAATGAAAATCAGCTCGTCGCAACCGACGACGAAATCCCGCCGTAGAATTTCCCTCTTAGGAGGATTTCCATGAAAACTTCGTATTTTTAATCGAGTCGAGATCCGCTCGGTACTAAATTCCGGAAGTACTCGCTGTCCGCCTCTCATTTGATATAAGTTGCTTTCCTTTTCCATTTCCATTCTTATTAATCGGGCGCGCGGGACTAATTTCGAGGAATTTTTCGACAGTGGCGAACCCGCCGAAATTTTTAATCAAGCTTAGCGACTCTCTAATCCCGTCGAAACGAACTAGAACGTCTGGCGAGCCAAGTGTTCGTTCGTTCGGCTCTCTGTTCTTATTGTAAGGATTATTTATAGTTTCACTAAAAATGTACTTTGCGATTACCATATGAGCATCGGACCCCCATTTCTATAATTAAGCCGGGCCTCCATTTGCAATGGAATTCATTGCACGCCGTACTACTGATGTTTTGACTGGGTGTATGTTGTAAACCGAGTAATTAAACGCGTGCGCGCGCGCGCGCGCACGTACGTACTCACACATGGCTCGCACGTGCGACTCGCGCGTCAATGGCAGAAGAAAGTTGCACGCCTTGTGCCGTTATGAAAAGGAAGAGAGGAATCTTTTTGCACACACGCACACATAGAAGGAGAGCTGGTTCTCTTTCAGAAACAGGAGGAAGATTGTCCCTCGAGACTCTGCAGTTTCAATGTATTTAATAATCGCGGAAGTGTTTGCTCAAAAACGCACAACTATCTCGAGGGTATCTCTCACCATCTTGGCTGGTACAAGTCAGACACGCGGCAGACGCTATTTTCTCTTTTCCCCTCCCACTCTCTTAAACGTGTGGAGAGTACGCCGGTAATTAGCTGCGAGTAACGCTCGGAGCTTACGGTGGCCCATAAGAGGGAAATCAGCTTGTGGTCCAAAATCGCAACTTTACGACCCACCACCACCAACACCACCACCACCACCACCACTACCGTATCACCCCCCAACGATTACCGTAAACTTTGCAAGAACTTCGGATCTGCATGCGCGTCCAGGTGTTTTCCGTTGTTGCATCGAGGACTCCGTAATAGGCACGAGCGGCGTGAAAAGTGCCGATAAAACTCGACGAAGACGCGATTATAGTAGAATTTATCGCGAGAGTAACAGGATTGCGATAAAGCGATTAACGGCGCAAATTACACGGAGTAAACCGCGATTATTTCGAGAAGCCGAGCGTGAGCGTAGAAACTCAACGCGCGGTACAACGCGTTGAAGGAAACTCGAGTTAAACTTCGCGCGAGAGACCAACGAGCGCGAGAGAGTCGCTCTTTAGCACTTTCGATCGTTTCGGCGAGATTCTTCAAGGTCGGAGCGAGGAAAGAGGGAGGAAAAAAAAGAAAAAGAGAAAAAAAAATATGGTTCTCGAACCGGGGACGCGAATCCGGAAAATGGCGCGGTTTCCGGTGGAGCCGCTGAAGGAGAGTTCAAGGTCGATGTTCGAAGAGCCGCAGGATTTTTGGGTAGGGGGGCTTTGGACCCCCGGAGGGTTTCCGGAGGAAGAAGAAGAGACTTACTTTTGCAGGGACGACGGTGGACGAGAAGAAGCGGATTCGTCGCGAGTAATCGTCGAGCCTCGTCCTTACGAGGAGAGGGCCACTGTAGCACTGACAGTTCCGGCGTCCCTCTCTCCTTAGCTGTTCTTGCTCCCTCTCTCATTCACCAGCCTGCCCCCCTTGCTCAAATGATTCTCTTGAGCGAGAGGGCCAAGCGCATCGTGGAGGCACAGCAGCGAACATCGCGCGACCAAAACTTCGCTCCGGTATCACCGGCAAAAATATCGGGACCTTTTCTCTCCTCCCCTTGGGATACCTTGGGCTACGGGGACCCGGAGATTCTCTCGTGGTACTCGTACGTACAAGAGGGGGCGGAGGGGAGGGAGGCTCTTCCGTGCTCCAGGAAGGAAATTTTAACGTTACCTTCGACGTACCTTCGACGTACCTTGCGATTCAGGAAACGTTCGAAACTTCGCCTCCGATTCCCCTCCCCCCAATGTAACCCCGGTAACCGTGAGCCAATATATCGGACACGTTATTAGCTTCGTAATCGTGACTGTCGCTTATTTGCCAGTCGCGATAATTTCTCCTATCGAGGAACTACGCGCTTAGAAACGCAAATCTCCCATTATTGTTAGCCTCTCGAGATTCGACTCCACTACTCCTCGATAATCTCTCTCTCTCTCTCTCTCTCTCCGCCTCTCGCTTTCTCGTTTCGTGAGAATTGCGAACAACCACCCCCTGGTCCACCACTACCGACTACAAATTTCAAGTAGTTTTCAATTTGATTAACAGCGTTTCCACTGGCAATTGGAGATCTTTGCCAGTTTTTTAAGGGATCTCTGGTGTTAATCTCTGGTGACCTTGGGCGCGGTAAGACCGGGGTCCAAACGAAAATTAGCACCCCCGCCTAAATGGCAATCAGACTGCGCGCCCTGTTAGGAACTTTCACTCTGTTCCGTTCCGTTCTGTTCCGTAGCTTCAACGGTATCTTCGAGCTCATCCTGCGAATCATGAATCGCCTTGCACATTTTCGAGTTTACGACTTTGTTAAGAAGTTCCAATTACATTTGTAAGGTTGGTGGGACGCGTGCAGGGTGGGGGAGCAATCCGGCCCGAGTAATTTAGCCTAATTAACGCCACGCGAGATGGCAACCCGTGCTGGTGCGGCAGGTAACGCGAAGCTGCGTATATCAGAAACACGAAGACTTCCGGCGGCAAGGGGAAAGAAATGGAGGGAGAATGCCTGACAGAAACAAGTTACTTTCGACGAGCGCTACTCCTTTATCTCCTTGCGATTCGCTTCCTTTAACGAGACAAGTTCATCCGTCAGGACCAGGAAGTCTTTCGGCCGTCTCGTTAAATCCCAACTTTTAATGGCTCATCATTCCACTCGCAACCCCAAATGTACCCTTTTCCACAAAAACTAAACTATGTCAATTCTCCCCTAACGCACTGTAAATTATGCTTGCAATTTTCCTAGGTGTCGCTGCGCCTGTCAGTTGCAGCCGTTTTCGCGCGTTTAAATTCTGGTTACACGCAAATTTGAATTGCGTACCGTCAGCACCGGGTGCCTTCACAAACTTTTCTTCTTTTTTATCATTCCATTCTCTCTCTCTCGCTCCCTCTCGTTCTCTCTGTCTTACCTTTCTATTTTTTGTTTCCTCTTCGCCTATTTTCAATCTTTGTAGAATGCAGGCTGTTGCAAGAAATTGGCCAATTGAATATTTCAAGCGAACCATTACTACAGTTTCTAGTCTATTTATCTATAGAGTACGTCGGCGGGGAAAAAAAGAAAGATGCGCCTTTACTTGAATTTCGTATTTCAGCTGCGAAATCGGGTTTAAGGGAAACGATTTTCGGGCTTTGTGAAATAAGAGAGCGCGGGATAAGGATTTCATCTATGTAAACGCTTATGGAAGTAGTTTATGGGTGTAGTTGTAACTTTCACCATTGCACGCGCGCATGCAGGTGAGCTGATTTTCAAAATCGAGACCTACACGTACGCGCGTAACTCTGGTATTTGCGATAGGCACTAGTCTGCGTTCCTGCAGTGTTTTATGCATCAAGCACGCACACACGTGCACACGTGTACAGTATTTACCAGTGAGTCGTGTCAGTTTGAGAAAATTTGACAGTTTGAGTAAATTAAAAAAACAGCTTCCCACCGTGTGTCAAACAGTGATCGTTCTGTGAAATATTTCTGAAAAACAAAGTTACGGCAGTCGGCTCCAGCAGTTTGGGATAAATTAAAAGCGAGAGAGAGAGAGAGAGAGAGAGAGAGAGAAGAGTAAAAAAGGAGTCAGTGTAATATAAATTTCGATTTGTGCTTCAAGTACAGAATGTGCAATATCCGTGCGACGAATTTTTATAGATGTCCTGTTTTATTTTGAAAGTTTTATTAGTTGCATAGCGAGAGAGAGGGAGAAAAGCGCTCGAGGAGGTCTCCGAGCAAAATAAATTTTTGAAGCGCTCATCTCGCTTTCAAAAAAAAAAATAATAAAAAAATAAAAAAGCCCCCCTAATAATAAAAAAAAGAGCGCAAAGTCCCATTTTCACCGAGCGGCGCCTAACTATTTGTCAGGCTTGAGAATTTTGATGAATTTATGCACGCGTAGCTTGCCAGAGGCAAACAAATGAGTCATTTCCGAGGTAGTTGTGTAATCGATAGAAATCAAGCAGAGCCAAGTTCCCCAATTGCGGAGTTATTCCTTATTCGTCCGCTAAGATGCGTGGAAGCATCAGCGTACGCTGATTACCCGCACTTATTACCTTTTTCGTCCCATCGATCTTTCGGCCAGCATCTTGACACGCTCTCTAAGCATCCTCCTGTAATTATCAAACGATTATACGCGTAAGCTGGTTTTCAGGTTAGCAATCGAAAAATGATGAAAATTCATAAGAATGATCCCATTACGAAGAAAGAATGATCGTGAATGTAAGAAGAAAACAGGAGAAAGAGAGAGAGAGAGAGAGAGAGAGAGTCACAGCCGATGCCCAACTAATTTTATTCAGAGCGATATACAATTCGAGACGATATTGCGTTATTTTAAGACGTACGGCCAGACGTTTATTTTCACCATGCCAAGAGATTCGTCGTCATCATCGTCGTCGTCGTCGTCGTCGTCGTCTTCGTCGAGAGAACGAGGCGCCAGCGGCGAGTGCACGTGCCCCGGGCTGGATATCGAAAGACCTAGCGTACGCGATTCCATCTCCTTCCTCGTGAACGACATTGTTTGCCAAGCCTTACTGTTTACGAACACAGACGTCGTTTCGCCGGAAAGATCGTCCTTTTCAGCATCGCCATTGCTCCATTCTATTTCCGAGAGTCTCTCGTCTCTCGTCTCTCGTCCGCATCACGCGGAAGCCAGTGGGGTGGGAACCGCTAGGTGTTGGTGCCACGTTTCCGGTTGAAGCTGCGTCGATTGCTTTTATTTATCGGTATAGGCTAGCCGATGTGGGACGACGAGGAATTTTTAATAGCCCCGCTCGATCCCGAGCGATAAGGCGAAATAAGGAAGAGCGAAAGCAACTTCTGCGCTCTAGAGAAGTGTAAAGCTCGCGAAGATGGTTTATCACGGTACGTAGGTAGTTTCCGATTTTACGACGCAAGGTTCCGCATTGATTTCGCTCTAGTCTAGCGTGGGAGGAGCCATTGTACACGGGATATGCGCGTGCATACGTATCCAACCTCTCTAACGCACCTAACGCATCTAACGTCTCTAACGTCTCTAACGTCTCTATAATGGCGCACTGCGGACTTGTACAGTCACGGCGAATACGCAGATATCGCAGCGTATCGGTTAGATATACAGCTCCCCCATTGTTCTACTTTGTCTCGTAAATATTACGAGCTGTCCACTTCGATGTGCCATTCATAATCTTTCTTATTCGCAGTTACCTCGAGCCAGAGATTTTTCTCTCCGGCAGAAACGCTACTTCCTCTCCTCCTCTTGCAAACTCGTTTTCATTTTCTCTCCGATTCTCGCTCGATCGTAACGCGTTAATTAATTTTCGTGAAGCAGGACGAGACTTCGGACAAATCGAGAATTCTACGTTCTACCTGGATTATCGCTCTCTTCGTTTTGCCAAAAATTCTGATACCGCGTGTGAAAACGCGCGCGGATATTTGCGCCCGTGCTCGTACGAGCAATTTTCATGGTGCAGCGCGTGGAATTTTATTGGGAAATCTTGCACTTTTTTGCCGGAGTATATTTAGAAAGGACTGGAGCAAGATTCTGTGGAAAGAGAAATCGAATGAGTTTCATTGGCAAGTGGAACAGGTAGACTTTTAGATGGACCATGTTAGTCGGATTGTAGCAGCGCTGTTCTCTTTTCGTTTTCCAGCCGCGCGATTCGTCGATAGTATAGAATCGTGCCAAGTCTTCTCTCTGGAGTTCTTTATCGGTAGGTCAGATGGCAGTAGTGGCCGAGGTCTGGTATAACGTTGGCGAAATCTACTTCCGTCGGCGTACAGCAACGGTACGACTACTGATTATCGCAAAACACGGTATTTTTCCACCATTAATCGTTTATTCAGCATACTTCCCGATACGATATAACGCTTGATACTACGATAATGCTAAATATTCGACGAATATCCCTATCGAAGCAGGAAGCCGCCGAGTTGGAATAAAAATCTTCGTTTTATAGTTAAAGTTCAATCGCCCTAATCACAGCCTTTCATTAATATTTCACGCGTTTCTTCCCAACCTCGATAATTATCTCTTATCGACGTTCTCCCTCGATATCTTCTCTTTCCCATCCATACTCGACTGATTTCCCAAGTTAGCAATTTTGAAAAGAAGGAAGATCGAGCGATTGCAGGAATTGCTGCAAATGTAACGGAGAGCGCGCCAAGTCCCGGTGACAGAACAGGGACACAAAACTTATTAAAAACCCCCTCCTCGATTTCAGCAATTTCCAACTAACGATGGTCCACGATGTTTGAGAAAATGCTTCGGCTTCGGGCAGGGGAGTGGGAAGGGGGGGGGGATACTCAAGAATTGCACAAATAGGATAATTATCGCGTCGAAAGTTTTTCAATTGGTAAATGCTTTACATGGAGTTGTTGTCGTCGTCGTCGTTGCGAGCCAATTAGGTTTCAGGGATTAAGAGTGGTAAGTTTTTAGACTGACGAGACCAGGCAGAGAAAAAGAAAACTCGATTGTACTAGCTGGCGGCAAGTGGAGCGGATCAAGCGCTTAACGGGAGAGAAGGTGCGTTTAATTCTCAGCGATGCAAACTTTGTTCCGGACGTCCGGTGCACGGTCGTGAGGATTGCAAACAGTGCTTATCGACAATTCGATCTAGCGAGCCCCGGAGGAAGTAGGCAAGCGGACAGGACTAGCAGAGAGTACAGAGCTGGTGGGCAAATAAGGAGAGAACCGAGGGGTAGGGCAAGGCCGACAGTCTCGCGGAATTACTGGCAAATTGAAAGCAGACCGAGTGCAAACAATAACGAACGACTTTCGCGCCTTTCTCGATGCGATAATGTCGGAAGAACACGGTAATGCACGGCAGCTTGACAATTTCCATCTCGATCGGCCGCTAAAATTCCGCCGCATCGCGTTACGCGCAAACCTACACCTCTGATCCCTGCAAAAACTATACTCCTCCGTCCGTAATTGAAACGGAGTAATTGAAGACATCGAACTCGATTGAACGGCAATCCGCGAAGTCAATAAACCTGTTATTTTCTCGAGCAGACACGACGGGGACTGACCTCTCTCTCTCTTTCTCTCTCTCTCTCTCTTTTCAGACACTCGAATTAAACGAATAGGCAGTTTGCGAGACGCCAATAAAATTCTTCGGTATATTTTTTATTTATTCTATGTAATTATTACCCTCGCGTTACCCGGGGTTTGCAAGTTAAATAAAATAAGAGAGCCTTAAATTCTCGGTAAACTCATTATTCTCTCGGCAAACGCACTACTATTTTCTCGACTATTTCTATGTTGATCCATCAACTTTCATTTTTCTCGAAACTCGCAGCTGAGTGTAAGGTAGGTCGCGGCGGTGCTACCCGGATTAATCTCTCTGAGATTATTCAAACAAATTTTCTAATATTTTAGATAAATCGACGAAAAATTCACAGGGGAATTATTCAACGTGTCTATCGAATTTATCGCGAGCGCTATTGGCGGAGTTCAGAAATAATATGATAGAGGTACGTTTGAATTCAGCTAATCTTTCATTTAGGATTAGACTCATATTCGTTGTACATTCTTAATTATGAGCACGCCTTTCGAGGAAGAGCGCGTATTTTCGAGCATATTGCATATATGCCGAGCGATAATCCAGACCCGACATCTATGACGATTATTATTAATTTTAAAGAGTCAGCGAAGGAGATATTGACGCAAACTTCGCACTGCTTCTCGCACCATTCGCATTGCGATCGTTTATATTTTTATAACTCGATGAAATTAAAAAGATAAATCTTCGCTTTAAGATCGATGAAAACGGTAAGAGCTCGGACTGTCAATCAAAGAATCTGGCAAGATTCGCTTGTACGCAATATTTGAAAAGTGCAAATATCAAGACAACGAGATAAAGCGATTCTACCTATCATTCAGGATAGCTGAATCGAGGTAAGAGTCTAATCGCAAGCGCGGTGTTAGCTGAATTTTAAACATACTGAATAAAAAACTGATTAAAAAGAGTAAAATATGCATATTAAATTACGTATAGAGATCCTCAAAATGCGCAGACATCTCATCGACAATTTCTTTTCAATCACTTAACCTTTTTGCGAACAGAACATTATCAAGTTTATGCAACAGAATCTAATAATCGAGGTGAGAAAATGTAATTTATTTATCGATCGCTCTCACAGTTTTTGGTTGAAAATTCACGTATACGAGTGAATTGGAATTCAATGTCCTTGTTCTCTCTTTAATTTAATTAACGTTCTATAAATGTATAATCACAGATATTTTCCTTGTTTATTGCAAAATGTTTTAATGTTTGTCAATATCAATAAAATCGAGGTAACGATCACAGTGTAGCACAGTGAAGTTTGTACCTATTGCAGGTATTGGCGTTGTCTCTCCCAATAAATAAGAAGGAAATCAAGAAAGAAAGAAAAAAAGCGGCGATATCGAACGCCGTAAATGACCTTCTTTCCTTCGCCATTGTCAGTCGAGTTTTTTCTCCTTTTACATTACAATTCCAATTACACTTCCCATAATTTAAACTCGTTTTCGTTACAGCTTGTAAGATCCGGTATTTTGTCTTACGATTCTCGTGAGATTTCGTGCTCGGCTAATTCTCGTGGCAAAAGCTTCAAGATATTCTCCTCGGGTAGGAGGTTTCATGGTAATCGTCACGGTAAAAAGAGAAACACGTTTATACAGTGATTGTATGTAATATCCGGTTCATGGGATGAACAAAAATAGCTCCGTAATAATGGTTAGAATTTAGCGATTTAAGACTAGGGTAAACATTGGAACGAAGCGATGAAGGCGAGGTAAATTGATACATCCTATCGACGCACGTAACAACGCGATAAGCAATCAGAATTATGTGAGCCTGATTGCTGCGGAAGTGTAATAATAGAAGTGCTGTTTCTCATGGTTATTTTTCACGAAAAGCCATTTATACTCTTATAGACAATTGCTGGAGAACGTCGAATGCAGAAAAAAGCTCTATTAATTAGTTTAATAATATTTCTTTAAGTCCTCTCTCTCTCTCTCTCTGTACGCTGCCCCCTCTTTTTTTATCGCTTTCTCTTTATCTTCTCTTCACTTTTCCTTCTGTTTCCTCAGATGCGTTATTATTTCATTGCTGGCAACTATTAACTAGTTCAACGCTTTTACCTTGCGCACCGTTCCTTCTTATAAAATTTCTACTAAAATTCATCCTTCATGTCATTTTAAAACACTTCTCGCCAGTGAGTTCTCTTTGCAAGCCACTTTTACTCATGTCAGTAAGCAAATCCTGCACTTACGTTCGCCTAGCTTAACTGAAATTCTCACGCGAACTGGAATATGAGGCTATTTTTCGTTTCGAGGCACGGAAGATGCCAAGGGCGCGTAACCCAAAGCAGTGGGCTCTGGCTGCTGCATTTTTTAAGAGAATTTCAGCGATTCCGCGAATTCTCTGGCTGCCGGCAACAGACCGAGCACGCGAAGCTTTTTAATCCTCCATCTCTTTCGCAGAGACCACGTCTCTTTGTAAAATCATTGCGTATGCCGCTTGTTCGCTTGTTTCCTTACACTTTCTTTCTCCCTTTCTCTGCGAGGAGCGTCCGCGATATCTGTGCGCGATCACTCGCCCTCTCCGTCCTATCTCGCATTTTCCTTTCATCTTGGATATTGATAACATTTTCGAAAAATTATCAATCAAAATGAGTCGATACACTACGAGTAAAGAGCAGACACAAGGTTAATGCATAAATTCTTTATTTGTTACGCGCAAACATTTGCTTTAATTATAAATATGCAAATGTTATAAATATATATACGTGTATTCAATGTGTATGTGTGTATAACTCGTAGTTTTTTTATTAATGGTAACCCAGAGGACTCTATTTTGACTGTTTACAATTGACTTTATGTTCTAGGTTAACAAAGTCATGCTTACCTGCGATACGCAGTCGAAAGCGGCGCCGGGCTCGAAAGCACGTGAAATTCTCGCTCTGCGTGTGCCGTGACTTTTATTGATCTTTTCACTTAAAATCGCTCGTCGGTATGTGCAACGCGCGTGTGTTTTTTTCTTTTGCTTTTTAAGTGTAATAAAGTGGTTTTAATATTTCCGTAGAGAACTCGCGAGAAATCCATGTATCAAAATTGAATTCGATTAAAGTACAGGCCTAGTGCGGCGTGTTGTTGCCTTTGTCGGTTCAAGTTAGATGTAATATTTTTTGCAAATATTTAAATTAATATCCGCAATGCTCGGTTGCTCCGTATTTTATTTCTATTCGAGTTTCCTTTCGTCGTTCGCACCTTTTTATTCAAGTGCAAGAGTAGCTTCTCGAGTGTTTTCGCGGTTAAAATTTCGCTGTTCGAATAACCGGAAGGTGATGGACAACAACGATCATCAGCTGCAGGGCAACTGGAACTGGAACTGGAACTGGAACTGGCGGAAGAAGATAGCGGCTCGGTGAGTCTCTTTACTTTTCTATTTCCGAGTTCGTAGTTATTCTCGTCATTTTGTAATATAAGATACGTAATATTTGATAAGATTACGGAAGTAAGATAAATGTTTCCTAGCGTTAAATGAACGCGCACGCGGGTAAATTATTTGGTCGGTTCTTCGGTGAAAGACAATTTTCAGTTCAAGGCAATATTTCTCTTCATGAATTTCGCTCGAAAAATTCAATCGTGGCAAGTGTTTATTTCGTTCTTAGAACGAAAGTAGACGCAAGATTGGAACATTTTTAGAAATTTCGAGCGGCTAATCGTTTCTCCCAAATTTAAACGCTTCTATTCGACGAAAACACAAACGAACAGCTATCGAAAAATCTCGAGATAGTGCACGATCAGCCATGCTTTCGCGCATAGCGAGTTGCATACATAGCTTTATCGAATATATGATTTCGAATAAGGGTAGCAAACTCTTGCATAAAAGGGATATTCGACGCTGCAAGTGCCGGAAGGAGAGAGACTCGCGATCAATCATTTTGAGAAAGGTTGCCTGACCTCTCTCGCACTGTCTTAAATATTGGGGTGAAATCAAAGCAAAAGAAAGATTCGCAGAGAGACTCCCCTTCCTTCCACACCCTCGCCCACTTAAATCAGCGGGTTTACGTGTTTCTCCAAACGTACACACGAACTTCGGAATTTTTCCGAAAAAATTTCTTCTCTCCCAGTTGAGATGCACAGTCGGGTGGTGCAACTCAATTCTAAATCGGTTGATGCGCGAACATTGAATATCTATTGGACGACCTTGAAGAATTGATCGACGGGTAAGCGTGTGCCCCGGCTACATCGGAATTGGAATGAAAAGTGCGAAGGCCCCCTCGTTTAATCGGATTTCGGTGAAGTCGGGGAAATAATTAATGTGAATAAGATTGCGAGTGAGATCCATCGCAGATAAACTTTCTAATTATCCAGAAGCCTTCCAAGAAGTTATCGCACTTTGCGTTTGTCTTATCGGTCTCTCTCGCGGCATAAAGCGAGGAAGGATACTTTCTCCTCGAAATTATTTCCTTCTCGAATTGCGTTTTTAGGGAACGCATATTACGCTTCGCTCGACTGCTACTACCACCACCTTCTCGTAAATTTTAATAACAGAATTGCATTCCGCGTGAAATGCTAGAGACATTTCAGAAACTGCCATTTTTTGAAATTCTTACCAACATTTCGGATATGTGTGGGAGTGTGTGGGTGTGTGTGTGTGTGCGAATCCACGAACGTCTGGTCGCTTTCTGTAAATTTTCTGGGATATCGTTTAGATTCAAGGCTTAACAAAGGCAAATAAAAGAGAGAAAGAAATAGAAGAGGAGAGAGGAGAGAGGTGGAGGGACACCCACTTTTATATAAAATTTTCAGTCGCTCGATCTCACTTATTATTCAATCTTTTATCCATTCATAAATAATTTTCCTTAAATAAGTTAAGCTGATGATAAAGAATGTAGAATAAACAAAGAATATAGAATAATGGGAGGAAGAATAGCAAGCTCCGATATGACTTTATTCTTGTTTCTCGAACTGATTTTAGTTGTCGAGTTCGGAATTTTCCTTTTATGCTCCGTGTTAGGCTTTCTTCGAATAGATAAAAACTAGGATTATACGAGAAGCATGAATTTTAGAAGAAGAAAAAGAGGAAAGAAAGGAGAGGGAAAAACAGTTAAAAGATATTAGGATTTATGACGTTGAGGGTACAGTTAGTAAATGTTTTGCAAGGGTTGAAAAAAACACGCGTTCCATGCGAGACTTTTTAAGCTAAAATAAAGCGAAGGGGTAGTAGGTAACAGGGTTCGTGAACGGGGACGTTAAAGGTTGGCTCGCGTGGCATAAAAAGCATGAAATCAAATGGACCTTGCGATTCTTCCGGACATTAGACCCCAGAAATGTATTTCTCTCTCTTTGCCTCTCAGCCACAATACCGAAAAGCGACTGTTCGAGCATGGTACGTACAAACATCATTTTCATCTCGAAGCTTCAGTTTGAAAAGATTGGCCAAATTTTCATTATTGCGTTTGGAGGTCGATTTTACCAGAGACGAAGGAAAGCGAAGAAAAGAGAAAGAGGAAGGAGGAGAGCAAAAATCTCTCGTAGGTTTTATAATAAAATTCACGAGATTTTCCTATCTTTTTTTTCCTTTTTTCTTGTCTCGCCCTCGTTACCTCCGAGTTTTTCTGATAGGTGCTGCGCCTGTCAATCTGGAGGCAAACATTATGTTTGGAAGGCAATACCGTGGGGAAATTCTCCATTCGGTTGAAGATTGGTCGTGGAAATGAAATTAACGAATCGGTTAGCCGCATGACGGGATCGCCCGATTATTTTGAGTGACAAATCAGCCGCAAAGTCACCAGTATAACGGCTGATAAATTTCAAAACGAGATACCCCGTCCAATTTGACAACAGCCGAAAAATCAGGTCGATCGAAGTGCCCGATAAAAATAATATTAGCTCTTTCTCGTGGATCGTGCTTTTAATTAGCAAATCGCTTCTGTTTTCTCTGTTTGTTTGTTGAAAAAATTTCACCATTCATCGAATCTTCGGTTCCGCTCCTTACCGGAAGTACTTTTCTTCCCTCTTTTAATCCCTCTCTCTCTCTCTCTCTCTCTCTTACACACACTCTCTATCACGAGCGGATAGTCAGGGGATGATTTTAATGACCGGCAATAAAATCAGATATAAATAAAATATTGATTGGAGGAGGCGCGCCGCGCAATAAATTTATTAAAGGCTACGCTTCCAGAGGAATTTATCGCGTAGCCTAGTTTTTCTTAATTTATCGATTGGTCCAAGGACCCTGTCGGCTTTTGCGTGGAGGGTCATAGGTTGTCAATGGATTTTTAGGTTCAGTGCACCGTAAGGGGGCAGCTTTGAAAGATGCTGCTTCGCACCAACACGGCCAGCCGCCACCGGTCTCTCGTGCACCGAAGAAATAGAGAGGGTTGGGGAGGAGAAAGAAGGGCGAAGCGAGAAGGAGAGAGATGGACGACTATCGATCTCCTGGCCAACGTAAGTGGGAACTTGGTTTCTGTTTCATCGTGTTCAGGACGTTGCCACTCTTCCAATTGGGAATTCCCTACATTTTTTATGTCCCAGCAGACCGGCTAATTCCAATGCCATCTGCACGCAAGTGGAAGAAAATGTCGTTCGAAGAATCAACCTGTCTTCCGCCCCCTCCCCCTCTTTCTTCCATCGTACAAATATCAGGAGTTTTTCAGAAATTCCCTTATCGCGAAATTTTTTTTTCTCCGAGCATGCTTCGAACGTTTCATCCCTCACCGTCACCCCCATTTTCCCACGAGCAGAATTGAGCCAGAGTCTATCTACGTTACACGTTAAAGGAGCATGTCAATGTTACAGCTGTGCGTTGTCCTAGAGACGTAACAAGTGTTTTCTCGAAATATCGATACGCGTGTCAACTTCCTAAATCATGCAACGAGGGGTAGGTGGAGGGTCTCGCGGATGTTCCGTCACGACTCGGAACAGGCAGGTTCACGAGAGGTCAAGAAAAGAAGAAGAAGAAGAAGAAGAAGAAGGAAAAAGCGAGAAGGGAGGGAATTGACAGACAAACAGGAAGGAGAGAAATGAGAAGAAGAGTATCGTCGAAAGAATCGATTAGAGTCGAACGTCGAGCAAGCAGGAGGGAAAATTTTCGACGGGTTGCACAGGGACGTGAGTGGGCAAGCAAGCTAGTGAACGACTGCTGCTTCCAGTAGATACGACTAGGTAAGAGTAGGTGAAAGTAGAAAGGGTAGAAGGAAGAAAGGAAGGGAGGGAAGAAGAGGAAATCGGAAGAGAAGAGAAGAGAAGAGAAGAGAAGCGAAAGGAAAAGAAGGGAAGGGAAGGGAAGGAGAGGGAAGAAAGCAGTACTTTGGTTGTTCACTGGCTGGTGCTGATATTCGTGTTGGTATTGGTATTGATATTGGTATTTTTGTATTCGTACTAGAGACCGGCGCGGTACCAGTGCCAGTGGTGGTGGTGGTGCTGCTGCTGCTGCTGTTACTGGCGGTACACGCGGACCAACGGTACGTGCCGGGAAAAGCAGTCTCAGCGAAAATGCACGCAAATGTGCAAAGGTAGAAAAATAAATACGTAGGGTGAGGGTGGATGGAGTGTGGTAGCAGCGGAAGGGGGCGGCGGGGATGGCAGGCGCGTGTTTGTTGAACTTAGGAAATTCGATATCTGCCAGGATCGAAGCGTGTTCGATGAAAATTGTACAAAACAAACTCACCAGGTGTCCCCGTGCATTGTTTCGTCGCGCTCTATACCGGAGGAGTAAAATGTTTTTTCACATACACGCGTGTCCCGGATGCTGATTGAACGTCGGCGTCGCCGACCGACGACTTCGCCGTGCGAATCAAAAATTTCATACGAGTCCAGCGGCAAAATCCCATTTTGCCCGATTTTCCTTCTGACAGGAGGGAAACGAGGAGAGACTCCCGTCGAAACTAAACGTCATCACGACGACGCACGAGAGTCGCTCCCCCGCGCGACAGGAGGGGCGGGAGACCAGACAAAACTGTCTCCTCCACCCTTTCGGCGCCCCCGTTCCTCGACACTCGCCGGAAGTGCTCCGGGGGATGAAACCGGCAAATTCCTTCGCGTCTCATTCACCCTTTCGTTCATTCATCCACTCGCACGCTCGCTCCTTTATTCGCGCAGCCATTCATCCCCTTGCTAATAATCGCGACAAAGCGCAAGGGTACAACCTTCCTACGGTTGCGCGCCCTCCACCCCCTCGTCACACGAGTTTGTCGCAGATCAGTCGCGCAGTTTGCGTTAGGGTGCGCGCACATCTAATTCAGTCGGACAAACGCATTTTGGCGTGGGTTTTTTTTTTTTTTTACAGGACAGACTCGGGAACCACCGAGTACCGTCACAATCATCGTCGTGTGGCCACAACCGCGCAAAATTGCTCGGGTATTAAATGTCTGCGTGAAGGGGGAGGGGGACGACAGCGAAGTATCGGCTGACACGAATGGCCGTTTCACCGGAATAATAAATCGTCGTGAAGCGTTCATAACTGCGCGCGGGGGTTGGACGGGGGTTGAGGAGGAGGAGGAGGAGGAGGAGGAGGCGAGCAGGACCACGGGGTGGCGGCAAGGCCGAGGGATGGAAACAGCAGCGACGGGGGCTGACCAAACAGGCTGGCAGCTCGCGGCACTATAAACTTCCATCGATTCGATTCTTCCGGTTCTTCGAGCGTGCGACACAATCGGACGTGCGCGATGTGGGTTGAAATTAAACGAGGACACGCGCGCGCACTCGTGCTCGTAGATATTCGGCGCTGCCGGTCCACCCTCGGTCGACCTACCGAGGGAGAAAATGGGTCACGGATTCAAACCACCCTCCGACAAGGAAAAGTCATGGGAAAACCGAAGGCATTCCGGGTAATCGTGATTTCGAACGAGGCCGATCATAATTTTCTCGTGCTTCTTTTCTCTCTTGGATTTCGCGAACTCTTCGACGGAAACGGGTGACGATGGGGATGGGGGAGGGAGGGGGTGGTCTTCGATTCAGCAGTGAAAATCGAGACGCGAAACTGTCGTGCGTAAAAACGCGCACGGCGAAGAGTCACGGTTAGCCGTGTTACCCTTCAGCATCGCTGTTCTGCAATTTTTTTTTCGGATTTGCTCACGAGGAAGCGAGCCGATTCTACTTTGCGCGTGTTCCGTCGAACCGTGGAATCCTTTCGGGGTTCCGACCATTTTCGCGTGCGCACGCGCGCACGATCGTGCGTGTACCGAGTTTGAAATTAAACGAGAATATATGGCGCAGGGGGTACACTTTGCATGGAAATGCATTCTGTAATCCAAAGTTAAAAATCCGATAAAAATCGTTTTACGATGACGAAATTAAAGGGAGAATTTCCAATGAACCCACCTCCCCGTCCCACCCGACGAACCAACTCGCAAGGACATTTTCATCTGCAGGAACCATACTTTTTTTTCTCTCTCTTCTTTTTTTTCCTAATATGAAAAACGGACAATGCGCGTTTTCACTTCCACGTGTGCACGTGCACGTGCGCACACACGCGCGCTGTTCACCAGTCTGTTTAACCCGAGTACTCCAAAATGTCTGTAACGTATTCCGCTAAATAATGGAACACGAACTCTCTCCCCACCGCCCGTCACGCTATCGATTCTTCGATGAGAAAAGATTACAGGGGGAATGAGCATAAGATAAATATTTCAAGCATACGCGCACACTCCCTCCGATTATAGCGGAAGGTTCGCCAGATAACGCCGGACAGAAGGGTTTTTTCTGTAAGGTGATCGCGACAAGTCCGAAATAAAAGAAGGGGTTGCAGGGACTGGAACGAGGGAACGGCGGGTCGTTTAATGATATCCGACGAGAAGTCATGATTGCAATTAGCGTCTCTGTATTCGCCTGTTCCATCGTGACGCAGTTATTTTAATAATGACTTTGATTCGCCGACATTTCCAGGGAAAATGGTGGACAGTGATAAAATCGCCATCGGGGACCTCGATGTTCCCGGAATGATCGCTATGCAGCATTTTCACGGTTGCGTGTAATATTTCCGCCATCTCTGGCTCCTCTCTCTTTTCTGGAATTCGCTCGCTCGAATGTTCCCTAACACGCCAGTGGTAGAACCACTCCCCCCACCCCCTTGGTCATTTAATTAATATTCAATTCTCCTCCCATTCCATCAAATTCGTAACAATCGCGCGTCTGCCACAATTTACACACAAACAACAGTAAAATCAAGTCATAAATTCGATCGGGCCGCACACAAAGCACATTCGTTTAATTCCATTGGATTTGATTTGACATTATACGATAGAAACACAATTTGGGGAATCTGGCGTTATCCTAATCGCGGCTTTAATTATCCACCTTATTACTCTTGGTACGCGGGACTCGGCTGGGGCAGGGGTGGAAAGAGGGAGGGAGGGCCAGTAATATTGACTCGATCGGTTGTACCCCTCTCTGCCTCCCTCCCACCCTCGTTCCACCCTTGGATAAAGCTGACTGAGGTAAGACAGCTCCTATTTATTTCCCACTTGTTCAGAGCGAGGAACTCGTTCGCTCGGTTTATTTTATTGTGCCGACTGCTCGAATGCATATTCCACGCTGCATTTCACGTGTAGCGTAAAACAGAGTGCAATTTACATCGATAAAATGCCACCCCCGGCTCCACCGCCGCAGCCACCGCCACCACCGTTACCACCGAGACGTGTCCTGTATCTTTCGGTTCTTTAAGTTTCCCATTTCCCGATCTACGAGCTAGGAAACGAGAGCGATACAGAGACACGCTTCATTTCTCAGTTCAGCAGACCGCAGAATGGATCAGATATTCCGTGCTCGGCAAGAAAATTGTCCTGCTCTTAATTTCAATGACGTACCACGTACGTTCGGTTGGTTCTAGTCGACCAAAGCTCGAAAAGCTCCGCTAATTAACGCCTTCCCACGAGTCGAGTCGTCCTTGATAAAAAGGGGGTTGGAGGAGGACGAAGAGAGGGGAAGAATTTTATCGAGTCTCTCTCTCTCTAGCGACAAAAGATTTCCCCTAAAGAACAATCGAGTCGACATCTTACGTACGGTTTCTTAAGCTTTCCATTTGCAGCCGAGTTTTCGGGGTCAAAAGCTGGCGAAATTAAGGAGTGGCTGGGGGTGGCTGGGGATCGCTTCATTTCGCAGTTCGACAGACCGCGGAATTCCTTCCCGGCTGCATTTCTGAAATGCCGTATTATGCTCGCAGGATTCACGACTCCATCCTATACATATGGCCCTTGACTCGATGGGGCGGCCAGGAGGGGAGGGCACCCTACGTTTATAGAAAAATCGTAAATTCTCCGGGGTTCTGACTCTCCCTCCTCTCCCGGTGCTCCCAACGCTGTAGTAACTCTCTGCTCGAACGATTAACCTCCACTTCCAGAAGTAAAATGGAATATTTACTAGAGCGATGGGGTGTGTGGTAGTCGTGGAAAATGCTCAGGCGCGTTTCCAAACGAATTTCGAAGGGCAGCGCGATCTCCAAGAGGGCGCGGACCACGGCCCGCAGAATCTACCGGAAACGCGGCGCTCCCACCGGAAATCCCGGTCAAAAGTAGCCGAACGATCGCGCACTTGCTTTTCCGAATTTCCCGAAAACCTCAGAGTTCGAGAAAGCCGACCCGTTAAAACGAATTTCTCCTCCGGCACGGGGCTAGCGCGTTGCTAGTCAATTATTTCCGCGCCGGGGCGAGATTGCAGGGGTAGGGGGTTGGTGGAAGCAAGAACTTTCCGAGAGAGCACGTACATAAATTCCAGAGGTCGACTTCGTTCAAGTATTATTCGCAGTCATCGATTCCTTTGGCGACAGAGAGAAAATGAGAAATTGAAAGGACTCTCGTAGGGCGAGGGTTGCGAAGGGGTGGAGGGTAGGTCAATGATATGCGCTCCCGTCGCCTGCTTCAGACAGGAAGGAACTATTTTCCCTGGACTCCCTCTCTCCTCCTCCGCCCCTGTTCTCTCAGCCATCGCTTTTCCGCTTCCATTTATTTCTCGGCGCGCCACCCCCTCCCTCCCCCTCCCCCCGCAGCAAGTGACGTTCGCCTACTTACGCGCAGGGTGCTCCTCGAAAAAATTGCTGCAGCCACCTGAAAGAAACACGCGGCGCAAACCCTCTTTGACTCGTCTGCGCGAGGGTGTGGAGAAGTGGGGGAGGGGGAGGCGGGCACGGCAGGAGGGTGCAATTATCGGGGGTGAGTCTGCACGTTGCTCGTCATGGTAGCAGCGTCAAGTCGATTTGCTTCTAATTCGGTGACTAATGTGTTTTGACTAATTGCTTCTCGATCGCCGCCACCCCCGCACCCCCGTAAACTCTCTCCACCCTCCTCTTCCATCGCCGCTAACATTTTTCCCTCGGCTCCCGCTGATGGGGAACGCTGCCGTGTCCACTCAACTCGCGCTAATGCCTCTCAATCGGATTACCTGCGCAACTGCTATTATAACGCAGTATTATAACGCGGAATTGAGCAATGAGGAAAATTGCATTTTCCAGGGGTTCGATATTACCTCGCCCTTTCCTGACCTTTGCTCTTTCTTCCGCCTCCTCTCTTCCCCTCCCCCTTTTTATACATGCACACGTGCACACGTATACATCATTGTTCGAGAGAAACATTTCTTCCTACTTCCGGTGAGCTATTTTTCAGGAAGTCGCCGCCCCCACCCACCCCCATCGCGTGTATTAACCCTTTTCTCATCGCGCGTGCTTTGTTATTCTTCCATTTAAACGCTCGTGAATACTCCGACGACAGACCGTACGTGTCTGTCACGTGGAAAAGATTTTCTTTTTCCGAATACTGCCAAGAGCGAGGGGGGAGGGGTAGGTCGACTACTTTTTCCTCGTCGACGGCACTCCCTGTTTTACGGGGTAATTGGATTTTTGAAATATTAAGCGGAACCGCCTAATCGGTACTGGGAGAGGAGAGTCCCGCGGGTTCCACGAGGCGATTAATTGTATCGTTCGCTACGAGAAAACTCGCTGTAATTATCAGCGAAGAAGGTTCGGGCGCGTGCTCACCTGGCTGGGACTGGTAAAAAATGATAAGAGTATTAGGGCGAGCGTCATCTTTCTATCGTGCCACTTGTTCCGATAAATTTCCCTGGCGACCTGGCCCTGCGCTCAAAGTATATTAAAAGCTCCGCCAGAAGCGCCTTAGTCGTCCATGAATTTTCCACTTAAAGACCCTCCCGCCCCCCAACCCTAATTCTAATTAGGCCCAAATTTCGCTTTGAAGCGACCGAGGTGGAGAATCCCCTACATTTGGGGGTGGTGGGGGTGGGGAGACGAAAGTCGCGTGGCTTCGTCGGAGGTTTCGCGGAAAAACCACCCCCGCATCTGCCGCGGGCAAGGACTTCCGGTCTCCGGGAGATCTGGGTCAGCGGGAAACTCTCTGCTGTTAGAGAACTTGCCAGTTTTCCCTCGCGCGTTGAAAGTTCTCGCGGTTTTCGAACGCTCCCCCCGCGTTGGAAGCGCGCGACGAGCGATATTCTCGTTGGCTCTCCGCGGGGGTGAAATGTCGTCGTCAATAACGTTCCGCCGTGACGCGCTCACCGTCTCCTCCCCGATCCGCGGAATTCCCTGAAAAGTGTAACCTTGAGACCATATCGACTCGCGGAAGCATCCACCTGGGGCAATCTGGTCCAAATTGGACCAGCTGGAGGCTCGAAACTGAAAATACGTGAGAATCTTAAGTCGAACCTGCAAGAAGTTTTCACCTTGCTTGGTGTTCGTACCTTCCTCAAGGGTTCTTCTCCTTTTTCAGCTTCACCCTCGTATTCTCGACCCTCTCCGTCGATGTTAATTCCATTAAAACGATTATCGCTCGTTTTCCCGACAGAGATCCTCGCCGGGTAAATAATCCTGTTTTTCGCCGTGAAGCAATTCGCGCTGGTCGATAAGTTCACAGGGAGAGTGTTTCGGGAGAGGGGGAGGGTGAGGGGAGGCTGCACCTAAAATGTAGCCTCGCTCCAGAGTGGATTAGGCAAGTGGCTCGTAGCTCGTGAACATGCGGTTCCCGTAGGAGGAAAATACCCCCGGGAGTCGCTCGGCCAAGGCGAGCTTCGTCGGGGTGGAGGGGGTGAGTCGGAGACCGGGGGGTGAGCGACATCAGCGACCCGGAACCGGAAGCGCCGCTTGGACCGCAGTTTGTCGCATTTGCACCTGACTCGAACGGAAATCGAGTCGCGGAAGGACCTGGTTCTGCCTAGCGCGAGGATCCTCTCGATCTTCTTCGGGCGGCTCGACTCTGCAAAAATGAAACTCGACGAGAGAGAGAGAGAGAGAGAGAGAGAGAGAGAGAGAGAGAGAGAAGGAGAGAGGAGGAGCCTCCTAAGAAAAAATCCTAGAGGAGAATTTGTTGAATTCCGAAGCTTCCCGACTTTGGTCTATGCTCGGAACGACCGCACGACCGAACGAACGAACGAAAGAACAAAATTATCCCCGGATTTCACGGGGAACGTAATCGTGGGCGCGCGCGCGCACGTTTGTTCAAAAAATTCCACGGGAACATCCGCTGGTTTCCGCGTTCTCCGAAAAAATCAAATATTTGAACGAGAATATTTATTCCCGCTATTTTCTCAAGCATCGCTTTTGCGATCTCCTTGCACACACACACGTTTTATATGGGAGGGTGCCTCCCCCGTTGGAAGAGGGGGGGAGGCGGGACACTCGTGGATCTCCCCGACGAGATCCACTGGCCGGACGACGAGTTTTTCCCTACCAAAGCTGGATCTGGGTCTTGTATCGGAACGAAGGGTCGCGATCAGGAACAGAGTTCGTGCGTGCGGAAGAACGGGGGGGAGGTTGCACCGAGGGTCTCTGTCGGGAGTTTGTCGGTTTCCATCGGACATTTGCGGAAGGAACGGGTAGGAGAGAGGAAGAAGGAGGGGGGGGAGGATTCCCTTTAGGATCGGGGCCACAGATGTCGCGTAACGGCTTTTGGACTCGCGCGGCTTTCTGCTCGAGACGTCAAAAGGGACCAATCGCTTCTATCGCGAGGTGCATTAGTCCAAATAGGCTCGACTACAATTCCGGCTAATGTGTCCCGATGCTGCGCTACCAAGCACCCGATCCCCGGCTAATCGCGTTCCTCTCCATTGTATCGTCTTTGCATTGTTTCGCAGGATCCAAAGGCAAAGTAACCGATACGGCGGGCATCACCCCCTCATAATTTCCCACGAGCTTTCCAAGTGCTCTCGCCACCCCCTCCCCCGCTCTCTCCTTCATGGAGGAAGTTGGCAAAATTCCATTGCGTTAAAGAGAGCAGCAGCAGCAGCAGCAGCAGCAGCAGCAGCAGCATCATCAGCAACTGTAGCAGTACCTACCAGTTTTCACGTTGTTTTAACGAGTTCGCCAAGGAGAAGAACAGTTAACGGCTAATGGAGTGGTAGGAGCGAGCTTTATGGTGAAATTGATGATTAGCAGCTGAAATCCCTTCAAGGGTATCACGTAATTAGCCTGTCAGAGGATCCTCGACGATTTTCCCTCAGGATGCATTGGCGTTGAATGACACTGTGGTCGTCGCACAAGGCTCTTTGCCTTCGAAAGCCTATCGCAACCCCCGACCGGTCACCCCCTCCCTCCCCCGTCGTCCGTGTGCCCTAAATCCGTGAAGCAACCGATGCAGGGCACCGCGGACCTTGTCTCGCGAAAGCGAAAGATCAAATGCAATCTTGTCTGATTAGTTTTGCGCATCACCCCTCGGGGTGTTGCGATGCCACTCGGTGACGTCGGAGACTCGGTTTCTTTCCGCGACTGTACAAATCCGTCGGGTCGCCCTGGTTTCCTGGTTTTTTGCGACCCCGGTGGTCATGTCGTTGCAAGCTCCACTAGCTTCTGCAAGCTCGGAGGATCCACCCGGCTTTTTTTCCGGAACTTTAACCCGAGCTTTTGGGTGATCCTGTGCATCACCCCTGAAACATCCGACGCTTAACGAACGAGCTCGGATAATGGAACTTATTAATCTGGGAGAGACGACCTCCGGGGTGATATACGCGAGGATTATTTCTCCATGGACGCTGATAGCATCCCCGGTCCGGAACCTGCCGAGGAAGGTGGCGTTGGCCCCGTCCCGACGCGGATCCAGCCCCAGCCGAGGAAAGTGCTCGTCAGGATGCGCTAAGTGGCATTGAAAACCGATAAAACTCCGGCCCTCCGGGGAAGATTCGCGAAATACCCCGACCAACTCTCGTAAGAGCGCCACCGCGTCTTGACGCGCTATCCGGAAGTGACGTCCGTTTCCACTGCGGGAGGAACGTCGGGGGAGGGGGAGCCACGGACTGCAGCAAAACAGTTCAAGCCGCCTCGATGATCGCGAAAAGTCACCGGTGATTCCTCTCACGAGATCAGCCTACTCTCAGCCACTCTCAGCGGCTTCCACGACCCAAGGTCACTGTACGTTCTCCAGGTGGTCCCTCTCCCCCCGCATCGCTCCGCGATAGACGCGCGGACTTTCGGTACCGGAAGTAGCAGTGGCATTTGAGATACGTCATGACCTTCGAACTCGCATCTCTGCTCGAATCCAACCTGGAGCAACGTTCACCCTGTCGCTTTTCTCGCAATTACGTGGGATCCCTTAGCCCTTCGCACCCCTTTCTTGAAACTTGGCTCACGTAACTCTTGGAGCTTGCAACTACGCGAACATCCCTGCGTATCTAGGCTGTGCGTGTGGCCTAGATTCGACCTGGATATCGCGATAGATAACATTAATGGCCGGCTACACGGATATGGATGTTCGTGACTGGTTGCTTCCTCGTACTCCGGTGCGCAAAATTACATTAAAAACATTCCGCGCGTTAACCCTGCCGCGGTGCTTTTCCCAGGAAACGCGCCAGCATCCCCCTCCACCCCTCGCGGTTCCATACAGGAAATGTGTCGCAACGAGAGAAACACCGGCTCCGAGCCCCTCGATCGACGCCCGGCAATTTTTCAACGTACCCCTTCGTCGTCGGCATTTTCCTCCGCGGTAGCGACAGGCCGCTGGTCGCTGGCCTCGCGACCAATAAACGTCCGTGTCCAAGTTTCGTATACGCGACATCGTCGGGCATGTCGCCATTCTTCTCACTCCATCTTCATTCCTCCATTTATCTCACCCCGTGCCACCCCTCTCCGCCCTTAATGGAAATATTTATGTCGTTGCCGCGCTGTTGATCCTCACCGGTGTAAACTAGACGCTTCCTGCGGGATTCCCCACATTCGTTTAGATTTGCAAGTTCGCCGAGAATCCCGAGCCCCGGAAGCGGCTGAGCGACATCCGTCAGGGTCACTCCGTCGCGACTCCCGACACCACCCCACCACCCCTGCCGGCTTCCCGGATGGATCGACGACGATTTTTTAGCACCAGTTGTTTCATCGTGTACTACACGGTGACCATCCGTTAGGGGTAGTTCCCGACTTCGAGGAGGGTGGCACTCTACCCGGTGAACGGCGACTCGAGGGGAAGCTGCCGTAGGTCGAAGCTGCGGGATCGCCTTAAGGGAACCGACGGCGCCGCTGAATCGAGAGAGAGTCGATTGCCGACGCGCGAGGGGGTGGGCAGGGGCGAGGGGTAGTATCGAGACAGAGAGACGATAAAAAGCTCGGTAGACGAAGGTGCCTCGGCACACACCCTCTCGAGCCGGCAGCCGTGGCAGCAGCACCGACCACCCTCATCCCACCCCCAAGCTGACACACCACGACTCCCCTCACCCCTCGAGGGGAAGCCCGCGAGAGAAACGCGGCGCGTGCGCACTCGCGGCGACGTCGGCGTCGGCGTCGTTGGGGGCGTCGCTCCATCGCCGACTCTCGAGCGTCCTCTGGTTGCCAGTCTCGTCGCGAGAGCCCCACAGAGGGTCTTACTACCTCCGGAATCGCCGGAGGATGATCAGTGGCCAGCCATCGGCAGCGCCAGCTTCAACCCCAGCTCCTCGTCGACCAGAGCCATTTCAGTTGCGTAGCTGCACCGGAGTCGACCGCCCTCGGCCCCGGAAACGCTGACGAACTCCAGGAGTCAACGACGAGCCCGGACTGCGGCTGCTCGCTCGTCGAAGCCTCAGGAAAAAATGGGGCGTACGCTGCTGGCGGAGCTTATGCGACGCGGATCGATCGTCAAATAACTGGCGGTTTCACGGACTAAAGCCGCTCGATTCGCCACGCTCGCTCTCCGGACTGTCCTCGAGGGTGACGTCGTCGTGCGTCCACTTGTGGCGATTGCGGCCGCGGATGACCCTGCGCTCTCCCGCACTACTCGACTATGGGACTCGGTCGCCTTGTAGGTTAGGATCCTCCGCGGAGAGGATCGTTGGCTACTGAGACCCTCGCTGCTGCCTTCTGTCGCATCATCCCCCTGGGTAGACCTTCCCCGGGTGGTGCTGGACCTTCCTCGAAGCTTCTCCTCGAACTCCTCTGCGGGAACCTGGGGACGTGGTCGTCGAGTGATCAGAGTGGATCGAGTGACGTTGGAAAGTGTCGTGGGCAGCCGCGACGGACGAGACGGGTGGTCCTTTGCACCGGGAAGTCTGAGTGACACCAGGTCGCGTGGCACCTGGAGGAATGGGGTGCGTTTGGGTCAGATGACCGTCGCTGGGTTTGCACCGAGTCGACCACGCGACTAGCTCGTCTCGAGCGGGATCCGCTGCTTCTGGCAGCTCTCGAGGACGCTCTCGAGCGTCGGGAACTCCGAGGGAGAAGACGTCCTGACGACCTGGTGGTCGACGTCGCGTCCCTTCCATCCGCAGTATCGCGTTCCCCTCGACGTCTCGCGTGTGTTTGTTTGTGCGCGTGTGAAAACCCCAGTCCTTTGCCGGAAGTCGCGGGAACTTCCAACCTGGTACTCCCGTCCCACCCTCCCTACCCACCCCTCCCCTTCCTACCCGGTGCGGACAGATTCGTGGGATTTTTCGTGGGTTTCTCGGAGCATCGACCGCAGAGCGACTAGCGGAGCTTCTAGAGCCCGCGTACACGCGAGTAAAGTGACGGGCGGAAAACGCATCGCCGGGAACACCGTGACCTTGAAGTAGATCAGGTTTTTCCGGGAGACACGTGCCGTGCACGGTCGCATCCTAGGGATCAATCGGGTGAAAGCGCGAGTGGCGGCGTGGGGGATTGCGTGCTCGGATGCGACCACGCAGTCACGTCCAGGACCTATGACGCAGGGCTCTCTCGCCCTTAGACGCATCCTGGGAAACGTGTCCTGGCCGACCACGCACGAGAAGCCGCTGGCTCCTCGACCCTCACCTACGTGTTTCACACACGCGGCGACCGCACACACTCGATCGCGCTACCAGTACCATCACCGGCAGCGGCGAAGTTGCTGCCACCGCCACCACCCCCGTCGTTTCTCTAACTACTACAACCGCTGCCACTACTACCACCATCACCACCACCACCACCACCACTGTACGACCACTTGGTATTCTCGTAGATCGTGGAATTTGGCGCGCGTGCGTGCTCACGCGCGGCACGCGCCACTACACGAACGGAAACGTCGTGGAATCCCCGTGGCTTGGGATTAACGGAGACCACGGGGTGCGGAGAAAGAGGGTCATCGGGGAACTCTGACTGGAGGGGGGTGGAAGTGGGGCACACGAATGAAACGCGCCAGGAAGAAAATTGAGAGTACAGTAAAAGCGGAACCTCTGTAGGAGGGGGAGGGAGCGTTCGCGACTCCCCCAGGGTACGAGCACTCGGCGTGTGCACCAGGTTCTTCCGGGGAAAGGGAAAGGGGAGCGGGAAGAGGACGAGCAATCGTCGACCGAGAGTGACAGCGACAGAGTTCTTGGACGGAGTCATGGTGCACGACCGGGTTCACCAGGTGTCGTTCCTGGCCGGCGGAGCTGGAGTCCTCGTGCCGTTTCTCCTGGTGTTCCTGAGCCAGGTGGCACTGTCCTTCATCCTGGAGGGCTCCGGCAGTAGCTACGCGCAGTTCCGTAAGTGGAACGCCGGCCTGAACGGCACCCTGGAGTTTGAGTTCAAGACGGAACAGGGCAACGGCCTCCTGCTGTACACCGACGACGGCGGCACCGTGGACTTCTTCGAGGTGAAGCTGGTGGAGAGCGCGCTCAGGTTGCGCTACAACCTGGGCGGGGGTGCCCAGATCGTCACGGTCGGCCACGACCTGGGGGACGACCGTTGGCACAAGGTCCAGGTCACCCGGGCCAACGAGAACACCACCCTGACCGTGGACGGCGTCAGCGCGATCTCCACCTCTCGGGGCAAGGAATTCGAATTCGGGAAACTCTTGACCAACTCCGACGTGTACATCGGGGGGATGCCCGGCTGGTACAACAGCAAGTTGACCCTGCTGGCGCTACCCAGCGTCATCTTCGAGCCCAGGTTCAACGGACTTATCAGGAACCTCGTGTACGCCGACGGGGACAGTACCGTACCCAGGAGGCAGGAGATGAAGAGCCGGGACGAGAAGGTCAGTTATATCCGTCAACGATGCTAAATCCCTCATCCTTGCTCTTCTCTTACTCGATTTAACACACCCCCTCCCTCGCTGTTTGCCCAAACTTCTAGTTGAGGATCCAAGGGTGGGTGAGACGGGGGAGGAAGGATCTCAGCGATCGCAGTCACCGTTATCGTTTTGCTACCAACTTTCGCGATAGACTTTTGGACTTGCTCGCTCCCTGAGGTTCCACCCTCTCCCCCTCCACCCCGTCGTCTGTAAATAACGTTGAATCGCGTCTACTTTGGAAGGGATTATCTAGCGTAGGGGTGCGAGGGGCGGGGGAGAGCCTTCCTTAGTAGCCGGCATCAATGGGGGGTGTGAAATATGACGTCACGACTGCTCGTGAAAAGAAGAGACGTCGTAGGAAGTCGGGGGTTCGCGATTCGCGCCCTGCTGTCTGGACGGATGATCGAGAGGGGGGGGGGGGGGAGAGTGGTGGTGACTCCATCTCCTAAGCAGCAGGACGTTCGGAAAATAGTTGGAGACTATCGATCGATAGGAGACAACGGCGATGGGGCAGGGGTAGCGGCGGCGGCGGCGGCGGCGGCAGTAGCAGCAGCAGCGGCAGCGGCGATAAACCAATGTGGGAACCCACCCCTAAATGGGGCAGTGTATTTTTACCCTCGGCCCTCTCTTGGCGTGATTTTTGCGGGAACTCCCGGACATTCCTTATATTCCCAACGAAATATTCAGGAATGGCCGTGGGACCGCGTGCGACCAGAGAATCGATAAACTTTATTCTCGCGCGAATAGTAAATACTTGGGGGTGGGAGGGGGTGGCTACTCGCACGATACACCGATTTTATTTCAATCGTCCTGCCATTTCCTTTTTTATCGCGCCTACAATTGGCCGGATGGCAAATTCGAGAGTCGGCTCCGTCCGCCTTCGATCATCCCCATCCCCGCCCCCGCCCCCGCCAACCCTCCCACGGCTCCTTTTATGGAATTGAACGAGTTAAAAATTAGATAAAAACTTGCCTCGGAGCTTTATTGTCCGTAGGAACTGGAGATACTTGATACCATCTGGATTCTCGCCGCACGCTCGTAGGTGCATACCTACGCGCGCGCGCGTACTCACAATACTATACACGCTACCATGACACTTATACTCGGAGACAAGTGGCAGCTCGCGCATCGAGGCTGCAGTTTATCTTTATACGTTTCTGCAATATCCACGTATACGTTTACGACTTCTACGATAAGTCCGCAACTCTATCCTTGAGTCGAAGGTTCCTCCGTTCCTTTTTAAAGGGAAATTTTCCTTCTTAGGGAGACCACGCGGTCTAACGCTCGCTAAGGGACGGAGCGCGCTGCAGATAGCGAAATATAATTTATACCACGCTCATCGATAAATCTGGGTCAACTGCGCGCGTACACACACACACACACACACACACAGACACACACGGGGGTACTTGTCTCGTGTACAGCCAGCGTAGATTCGGCGAATCCGCGATAACGACTGGGGAGTTGTATTATTGCTGCTGGAGTAACGACGTTCTAACGTGACGGCCCGTTGACTGATATTCCCGATTTGTCTCCTTATCTAATCACTCGACATGCAAGGGTATCTCGAATAGAGTCGCATCCCTAAAACTTGCCGGAGAGTCCCGCGAAATCAATGGCGGTCGCCGGTCTGACAATGCTCGACTTATACTACTGCACCGCGCGCTTCTCTCTCTGTCTCTCTGTCTTCCCATCCCCGTCCTCGCTCTTCTCTCGTCTTTACTCACTTTTCTCTTTCCTTTCTTCGGCATTAATCATCTTTAACCTTGATTCCGCGTAGTCGACTGTGACGCGCGCGACAAATGCTAAAATTCAGCAGCTGTGCGCTCGTTGCGAGAAATAATAGCGGGCAATTTATACTTTCCGGATAAGGAGGTGGTGGTGGTGGTGGTGGTGGTGGTGAATCGTGTGCTACTGCTACTGCTGCTGCTGCCGGACTCGCGCAGTGGAGTAGCTCGATTATGGCGAGACTTTTCAGGGGAATCAATTAACGGATCTATCGCGCGAGCGCGCGAGCACGCGCGCACACGGCGACTCAGCAATTCAAATTACACGTTGATTAGAAATGTGGCGCTTTCTGAATTTCGATCGTGGAAAGGTCAAAGCTGCTTTGAGCAGTTGCGGGGAGAGTTTCGCTCGTGTGGTTTCCGACGATATTGCCGACAGAGCGGGAGTCGATAAAGAAGTTGCGCGGGACCAACGATGGTGGATCCTCGAAAGGACGCGATGTGGTCATGGTTGTTTCCATTTTTCTCATTATCATTTTTATCGTCCTTATCAAAGGCCGTATCGTTATTTCCGTCGGTCCGTCATTGACGTTCTCACGTAAGCAAAACGGCGAGTGTCGAGGTTCGCCGTTATCAGCTCGCCGTTCCCACACGCACGTACGCGCGCGCGCGCGCGTGTGTGTGGGGGTGGTCAAAGGTAAAACGGGGAAATGGGGCGTTTAAAATAACGCGTAATCATGCTGAAATACGGAACGAAATGACGGGAGAACCTGGCGGGATCGTTCGCTCTCGACATTAATTGCGATCTCCAGCAATATCGACTCTTCCTACCCCTTAAATTTTATTGTTTGCCATGTCCCGCCGTTAAAGCACCCAAGTACTTGTAATTCATGTCCGTTCGATGTTTGCTTAGATGATTTATTTGTCACGAAGCTTAAACGCACGAAAATGCAATTAAACGAGCCCGGCTGCATCGAGCGTCATTATTTAAATGGACTAGCCTCTCTTTTATTTGCCCTCGAATTATTTATGCATCGGCGGTCCATTGTTTGTCCTTGGAGTGAAAAAACAATTGTACCCGATGCTTCTGGCTCCTTCCGCGGGCCCACCCCTAAATCACAGGCCACTCTTATGGTTGTTATTGATCCAGCCAGGGGAAAGGAAGAGGAGTGCTTTTTGATTTCGTGGCGTTGTTCCTTCTTTTTCACGCTGGGCGTGTGCCAGGGTAAACAAAAGGCCCGGAGGGGAAGGGAGGGGGGGGGGGAAGGGTCTTCCTTGCCCGGCTGACTGAAATTTCCTGCTGTACTGCACGCACTGCGTGCTGAGAACACCGTGGAAAATCAGAGATAAGAATCGGTCGTTGCCGTCGCCGTTGACAGGGTTACGCTTTCTCCGTGGGTGTTAAGGGTGTGTTTTGAGGGCCACCACCAATTATCACACAGGAGTAATTAGTTTAAACGAACACGAGAATATCCAATTACAGCATTTTTTTCCGCGTGTTTATTTTTTTTCCATTTTTGTCTGTCTTTCTCTCTCTCACTCTCTCTGTTTTATTTAAACGATTTTAATCACCGTACCGTGGCATATTGGAGAGTATCGTTAGTTTATTACATACTCGGCTAATTTCAACGGGGGTAAAATATTATGTTCAATAGGCGTATGCTGACAAGGACACGCGTGTTATATTAGGTTAAAGCTAAAATACACAGTGGAGTTTGCCCCGTTATCGGTGCACCGCGTTATATACGAACGTCTTCTCTATATTCTGATAATGCAACTTCCACTTTATTGGGTTACACGTAATAGGTGCGGTATGTGCATGTAAAGATTGCAAACAAATCAAATTAGAAGATACGTTACAGATAATAATGAAAGAGTGCCTCCACTGAAACCTCCCCGTTTCTTTGAAATTAACCGAAGAACTTGATGAATGATCGCGCGATTAATTAAATTACTACCTTTAAGCTGCAAGCAGTAATAATAGTAGTAATAGTAGTGGTAGGGGAGCCGGCAGTAGTGGTAATGGTAAAATAGTGGACCACCCCCATTGCCGAGATACCGACGAAAGCTGAAAATCTTTTTTAAACGTATCCAACCATCGCGATACTCGAAAATTGCGCAATAACAGTATCATCGTTAAGTGGAACATTTGAAAAATATGCCGACGGGCGCATTAATGGAGTTTGATAAATGAATTTGAACGAAACCAGTTAATTAAATTATTATGCCAAACATATAAACTGAGCGCAAATTAAATAAATCGAGTAAATTAAAGTTAAATAGAGGGAGAGGAGGGAGGAGATGGCGAAGGGCGAAGAGGAGGAGATAGCGAGGAAGTTGGCCAAAGTGATATGATAATATAAATGAGTAATTAAAGGGCCAGGGGTGGAAAGGAGGATGAATTAGTAAGTTTCGCGGAATATTGAAATATCATTGGGTCCTCGCGGTTGGTTGGCTGGTTGGTTAGTTGGTTCACGTAGTCGGCAGAGGCAAGAAAGGTAGAGGGTGGGGGTTGAAGAGTACTAGTTCGTAAGGAGTGACGATTAACTTAAGGATAATATATACCTAGGGGGTGGAGGAGGAAATACGATGGCTAGGGAGGCACGGCCTGCTATTCTGACAGCGTGCCACATCGTTTTCCGATAAGATCTATTTTCCTGGAGAATACGGACCGTTGCATCAGGCACGTTTTACGCGCGCGCGCCTATTGCTTGGAATGAGACGACGACGACGACGACGCTCCCCCTCCCCTCCTAAACCCATCATCTATTTTCACGGAACGACAACACTCGCATAGGACGCGAGACCGTATAATACCGCGTAATTTGCACTTTGAATACCTCTCGAAAGATCGAGCCAGCCAAACTCGAGATTAAAGATTACGACCAGACGTAATTACCTTGATGAAAGCTCAACCTTCACTTTGCAATAAGATTAAAATGTAAATTCTCTATTTATTCACTTTCGGTTTTATGTTAAACTTTCTTTAACGAAATTTACCACGACGTCATCGATCGTTCTCTCCTCCTTTCTCTGGTCGTAAAAAGAATGCGCGTTTTTTAACAACCCTCCCCTCCCACCTCTCGTACTGTATACACGTGTATGTTATTAACTTATTCGGGTCACGGCATTTCGACGAGTTAGAGAAAATTTCTTTCAATAATTCAACGGTGCAACCGAATATTCGGGCTCTACGCGTAAATTGAAACTGGGTAATCAATAGAAAATACTTGTGGAAAATTTATTGTATTTGCCAGTGGATCGAGGTGAATAAGCGGCTACTTGCATTATAATAATAATAGATCCGTGTGCGCGGGAATGTTAATGATTTTCATGAGATTCCTGAAGCGAAGAAACACGTGATGCATGTAGCATATGGAAAAGGGAGAGAGAGAGAGAGAGAGAATAGGAAAATACTCGAAGAATATTTCTCGGGTAATGGCTTCGATAAATTGAATCTAATTATCAGATCCCATTGTCGTTATAACTTGCGGGAGAAGCTACGAGGCACCGATAATGATATGGATCTTGAAGCGAAAAGATCTGATAGGAATTCGAAACATAGCTCGATCATTGTCACGAAACTCCTCGAGGAAGAAAACTTTGTTATTCTTGAGTAACATCCCCTTTGCGCTGCAAAGATCTCCTTTACATAAAGCACTTTCCGGATAAACTGGACACGCTAAGTAGTCAAGGTCAGCGCATGGAGCGTCCGTTCACGAATATCGGCGATAACCATGCCGGAAGCGCGAATTAATGTATAGTTCGATTCCCTTAAATCATCGAGGAGCCAATATGGCGCCTGAACGAACCGATAAAAACAAAGAGAGAATCAAAATCCCCCTGAAAGTAATTTGGTGAAAAGCTCCGAAAAGTCGCTGCCTCAAAATCCAGTTTTACATCGACGACGACAATCGTGTCTGCAACGTATTAAACTTTCACGTTTTTCACGTGCGATGTGAGGAGGAAATTAAAAATTTTCTACTTGACGGGTGATTTTTCCTTGTCTCTTCACTCGAAAGAATAATTAGCGATCAAAATTGACGTATCCCTTTCAATACGATCCCTGTGCTCTCCGAGATTGCCGGCTACGAAATTGTTAATAGTTTCGGTTTATGGGAGACATTATTCGACAGGTTGAATAATGTGCCAGAGGTATGTGTCAGCCCGCTAATTAAGCTCCAGTCTGGTTAACGAGCTCTTCGCTCCATTGACACTAAAAACCAAGCGGAAGATTCTCACGAATAATCTTCCCCGGAAAAAAATATTGAATGACTGTAAAAATATAACGGGGGGACCTTGATAGTATCTAAAATTACTCTCGATAGTAATTAAAACACAAGTGTGGAGCAACAGAGTACGACTTTAGACAGGGCGAGGAAAACGCCTTTCATGAAGATCATAATGAAAAACAAATAAGGTTTATACTAATAAGCATTTCATAAGTGGTTTTCTGAAATGCAAATTAAAAATCCAGATAAAAATAGTCAAGGATAACAGTGGGGATGAAAAGCTCTCGTGTGTCTCTTGTGTATGCGCGCGCGCGAGCGTGCGCTTGCGCGCGTTTCGCTGAGATTTAGAGACTAAGCTTTTAAAATCTGCTGTTCACCTATAATTTCATCCGATTTGCATGTGATTTTAATTTTTTTTTACAGTTGCCAGTGTATTTTAGCAAAACGTACTTTTCCCTCGGTTAATATTGGTTCAGGAGCACAGCTACGAGGAGAATAATACGGCCACCGCCTTTCCTCCCCTTTTCCCATCTTGCTCGGTTAATATTACGCAGTTCTTGGAACAGTACGATTAAAGTTTTTCGCGAATTGTTTTCTTAAAAAAAGGAGAAAAAGAAAGACTTGGCGTTTCCGTATTTCCAGATTCAAATCGGTTAAATCGGCCAACTGAATTAATTGGAAACTTATGAATTGTAGGCCAATAAAACTATTTTAAGTTCGATGATTGTGACACTTTTGCCATGAAATATTAAAAAAAATAATTCTTGCGAATGATTGGTAGTGCCGAGATGTCACCGCGTCTCATGATTCTGAGAAATTCCTCTCGCGCCTTCTCCACAAACTCTACAACTTTTCTTTTAATAACCTGCAGCCTTACAGAAGGAAGGAAAGAGAGAAAGAGAGAGAGAGAGAGAGGAGGGAAGAGGAAAAGTTTTATTTCACTCCATTCTCCACTTGTTGTTGGTAAATGAAACGACAGACTTCCATCGGATGTATAAGGTTAATTCAGTTTCACTTGGCTGCTTCCTTTAAATGGATATAAACGTACGTAGGTACATACGTAGGTTCGTACTACTTGGCCGAGCCACTGTATCATCATAGTCTGACGTAAACTCTCTTTCTCCACTGCGGTTTCTCGTGCTTCTCGGTGAAGCGGCTGCGTGGAGAGGTGGGGACGAACGATTATCCAAAAATGTCAGCTCGGAGGGGGGGGGGGGGTCGTTAACAAGGTAAGAACGACATAAACAGAGGAAACTTTGGCAAGAGTACCAGTTGCATCGGAAGTCTCCGAGGTCGGAGATTTTTCCAAGTTGATTTTTTCCAGCGGTATTATTGCAGTATTTCATTTTGGAGAACCGTTAAAAAGGTTGCACGTAAGACCTCGGGATTTGCATTAATTAATTTACTCGGGTCTGAATGGCTCACGGTGCACGCGCACTCACCGTGCGGATGGAAAACATTAATTTTATGCTTTGCCTCGGTGAAATCGGATTTCCCGTTGCACAACGCGAACGCAACGGGCCAGTCGCACCGCACGCGCGCGCGCAAATTCACGCGTGAACGACGTCGCAACGCAACGTCAGCATGTCGTGCGTGCGTTGTTGCGCGTCGTCGCGTAGACGCGTTTGCCGTCTTGCGAGGGGATAGGCGCGGCTACAAAGGGACTCGAGGCTAAAATCACTAGACCATAACTTATTGTTTTATCGCGTTAACAGAATTCTAATGACCAACTTCTCCAGTTCCACTCCGGCTTCTCTCCTCCATTACCTTAATCCTTTTCCGGAAGTTTGTCCGCAAGTTTGCCTCTGCCGCGTTTGTCTGCCGCGGGCCCGTCTTATCTCTCGAACATTAGATCAAGCCAATTTTAATACTCGGCCACGGAGAAACACAGGACGGAAGCCGCAAACCGCAAGCCTGGACCCTCCGCGATAACCGCGCGGTACAACGGGGGAATCCCGTCGTGATCTCCCGCGACACGAGGAGGAGCAATCCTGGACGCTCCCGGCGTTTCGCGGAATCTCTCCCTGGAATTTATTTATTGACCGTCGTTAAGAGGACCCCCCGCAAACTGCGTTCCACGGCATTATAATAAAGAACGCTAATAAGAACGAGGTCATCGGATAAGCGGAGAAAACGTCGTCCGTCGGAACGGCAACTGCCTAATTAGTCGTCTTCATCGTCGACCTCGAGAGTCTCGCCAGTCGTTACCACCAACGACCCCGATAAGCGTGCGGGGGTGCGTTTGTTCTCGCGCCCCCCCCTCCCAATTCTCGAATGGGGAAAATGTCTTTCGGTTTCCATTGGCGAGTAGATCGAACCCGTCGTGGTCCGACACTCTCTCTTGCATCTCTGCAGTCTCTCCCGCTCCCTCCCTCCTCCGCCCTTGATTAGCGTCTTCGCTCTACACGGTTTGCCAAAGAGCCAGGGTAAATTATGGGTTTGGCGGTCCCCACCATACTGTAATCGACCGAGAACGAGTAATCCGCCAGCTAGAAAAACTATGAAAATGTTTCGCGTGTCGGTAATCGAGTGCGTCGGTAAACTTAATTCCTTCCTTCCTTCCTTCCTTCCTTTCGCGTAGACCGGAGTAACCAACGCACTAACACGAACTACCAGTTGAGATCGCGGCCCTAACACACCCCCGGAGGTTCCCTCCCCTCCCAGGTGTTTATTCCGATGCAATCGCGTCGTTTTGTTCCCATTATTCGAATCTTCTCTCCGACGATCGTGAAAAGTGGTTTTCTTTTTTTTTCTGTTTTTTTTTTCTTTTTTTTTTCCAAACGAGCGACACGGGTCGAAATTAACGAACGGCAGCGGAGCTCTCTGGAAAATCGAAAATCGAAAATCTGCACAGAGACCTCGCGACCGAAACCTTAACGATCTCGATGCGAATGCAGAAAGGGCGGGGGGGAGGGAATGTTTTCTCGCGAAATGGAATTTTATCGAGCGAACATTTTCCATGTTGCTCGTGTGCTCGTAGCAGCTCGAGGACCCGAGGAGGTCGTTAACTGACATAATTCCATAAAGATGCAATTACAAATGTAACAGCTGCGCCTGATTACCGCACACTTGGCGCGACCATCATCACGTTTTTATACGAGCGGCATTGCCGAACGTTTCTCTCTGTTTATTATAGCGGGCACTCGACGACAAATGACACTGGCGCGCGCCATCGTCGCGCATTCGTTTCTAAAGTTACGTAAAGTAGCATTAAAACGTGAAATAAGACAAAGCCAGGAAAACACGTACGTAGCCCCGGATATATTATATGGGAATTGAGTTTTATGGCTTAAACTACCTGCGTGGCGCTAGCCGAGTTTTAATTATCATAAAGTGTCGGGGAGATGTAATCAAGGCCGGGAGAAAGGGGGTGGGGTGGATTTTCACGATAGCTTCTATCTTTTACAGGGTCTTAGAGGGCTGAGGCGATGGGGAGGGTGAGGGAGGAGGGTAGTGGGATTACGACGCAATATTTCATCCGGATCGATCAAAGGGTTTTCGCATTAATGAGGAATGCACGGGAACTTTATTCCATAGATTAGAGTTTACGCGTCTGATATTTTTTTTTTATCCTTCACGGGGAGTTCGCGCCGGGGGAGAGAGGGTTGCGTATTAAAATATATTTTACGGGGCGCATTCGTTATTAAAAGCTTCCGCTACGACTTTCTCTGTCGTTAAACGTATCGCTGCACCCCGCTAAACTTCTCTCAAATATTATACCTATATTCGGCCGGTGGAGGAAAAACTAAATAAAGGGAAATACAGCGGAACGGATGTGGGGTAAACCATGGGGAATATCATGACGCCAATAATAATACTCGAGGAATGAGCGCGCAGTAACGGGACGGATAGTTAATAGGAAGAATTTAACGAGACTAGTCGCTTTGATTTAAATAACGATGACGCGCTACTGAAATTACGCTATTATTTTTAGAAACGCTTCTCACTTTTATTACGACGAGAGCTCCGCCCCTACGATCCACCGACGCGTTCCTTTGTTTTCCGTTAATGACAAACAATTCTCGTAGTTGCGGGTCAATTAAAAATCTCCATTTAATTACGCATAAATGAATTGTAATTTTCCTGGTGATATTTCAACGCGCGAGTTCCCTCCACCTCCCTGTCCGCCACCACCCCTCGCCGTCCCTGTCGCCCCACGCCCAGATTCGGCCGTTATCAATTTTGCGATGGGGCGTGGGGCGGGGGAAGTCTCACGTGTTCCCCGATCGAATTACGAATGGGCCACTCGTATTCCCGCTGTTTGTTGCTAATTACTACCAGAGCGCGGTACAACGTCCAGCAGTGTCGCTAATGCTCGACCTACACTCCTCGTGTCACTGAACAAACAAAATCTAATCGCGACCATCGCTTTGATCTCGCGTCGAAGCCAATAACGTTTACCGCCCCCTTTATCGCGACATTTGCAAAAATGTCGAGCGGAAGGAATCGCCGCAGGTCGAAAAGTTCCACCCTGTGAATATAACGCGCGGCAATAAAATTTCAGTGGACGGAGTTGAATTTGATCTTGCCCGCGGAGATCTATCATCTATATTAAAATGGGAGGGGTAGTTTTGCCAACAAATAAATCTGGAGGGCGAGGGGAGACGCGCGGGCCCAAGTTTACCCTCTCGATGTTTCCGGGAAGCTCCAAGAGGGTGGCGAGGATTCTACCTGGGTACTAGGACCAGCGCGGAGGGCTTGGCTTCCAGCCTTGTTCTCCACCCCCCCTCCTCCCCTCCCGCGAGAAAGTTGCAATTATCTGCCTTCCGATTCTCGAATTGCAATCTCGCGAGTAAAACACCCGGCGAGGGGAGCGTAGCACCCGATAAAAAAACCTTCCACCCGGAGTCTCATCGCGTTTCATGCTAATAATCGAATTCATTTCGTTCCCCGAGAATGACGTCAACTTTTCATTTTGCCCGGTAGTCCCCGGGCCTGAGCAGATTTCCAGCGGAATTCCTTCCTATTATTAGCTTTGTCCCGTGTATTCCAGTCGGGGTTGGATTCGTCGAATGTCCGTCCGTCCGTCCGTCCGTCCATCCGTGAGAGACTGGAAATTTCGGACGGTTGGAAGAACCGCGCTAAAAAAGGGATCGTGTGTCCGTGTGCGCGCGTGCACGTATACACGTGGACGAGGGACGAAAGCCGGAGGGTGAGTAGAGAGAGAGAGAGAGAGAGAGAGAGAGGGTAGGAAGGGGAGCAACCGGGAAGAATTACGAGCACGCAGGAACGGGGTTCGGTTTTGTCGGCGGTTGCCCGAACAGCCGAGCCCGCGGTCGTCGCGCGCGGAACAGTGGGAATGCCTTCCGCTTCCGGTGCGATGCCCGCCGCCATATTCCCGGGGCGCTGCTCTTCCGGACAAACCCCACTATCACCCTCTCCTCGCTTCCTATTCTTCGAGCTCGCTATCGCTCCGACGATTCTCCAACGTCCGTTTTGTTCGTTCCGTTTCTACTGGCCGAATGACGAATGTTCGTCCCTTCACTTCCGGAATCCCTTCAGGTACCAGAAGTACAATAAGAGCTCCTGAGACCACCATGCTAAGCACCCGGAAGTAACACGTGCAAATATGTCAGCTATCGGAAAATTTCTCTGTCCACGTCCACGTCCACGCGTGTCTCCACTCACGTTCGTTGGCTCGCTTGTCCGCTTATTTATTTACTCGTATCCCTTCTTTTCCAAGCGCGAATTTATTTGGTTAAAAGCACACGTGTGTACACTCTCCGTCTCTCTCTCTCTCCCCCTCGCTCTACCAACTAAACTTTGGATCTATGGCCGCTCCGTTACAGGAGAATTCACCGGAAGAGTCTGGCGCGTGCGTATATGTGTGTGTGTGTGTGTGTGTGTGCGCGCGCTATTAGCAGGGTCACCCCTTACTCGTGGGAATTGCACTTTATTAATTGTCCTTCCGCTGATAAATTGCAAATGCCTCGGATAAACCGTCTTAGTTCACATGATTTTTCTAGACGTCGTTGATGGGGCAATCGTTCAACCGCTTTAAACTCAACACTCGCGCGTGATTCTCGTGTACACCGGGTGCTGCGTGTATTGGTGTCAAGGTGGGATGTGACTTTTTCTCAGATTTTCCCAGTTTTTCCCGGTTTTTCCCGGGTCATCTCATACGTGTGATCGACGTTGTACAACCGAGCTTGTACCCGAGTCCTCGTTTATTTGTTTGTTTGCTTGTTTGTTTGCTCGTTTGTTTAGTTGTACGTAGTTTTACGCGTGGCTGGCGAACTATCCGTCAGCCAGGAACTTTTAACGCGCATTTCCCCGCTGAAAATGTAAGCACGGGACAGATTCGAGTCACGAGTGTTTTTATCGGGACCTCGCCACCCCTCGAGGCCCTCCTAGTACGCGATCACTCGAATACGCGCCATTTTTCAAACTCCGACCGTGTTCTCTGGAATATTTCATAGAAATTAATGAAGGGCGAAGCCGCTTCACGGATTCCCCCTCGCTCCTCCCGCAACGCTGCTTTGGTTCAAAAGAAAATTAACAGGGATGACGATAGCCGCCACATAATTGATAGCCTTCGTTTTCACGATCGTTATCGCCGCTCGTAAAAAATGGACGAGCGCCGATCACATCTTCATCCCCCAGATAAGCTTCGCCTGAAAATTCACCGCGGGGGTGGGGGGTGTTAGTTTCGTTCAGCACGAGTCTATCGCTGGGAACGACTTTGCCCCTTTGGCGTGTATTTGTACCTGATGCAGGTGTGGCAGAGGGTGGGGGAGGAAAGATTTTTATCCAAACGTTTGCAATATGGCGTGTGTCGTTCACCGGAATATCCCGGCGTGCCGGTTGCTATTCGTGATACACACTTATCCGAAGTGACGGTTTATCCTCCCTGCCCATCTAGGGCTCTTCGGGGTTTCTCCAAAGGCAACTTCGTGACTCCCGTCGAATGCGCCCCCTCCCCCCGTTCTGCATGCAACTTCCGGGAACTGCGTTGCGTCGCGTCGCATCGCATCGGCAAACACCCGCGACTTTGCGTGGGCGTTGAAAGCGGTGCGAGAACTCACCTCCTCATGGGCTGCCCATAGGATTACCCTAACTACTGTCTTCGCCAACACTTTCTCGGTAATATGCCGTGTGCTGACCAGGATTCAGTTTTTACGAGTCTTTTTTCGCGGACCAGTTGGCAGAAACGGGGTTCCTTGGAAAATCCCATAATCCTCGAAGAACAGTCCAAAATAGGAAAATAAAACGGCCCATAGGGTGGAGGGAGGGGGTGCGAAAGGTGCGGGAGCTTCTCCAGGAGAGATCATGCTGGACAGCGGAGGGTTTGGCACTGCTGACACATTCCTATTCAGGAGGAAACTGCAAAAAATATAGAAAGAGCGTTTCCCATGATTAATAGCTAAAGCTCTAATCTAGCTGAATCGTCCACTAGAATCGCTGATTTACAGACACTTTGAATTTTAGTGTCGGCCGTAACGGAGTTGGCCATAAGTTGCTTGCTGGGTATAAAGCTCGTAAGTTTGAATCTGTACTTGAAAATTTCAAGTGGCTCTAAATTTCTCAGGCTGCGAGTTAATATCGTGGCTTAATATCTCGTCATCCGAGGCAGCCGCTACAAGATTACATTAAAATCGCCAAGAATTCGCCGTTGGGGCATGCGTGTCATCAGCTACGGTCGTCGGTTCATCCCCCAGTGTGCCCCTGTCCCAACTCGACCCGCTTTTCCCGGCTCCTACTTCTCCTATCTCCAGATGTTTCACCGAGGAAATCTAACCACCCCCCGCCCCCTTTCCCCAGCCCTCAATCCCTCCCACCGCCTCCACGAAAACTCCACGAAATCCCGGATTTTCTCAGCGCCTTGGCTTAACTTTTATTAAAGAGAGCTAAATATTTCTCGTGTCTTTGAGAATGCGCCCCTCACGGATTCCACCCCCTACCCCCATCCCCCCACTACCGAGTAAGCGAGTGGATTTCACTGCGTCGAGTTTCGTTTTTCGCTTTTCTGCTCCTCTCGGCGGTTCCCGGATAAACAGGCTGCCGTTCGGTGCCCGGTGGCGAGTCGGGGGTGTGGGGTGTGTTCGTTTGCTTTTGCGTAGTCTTTAACTACTGGCCAATGTTCCTCCGTCGTTCGAGCGAGGATACAGCGACAGTTTTATCGTTATTGCTCGACTCCCCGGTGTCCTATCGGGATAAACAAGATGGTCTTCATTGAAAAAAGTAGCTCTCGAGGAAAATTCACCCTCCCCATTAGTCTCTCGGTACTTGCCGAAAACATCCCCTCCACCGTCCAAGTGAAGAAAATCACCACGGAGAAAAGTCTCGGACAAATTTTCCGCATTAATCCACACTTTTTGAAAATCTCACGTATACGGAGACTCCGATACGCGAGAATACCACCAACACCCCTTGTGGCGGTGGTGCACCCTCTCAGTGGCTCGAAAGATTCCAAAAGTTCAAGGTCGCGCGCTTTGAGGTGGTGCGTGGATGATGACGAAGGGGTTGATTCAAGGATATTTATATAATACAGGAAAACGTTGTGTCTGGAGAAGGGGGAGGAGGAGGGCAGTACATTGAACTGGAAAGGGATGAAGGGGGAAGCGAGGGGAGGGCAAGCAGACGCCTGCGCGCGAGTTTGTGACGATTGCAGAGACCAAAGGAGAGGCCAAAGAGAAATAGTGGATAGAGAAAGAGAGAGAGAGAGAGAGAGAGAGGGAGAGAGAGAGAGAGAAGGGAAAGGGTGCATGGGGTGAGGGGGAGAAATTGTCCGATCCGAGAGCGTCATAAATCCCAAGCGTCATTTCTTTGTTGAGCATTTCAGTTGGCTCTACTGCATTCTTCCAGGCGTTTACACGCCTCCGTTCTCGCGGCTAGTCCGAGGGGAGGAAACCGGAGACGGGATAGGAGAAAAACTCTTTCGTTAAAAGTGCAAACAAGAAAGGGCTCGGATAAACTCTGTTTGTTTTCCTATAAACAGCCCCTCGTCCCTAGCTGAAAGCACGCGCGATGCACTTTTCCTGCTATTTACGGTGCATTTAACCATCGCTTTTCTCCCTTTTCTCTCTTCTTCCCCCCTTCGTTCAGGCTCGCATAGGCCGAGAAGCCGCAAAGTTACAGGAGAACGCGCGTGTCATTCCGCTCGTCCAATTCATTCTAGAGAATCTCGAAGGAAATTTCAAGACTGAAAGAAAAAGGAGCGGCGAACGAGCAAAGCAAATAATTTTTCAGGGGAGTAACGTGAAATTGGTCAGGCGGCGCTCTCGATCGGCCAGATAAAGATCGCGGAGCCCCTCAGTCTTGAAATCACGTATCCGATTTCCCATGCTTATCCCTGCTAAATTCTCGCTCGGCATGGGCCAGTGTTCTTTTATGAATTACCCGCGCCATGAATAATTCAGACTTATTTACACTGGGGCGCCTGGCGAACTCGCGTCAAAGTCGTAGGAAGAGTCTCCCAGTGCTCCTGGGCTGTCGCTGGCTTACCACCCCGACACGTTCCGGGGATAGCAGGGGGTGAGAAATGTGGGACAGCACTGGGGAAGGAAAGGCGGGTACCGGAGGGTTAGGGCTCAGGGGGTGTGAGGTGGGTGGAGGGGGGGCATCTTGCGAATTCGCGGAGGCTCAGCTGAAAAGGTGACCGTCCAAGTAAAAGCCGTGCATACTCCGGAGGTCAAAGGTCGGCGGAATAAACGGAAGCGGAGGTAGCCAGCGCAGTCGCGGCAAACTGCGAAAAGTCCAAGGGTGGAAAAGAAATCCAAAGGGGGTAAAGACGGCTTTCGAATATTTATCATGGAGAGACCGTGTTCGAAGGAACTAGTACAGCGTGCAACGTATACTTTATACCGATTCCCGCCTGAACCGGAAGAGTCCAGTCTCTTGAAATCCCGTGGGTCCCACCCCCTTCCCCCTTCCCAAGAGTTTCCGGTGCCAGGATCAAGTTTCGGAGCCGGCTGGAATTTGCATTCGACTTTATTTTCATCCGCAACGATAAGTACGCGCGAGATATCGAAATATTTCGGAATCGACGCGAACCGGAAGTCGACATTGAGTCCGACAGTGCGGAAAATACGTTTGCCCCGTATCTTTCTCGATTTTCCTGCTTCTCCTAGGGGTGGTCGGGGGTAGGAAAATCTCACACGTTTATTCGCCGAGTATTCGCGCAACGCATACTCCACCGTTTCTCCTCCGTCTCTCCTTCGCGCGACTCTTCCTACGTCCACGAGAGTTTCCGGAGGTGGTGAATTTTTTTTCCGCTGGATCGATGACGCGGGGGCGAGAGGGGGTTGGTATTTCGGTGATCTACGAAGGTCCTTGCCGTTGAGGGAGTAACTCGCCTCTCGGCGAGTCAGTTTCTTAATCGCTCGTCGTCGGTAGACGCGAAAAACTCCCACGGTGAATACGCACCTTCCACCCCCTCCCCCAGGAAGCCCCAGCTACGTTCCTTATCCCCGATGCAGCTTTTGTGGCACGACTCTACTCGTATACTTGAAATTTAATACCGTCTCCTCTCCGACGGTTATTAATAAATTCTGATTTTCCTCGAAACTTTAATACTCACCAATACACGAGACTCGCGTTACTGCGCCCTGTACTCTCTCTCTCTCTCTCTCTCTCCCCCCACTCTCTGCCGTTATATTCCCCGGAAGCATATTCGAGACAATTAATGCGTTACACGCCAAGTTCCGGAATCTGATTTTCAGTCGCAAGCCCGGAGCTCGGGAGATTCCTGAAGTATTAGCAAGTCGGAGGAACAATGCTATTCGTTAAAAGTACCACGGAGAATTTCCTCGGCTCCCGTCGGGGTGTGGGGGTGGAAATCGAAACAGTTTGGCGAGTCGGTGTATCGAGTGTTCCGCCAAAGAAGAAGGAGAGCATCGGAAAGTAGAGAAGAATACAGTTAGGGGATGGCGGGAAGAGGGGTGAAGCGAAGTGGAGTGGAGTGGAGTGGAGTGGACTGTGGGAGGGTGGGAAGGGGAGAGAGACGAACATCGCGGGTGCCTCCGGTGGTGATACCTCGGCTGGCGGTTCCCAGGAGAAATTCCATAAATTTGGCTGCCGTGGCAGCTCGCAGTCTTGCTCGATCGCGTAATTCGACGTGAGAAAAGTAGACGGCTCGAAAAAAAATGTGACGCTCCATCGACGTGCCGCCGGAGGGTGGCCGGGTATTTCCGGTCGTTCCAGTAACGAATATTGGAAATTGCGGAAAACACAGGCTGTTCCGATAGAAAAAAGGGGAGGGTTGGGAGAGAGAGAGAGAGATAAAAGACAAAGAGAGGGTAAAAGAAAAGCATTTATTGTTCTCGTCGACGCTTTAAACGCGAGTGATTCGCGAGGGTTGAAATGTCAGCCGGCCACTTAAGCAAACAGCTGGTAGGCGCTCGTAGAAGCTCCAATAACAATAATGGCGGATAGCACGTACAGCGTTATCGAATTTTCTACTATTCCCTCCCCTTCCTTCCTATCCCCTCCATCCTGCCCATACGTATTCCCGCGCGGAACAACAAAATTATTCCCCCAGCCGCAATCGTGCCTGGAATAAAAAAAATGCCTCTCACCAGAATAATCATGAAAAGTCGAATAAACTCGCCGTGTTGAACTTGCAAATTCAATTACGAGAGCTTCAAGCAGCTTTGTTACCGTCATTATCGTTATTAGATTCTTTTTTTAATCGCGTCGGGCGATTTTTCGCAAACCGCGCGAGACTTCCAGCCACCCTATTAATTAGCCACCGCGCTTAGGGGTGGTTCTTGCTATCGGTTCAAGGTCACAGGGTTTTCCGATCGACAAACACTTTCTAACATTATCCGAGCATTTTCGAACTACTTCGACTTGCTTGGATTCCACGTCTGTTCTGTGCGAAGAAAAGGAATAGGGAAGAGGGAGGATTGTCGGGGGTGGGGGAGGAGGTGTTCCGGAGACTTCTGTTTCAGCGTTAATATCGAGTAATTTATCACGATGCGCAAGCTGAGAATTGTTCCCGTCGAGTAACTCCAGGTAATTCCTTGTCAGCGTTAAGCTGGCCGACTTTTTTTTTTCTCTCTCGCTTGAGATTCGGGATCCTGAGAGATGGCGGCTGGTCGGGGGTGGGGGAGAGGAGGCTCTTTCGACGGGAGCCCCGGCAATGATTAAGTTGTCCCACGAGCTTCATCCCGTCCGGAAAGAAGTTACTCGCGGGACGATTTGAACCCTCAGCTAGTAAGGGTGGGGATGGGGGTAGGGGTGAAAAAAACGAATAGAAGAAGAGGAACGAAGGTTGGAGGAAGAAAGGACGGAGACATAGATAGAGCGAGAAGGTACGATGGTGAGTAGAGAGCTAAAAAAGAAAAGAGGGAGACAGAGAAGGAGAGGAAGAGAGAGAGAGAGAGAGAGAGAGAGAGAGAGAGAGAGAGAGAGGCCAAGGGACTGGCTTTTATCTTCGATCGTACTTTTGCGCTGCTGCGGTCTCGTTCGCGCAAAGTCGGCCGCGATAATCGATACGTCTTCGACTAACTTCGCCCCTAGCATTGTGTGGGGGTGTACTTTTCTCTTATTTCAACCCTTTCTCCCAAAACTCCCCAAATAAGACGCTATGTCCCATAAGCTCCTCGCGCAATATAATTCTCAATTGTCCTATCCGCTAATAACCCCAACAGATTTTCCGCACCCTCGGCAAAAGCATCCACCAAGAGTTACGCCACCCTATTAAGGATTCTGCATAACTATGGAGAGTCCTACCTCTCATCTCACACCCACTTATCACATTATTTATTCTCACTGCTCGCACACTCGTACACGCTCCAAATATATTACAAGGGACGTTGTAATGCGAATCGAGGAAGCATCCCAGCTACATTACATCGTTTTAGGTAATGGTGCGCGTTTAGGGTAGTTTACGTCAATTTGAATTTGGTACCTCTCGAACCTTCCGACCTTTTTTCACGTTTCTCGCGTGGATTACCGAGCGAAAGGTTAGGTGGTGCCACCTAACAGTTCCAATTATTACCTATCACGAATGCTCAATGATTCGAGCGTCTTTGATAAAGTTGAGCGGGAAACTAACTAGGGAGGATCGAATGATCCGCTCGGTTTTCCAACGGGGCGATACGCACCCCTATTGAATTTAAATATGATTTAATAGGAACTGCGGACCTCCGAATGGTAATCCCCCATCCCCATCGTCGAGAAACGGATCTCTAGGAAGTTCTACGAAATTCAGAAATCCCTTCTTAGTCAGAATTTTCATTGGTTGTCTCTCTCTCTCTCTCTCTCTCTCTCTCTCTCTCTCTCTCTCTCTCTCTCTCTCTCTCTCTTTCTCTTTCTCTTTCTCCATGACGAAGGGTGTTGAGGGTGGCCTTTTGGGAACGGTGCGTTTCTTCCCTCGATAGGATGGCGACACTCGAGCGCAAATCCACCAGCTCCGCCAAGACCGGGCCAGACACAGCCCTCGAAAAGTCTGACAACGCTAATTTCAAGGACATCCCGATTTTCTCCACTTTTCCGCAGTCCCTTGCCTCCTCCCTTCTCTTCTTCCTGCTCCATTTCACTCGGAATCCCCGGACCCAAGTTCGGTGGTTCTATCAATTTCACGACTCCTCGGAGTCCCCGAACGGGGGGCTCCATTAGCGGATCTATCGGGACGCCTCGCTACCTTTTCTCGAGTTTTTCTTCATTTCCAGCGGATTTTCCCTGCTAAACAGTTCACGCTGCCAAGCGCGTCTTTCCCCATTCTCTCCGGTTTACGAATGATCGAACCGTGTACCTTCAGGGACAGAAAGAGAGAAAAAGAGAGAGAGAGAGAGAGAGAGAGAAGGAACGAGAGTCTTTCCCTCCACGAAAGTACATCGACGCTGGAATTGTTAATTCCTAATGGTTTTCCCCAGCTTTTCCGCGTACGTGTGCTCGCACACATGCGCACACGTACGTGCCCGCGTGCACAAATGCAGCAGCATCCACGTGATTTATAGGTGTTTTCGCGGCAGAACGCGGCCGCAATTTTCTTCGATTTCCACCAACGGGAAAATTCCCGTGGAAACTTTCCCGTGGTGAACTCGTCCGAATGGCAATGAGGCGCTGCGCGGCTGCCGACTTTCCTCTCGCGACATGTACTCGGACGAGTTTCCCATTCGCGCGTCCCCGCGGGCGATTCTTCGACTCGGGGACGGATACTTTTCCCGTTGTTTCGATCGACGAAAATTTTTCTTTTCGACTCCGCCTTCCAATAAAACTTCTCGCTACCACCCTGAGACGAACTTTGCCTCTGCTTTCCTTCCCCCTCCATTTTCTCTCTCTTCCTCGCAGGGTTTCTCCCTTTTTTATCACGATCCTCCCTCTTGCTTTTTCCACTTTCCACCACCGCGTCACCTACCACCTAACCCCCCTCCCCCCTTCTCCGTTGAGGTAACCACTCGCCAAGTGGACCACTGGGGAAACTCGTTAAAAGCTGAAATCTCTTCTTATTCGTCGACGACGAGTATTTTACGTAATTCCGCCTAATTTCAATCTTTTTTTGTAATCACGAGGGAAGGGGAGGGGAGGGGGTGCAATATGCATTTAGCGAAAGGTCATTAGCCGTTCTCCACCTTTATTCGCGTTTCTTCCGTTGCGCGAGGTTCGTCGAGTTGCTCCGACACATCTTTGGCGAATTTTACGAGTGTGCGTGTAACGAGAAGAAGCACCTTTTCGAAGTGCCGGCTGTGCTTGGCAGCCATTTTTTGAAAGTTCGACACAGTTTCTGTCGGTTCTCGTAACTTTCGATGGAATCTGTCGCGGAAATGTCCAACCGCATCCTCATCGGAAATTCTCAGGGGGTGGGGGACGAGTTTTATTGTACGGCCTCTTCCCCAAATGACTTTGCTCTCGGGATTTCGCCATAATCGGTTCTCGATTTTTTTCTTCCTGCATTTGTATCGGAAAATATTGTTCGTTGTTATGCCGTGAGAGAGTGCGAACAGCAATTACGAGCTTTAATTAAGATAGAAACACGCTGACGCGCTACACGCGTTTCTCAATGCGATTTATCGTAATCGCGAGGAAAATTTCAAAATTCCTTGCCATAGAAAATTATAGGATTTCCGTAATGTGTATATTCCAAAGGTGACTTTACAAGTGCGGCAACGTAACGCCGATTAAAATTTTCCCCAAGCTTTTCACACGTAAGATTTAATTAAAAGCAATTAATTCCTCGCTTCGCGAGATATCTCATTTTATCATTTGACATACACTTGCAAAAAAATCCATCTCGTGAATTTATCCTTATTAAAGCCTAACCTCGATTATTATATAAGAACCGCAAGTTAACAGCTTCCTCTCAAGGAATGTTTAAAGTCCAATTACACGTATAACACTTCCTTACATAATTTGGCATGAAAATAAATGATGCGCCAGAGATCTAATTTTGGGTCAAGATGTTGTGGGGAAAGTAGAGCAGTTTTAACCTCATCATAAAATACACCAGTGTTTTACAAGAGAGAAAAGGAAGGAGAGAGGGAGAGGGAGAGAGTGCATTCTAGTTTTTCCACCAAAAGACTCAATGAATTCCCTTTAATATTAATAAAATGGCATCTCTCTATAATAATACGGTAAAACAACACCGTAAATAATTCTGGAAAAAGAGTAAAAGGAAAATATACCGATGTTTTTTCCCGAGCCACATTAAGGGAAAAACGTGCATGGTTTAACCTTATGAAAGACCACTAGAAATCTTATAAAAATGATGCGGAAATGCGTTTAAGCGAAAGCACCACCACTGACAACTTTATTTTTCCTTTTTCCTCCCCATCCCTGCCCTTCCTCTTTCTTCCCTCCATTTCTCAGCTTCTCCGGCGTATAAGTGGAGGAGTCGAGGATTGTACAGGCAGTTGTAGGGTCTGGCAAGAGAGAGAGAGAGAGAGAAAGAGGGGGTAGGGCAGGGGTTTTGAAACGGGGACACCGCCGGTTAATTAGAGCAAAAAACATAAGCTTGAAAAAGCAAGCAAGTAGGGAGGAGGTAGTTGGCGGGGGATGGCAGGTGGGTGGGGGTGAGTAGGCAGAGCCGGAGAGGCTAGGGGGTAAGGAGGCAGGGGCAAGCACCCAGAGGGCGACGAAGCACAGGGGGTGGGTGGTACTCGTGGGGTTGCTGGCCTTTCCACGATAAGCAGCTGCAACACGTGCGTGTGTGCACGCGAACACTTACGGAGTGGACGAGCACGTGAGCGCGTGATTTAGAGTGGCTGCGGAGCGCGCCTAATGCCTTTAATGACGTCATTGCCATCTTCAATGGAGAGCTCATAATTGCTGGAAAAACTTGTAGCGCTAAATTCGACGTTCATCAAATGCAATTCAGGTCGAATCTATTTGATTCTTTCGCCGCGATATTTTTCCACCTCGATCACCACTCACCGAAACGAGGTCATCGAATTCCTTCGCTCTCTCACCCCCGCTGTCCTTCTTCCACCCTTGTTTTAGTCGCGAGTACCCGCCGGAGCAGCACCTCTCGTCTGCAAACGCGTTCTTAACTCCATTCATTTCGACGCAACGAAATAGAAGCATTTTCCGGGAAAATTTTTATTAACTTGCTCGAAACTCTCGTCAACCAGGGGTCTCGCCCCTCCCCCGCGCCTCTGCCCATTTGATTTCTTACCATACTTACGAGAGTGAGAGAAAGCGGGCGAAGCGTATTTCTCGGAATTTTACTTCCTCTTTACGAATGTTGTAAAGAATGTAAGAATTACTTGATACGCCGTTATTTATTCGTTACGAGTGTCTATTTCAAGATACAAATTGTTCCACATCCTTTGAAATGGCCTGTTAACTTTGATCAACGTCTTACTGCAGTGCGGTAGTAAAATGCAAAGTACACGTTTGAATATGACAGTCTTTTCACGATCCAGCATGGAATAACTTATTTAAGGGAATGTCACGGTGCAACTGTTTTAAAGACCCCATTCATAATTCACCGAACGTTGTTTGCGCGGCCCCATAATCTTGTTTATATTTAACGCTGCAAACGTACCGCCGCTCATTAACTGCTATTTAGCGCACCACGACAAACTCTGACGTGTGTCTGTGCGTGCGTGTCTGTCACATTCGAGAAGGATGTAACGCGAACGGGAGCGAAGTGCTCAAATGCCGCGTACCCGTTTGACGAGCGCCACCATTTCTTTCGAAGCGGCAACTGGAAATTGTTCGACTTCTCTTGAAATTTTAGAACGCGCCATTGATTTGTCGCAGAGTCCCCTCTACACCCCCTCCTTGCCGAAGTTGCTCCATTTCGCGTCATTCGATATTTTGGACGCGCTCTTTATTGGCACAAGGTGGTGGGGAGAGAATGGCAGTAGTATTAATGGTTGTAACGGTAGTAACGTAGTAGTAGTAGTAGTAGTAGTAGAGGTAACAGTCAGACCATTGGCACAAAATTGCTTCAACGTTAAACTTGAGAAATTATTTTCAGAGTCGCTGATAAAACGTTCGATAATATGCACGCGCCAGCTAGGAACTGGCTGAATAATGTATGCGAATGAATATCATCGTTTCTCTCTCCTCTCCTCTCCTCTCCGCTCTTCGACTCACCTCTCCTCTCTTCTCTTCAGCTTGCGATCTAAAACTGAAGGGAATATGACCTATCTTATCTTATCTCGCGCTATTCTTGGATACGATACGGTAAGGCCGTCTGAGGATTCCCCTCCCCTCCCCACCCCTCCTCTGGCTTTGCTCTTTATATGTGCGGCATTCCAGCAAGTGCTCCAGCAGGTACCGCGCCAAAAATACATTCCGCGTCGCCGGGAACCGCCACGTCGTATATTTTATGGTACCCCCGCGTCTCACCGTAGACTCCGGGGGGTGAGGAGCGCGGCTGGAGGGGTAAGGTGAACTCGCGCGATTGCCAAATATCTCCCTTTTGCCTGCGCTCTCCATTTTTTTCAGCCACTTTTTCTCTCCGACTAACGTTGCGTTTTCCTTTCAATCTGTTTCAGTGTGGCGGCTTCCCCTGCGTTGAAACTTTCAGCCACCGCAAATCACCGAGGGTAAGTACACACTTTTTCTGATTTCACGAGAATTCTTTCCGCGGATCGGCGCGGGAGAGCTCCTTCCACGACCGGTCTATATTATCGAGAGAAATGCGGAGAATATCATCGACTGTGTTCCCGCAGCGATGTTCTCTCTCCCCCGTGATTTCCCTCCGCCCTGTAGGTCCATTGAAATAAACCAGGGGATGGGGGTGAAAAATGGGATTCGTCGCGCGGTATTGTTCGCGCAAAGCAACGCAAAATTATCATCCCTCGGCAGGTGTACCGTCGAAACCCTTGAGGGTGGAAGGGGCGAGGGGGGGTGAAAGTTTACTTCATCAAGATCGGGAGCGCCGAAGAGAAATTTTTGGGGTTGCGTCGCCCTCGCCTAGTTCGCCCCGAAGACGGCCCTGACTATTTAACGGGGTGCCTAATTATTCAGGAAGCCGGAGCTACTCGTCGTCCCTGAATGTTTCAGGGAAATTTCATGATCGACGCACGGCTCGACCAATAGCGTTCCAGGGGGTGGGTGAGTCGCCCTCTTGTTTCTCCTTATTTTTGAAGGGGGGCAAATCCCCCTCTGTGTCGGGATAATGATAAAGGGTGGTTAGGATTTTCGGCGAGCTTCCACCCGTATTTAGCCTCCTCCCTCACCCCAGAATTCCCCGAGAAAGTTCGACCGCCGTTAAATGCCCCCTCACCCACCCCCTCTCGATTTCGCTCGTTAATTGCAGGGCGATGCGACGCATCCTCCGCGACGATCTCCTTCCTCGAAGACTGGCTCGGGGAATTGTGGGTATTCCGGCGTCTTCTTACGTAATCAAATTAGCGGAATCCAATTAATAGCGCGATATAATCCCGCGCGAAGCTCCTAGACTTCCGGCCCGGTCCTCCGGCGCTATCCAGCGGGGGTTGAGACGTCGGAGCACACGAACAAGTGCTCGAACGTGTGGCAGCGCGTGCGCGCGCGCGCGCAAATTCTCGAGGAAGAGCATCGACGCCCCTCAATGATGAGATCGCTTTCTTTCGATTGACCGGAAGTTCCCGCAAGGCATTTTGGTCCCGTATTGGTCAATGCGCGGGGTAGCGAATCTCCGATGAAACGCCAAGCTTAGCACGCCCGCGATCCAACCGATCGATGCTCACCCACCCCTTCCCCATCCCCCTCTCAGTCACACCCCGTCATGAGCGAAATTCGTTTTCACCTCCCCTTTCTTACCGAACACCGGCGCTCTCGCCTCTTTCTCTTCGCGACTCTCACCTTTGCGGAAGAAGGTCAAGGTCACGCGAGCATGGACCCGCCAATCCGAGGGTCGCGGACTGTGAATCGGGACAGGAATTCATCGCGGATGAATGGAGATGAAAAGTTAGCGGAGGGTTAAGTTTTTCGAGAGAACGCATCCCCGGTAACAACCCACCTCCTGTTGCACACGGTACCACTCGGATTCAGCGGAACAACATGGCGGCCGGGCGTGTAATCAGTTCGCTTGAATTACAGAGACGAGAGCCGGTTGCTCCTAATACGGAAATCCGCACGTCTGCTAATTAAGTGGAACTCGCTCGCTAACTCAGTTCCACCGGCCGCGATCCATAATGCAGTTAAGTGCATTAAGCGACTTGCACCGGCGGTTGCACTGCGAAAGGAGAAACCGGCAGCTGAGCGTTCCAAACGCGTCCCGTTTCCCCATCTCGATGCTCCTCTGCTTAATCGACTTCCGCTGGATTTCCTGGAACTCCAGACATCTCCAAGAGTAGCCGGAGGGCTGCGGTACCGGAACTACCGGCACCGGACATCAACCGGACATGGGCAAAGCAGCCATCTTTTATCTTCGTTTGCCCATTAGCCTTCACCGCTGCAAAGCAGCGGAGACGGGGAGGCTGGAAAGAATATGCGTTCGATAGCTTTCCAAAATATCCAATGGTGCTCTCGTCGTCGTGACCCATAAACGCTCTATAATCCCATACCCATAAACGCGATACCGTTCCAGTTTAACAACACCGGTGTTCCCACCGATGGTTTATTTTCATCCGGTCCTCCGGGCTTGGGTTTCCGTCGATTTTCACCGTACACAGGCTAGAATTACTAGCGGTGCTCCATGTTTTTAGCGTTTTTAGCGGTTTTCCCGTGCTCGCCGTTGTCGCTCCCACCCCCCGCATCCGCGGGGCTGGAGGACGCTACCCGGCGAACGACGAAAGTATCGCGAGAGTCGGCTCTCCGAGTGAAAACCCCTGATTTGTTGCCAGCGGCAAATTATTCTGTCCGTGGGAAACATTCTGAAAAAATATTTTGCGAATGCACGGGACCAATTTCTCTCCATTAAAAATACGTAATCGTTAGGTCCGACGGGAGTAGGTTCCGCAGAGCCAGGAGATGATGGGGGGTTGGGGTTGGGGTTGGAAATCGGCAACCGATGGAAGTTGACCAGAGTGATTTTCCCAACAATGGACTACATTGTGCGGGATTTCCTATCACGAGAAATATCTCTCGACTAAATATTCGGACGTACTTGGGTCGCTGCCCAGCCAATATGGACTTCTTGTTACGAATAATGGTTATTACTACCAGGTACCCAGCAGAATCACAACCGTGAGTCTCCGTTGGAAATTCCGTCTATGCCAAATGAACAATTTGACCGATATTCGTTGAGCGCGCTCCCTCAAAGCCAAATCCGCGTGCGCGCGTGCGATTCGATAAAGGATAAAGGGCACGCGGGGTTGGGGGTTGCGGGACCAGCAGGGTGTCTACGTGGAAAAAACTTTCGTTAAAGACGCGCGCGGTAACGACCACGGCGATAATTTCCCGCTTGATCCAATATCCCAGTCGTTACTCTGGTCCATTACCGAGGAGCCAGAGGGACTCGATCGCGTCTCTGATAATTTTATCAAAGCAAGACACCACAATTACACCTTGGTTATTCCGGGGGTGGTTCGAGCCGAGCGCGGTCGCTCCATTTCTTGAATTATGTAGAAGGCGATTGGAATAGAAATAGTTTGATTGATTTCCCAGCCAGGTACAGCCAGTCATCAGACGAGCAAGTAGCAACGCCCCCCCTCCTCCTCCTCCTCCTCCTCCATCCCTGTTCAACCCCCGGTACAACGAGTAGGTGAGGGTGCACGGGGGAGGGGAGGTTAAGATATACTTTGGCCGTGGAGGGATCGTTAGGAGAAATGAAAAAAGGGGATAAAAAGGACTGGGGGAAGGAGCGAGGGGGTGGGGGAAAAGAAATTGCTCGTGGCGGGCGCCATTGGGCCAAAGTGTGATCTGACAAATGGCGCGCGATAAAAGTGCACAGCGTTCATTAGGGGGAATGTTCGGGACGCGAGGGGGCTTCGATCGTAAAATCGATGCATTATAAACACGTTTGGAGCTCGCGTGCCGCCCTCGAGGACGACTTTGCGCCGCCATCGAGATGATCGTCGCTTTTACGTTTTCTGTTTAAGCGGCGCACGCCACTCTGCCGCGTTATTTTCCCCGGTGACGTTCTCCACCCTCGTAGACACGAGCACCCTGCGAAGCTACCGAGATTTCCCAGCGATTTCCCTCCGCCATTAACCGCTCGTTACCTTTTATTTGAGTAACACCGGAGTCGAAGCTCCCCCCCGGAGAAATTGACGACCCCGACGCGTTCATCCCCCGGCTCGCTCCCCGTCGGTAGGGTTGACAACACCCTTTCGGCGACGGTTCGATCGAGAACCTCGGAGCTTCGTTCCGAGACGAGGAATTTTCGCGCGAGGTTCGCGTGGTCTCCTCCCGTCTCTCTCGAAGGGACTCACCCCCGTTTGTCGCGAGTTTGACGGGGGGAAGCCACCGCCGCGTTCCTGAAAACTCCATCCCGAAGACCGCTCAGGATTTTCACGCGGTGACCTTCGAGCTTGGCGGATCTCGCGTGGCGCGACTTCTCCTAATGGACTCGCTCCAATTTCCTTGTCCGGGGCCTTCGGATCGCGGAGGGCGGAAAGAACTCTGTGAATCGTCTCGAGGGGATGCGCAGAAATGGCATCCTGCAGCAGCGACCCCGCGAGGCAGCCTGTAATTTCCGTTGATCGATTAAGGCCCGGCGGCATTTTAAAAAGCAAGCCACATTCGATCCATCGACCTATTACGTAAGTAATCTCAATCGTTTTAGACAAAGTGGATGAAAACTCTCGTGACTTGCTTTTGCACTCTGCGGGTATTGCCATTAAGTGATGCAACGTTTCCGTGGCCCGACGAACCCTAACGAACCCCTCCGAGGTAGAGGTAGGGTTGGGGCTGAAATATCGGAGGACCGCAAGAGCAAGAAGGGATACCGGCAATTATCGATGAGCCACGCTCGTCTCGCCCACCCTCCGTTTTTTTCGGTTATTCTGCACCTACCCCCTCGGCAACCCCCTCGCTGGACTCCCTTCCGTTGTTCCGCGACTTACGACGAATCGATGATAATTTGTCGACGCTCCTTCTATTTGACGAACGTTGGACGAAACTTCCGAAGGAACGGTGCAAACCCACCCTGGGCATTCCGAGGCATCTCCTCGCTCACCTCCGCTGTGGAAATCGCCCGAATTTTTTCCTCCGATCCCTCTCAGTAGTGAAATCAGCGAAAACCGCAAAGGCAAAGCCACTTGGATGCTGCGTTCGGTTGGCGCAGGGGTAGGAAGGAGTAGGGGTTGATTTTCCCAGGGAGAGATTACCGACTTCCGGCTTCTGACTGGTGGCTGGGGCGTTCGATCGTGAGGCAGACGATCGCGAGGTCAACGTGCGCACGTGGTCGGGTAACGTGGCGTTGAGACACGTAGCGTGTAGCGATCGTGGAGGAGCAAAAGCGACCGCAAGCGAAGCCACGGAGAGGAGTGAGAGAGAGGAGGGAAGGGAAGGAGAGGGTTTATTATGGGAGAATTTCGCGATTTGCATGAGATCGGTAGGGCGGAAGCGGAAGGCAGAAGTGCGCGCGCCCGCACTCAGGGACCGACGCCCCCCAGGGCCCTTCCAAGGGATGCCGGGAAAATGAATACGAAATTACAAGATGGCGCCAGTCGGATTCTCCGCTCGCTGAAATTTCACGCCATGGATCTTATCGAGGCGAATGCATAATCTTCCTGGGTAATGCCGCGCCAGTCAACCGGCACCACGCCACGCCACGCCACGCCACGATTGCTCCGACGCAACATTACCGCACATATAAATCTTGATTAAGTCTGAATCTCCCTGAAAGTGGAAGCGGGAACCAACCCCCTCTGTCCTTTTGCCATTTCTCAACCCCAGTCAACCCCTCGGTGCCCCAGGTGCCCCCAGGGTGCCCCAGTCGCGAGCTTTTCCCTTTTCCTCGAGGAAAACTCCACCAATCGCAACCCACCCCCCACCGTTCGCCAACTTGACGCTTTACACGCAACCCCCTATAGAAAACAGCCCCTTTCCTCCATCATTCCATTATACAGCAGCGAGGACATCGGTCCCGTCTGAATTCGATTGTTTCAACCGGAGACATCACCGGATTAAGTATACTAAGCTGATAAGGGGTAGCAGCAGGTCCGGATCGAATATTATCTCTCTCTCTCTCTCTCTCTCGATAGCTAGAATAAGCTATCGAGCGTTTGCCATAACCTGGGGCTTTGGTCGTGGAAGAGCATCGCTTCCTGGGTACACATCTTCGAGGGTCGTGCCATTCGGAAGCCAATAGAGCACCCTGTACACATAGAGGATCTCTACCTATGGCTACCATTTCCGCTGCCACCCCTCCTCCCACCCCCAGCATCACCTCAGGGATGGTGTCCCCGAGTTGCCGACGAATATGGAGAGCGTTATCGATTATTCCATCGTAACTCGAGCGACGACTGAGCGGCTAAATCGCGCGCAACCCCCCACCCCCTGCTGCTTCTCCACAGGATCCTCCATTTTTTCCTTTCCATCTCCGTTTCTACCGCGCGAGGACGCCGAGCGCTGAAAATCACCGTGAGAATCTCCGCTCTCACCCTCCTCGCCTCCACCACCCTCTATCGTAAAGTGGGTACTCGATCGACGCTTGCCACCCCCACCCTCCCACCCTCCCTCTATCTGGCGAGTTGATGCTGAACGTTTCACCATTAGCTCATCGACACTCGTCGATCACTCCCCACTGTCCCCGTATCGCGCTGGAAACTTGCCGGGACTTTCTCGAAGGACGATTGATCCCCCCACCCCCACCCCCGTTCTTTTTCCAGAAGTTCGTTCCCTGGGAGGGAGTCGAGCACCGGTGTTCCGACGAGTGCTCGGCTTATTAGTCGTATCAATAATCTCCGGAGCAGGTCTGTCCGGGAGTGCGTCCAGTGGTAGGGAGAGAGAAGCAGCGAGAATTGGGATTCGGGGCACGTAGCGGCCAGCTGTTATCCGGAGGGGGTAGTTTGGGGTACTAATGTGCTCCCCCTCTAGCCATGCTGCGGCATCCCCGCAACCGGGACGGTTACCCGATGACGAATATCGGCAGAATTCGAAGCGTTGCTCATTATTCCACGGGGACGCGACGAGTGGGAGGAAATCGCGCGCGATTTTCTTCATCCCCGTGAAAGAGGGTGGAGCCAGGTCGTGGCTCCGCGTTTCTCCGTCCTTTGGTGTCCCGGATTCACTGGCGGTTCGCGATAGCGACTCACCCTCGTCTCCCACGTTCCTCGAGATTTTCTCTCGATCTACCGTCGAGATGGAAAAGGCAGTCGTCTGTCCTCCAACCCCCAACCCCTGCTATGACGTTGCGCGCTCACATCTTCCAGCTTTTCCAGCCCATCCTTTTTTTTCGCTCTCTCTCTCTCTCTCTCTCTCTCTATCTCTCTCTCTTTCTTACCAGGCTACTCAGCCTCCTCCGCTACCCTCGATTTCCTCTATACGATGGCCGATGCTTCGATTCCCAGTTGGGGTGAGGGTGAGGGTGAGGGTGAGAGTGAGGGCGAGCGTTAGGGCTGAGAGCACGGATGAATATTCTCGGCGGGAATTCATAACGTTCATTTATCCACGGGTCAGTAGCTCATACCTACGCTCGCTCTGCCTTTCCCGTGTTCTCCCTTACTCATTCTTTTCCCCACACCCCTTCCTTCGACTCCCACTACGGCGCCACCCCTGTCGGTGTCTCTTCCCTCACGCATTAATGAGCTGTCTGTCCTTCTATATCGATAAGTTCCATTTTCACGCGCAACTTGCCAAGCGAATCCACCCCCTCGTCGCCGTCTCTCCCTCGTTGACGAGCGAAGAATCCTCCCCCACCCCCACCCCACCTGCCGTTCGAACTAATCAAGTTCGCGTTGGACGCAACCGTGCTCCAATACCAATAATTCCTCTATGAGGTCACGAGTGTCTGGACATAGGAGAATAGAGAAACTCGATCGATTTTCGCTCTGCGGAACTGCGTCCTCGGTATCTCGACCTCGGTGAACTTTGAGGTCACAGCCTATTTCCATCGTGGATCGTTGGGTAATGAGAAAGGGTCGTGAGATGAGATGGCAAGAAGCAAGGGAGTTAGGAAGGTGACTACTGCTGCTGAGAAGCTAAGAAAGAGAGAGAGAGAGAGAGAGAGAGAGAGAAAGAGAAGAGTGGTTATGAGGGAGGGAGGGGGATGAAGAGCGAGTGTTTGCGAAGCCTTTTGCGGCTCTCTTCGAGTCCAAGACAATGGCGTAGGAGCAGGAACCGTTCGGTGGAAGGAAAGGGCTGCGCGGTATGTAGGAAGTCCGGGACGCGAGAGACGGGGGTCGCATAAAGGAAACCTCCCTTAAGAAGACCAGCACTTCTCCCTCCTCCCTCCCGTCTCCCTTTATCTTCCGTTTTCTTTCCTCTCGACAAATGTTCGCCTTCTTTCCAACCTGCTTTCACCTCCCTAGCCTTCCTGGCTTTGTATTCCCAATGAATCTTCGTCTCCATTATACGCGGTAATTAATGTCACGTCACAACCCCCGATTCCGGACCGCGAACGCAATGCTTCATCGCCATTTTATTTTCTATCTCGGTCATTATTTACGCTTATTCATTTGCCAGCAGGCTATTTCGTCGTCTACGGACGATATAGTCCATACCGTCGGCCTCATCCATTTCTGCATGCGTCCTCGGCTGTCCTCGGCTACTCCCTCGGTGCATTACGTGACGTCTTACAAACATCGTCCTTTCCCCACTGAAGCTGCGTAATGTGACTTATGACATGGAGCGAGTCCGCGCTAATGCCACCGACGTAAATTGCCATGTGTTTTCCCTCCGCGAAACGCGGAAACTCCTTCGGTGAAGGCTCACGTCACGTTGCATCGCGTCGCGTTGCGTCGCGTCGCGTCACGTCACGCCAGGTGTCTTTATCCAGACGAAGATCCCTTCATCCGCTCGGATCACTGGCCATCCGAAGTAAGCATCGTGGCACGAATTTAAAAGCTCGCGCCAGACTTTTCGTAGCCCTCGGTATTAAAGAGGGCGGGGGTGAGGGGTGGACTTAAAGCGCAGGGCGTATGCAACCTGGCGGAAACTGGTTTATTACGACGGGGGAGTTTGCGCGTGTATGGTTTGTTGAAGTAGAAACAGCTTGATCTCCTTAGTGTCGAACGAACTTGAATAAGCTTACGCTTAATCTCGTTAAAGAGTCTTTAATCCGAAGGCCACCGTGGCACTTCCCCGGCAATCCGTTGCTAGGTGCCAGCCATCCTGAGCGAAGTGTCCCGGGCCAGCTGGCGACCTCCTCGCCAGAGTCTTTTTTCGCGGCGGTACTCCGGACTTTCTTCCATCCATCTTCGCCCCAAGTTCTCCCAGCGGCTTCCAGTGGTGACTCCCAGCCGTTACTCAGCCGCGATTTTCGAGTTTTCGAGAATCCTAACGACGGCGGACCTTGGCCGAAAGTTTTCCAACTCCCGAGTGCTCTCTGGCAGCTGTATCCCGCAACGGTGACACGTCCCGCACGTAACACGTACGCGTAGCACGCGATGCACCTGCAAAACTTGCCGAGGCCCCGCCGCATTCCTTCGCGAATCCCCGTCGATCGGGGACGTCGGAGAAAAGCTACTCTTTACTACTGAAAAGTCTACAACCGACGGTCCCCTGCCGAGAGGGACCCTCCCCCGGCCCCCGTCGGTTTTCTCACACGTTTCTCCGTTACACGCACACCGATCCTGAGACAATGACCCCGCTGGCACGGTTCGTTAACCCTGGAAATTAGAAAACACCTAGCCTTGCTCTCCTGAGAGGGACCATCCCCTGTTGAGCGTTGGAAAGTCCACGATAATTAGATGGTGGTTAAAGCTTTTACTTTGATGCGATCTATCCTATCAGGACGTCGTGGAAGCCGCGATCAGTCGCGGATCACCGATATGTCGATGTGTCCCGAGCGTTATCGTTCTTTTCCCCTTTCTCTCTCGTACCCGGGGAGGGGGCGGGGTTGGGGGCGAGCACCACACGCTTCCTCCACGTGAGAAAGTGCCAGAGATTTTCGTGGACGATCCACTCGGATCGCGTTGATTGGATTAATCGCGGGAGAACTTGGTCGGTCGGCGCATTCCCACCCCCACCCCTTCCTCGGGAGCAATCCAACCCTCCTGACGCCACGAACACCAGAACCCACGCTTTCTGAATTTTTTTTTTTTTCTCTTCGTAACTCCAGGCAAAAGTCCAAGAATTAATTTTTATTCGCTACTTTTAACGGGGGTGGGGAAAGGGTGCTCCCGCAGGAGGCGTGGGTGGCTCGGGGTCGCAAAGTACGCGGCGTTCAAGAGGTCACGTTCTAAAATGCTGTTGTAGCGTCGGTGTACTGGGAGAGTCGGGGAAAATTATTAGACAGAAAACTGCGCGAAAGATTTACTCCAGATACAGATCGCGCGGGGTATAATATCCGCGCGTGTATACGGCGAGACATGCGCGTGGTGGTGCATGCACACACACACACACACACGCGCGCGCGCGCGCGCGCGAGCACACTCATCCTCACACAGAGGTGAATACAGCGAGTGGTCAAATATGAGAATGGCGCGCGTCTGTAACTCGAAGGATTTACTCGCTTAATCTTTAATTGGCTTCTTCCCCTCAATGGGCTGAACCCATTTGAATGTGCTGGCGGATTTAACCCGGCTCACCCTTAGCATCTCCGTCGTCTGCCGCGTTGAATAATTTAGCGGCGTTTCACGTGCGAGCGGATTTTAGCCGACGCGTCTGCCAGCCAGTTCGAAACTTCTAGGACTATTCTTTGTTCTCGCCGCGGGTCTACGCGGCATCAGCAGCAGCAGCCACCGGCTCGGTTTCATTCTGCCGTCGCTGCACCCCCGGGTAGGGGTAGCGGGCGCCCAACCCCGCGCTGGAACTTTGGCGGGAGGAGAGAAACTGGAAGCGAGCGAGCCAACGCGGTCTCTGAAACTTTCAATTACGCTCACGTAGCGTGTCAGTGTATCCCGATACCCTTTTCTACCCCTAAGCTCCCATTCCCGGAGGATCAAGTCCATCTGATTACCGGTAATGGGCTTGTGTTTTAAGCCCCACCCCCTCGGGCCCGCGAGGAAACTTGCCCGTCGTCTCCTTCCCCTCCGACGGATAGACTGGCCTCTTTTGCCGAGGCTTTAGGCCTACGATCGAGTGACTCGAGAAAAATCCAACCCTCTCGAAGAAACTCCACTTGCTGTAGGGGTGAGAGTCTCTCGTCTTCCGGCTCTTATTCTCCGTCTTCTTGAGGATCGATGACGTTATTGATATTTTGCCACCCCTTCCTCTCTCTCCCCCTCCCCCTCCTCCCTGGAGCGTTATCCCAAAACCCTGGAATTTTCCCGGCGAGGAATTCGGGGTACCAGCAAGATTTGTAATCTTGTACTTTGTGTTCCGTAGCAACTTACTCCTGCATGCTGATGGCCGGAACGCCAAGGATTAAGCTCGTCGCGTTGATTACGAAATTGGATCAAGTCTGAGAGGGGTGAGGAAGGAGGACTATGGAGAAACTCGTGAAATTTCAAAGTTCCGAAGGATTTCGCGATTTACGAATAGACAAATTACATGGCTCTTTGTCTATTCAATTATCCGGGACTATCTGGTAGATTAATCAACGCGACCGCCGCTTCATCCCCCACCCCCATCCCCGGTTGTTTCTTCTCCGGGTGCTTAAAAAATCTCTTCCCCACGTATAATTGTTTCTTTCCATGTTTCGCTCTCATTAAAACGGCGGCGATTCCTCCGATTGCCCGCCGAGGCAGCCAGCCCAAACTTTTTTCCATCCGTAGAGATACCAACCCCTAACACCGCGGCAGTGACGCTCCCCCTGCTAGATAGGGTGCTATCCGGAATACGGAGAAACGCGCGAAACAGCGGCTGCCAAAGGCTTCGATGGTATCTTATCGGAGTTCGTTTAAACGGCGCTCGAGATATCGACACGCGAAAAATTCCGGAACTAGCGAGGGATTTTTCGCATTTTCTTCGGTGTAGGGGGGGAGTCGAGGAAAATTCGACGGGGAAATTAAGCCGCTCGTCAGTGCCCCACGCGATAATCGTCGGGGAAAGTTGAACGCCAATATTTGTGCGTTCGTAGCTCTAACCTCGTTAATTAGACGCGCTAATCGAAGTTTGATAATGGCCCCGTGCAAAGTCCGCTGTCAGTTTTCTCGCGAAAGAGCAGGTGCGCCGTGAAATTTGCGTAAGGGCTCGGGTCGGATTCCGGTTAGCCGGGGGCCGATCAGCGTAAAAGCGCTCGTATTAACTTGCGAATGCAGCGTATCGGGGGGATTAATCCAGCTCTCTTGTTTATTTATTGGCGTCGCCACGGCCGGACCGGAAGTTTTCGGCGAACGTCGCCAGATCCACGGTAATTGCGATAGGATTTGCAGCAGGAAAATAATTGGTTACCACCCCCGATCCTCTCTCCCCCTGCTCTCTACCCCTCTGGTCAATGCCGCGCTCTCTCCTTCCTTCTCTCTTTTTCCCCTCTGTCTCCATTCCTCCCCCGTTCGTTCCCGTAGGCATTGCGCGCGCACTGTCTACATACCGCGCGTACAACTCTGGGCGGATATGCGGTCTATGACGTCACTGATACCCCACGACCAACACGACGACGTTACTTTCCCCGTTAGTCTTGCCAGTGAAGGCGTTACTTTACGATGATGGGTTTACATTGGAGATTCGGAGGGTGAATTTGTCCAGCATAGCGCAGTCGCGCAGTTGCGGCGATGATAAATGAAATGTAATTTAGGTTTGAGATAATTGACCTGGAGGAAGGTGGGTGTCGATCGGCTCTTGCTCCAAAGTTAAGATCGGGAACTCCGTATCTGCCAGCGGTTGTACGCGCGTACGTGAACGCGAGCATTGAAATGGCGCTCCCTGCTTTTTCCATCGCCACCCCCTTATCGGTCTGCGTCGGAACAGATGCTAAACAAAAGTGCCAGCAACAACGGGAGCCTCGACGACCCCCCCCCCCCCTCTCACTCTCTTCTCCTAAAACAAGCAAACTTTTCTGATTCCCAGGAAAATTAGTTTCGTGCTGTTGTCTGAAAATTATGTCGCGCTAACTAGTTGTAAGTGGCCTCGTTTCTATCCCTGTGAAGCACAGTCCTATCTCCAAATCCGATTCGCCAAGTTTTTATTGATATACTCGCACGTTCTCGAGGAGTTACTTTTTTAACGGGACGCCCCGCCGCTTTTGTTTGCCCCGAATCGCCGAATGCACGAGGAATTATTAAAATAAGAGCAATCCAGAGAGTTCCTCGAGGTTTCCCCCTATCCCTCTCGTAGCCGGTGGACGGATTCTTCTTTTTTCTTCGCCCCCGCCCTTCCCCGCGGTAAATTGCCACTTTTTGGCCGAGAAACGTTAAGAGACCTTCGTTAAGGGCCCGTGGGATGTACCGGGAAATCAGCAACGACGCTTTCTGCAAAGTTCCCAGCGGGTCTCGAACTTATTTAATTGCAGGTCGGAAGGGGGCAAGTCAAATAATTATCGACTATATTATCTTTTGGAATCGGCGCGAACTCTCGAGGGTGGGCGAGGGGGAGGGTTTGGTTCGGTTCGGTTCGGTTCGGTGCGGGTCAGGTCGGGGGTCGGGGGTGGACTTGAGACCAGTATTGGGAAACTCGAAGCTTCGTTAATGACGCATCAAAGCGCTACTACCCTCCCACTGGTAACTTGGCCAACTTTAAAGGCGCTGAATTAATGAAATGTTTTTAAGTTTTCATCACTTGAATCGCTGCCGTGTCTCTTGCTTCTCCTTTTGTAACCGAACACTCTGCCGCGTTATAACTAAAACGTGAGTCACGCTCGGTCTGAACTAGAACTACCGGAAACCAAATCCGCAAAGTTGCAGAAACCAGCGTTACCTTCCTGTGCTTCTCTCTCTCTCTCTCTCTCTCTCCCTCTCTCTCCCGCCCCTTCCCTTTTCGCATTTCCTTGAAAACAAAGTTATCTTCGAAAATCACGACTAAGCGAGTTGCGTGATACAGCGGAACCGCGTGAAAAGGGGAGAAAAGACCACTCGATTGTGTTTAATCAGTGAAACAACAGTTATATTAAGCCGCCCACTCCGTCTCTCGTGGAACGGAGTTCCGCATACCAGTTTCCCGATTGTTTTTGCAGCCTCCGCGGGTTCTTCTGGCTCAAGAGAGGACTTTCATGTGCATAATCTTATTGTTCATCGCGAGCGCAATGCCGTTCGGTGTCTGTATTTGCAGTCGTGCGTTTGTACTTTGCTCGTTAGGAACGTCGTACCGGGACGAATAACCGTCGACGGAGCTGCCCTCGTCGTCGTCGTCGTCGTCGTCGTAGAGTTGCAACACGTGATTCCGATACAAATATTTCCTTTGGATATTTGTACCGGATCACACATCGTGCGGGGAGAGAAGCTTTCAGCGATCTTTTGCATGCGACTTCCTGTGTATTGTTCCAGCGAGTCAGGCAGGAGCCGGGAGCTTTCTTTACAGCGCTGTTCTAATATTTGCACTACGTCATCCTAAAATTGTACTACTTGCAAATATCGATCGTAAGAAGCATCGAGATAACGCTCCTGGAGAGCTCACTCGAGTTTATCATCGGTACACACAACCGAGGGAGAGCGCTACGTACCGTAGGTGTGTGCGCGCGCGCGCGCGTGCGAGAAGATCCAGCTGCCTCCTAGTTCGTCCACACGCGCGTTCCTCGTGAAAAGCGATCGGTAAACTTTGATCGTTGTTCCCTCCTCCGAGTCCCTCGAACGAGTCGACGGACCGGATCCATAAGAGGGTCGGATGACCTTGACCTGTCGCGCCGAGCCCTCCGATCACCGTTCGTTCGTCTCTCTCGCGATTCGCGCGAACGGCTTCGCTCCGGAAGACCTTGAGATTCGTAATTGCTCCTCGGGGGTAGCCTCCGAAAATCTCCGGATCCATCGCCGGATCCGATCGTGGGACCGATCGAGGATCTCACGCGACTCTCCGCTCGATCCAGAACGGCGATTTATCGCCTGTGGTCTCTCACTGTCGACGCGGTTTACCGAGGTCCGACTTTCGCCGAAGCTCCACCCGAAAACCGCGTTGAAAGCTTCATCGGGAAGTTTTCGCGCATCGATGTCTCCGGATCCACCACCACCACCACCACCCCCCTTCCACCGCCGCCCGTCGTCAAGTGGATTTCCCGGAGACGCGGAGAACCGGTCTTTTTCCGGGGAGCCGCGTACTCGAACAGGTTTCAAATCGTTGCGTAACGACCCCTAAATGCGTCCTACCCACGTTAACGGGCAGGGGGAGGGGGAGCGGTACCCAGATTTACATGAGAATCCCAGTAAATTGAGTTTTCTACGCGTTTCGATGTACGCGCACAACCTCGGGGCTTGTAGCTTGAACCGGTAGCATTCGTACGTCGTCCGATTGCCGTTCCACAATTGAATTTTACCGCGAGACTCGTATCTTCCTTCGGCCGGGTTGCATTTCCAAGGTATTTCGCGGAGAATCGTCGCATTTCGTATTTGTTACTAGACCGTTTAGCGGGGAGAGCCTCGAAACGGCATGTCGAATGTTATCTCCCGTCCGCCGTTAGTGTTACTCTCTCCATTTCATCACGTACCACACACACGCGCGCGCTCGTGTACAAACACACACGATGGACGGGAGCTATCGCATTGTGCAAATATTGAACAAATATTGGACAAATATTGAAAAACCTATCTCATCTTTCGTCAGCTTTCTACCTGCTGCGTGGGGAGACGGTTGAAAGTGAAAAGGAGGAGGGGAGGAGGAAGCGGGTGAGAGGAAGTCGCTGATTTTCCCTTAACTCTCCTAATGGCTTTCGCTGCATAACGCGCGTGGCCGGGTTTTAACGATGCACCGTTCCCCTCTAAAAACTGCAGTTTGGCAGAGAGAGACAGAGAGAGAGATAGAGAGAAAAGTGGAGTTGTTTTGAATTCGCGTGTCTGCGCCATCGCGACGAAAGCACTAACCCGGAAAAATTGCGATGAAGCGCACGCGTTGTTTTTCCAAGGAGAGCGGCAACTTCAGTTTCGCTACCTTAACCCCCCGAGTCGATGGGGGGTGGGGGTGGATAGGGTCCCTCGAAGATAACTCGCGTCGCGAGCAAATATCGAGGGAAAATATTATTGGAGGGGCCGTTTGGCGAGCGCGCACTGACGCAACACCAGGGAGATTAATGGATTTTCCTGAAACATTCGGCGGTTTTATTGGGGTAGTCGAGTTTTCCGCTGATAAGTTAACTCGTTATCCTCGATTAACGGATGGACGGACGAAGCTTCGGGGGGTGAGTTCCGAAGAATCCGTAGATTATCGCCTAAACAATCGATTCGTTTCACCGAGAGGGTGGGGGGGGCGTGAATCGGGCCCCCGGACCCCTTTGTCAATCGAGGGATGACGGGGGAGGGGGTGGGTTTCTCTTTTTCTCCCGTTCTCACCCTAAAACCCGGATGACCCTAATTCGGTGTATCGCCAAATGAAATTTGACCAGGTCGCGTCACGCGATCCATTTTCTGTGCCACTTTCCACCCCCGACCACCCCCGGCTCCACATTCTTGCTTGCCCGGGGCGCATTTGGGCCGTCTCTTTGTTCGTGCACGTTGCAGCGAAACGAAGTTGCAATCGTCCCAACGTGCGGAGAATTCCCCTCGCGGCAGCGCCACCTGGAAACTTGCGAATCCTTGTAAAGTTGCACAATGGCGAAGTTGATGGCTCAAGAAGAACGAGATGCGTACGCAAATTGTCCAATGTGCGAGGGGTCGGGGGGTGTAATGGGGGATACGAGTCCGGAATGTGATATGGACTAGTCAGCTACGTCCTCGAGTAATGGAATGATTTAATCCGTGGAGGGTGGCAAGAATCACGGAGCCAACGGTACCAACGTTGCAGGCGGAGGCTATCACACCCCCGTTGCAGCCACCCCCGCGGTAGTTTACGTTAGGTCGGTCTCTCCCTTCTCCTAATTGCTCCACTCGTCTTTGTCGCGAATAACTCGACGACGATGGGTATGCGCGAGTGCCACCCTGGACCAGTTTCCGATAAACTCACCCCCTCCCCCATCCTTTCTATAATATCCGCGAGAACCAACCCCCACCGGGGAATCGCGGAAAATGAATTTTTATAAACATCCGAGAGATCCGGTAAATTTCGTATCGTTATGGAAAACGGATTGAAGCTGTGGCTTGTGCTTGTATTAGGGAATCCAGCTCTCGACATTTTGACTTTTTATTAGGCAATATGAAAGTTTCGACAAGAATCTTTATGGAATAAGTTTTGAGGGGAAATCGTGAAAGTTCGTGAGCCCGACGCGGCCTGCCCATTCCGTGTTCTCTATTCTGCATACCCTTCGCTCACCCCCGCGCTATTCTCGCTCTCGCCTTTCCCTCCCCTCCCACTCTCGTCGAACGTTTTATCTCCGTCTTCGTAACTCCCCCCCTCCTCCCCACGAACGCGCACGCTCCTTACCCATTCCCACTTTTCTCGAATAATCTCGGAAACCACCGCGGACAGAGAGACGGAGGAGAAACAGGAGGGTTGGGGGAAGGGCGAAGGGGTGAGGCTCCTTTTTCAGAAAAACGGTCCTTGTTGACTCGAATGCGCTCATCGCGTTATTTGATTCGCCCACGTATAGCGCAGAATTCGACTCTCTTCCGGACAATCTTGTCCTTTTATTGGACTACCACCCTCGCCCCCGCCTCCACCCCCGCGACAGGTGTAAGAGCTCCGCGAAAATACTTCCACTGATTCGCCAAGAGTAATTTTGTGGAAACTCTCACTGCGAATTCTACGAGTGCGCGCACGCGCGCGCTAACACAACCCCTCTAAATTGGAAACACACAGGGTTTTTAAGCGAAATAAACGATAAACGATTAATTTCCACTCGAGAGATTCGACGCTCGATACTTTTAATCTTTATTTCGAGTACTATCGGGTCGTTCGAAAACAATTTATCGGGACGGGCTTGAATGAAATTGCCGTTGGATGTTTTCGGGGTGTTCGCCGGAATACACCTACGCGCGGCAGGACACGGAGAAGCTCACCGACAGTAGCGAGTGTCGAGTTCGGGGGTGGCAGACTCGCAAGTAGTTGGTGAGCGTGCGATCGTGGGCGGAACGAGCACGATCGACACCGAGGGATGCAGACTCGAAGGAAACTGGGCGTGAAACAGACTTTGAAGTGGAAAGGAAGGATTTTGCGCTTAGGACGAATGAAGCGTGAATAATCGCACGTAGCCCCCTAAAAGGGTGACGCCGAAAGAAACGCCATCCACCCCCTTCCGCGAAAACGTCGGGCTTGGATTTATGGCCATTTGTAAATCAGCTCATTGACACGGCAGCAACTTCGGCTTCTTGCTTTATTTTATTCTCGAGGAGTTTACAGCCCTCTCTCTCTCTCTCTTTCTTATTCGGGAAACAACTGCGACCACTTTATTGCCGATGATCACGCAGCACCACCACCATCACGAGTGAAACCACTTTATTAGTCACTACAGAATTAAAGGGGTGTGTGGACTTCCGCGCGACCTTGAAACTTGAGGTAGGTCCTAGAGTTTTTCAAAGGGACGACGATACGACCATTTCTTCGTGACTACCAGTATCCTCGTAGGATATTTCTTTCGGAGTGAGAGAGAGAGAGAGAGAGAGAGAGAGAGAGACAAAAACGACGTCTCTCAAAACCAAGGCGATTGAATTGTTTCTATTTTCATTTCTAGAGCAAGGGTTGGAAAGGGGCGGTGCCTTTTTCAGACCGTGACACTTTTATTGGGTTTTCGCGAGGTAGAAAGAAAAAGCAAATTGCTCCCGTCAAATCTAAATAATTTGATGCGAAATACTGATAGAAGCTTCTAAAAAATTTGCCTGGAGAAACATAATTTTTTCGAAGCAGCAACAGCAGCAGCAACCGAGGGTGCGGCAACCTGGTGAGCAAAATGCAAACTGGCAGGTAGTTAATAACGAGGAATAGAGAACGGAGAGATAGAGAGAAACACACACACACACACACACACAGAAAGAATGAGGAGGGAGAAAAGAGAAGCCTTCCTTTTCGGTTGATAATTGGAGTACTTTTCTCGAAAGAGGAGCCAGTGCTCAGTATTGTTCCTCAGGCTCGAAGGAAGTGGGGGGAGGGGGGTGTAACGAGGGCCAACTTCCGCGGCACTATTAAACGTCGCAGCGCGACCCATAAATTCCTTTAATTAAAACTTCATACCGCGCTTCCACATAAAGTCTACCGGAGAATGCCGACTCATTCGTATTTACACGCAGTACCGGAACCTCCGAAGAACGGGCCGCCATCCGATATCCCAAGGACAAATCCAGAGCGAAAACCTCCGGTGACGCGCGCGCGCGCGCGGTTCTCCATCCCTAGAAAAATTTACCGGAGTAAATTTATCGAGTACCGACGACAGTCTCGTTCTCGAGGACCGTCGACGAATCTCATTAGTTTCCCAGGAATCGTTTTGGCGCGTGCAAATTCGAAACCCCGAGAAATCCCCAGGTACGCGCTTCAAGGACAATATTGTCAAGGGGGTTGCGAGCGAGCTGCGAGTCGAGGAGAGCGGGGGGAACTCGCGTAAGTTCGACGACGCTTGATTTCTCGCGCTGATTTTCCAGTTAGGAGCGAGTCGATTGCTCGCTGGGCGAATGCACGACAGATTTGGGGACGTGCCGTGCTAACGCTATCGAGGGGTGCATGGGGTAGCTTAATCAGGGTGGTCCTAACAAGGGGCGCTAGGTGGCGCCAGGAGCAGCTGCGCATTTGCATGGAGAGTACAACTGGAGTTTGGCGAACGGGGAAGTCCCTAACCTGCGAGCTACCAACACACCAACCCCCAACCCCCAACCCCCAGTCCATCTACCACCCACGGTCGCATCTGCATACGATTATGCAGTTACGCGTTGGCCTAACCGTCGACGATCTCGGGCAACCGGAAGCTGCTCCACCAGCCGACGCGGTCTTTGACGCGAGCTGTACAACCGGCGAATTTACCCCGGTCGAGGCGTCGCACCGGGTTAAAATCTAATTGGCCCTCGGCTTTGGAACAATTCGGAGTGTCCGCCGCTTGTAGCGCGTCGCGACGCAACTCGTGAAAAAGCCGCTGCGACGTCCCTGGGAATCCTCGCGGAACTCTCTGGAATGCCCCGGTCTGGCCTGTCGTCTCTGCTCTCATTTTTCTAGGGGTGGGAACTTGTTTAGAATGCGCGAAGGCATGGAGGGTGGTGGTCTACTTGACACACAGAGGCGAGATTGCCGTAGTATCCTCGACCTCTCTTCTCCCTTCTCGTAGAGTATGCTCGTTACGTATAGGGGTGCGATTCCTCAAAGAGAGAGGGAGGGCGAGGGAGAGACAGAGAGAGAGGGAGGGTGGTAAGGAACCACCTTAACGGACGGTACAAACACTCCAAGTGCCCGGAAGAGAATAGCGGCTTTTGCCCGGTGCCAACTTGCGAGTATTTTGCAAATTCTTGCGAAAACCACCCCTATCGTGGATTTCTCCTGAAAACCACACCGGACCTTTGTCGAACTGTGTGAAACCGATGTTTCATTCGATGGCTTTTTTATCGAGCGCGCTGTCGACGCGTGCAAGCCAATTACTGAGAAACGCACGACACACATTCGCGCGCCATTTGTAGCGGTAGTCCGTAGAAAATTTATCGCGTTTGTAGCATTATTTTTATGGGGAGGAGGACAGTGGGGGAGAGGGGGGTGGTGGGACCATTAATGCGCGCGCGATATTAACCAATGGCCCAGAGCCTTTCACCTTTCAGCGTATTTCGCTATTTAAAACCTTTTTCTACCGGCAGCCTTCTTCCGTCCGCCCCCGACCAACCCCCACCCCCTCCGTAACTCGAGAAATATTATCGACATTTCGCACTGCTGACAAATCGATGCTCGTGTACCTACCGGACGGGGGGAGGGGAACTCTAGCATTGACATTTTTATTTGCCGGAAATAGATGTTAGCGTCGAGATAGAGGAGGGGGTGTGTAGAACTGCGAGCGAATATTGCAACTGTGCATTGCACCCTTTAAAGGGAGAGAGACACCAGGGGTGGACCCAGCGAAAGGTACTCAACGCCGCCGTATCCAAAGATCCTGAGAGTCCGAGGTGTCTTCGGTCGGGGGATGGTAACAGGTGGAGTGCCGGGACCATCTACCACCGGGCCAGACCCTCTGGCGTAGGGCCAACCGCTTTTTGCCACCCCCTACCCCCCGTCTGCTTTGTTGCCAAAAATGATCGCGCGACTAGACGGCTCTGCTGCCAGGCAGTAACGCGTCCTTCGGCAAAACCGGAGCTCGACATTAATAATTTCTTCGGTTATTGCTCTTTGATGTCACTTCCGGTTCCGCAGTTGCAGCTGTAACTTCCTCCTGGTCTCCGGGGTTGGAGCTCCAGGAGGGTGGAGGGGGGATGGTCGTGATTCCCCCGGGGCTACACGGACCTTCCAAGAATTTTTGTCCTCCGATATTCAGACTCGCTAATTCGCGGGCGAATGCACTGGCGCGAGAAGCGCGAAAAAAGGGGTGGCACCGGACCATGAAAGGGCTGCGCGCAGGGGTGACAGGCCCCGATAAGGGAACGATGCGGGGTTAATCGCGGAGTTCACAGCGGGCGGGTAGCAAAGCCACCACCACCTCGAGTGCATCGCACGTCCGGAATTTCGGATATTCATGCGGGCGCGAGAAAATGGCGGTGACCGGCCAGGGCGTTCTCGCCGCACGCGGAATTTTCGCGGGCGGGGGTGAAAGTTTTTCGGATGAACTCTCGGAAATCAATACTTGATTCGCGGAAGCAGGTGCAAAACTCTCGGCTCCCCTTATCCATCCGCAAGACGTAGACTCCGCCGCAGTGACCGCAATGCAGCAACCCCCTCCGTCCTCCCCCTCCGGCAGTTTTCCTCTTCATTTTCCCCGGCCTCGTGCTACAGCCCCATCCCCCCACCCCCGTTCGCTATCCGCTCGCGATATTTTTTCCAGACCTCCTTCCAACGCATTTTTTTTACGCCGTGCGTATCATCCCTGAGAGAAGCCGAGCGCAAATTCCCCAGGGGCGAGCAACCCCCGGCGGTGGTGCGGTCCTCCCCTTTTTTCCTACCGCCGCGGGGATTATCCGCAACACCCGCGACTCTCTCCTTCCGGACTTCCAGCGGTCTCCTCTTCCAGCTTCCGAATAAACGAATTCTGATTCGTTAACCCGCGACGGAATCGCACCGCTAATGTAAATCCCTGAACTTTGCTAATTGAATCCCGGAGACTTGCTCGACTCCAGAATCTGCTCCGTGCTAAATTGCTATATTCGGAATATATCAATATTAATGAATGCGAATTACTACGCGAGTACACTATAATATCCATGAGGGGGAAGTTGCGATGTTTAACAACGCCCGTCGAATTCGCTGGAGAATGGACCGGGGGAGGAAACGAAATACCGAAGCCCCATCAGTATCGACAGTCCGATTTTGCTGATCAACTCGCCGTTCTTGAAATACGGACCGCTCCAAAATTGGCGCGTACCAATTTCGCCCGGGACACCCGGTATAGCGATAAAATAATAGAGCCCGGGGGGGAGGGGGGGGGAGGAGAGCCAGTAACATCGGTACTCGCGTTTGTACAGTGGATATTCCTACGTTTCCATTACTTTCATTAGTTTTCTCTTTACTTTTAATGGGCTCCAGTGTGCGTTAGCGTGCGTGTGTGCGCGCGTACTTTTTTCCTTCTTTCGCTTCGTTCCGTTTCCCTTTGTTTAACATTGATTAATCCTCTTATCAGTGATTAATCCTCTTGATCGCGAGACTGTCTGCGCGGTTCCACTAATCCGCTCGTTAAAACGTAATCATGATTAATCGATGTCGCTAAACGCGTGTTCGCGTTTCCCTTTGAGCAACGAGCGAATTTCGAGGTGTTCGCGCTCCCAAGGAGAAGAATCCAAAGGGCTAACGAGATGGTTCGCCAAGATATGCGTAAAGATACTGGCATACGTCGATACGAACCTAATCGGCATAGTTGGAAGTCCGGCGGTTATCCCGGGAATCCCGGAGGCCACCGTTCCCTTCGTTTCTGCGGTGGTGTGCCATCTAGCGGTTCTCAACCTCCACCGTTGGTCACCGCTTCCACCAGTCTTGCCAACAACTTTAATGCCCGGTCGCCATTGGTCGCGTCTTTTCCATTTGGACCGCGCCAGGGAAACTCCGTCGCTCAGGTTCGTCGAGTCTCTCCCTCCCCTCCCTGCCGGAAATAGCTCGCGAACGCGATGACGCGGTTTTCGAGCTTCCGTTTCCGCTTCCGCTTTCACTTTTGCTTGTTCTCCGCTGGCTGAGCGAAGAGTCGTCGACGCACTTCCGTCGCGAGCGGGTCAAAGCAAAATGGCGGGAGCCGAGTCGCGAAAGTTCGACAGCTCGCCGAAATCGACGAGAACTCGCGTGGTATCCGGGGACTTCCGGTCGGGCCGCACCCCCCTTCCGTTTTTCGCGATCCCAGCGAATTCGGATTCCCGTCGAATACCCTCTCGAGGTAGAATGGAGTTGCGGAAAAAGCGGATGCAGACCCGCGCGTCTCTGGATGGCCGGGAGAAGAAGCACGTAAATCACGTGGCGGGGGTGGAGGTTCCGGCGGTGTATGGGGAGGTGGCAAAATTCCAATGCGCCCAGCAGGAAGATCGCACAGCGATCGTCCGCTTAATTGAATCGGAGCTCCTTGGCGAGGTTTGAAGCGGTTTTCGAGTAGGCTCCATTACAGGAACGTCCATAATGGGAATTAGCGAGGAACACCGACTTCCGATACAGCCGCGCAAGTGCTTTAACGTACTACCACCTTCGCCAGCACCACCGACGCCACCCACCCCCGCCCCCACCCACTCCCACAATTATCGGTTCCGTCTTCAGGTGTAATTGGCAATTGGATAGCACTCGGTTTTCGCTGTAAAAGCTTCCTGAAAGAATGTTTATTTAATCGCTGTTCATTCGTCAGTTAGAGAGCTTAATTGACAGGGGATGGTGCAGGGGGTGGAAGGGGCGCCGAGGAATCTCGCGCGATCGTGAGATTAATAATGCGACCAGGCCGAGGCTTCCTCTTTTGGGGGAGAGAGGGGTCGTTTCCAACGGTGCGAGACTCAGGGGGTTGAAAGCTCCCGCCGGAAGACGGTACCGATTCCAACCCCCATTCGTCTCGGCACCACCCCTCGAGGAGGTTCATCGGGATCTCGAAAGCTCGGGTATTTTTAAGCGCGGAGTCCGCCGCCACTGAGGCTCCTCGTTGGCTGGCTGGTCGAATGTGGGTCGATTCCAAAGTTTCAACCTACATTCCGGCGGCGGAAACGAAAGCCTCGGCCACCCCCTACCTACGGAGATGCACGGATGCACCGAGAAGCTATGGTACTGCATGCGCCAGAGGTAAAGGTCAGGTGAACCGGCTGGTATCGACTGCTTTCATACGCAGAAGCACTCCACCGGTTTCATTGTCTCCCGCCACTCCGCACTTAGCCGCGTTTCACCCTCTCCTCGCCCCCTAGCGCAACCCTTATCTCTTTTTCTCTCGACTCCGCTACCCGGTTCTCGCCCCTCGCCCCTCGCCACTCGACTCTCGCTCCTCCAACCCTTCCACCTGCTCTGGAAGCCAGGACAGCCGAATTGCGCGTGACGATAAAAATGGAAATGACCTGACCCGTGGCGCCCCGGCAATTTCTTGCGCCCAAGGTCATCCGAGATTGCGCGAGTTCCCATTGTCCTCCGACGTCCGCTCCCATTTTACGTGCGTGCCCGCCATATTTCGGGTCTCCGCGCTTTACCGTTACTACTGCTGACCACGAGGGGCCATCGGTCTCGCTACGTCCGCGTAATTTTCGACTACGCTAGGGGGTGGGGGTGGAAGCCGAGGTAGGGTGGCAGAGTCAACAGGTTTTTCCAGATTATCGCTGGGACGAGTGTCGCAATGGGTGTAATCTATGCGCGGTGTCTCGTCGTCGGATTCCTCGACCCCTTCCTCCTTCGTCCACTTCCGGTTTGCTGGATGACTCACGGGCGATCGCCACCGGGAACTCGACGTCGAACCACCGTAAGTTTATTTACGTGGAAAGCCTTCGCAGTAATTGCGTCGTTATGTGCGCTATGTGCGCCAACAGGTAATTCGGTTGGTGCAAGGGTGTGCGGGGGTGGTGGTGTGCCACGAACCATTACGATGGTAGTTGCGCCCGGCGACAAAGGTCGGCAACTTCAGGTATCTGCTGATATTGCGCGTGTGCAACGTTGTTTCGGGCAAGAACGTTCGGAACCGCGGAGGGAGACGAAGAACGAGAGAGAGAGAGAGAGAGAGAAAGACAGATAGAGATAGCAAGCTAGGAAGGGGTGGATAGATGCATTAAGTCGGAAACTCACTTAACCCCGTCGCATTAGCTTTTTTTTCCTGGATTCAGTGGCCATCCAGGAAAAACTTGATTACGTCGCAAACTTGGCCACACCGAACTGCAATCGGCATCAATTCCTTCTAGTTCAAATGAAAGGAATGAATCACACACACACACACACAAACTTGAGAATATTCTGGAATTTCCGGTCGTCCTCGACTCTTACGGTTTCAGTTTCGAGGTGGATAGAGAGAAAGAGGGGGTGATAGAAGAACAGTGGTCCAAGGAGCTCAAGGAGCTCGAGGGAGTCTGGCGACCGTTGGCAGGCCGAGCAACGGGGGTGGCTACGGGGAGAACAAGGATCAGCGAAAATTGAATGGGCATCGTGGAAAATGTTTCGTCCGAGAGGGGTGGCTGTTTCGGCAGGTGGCGGAGATAAGCGGGAAACGTTGTTAAGGCGCGCGGTTCTCCTTGATTCCCGCAGCTACGCAGCGGGTATGGCGAGGATGGGGTGGAATTGGCTCGAAGAGCTTTTTTGCCGAGCGAGACCCCGAGGAACGGTTCCAAGGCAAATAGTCCCGGCGCGGACAGTCGACTTTTTCTTTATCATCGATGGGAGAATGGTAATGAGGATTTTTCGTTTTTTTTTTTCAACTTGCCTCCAGCCCCCGGGGGGGGGGAGGGAGAGTGGACGCGTTTCAGTTTCCCAGCGATATTACTCCTCGCGGTCCTGATGGTAATTTCCTCGAATTAGTGTACCTTACGCGGAAATGTACTCCCGCGCAAATCGGAGCACCCTAATGCGAGAACCACCCTAATGGAAAATCTGCCCAGACAAATTAATCCTCGCGAGTAACATTATTATCGGCGCTGAGGCCGAGCGACCACTTTTATTCGCCACTCGCCGATCGATATAGCAGATATTTCAGGTTATCCGAAAGGTTAGCGAAAGGTACTCGCACGTAAAGGTAAAAGTGCACGGGACCAGTCAGCCGGTTCGCCATTGTCGCATTTCGCGAGAATTCACCCCCTTTGCGCCACTTGCCGATTGCCTTGAAAAATCGTCGAGTCCGAGTGGATCTCTCAGTTGTCATCCCCTGCTCTCTCTCTCTCTCTCTCTCTCTCTCTCGGAGGAACGTCCGAAAACGTCGACACCCCATTCTCTTGACGAGGAGACATCGAACGACGAGTCGCTTCGCTTAACGAGTACAAGCAAATCGTTTTTAATTGACGCCTAGAAATATTCGCCAAATGAGCTTTCCTCGTAATCTTCTTTCAGTTCATGTTAAGACATAATAAAGTTGTCTGCGAAACAAGCTAATCAGCTTACTCCTTCCTCCCGAGGTCGTTTTCTTTTTCCGTCCATTTTTTCGATGAGCGATAAGATCGCTAGACAAACTCGAGCCAGACACAGTGCGAGAGGGAGGAAGAGAGACAGAGGGTGGTAGATGGTGTTTGCTGGTGGGAGTAGCGGAGGTGCTGGTGATTGCAAGTTTGCATCACGCGAGTGCAGGGACATTCCGGCAGAATCTCACGTACGCGTGTTCTTATCGGGGGCTGCTATCTAGATAATTAAAGTTCGCCGCATGCGACGGAAAAAAAGGGGTGGGTGGGGGTGTCCTTCTTTGCATCGCCCGAAACTTTTAATCAGCGGCAGGAACACCGGGAAACACACTCGTTACACCTTTCGAAGCGTGAAGCAAACATCGTGGTTATGGCTGGCTGGATCGGGCTATCGGAATGAGTAGGGGTGGTACTTTAAAGGGACCATCGTTACTCGAAAACAAAGGGGAAGAAAAGGGAAAAGCTCGAAGACGCAATGTAATCGGGCTGTTCGATTCTGTTTAAGAACCTAGCCGGATAAAAGGAGTCGAAGAGGGTTTCCTCTTCCTTCCCCTCCCCTCCCTCTCTCCCCTCATTCTCCATCTCTCCCTCTTGCTTTATCTCAGACGGCAAAACATCGTTTTCCACTTGTTTTTTTCCCAGCGCGAACCTCGTATATCGGATTCGCTCCTCGTCAAAGTATCGCTCGGTTCTTCCCCTATCTTCGACATCCTCTCCGAGGCCATTACTTCCGTCGAAAAACTCGCCCCGGCGAGTTGCTTAAAAACGTATTGTTACCGCTGCCTCCGGAGCTCCTCAAATAAGTTTCTTCGAAATTCTTTTCCCTATTTGGTGTGGAAACCGACAACTCGAGAGAGAGAGAGAGAGAGAGAGAGAGAGAGAGAGAGAGAAAGCTTAGACTCCCGAATGACAGAAATCCGGAAGTGACGCGTGGCACGAGCTTGAAAGATGACGATCCATCACCAGAATTATACCGGGAGGTTGCGGGAGAGGGGCGAGGGTTGGAAGCCCGATCGAAACTTTCGCAAACTGGCCAATTTTTCACGCGGGGGACAGCCAGTATTTTCGCGAGCAATCTGCTTCGCTCTGGTTTGCGTGACTCAAAGGTCGTGCGGGACGTCGGCCGATTCACCAAGAAGTAGCATCGCGTTCGATAAATCGTCCGAAATTAATGTCCACGTCGGTGAATATACGGACTCTCGAAAACAAACGGCCGTGGGACCACCTAGCGTCGCTCCTCCAGGCATTTGTCGAAATCCCGAAGGAAAAGATCCCGGGCCCTCCTGCCACTCCCTCCCCCTGCTTCTCCGCGAGCGGCAACAACATCCGCAGCAACCCCCTGACTTCCGGCCCAGGAAATTTCCCCGGAATTGACAATTTCGGGGAGAAGATTGTTCGATTTGACGGGGGGGAGGCGCCTGTCACGTCGACGGCTCCTCGACGATCCTAATGGTCCGCAGGAGCGTCAGGAGCGTCAGGAGCGGAAGCGGGGGAGCGGCAGCAGCGCGTCCTAACGAGGCTCTGCGAAAATCGGCAAAGAGGCCGTTCTGCTAGAATTATTGGCACGTGTGACGCGGTCCGTGACGTCACAAGGTTCGACGTCGCGCGCATGGGGTGAGTTTCGACGTATAACGCGGCGAAGATCCGTCAAGCGGCTCGATTAATTCGGGCGGTATCGATGACGCAGCTGCGGCCGCAGTCGAAGTACGCAACCGGCTGTCACGGGGCTCGTAGGAAACGAAGGACCCTTCGTCCTGCAGGGAGCAACCCTCTTCAGGATCAGGAGGGGTTTCCTCCCCTCCCGTGCTAAACGATCCCGAAAACGCATCGAGTCTTCGCGACAGTTCGTCACTAAGACGGATCTTCTTACCAGCGACAATTTTCGCCACTTTTTTCCCTTTTCCCCGATTGTCTCCCCTACTTCCCTCGCGGGACCTCGAGAAGGGGGAGGGGGGCAGCAGCGACGCGCTCGATCCGCCAGTGATTTTCTTCAGCTGAGAAACGCGTCCAAGGAAATGCGGAGCTCCGGCTGGGACACAGCGACGACTGGCATCGGGGGTTAATCCGACCAAGCGGCAAAAGCGAATATTCCACCCCTCTTGTATCCCCCGCCCTTCTCTTCCCCTTCGCCGCCCACCTTGATCCTGCGTTCCGGAAGGAATTTCTCCATTTGTCTTGGACTTTGCTGCGATCGCGGTCTTCCTGTTCTTCCTGACGTTCCCCAGTCGTCGGGTCGACGGAATTTAACGATCAAGCTGTGAAAGCTGCGTGAAGGGCGGGGGTGGGGGGAGAGGCCGGAATCGGGATCGGTACCACCACCGACGATGGCTCGAGAAACTTGCTTGCAAGAATTTCCGAGCGATAGTCGTCCGAAACTTAACATAATCACAGGGTGCGAGTTTTGCGGCTAATTCCAAACCACGTGGGCGACCATCCCCGGGAGTTCTTGGCTGATTTCCGGATGAGTTCGGGACAGGGTTGTCACTGATCTCCGTTGGAAGTTAACGGTCACGCGCCGCGTTATTGTTGTTTCATTTAGCACGGGAACCTTGCAGGAATGCACGTGACTATAAAGGATCGATGGAATTAGTCGCGCGCGCGCGCGCGTGAGAGAGAGAGAGAGAGAGAGAGAGGCAGAGAAAGCCCTAATTACTCTAGTTTGGCCATGTTTCGATCCCGAGGCCTCGGAAGGGTTGCGCTACTTGTGCATTCCTGGATTGAACGTCGACCTGGATCGAAGGTCAAAGGTCGGGGCTGTCTAGGCGGAAACGCAAGCAAGGGTGGAAGGAAAAGCATCGAAACGCGTCGGCTGGCATCCCCCCGCGATTAGCGAGCGATTGGTCTACGCCCATGTGCACCAGCCGGAGGCGGTTTCGAAAAAAAAAAAAACCGGTAGAGAGGCGCGCAGCTCCAATTACGAGGCCCTATTTATTCCGATCCCCGGAAATTGATTTAGCTGTGGAGAGGACGCGAAACAATCGTTTCTCATAGCGCGTAGGTTTTTATTTACGGCGTGTAACGATAAACGTTACCCTCCCCCAGCCCCTCTCCGACCCCCCATCCCTTTCGACTCGACGATTAGTAAAATGTCGCGTAATTAGACACTCTAGATAATTAGATAGGGAATGTTTGTGGGGAGATCCACTTCCTTTCGTGGTTTCCTCGAGGAACGTTTCTCACCCTCCCACCCCTCTCGTGGATCACGCAAAATAGCGGTACTCGCAAATCAAGTGGAGACCATTGTCCGAAGGGCATACAACCATCTCTTGTATTATTCGGCGAGTGACCAAACGGCGGTGCGAGGGCGAGGGGGTGGTTTATATGAAAAAGGACAGGGGAGGGGACGGGTCCGGAGCGGAAGCGGAAGTCGAGGGTAGAAATTGAAGTGGAGGATATGCACGTTCGAATTAATTGGGCCAAAGGGCAGCATTGCAGAATGCGCATCCGAAAAAGCGAAGGAGGAGAATTAGACTTGGCAACGTTGTCGTCGTAGCGCTGGCGCAGCGCGGCTGAGGGGGTGGCGGGGTCGAGTGCTACCCTCGCAGTGGGGTTGGCGCCGATCAATATGGCGGTAGGGGAGGGTGTGGCAGAGGTGCGAGGGGAACTTTCAGAAGATACGGGGAGCCGCAGGACGCAGGTACCAGCCATCCCTCCACCCTCACCCACCCCTTTCCCACCTTTTTGATTCAGTCGCGTTTCTATGACCTTGAGCTTTTTCCCCGGGAAAAGCTCTCCCTGTCGTCGAACCTAACCTTAACTGAGCCGCGTCTACCTGCCTCTCTGGATTGGGATGGCTCTTCGCACCCTCCTCCTCCCCCACCTTCCCCGAATAGGCTCCCGTCACGAAGAATATAGAAATTTCGAATTTGCCGAGAAAACAAATTGTTTCTCGAATCGCTGTAATCTCCGGCCATCGCAACCCCCTTCTCTTTTTCCCTTTTTCTCCCTCTCGCGCCCACCCTTGGAAAATTTTCTGATAAAAGAACACCCCTCGTAATTAAGCGCGTAATTTAATTTATAAATCCTGTTCACGGTACATTTAGGGAGAAAAGTTGCAGCGCAGTTGTAGCTGGGTTTCGTGTTTTGTTTTGGGGAAACTGCAAATGGATCTACGCGCCTCGTTTGTCCGTTGTATTATCAAATGTATAAGTTTTGGTTGATTTCCACGGGAATAATTGGCGAGGCGGGACGGAGCGGAATGGGAAGGGGGAAGGGGGTGGGTTTCGTTAACGCGATAGGCGGATGCACCTGCATTTGCACTTGATTTTCCCCGCGCTGGAAAATCTTAATCCACCTACAGCGAGTCTTCCGTTTCCAATCGATTTGCCAGAAGAGAAAGAGAGAGGCTAAGAGGGTGAGAGGGTGACTTTTGGACAACGAGTTCATCGATTATTATGCGCGGCAAGTTCAGGACAGAGAGCGACTCTACGACAGCGGCGAACTATCGAGAATTTTGGAAAATTCTGGAAAATACGATACTCGCGAACACCGGCTACTCAGTTTTACGGCTGATGTTGCGTAATGGCGACCGGAAGATTCCAAGAAGCACGCTGTTTCCAAATGGAGGCCATTCTTCTTCTTTTTCTTCCTTTGTTTTCCTTTTTCCCATTTTTTTTTTCTCTCTCCGAGGGAACCAAGCAATTTTTTAAGCGGCCCGTCGCTCTTCGTTTATCAAACCTCCTTATCTACCGCCAGCCTGTCGTTCCCCCAGATACATTCCCCACCCTACATCCATATTCACTCGATTGTCCTTGGCAACCCTTTTTCGCTCGGTGCCACTTGAGGAGAAAATCCCAGAAATCGTTTCTCGAGTGCCTCTCACAAATTCGCTTTGTCGTGAAAGCTCCGCCGCGTTTTATCTCCTTCGGATTCCCAGGTATATTCTCTCCCGGCATTAAAACCATCGCGATCAATTTTCCCGGAGGTCCGCGTTAGAATATTTCGTTGTCGTTTTCTCAGTCTCTTCCTCTCTCTCTCCTTTCGCAACTCCCCGAGAGTCGGCAGCCGCTGGATTTTTCGAGAAAGCGGTTCTCCGAGTTGCGTGGTCAAGTGGCGAGGGACTTCATTACTCAATTTCCGATGGCGTTCCTCAAGTTCTCGGATGGGACGCGTTTCCGGCGATCAATAAAATCGTGGCGGGCTAATGGCTCGAGCATCTCTCGGTCTTCGCACGTCACTAATGTTCCGGAGCTGGAGCTGGAGATCGCTTTGAGGATAGACCTCGCTTCCGGCGATATAATCTCCTCTTTCCATCCTGGGGAACTTCCGTCAGGCTTCTTTTCCCGCCAAGTGTCCTCCGCAGCTCTCGCCACTTGTCTCTGTCCTCCTCCCTCCCTCCTCGGATCTCCATCCCTATTAGTCCTAATTGCCCCGTTGACTTTCCCTCGATTCTCACCCCTCGCTACCCTCCCTCGCGACTTCCCTCGCGTCGAAAGAATACCCCGAGATTCCGATGCTCCCGCGAACAAAATGGAGGAGCTTTTGCAGGAGGGCGTCGTCGGCGATCTCTCGAAAATCGATAGGTTTTCCGCGTCAGTTTCGGTTTTGACCGGACCGGAGAGAAATGGCCACGGCAGCGGCTGGACGAGAGCGAGCGATCTGTTTCCGCTGGAGTCGCCCGGTAAAAAGCTCGTGCCAGGAGTGCTGCGATACTTCCGGTGAATCTTGTAACTTGTTGCGCGCAAGTATGGGAAACTGTCGAGATAACGTATCGAGATATGGAACATTTGCGAGCACGAGCCATAAAATACGGTGGCGGCGGCGGCGTTACTCGGTGGGGAGGGGAGGGGAGCGGAGCGGAGGGTTCGTTTCTACCCTATTCGGCGGGACTCCCCCGTTCCACGATTATCAGACCGGGGATTCGGAATGAGAAGAAGAAGAACTCGCGCGCGCGCGCGAGCGCAATTGTTCGATTTTCTCCCGACGACAACGGGAGATTACGATGAAGGATGACAGGGCCGCTGGAAAGGATGAACTTGCTTCGAGTAACTTCCTGCGGAATTCCGGATAACGGCGACCCAGCTTCTTCTGCTCTCCCCCCCCCCCCCTCTCCGCCAGCACCCGAAAGATTGCGACTACGTCTTTACAGCTGAAGTAAACGGGACTCTTCTCATTTTACGTTCGTCTTGCAATCAGCTTTATGAATCTAGAGTTATCCCTTCTCCCCTCCCCCTTCTCCCATCATCATTATCGCTCCTTATTACTCCCTTTCCCCTCGACACCCTCGAATCGCGGTGGATGGTCGATATTGTTCGCCGAGGATCGTCAGATCCGTAGTTGGCGGAATATCCAAAAATCAGGGGGAATCTCCTCTATGGTGACTCGTCGGACTGGTTGGGATTTTGCCAGTATGCAAAGCAAAGCGGAATAAGGGAGGGTTGTTGCTGAAAAATAAGCAGAGGGTGCGCTACCAACGAACAGGATCCTCCTGGGGTCAGCTTTCCCTCTCTCGCTCTTTCTTTTTCTCTGTGTCTGTCTCCGTCTCTGTCTCTGTCTCGTTCTCTCTTTTTTCTCCGTCTGGATCTTCCTGTCCCGGCGTTTTTCCCCAACCCCCCTCCCCCGTTTCTCAACGCGTAGAGTGCCTCGCGCAGATTGGTGCAGATGCTCTCGCGGGAATAATGGCCGCTCGTTTGTACCTGAAAACAGGCAGTTCTACTCTTGTGCCAGGATTCCATTTCAACCGCTATCTGCGAAAGAGGGAGGGAGGGAGAGAAAGAGAGAGAAAGAGAGAGAGTCGAATAAAACGCGTATTAAAAATGCTAGGAATATTTTTCTTTAGCTACTTCGTTACTATAGCTCGCCCCTATAGATATTACGACCAACTTATAAAGCTCTCCGAGAAATTCTGTCTGCCGCCCCCTCCCCTCGGCTCCTGGCAGAACTTGAAAAGGCGCGAGGAAAGGTGGGGAGGAGCCCTTCCAAGGGATTGTTCCACCCCGTCGACGAGAAGCGTCTCAATAATGCAAGATACGTCGAAACGCCCGAAAATAACTAAGCCGGAGTATTACGACGCTTTTTCCCTGGACCGTCTGACCAATTTAACGTTCACGTGGGGAAGGTCGTCGCAGCGGGTCACTACCGCACGCCGGCGGCAGTAACGCTCGCAGGTTTTACGCCATTTTTTCTTCACGTAGACACTCCAGCCACTTTGACCTTGAGAGGAGACGAGCGGGAGGACTCGATCCCGGACAGGGTCCTTGTCTCGTGACGCTACCCGCGCGTCTCCAGGTCGTACGTGCCTCGGGATGCAAAAAGCAGAGCTGCTACCCGATTTGTCTGACCGGGAACGCGAGAGCTTCGGCCTCTAATGGAGTTTCATCGCACTTATCCGCGCACAAAGATTTATTTCGCTTCGGAAAACGCGGCTAGGTTGGAAGAAAGGGGTGGCCCACCACCGAGGAGGGTGAGAAGGGAGAGAAGGGGTGGAAAAGGGTAGCGGAAAAGCATTCACCGGCCATTAACAACAGTCGATAAAATTTTATCAGGCGTTATCTTGGCTAGATTCCACTCGTTCCTTCCAACCCTCTCCACCCCCTCGCCCGGCTCTCTTCGAGGCTTCTTTATCTTTATTATCCTTCGTCAGAGGATTCCCGTTTTCTTCGCGAACCCACCAATCGAATCCTCCGAGGCACTCGGGGCTCTGACAAAAGACGACGGAGCGTCTCGACGAGGCGTGGAAATGATCGCGCGTTCCTTGTACGTCGAGATCCAAGACAATAGATGCGTTCCTTGAGGATTCCAAGGGGTTGGGGGTGGGCAGAGACGTAGGAGAGCCGGGGGTTGGAAACGATCCTGCCACCGGCCGTGAAGGATGCACTTTCCACGTGTGTGACGTCACCTCCGGGAAGATCCTCCAGACAGGCGGAAACGCGTGCGTCCCTCTCTCCCAACCCCCTGCCCCTACCCCTACCCCTCTGGTGACAGCCCTTTATCTTCCGGGAAAGTTTCGTCGATCGATGCGTCTCATTTTGCTCGCAATCGAGTGCTCGATGAAAATCTACGCTCGTCGGTATCCGCCGATACTTGAAATACCACCCCGTTAGTTTTTTAACTTTTCTCTTTATTTCTTCTTTCGCTTGTTTTTTCGTTAACGAATTAAACTTTGAAAACAGGACGTACGCGCGCGCGCGTGCTCATTCGTCGACGACGACTCGTCGCTGCTGATGGACCGGGAGATTCGTCGGCGGTATAGCTGATACGCCGTGAAATTTTGGAAAGTGGAACAACTTTTATTTCGCCCCGACATTTCAGCGGATACCCGATAACACGTAAATTCAGAAATACGCGAGGGAGATTTTTTATCGATTCTCTCCAATTTAAAAGTAATTGCTGCGTTATTAGTGGCCGTGGAGGAGCGATATTAAAAATCTCGCGAGTCTCCTGAATTTTTCAGCGACTTCGCTACTGCGGGCGACGTGGCCAGAGTGGCACGACGACGACGACGACGACGGGTAGCGACGGCCACTCTACGACGAGCCAGCGTCGCCTGTCGCGTTGGGAGTTTTCTTTCAGCTCGGCCAGGTTCGTCGTTAAAAATATCATCCTGCGCGTGCATAAATCATCATCGAATGGGCTGTCTTCTCGAATCTCGTAGCTGGTACGTTTCCCTGCGAAGCGCAATCATCGATTTCTCGCAGCACTCGAGCCACGGTAACGAATTAGGGATTTAAAAGTCGTTTCGCTGTAATACAGATGGCGCCGGATACCCGATAAAGCTGGCAGGGCTAAAAAAAATAGTGGCGCTCGTAAGAAAGGAGAAGGGGGATTAGATCTTAATCCGAGTGTATCTGGGCATAACCTTTTCTTTCTCCTCGTTAGCGGAGGTTGCGGGCACCCTCGCTGGGCCGGGGGTGGGGAATTTGAAAACTCGTTAAGCCAACTACACCGGGGCGCCGTTAAAGGTGGCTCGTTTATACGAATGCAGAGAGCCGACGCCGACGGTCTAGACGCCGCCAGAGAATTAAGGCGCTGGATGAAAGCTGCGCGAGAGGGGGCGTGGTGGCAGTAGGTAAGTCGGGGCTGCAGATACTAATTTCCTCCAGAGATTGCGGATATCGGGCAGACGAGAAGAAAATGAAAATACGACTCGGCCCTAAATCCAATCGAAAACTCTTTCCGTCCGCCATGTTCCAGCAGCGTGTCCACTGTTTCATCGTCGCTGAGATTCTCCCTTCGACCATCCGCGTTTTCACCCACCCCCGCAAACAAACTGATGGACTCGCCTTCCATACCTGGTTATTCCAGTGGAAGACTTCATTTAAAGGTCAAAGCGTGGCTGTGCTCTGTGAAAACTATTCTCGAGGACGTTGAGGAATGCGGGGAGGGGGTGTGCCTGGACGTCGAGGGTGCTCCGTTATCCTAACTAGTCTCTCTAAAACCGGCATGGAGAGGAAGAGAGAGAGAGAGAGAGAGAGAGGCGGAGAAGCTCTAAGACAAGGGAGCGAGGGAGAGGAGGAGGGGGAAGGATATAAAACAGCATTACTTCCAGCGGATCGCGAGAAAGGTAAAAAGATGGAGCAGGGGGCGTAGGGTGAACAGGAAGAGGGCGGGCTGGAAGTAATTTCCGGTCTGAAAGAAGCCGTCTTTACGGTAAAAACATAATCAGAGGGATGGCTCTAAGTTTCTGCCACAAAGAGATGAAGTGGTAAGGGCGAGGGACAAGGAGGGGTGGCAATGAAGGGAGGAGGGGGTGCTATCGGATAAAGCACCTCCTCAGATTTAAAAGATACGGAAGTTCGAAACTGCGATCGACTTTCACTGCTTTCAAGAGCGACCCGTCCCCCCGCTACCCCTGGTAATTTTACTCTCGATATTAATACGACCGCGTTTTCCACGGGGCACGCCGGAATCATTAGCCGCCCCGAATGGCGCCTTTTCGCGATATTTTATCCATTTTCTCGTTTCTCAAGGAGGACGGGGTAGGGGGGAGCCGGAGGACACGCTGGATGAAGCGCTAACGACTTTTCATATTAATCAGCCGGTGGGGGTTGTTGCGGCAGCAACGACTTCTCTCCCTCCCTTTTTAACTACCCCCAGCCCCCTTCCCGCTGAATATTCTTGCGCGAATGATGTATCGGTAGAAATTAGGGCTGGAGACCACCTTCCCACCCCTTCCCACGTCCCCTTCGACTCGCTCTAGAAAATTCTAAGCGCACCTTACACTCGCGATAGTTGCGAGTAATTACATTCCCCATTTGTGCGATATCCGTGATAAATGGCTAATAATTAGGGTGGGCCGAGAGCACACGGGTATTCTTGGCACGGCATTGCGCGTTTTGCAACGGCGTATCGCCGCATACGTGACCCACTCGAAGATATTCGTTATAATTAGCGTCGCGCGCATACCACCCCATCCACAAACCACGATATCCCGTATTAGCTTGGGATTCTCCCGGTAGAATCGCACGCGCCCACCATCATTTACCCCCTCGACGTTATTTCGATTTCCACGCCACGCCACGCCACGCCGCGCAAATATTAACGAATTCATGAAAACATTTTTTAAATCCTCTTTGAGTATTCCGGAAGGTGTCGAGACCACCATCCCACGTTACCCCACGCTACGCGTAAACTTTGTTCCTCACGCCACGCGGGTGACCACAACAGGGGTGGATCGGTTTTACGGCAGCGACTCCATTTTCCGTGGCGCGACCTTGCGTTCTGATCCTGACCGGAAGCTGCGCGGATCCTCGTTCTTGCGTCGAAATTGCGAGTGCACGCGACCGCGCTACCGGTCCTCGAGGATGATACGAGTCTCCCGTGGGAAATAGCGGGAACCATTGCATCCCCGCGCATTTCTCACCGGTCCTTTCGCAGCGGCGAATTTATTAAAGCTGCACCAGGGAGACGGGCGCCATTTTGGTTCCTGCGGCCCCGCCGATTGCTGCAACCATTGTTGTTAATGGTTATGGTGGAGATTGGAAGGGAGGAGAGGAGGAACTTGGCGGCATGTCCGTGATAAGTTACCCCCGCCGGGACAGGGGGTGGGTTCTCCTTAATCAGGAAAGCCACGCTTTAAATCGATGAACTTTCGACCTCCCCCGCTCTGTGTATCGATGACGGGCTTGATAAAACTGCGGTGATCCTCATTTCTGCTCCTACCCCGAACCCAATTGTGGCTTTTCCAGTTCTCACCCCCACACCGAAAATTTCAAGTGCATCACGAGCGTTGCCGGCGTGATTATTAATGCCATTCCCTGGAATTCCCGTCATCAGCGAAAAGCACGTATCTAATCTTTGACGTTGAATGGCATTGGTCGGCGGGGGTGGGGGTGGGGGGGATGCCTAGTCACCGCTTTCGATTTTCGGGGCTCGTTCGTCCTCCGTGAACCAAGACCGGAGCACGCGGTTGTACCCACTACCACCCCCCGTTTTGAACGAAACGCTTCATCGACACTAATCGCGCTGACGTAACCGCACCGCGGGCTTCTGTGTCTTCCGAGCAAATTTGCCCAATAGACGTGGCCACCGCGCGATCGGCCATCCCGTAAATACCGCGTGTACGTGTATGCGAGTATCGGTGTGCGTACGCGCATGTGACAAGGGCGGGGGTTGCTGCTTACTGCATCCACTTTCAATCGCTAATGAATCTAATTAGCGAGTTTCGCCTCATCGAGGACCTCACCCTCGAAACACTCGAGATCCGACGTACTGGCGGGTTTTTCAATATGCGGCAAACGGGGAGGAAATGGAGGGAAATCGGGGGAGACACTGGGACCATTAAATGGAAAAGGAATAATTAGTTGGCGAGTGGCGTCGTCGAGCGACAACCTGTCTGATTGTAAGTAGCGAGGGGTTGTGGAGCGTCGGAGGGAGGGCTGACTGCGGGGGTTGATGCACGGCCTTCATCGGCAGTGGCGATTTTTCGCGAAATTGATAAATCATTGGTAGTGGTAATACACGGGAATAGTGCGGCAGGGTGGGAACACCTACGTCACGATTGGCAGCCCTCTTTCCGGAACCATTTTTAATTGCCTTTCAAATCCAGCAACAAACCCCTAATTTTTTCGCCCGTATTCTTGCCCCTTTAATTGCAGAGAAGAATCCTGATTCAAACGAAGCTTCCACCTTCCTTCGTTAATTTTAAAGAGTTACGTAGATAAATGTGCAGATGAGGTTTTTTTAGGTTACAGTTAGGATGGGGGGTAGAAAAGGAAAATGAGGAAATAATAGATTGTTAAAAAGAGAGTTAATAGAGAAAGAGAGAAAGCGAGAGAGAGAGGGGGAGAGAGAGGTGGTGAAAGAAGAGAGAGAGAGAGAAAGAGAAGAAAGATGGGAAGGAGGGGTGGGGTTAAGGGGGTTTAGAGATCAGAAGGCGCCATTCCGCTCGGTGTGGCAGCTTAATTGTGCTCAGCAGGAAGAACAATGCCGAAACGAATTTTTCCTTTCGGGAGTAACGGCTGTGAAACGTTCTTTCCCGGGCAATGTAATCTTGCTCTCGAGTTTTCTTCTTATAACCAAGCAAGCGTTGTTGCCGATTCTCTTGACGAACCACCACCGCTGACGGCACCGTCGGACGAAGAACCGCGAGAAGAAAACCAAGTACCGAAATTACAAGTTTCGGATATTCTGGACATCTCGCTCGACTCGTTTCTCCGACCTTCCCTCCTTTTTATCACCCTCTCGTCTACTCTCCCCCTCTCTTCTTTCATCTCATCTCTCGCATTCATTTTTCCTCCCTCAACCCCGCGGCCGTTGGCAGCGCATCGGAACTCCATTGACTTTACTCGATAGTAACCACCCGGTCGATTTGCGAAAACTCGAGGAATCCACCCCCCTTGTATTCGAAATTTTCCCCGCGAATCGCCGTTAAACGGAATTATGACGATCCTCGTCGAGCTCTCAAGGAACGCCTTGCAACTGAATGTTTTTTCTCTACGAGCAAACCCATCCAGTGGGTAAAATTGGGGGTGGTCTCCCCGGAGTTCAATTATCTTTATCAGTTTCCCTTTTAGCCGGGTCTCTCTTAAAAGCAAAATAAATCTCTTCGCCTTCACCGGGACCTCTTTCGAAGCATCCCTACCCTTCCCGTGGAACCTCCCGCCCCGGTTATTTGTCCACCGGGGGATGATTCGAACAAATTTATTCCACGCGCACCGCCAGATATATCGAGCAATATCGGCGACAACTTTAACGCCCTCGCACGATTTATACGCTCGCGCGTATGTGGCGCCATGTGCTTTTTTACGATTCGAAGATTTCATAAGGAAGACGAGGGGGTGAGTAACGGAAGGTTTCCCCCTCGATGTCTTCGGCACCGCCGGTGGATTAAAGATTCCCCTGTGAGACCAGGCCGGGGATCGTCCTCGGGATGTTCTCGAGCTAAGGCTGAAAGATCAACCCCCTTACCCCGAAACACCCCTTGTTTAATAGCGGAGAGAGACCCCATCCGGAAACGCGTGGGCCGCTAAATATCCGTGTTTGATTTCCAGGAGAGTCAACGGGGATATCGACGAAAAATCGGGTTCAACCCCCCAAATCCCGTGTGGGATTTTCGATTCTCACAGCCCATGGACAAAGGGGAGAAATATTTCTATGCGCGGCGATATTTATCGAAGAGTTTAATGCGGTAGCGCTCGGGCGGAGTTTAGCGGCAATATCGCCATTTCCTCGATTAGCTTCCGGTCGGGGCAGAGCGGCGAGGGGTGCATTTGTTGACAGAGAATACAGGGATTCCCGCAGAATTGCAAGCGAGCTGTTTTTTCACGAGAGCTACTCTCTCGGTTTCTGCGAGTCCTCGCAAAGTCCTGAGAAGCTTCCTCGGCCCGGAACCAATGAGAGAATTTGGCCAATGCTTCTTGTGTACACCGAGCCCGTTACGTGCTCCCCCTATTTATTGGATTTATTTATCTCCCCGCACCCCTCCCGAGAGGTGTGCGCCCTCGGTGTGCTCCGCAAACGTCAATGCCACTTTTTTGCAGGTTTTTCAGCAATCGACCACTTTGAGGGACGTGAGTCTTGTTCGAAGAAGCCAACCACCCCTGTCTCTACACCCCCATCCCCGCTCCACGTATTTGCCCGAATAAACGAACCCCGTTCTTTCGAGGCCTCTCGCCCAGCCTCGCTCGACCCTCTCCCTCTCTCTCTCTCTCTCTCTCTCTCTATATCTGGCGAAGCTGAGTTTGCCATAATTTCATTGGGGCTGTATTAATGAAATCACAGGAGCAGAAATTCCTCGGCGGTTTATCCAAGGAGACACCGTTAATCGCTTAAATGAATATTGTGCGCGGTAATTGTTATAGACGATAATTTCAGCATGCACCAGTTCGCGCGATCATCAAGGGGATTGGAGTCCGACGCAGTGTTTGTCATCAATATTTTCGTGGGACCTACGTAAATTTGTGCTCCGCACCCGGGGTAGGTGCCCCCGTGTCCGAGTGCCCCGGCCGATTCTCGATAATCCTCTAATTTTCACCTCCGCCCCAACCTGAATATTAATTTACATTTTACAGGGCGCGCCGCACTTCCGCCATTATCCTTGGCCTATGCATAAACTATCGCTGCGCGGGATTCGCACACCCATCCCTCTTCGCTACCAAACTTCTTCGCCCTGCTGAAAAGCATCCCCCGTATACTCACCGGCACTAAATATATTTCCACCCCGTGCACTTCCGCTTTCCGATGTACCACTCGCGTCGCGGATCCTCCATATTTCCACGGGAGTAGCGTGGGTCGCAGGTTTATTGGATTCGTGCGCAAAATTTCGAAGCAAGAATCTCCGAGCAAACTTGTCCTGTGCGCGCGCGAGTCGAGAAGCGTTTGTGTGTGTGTGCGTGCGCGTGTGCACGCGTGCGTGCGTCTGTGCTTCAGGTTACACGTCGCCCGAAGCTTTGCGACAGGACAGGACGTATTTGCTGCTACAATGTGCACGTGCACCCCCTCGGTGTTTGGATATGTTTGTGTACGCGAGTACGCGCGCGCGCGCGCACATGCAACCGCGACAAGATGTTACTAGTGGTTTTATCCGTTGCAACTGCGAGTATACTCGAAATTCTACTCGCCCCGACACATAATGCGTGCTCGAAAATTAGGGGCGATTCTCCCCTCACCCTCGAGTTTTTATTTCGCTGCAAAGCATTGAAAAAATGCGTGAGGAAGAAACGCGCGCGTATGTTTGTGTGTGTGTGTGTGTGTGAGTAATATGAAAATATTCGCTGGATATGAACATTTTGAAAAAGTAATATTGCACGGAAAGATCGCGTCTCTTCCTGGTAGAATTCCACATTGTGTGTTTATGTGTACACGATTCATTGTGTACGTGTGTACGTTTGTGGAGAACTACTTAATTCCTGCCAGAATTTCAACCGAAATGCAGTTTACGTGCAACTTCGTGCACGTCATACGAAACTTAATAGCCAGGCTAAATTTGGATTGGGAAAATCAAGTAGATCGAGCGTGATAGATCAGCCAAGATGGCGGAACTCGGAATCGGAGGATCGATATCGACTTCGATTAGTCTCGAGAAATGGAGAGAGAGAGAGAGAGAGAAAAGGAGAAGGCGACCTTTAAGGAAAAGCGTAGAAAACCAAGTGGACGAGCGAGCTGGGGGTTGCAATAAAGGGAGGAAGGTAGAAGGGATACTGGTGCACAGGAATATTGCATTAATTAACGCGATATTGGCAATAGAGCGCTGTGCATTGCGATACCGGAAACCGCAAGCTCCAGGCTCATTAACGCTAGGCGAATATCAGTGACGGGCAACTGAAGGGTGGAACCGGAGCAGATGGGTAAGTGGGTCAGATCTGCCCACGTAAGTCATGAAATTTACAAGGATACCAGCGTTTTCCGCTTATGGGAAATTCGATTTTCCTCGGCAGATGGCTAATTACAGCCACGATTAATGCAAACTTCAGTTTCCGGCCTGCTTAGAAATTACCACCCCCTTCCACCCCTGGCTGTCCGACAGATTTTCAATATTTTATCGAAAACGCCGAGTCCGTGCGTACGTACGCTCGCGATCGACCCCGGTTTCTTATGGGGTGTAAGAAGAGTCCTTCGACCCTCCTGCCGGTGCCTGAAGAAATCGGCAAAAATCGGTGCTACCTCGGGTGACGGTGGACTCTCTCCTAACCACGACGACAACGATATTCGGCACGATGGAAAATTATAAAAACAAAATAACGGCACTCCCCAAGATTTCCCCAGTGAAATTCCAAAGGGGGTGTGAGATGATGGCCCGTGGAAGATCTAGGTGGCAAAACCGCGAGGTTTTTCCTCCCTTTGGATTTTCCGAGGGGCAAACGCATTTGTATGCATTGCTGCGTATCGCGGAGCGTGTGACGGTGGTACCCACACACGCATGGATACCTGCGCCCTGGTTGGGGGGAGGGGGTGGGAGGGTAAATCGGTAGAGCCAGCGGACACTCGCGAAATGCCAAAGGAGGATTCGCGCTCGTCGTGGGGTAGGAAAATTTACGAGGTGCACTCGCTTACTCCCGGGGTGAGCCACTTCCAGTAGTTTTCGCTTCTTGTAATCTCCCGGTCATTCTTGTAAGACGTGGAAAAAGCCTTTATCGGACTACCGATGAAATTAATCAACAGCGCGGCTCCGCTAAGAAGAAGTTTGCAGGATTTCTTTGGGACACGGGCTATAATTTCCTCGATCGTCTTGTCGGGTGAGTAATGAACCCGTGCGAGCATTCCCGACTTCCTGGAAGGAGGAGAGACAAAGGAGAAAAATGGTGGCGGTGGTAGTGCAGCCGGAGAGACATGGGAAAGGGGAGGCTGCTCGGCTGCTGGCTCGTGATGGAGGGGGTGGGTAAAGGTAGAAAGCGCAGTCGTCGATTGTTCTCTATCAGGAAACACGGCTCGATGGTTACCGGTTTCTCATCCATCCCGAGTGACGAAGGAGACCCGAGATAAGGGCAAAAAAAAGGGAATATTAGCACGAGTGACTCTGGGCGAGGCGGCGGCCGAGGGTGGGAGTGGGAGTGGAGGCGGAAGTCGCGCAGGGAGCAAACTGGTTATTGAAAAAAGCCAAGCTCGCGAATGTGAGAAAGTTTCGGTTAAAGAGTACAAAGGGACCGCCGCCGCCGCCGCCGCCGCGTGCTAAGGACGAAGGAAGCCATTCGAGCGACGAAGGGGTCAAGGGAGTGAGGGGGTGCAAGGAAAAGAAGGAAATAGCTGCAAATAATTACCAACGTCATCCATCACGGTGTCGTTCTCTTTCCCTTCTCCCTCTCCTCCCTCTCCTCCCTCTTCCCCCTCTTCTTAATCCTTCCCGCTCTTTTTGCAGTTTTTATTCCCGCGGGAACCACCGGCGACAAGCGTGGCTTGCCCAGACCACGGAGCGAATTTCTCGCTGTTTGAACCTTCGCCGACGCCATTTTTGCGTCTCTGCCTGCCATTTTCGGCTGGCTCGAAACCTCGGACTTTCTCCAAGGGGAAACTTTTTCACGGTTCACGGGGAGTAGCGGCGGCGGCAGCAGCAGCAGCAGCAGTTTTATCAAAAAGAAACCCCTTTCCAGCTTTTAATATGCATGCGCCATGCAAGAGGGTTGGTTCACGCACACGCGCGTGCACACCCACGCGATCTCCGGGACCTCCGAGGGAGAATCTCGAACAACCCCTGAAAATCTTTCTCGCGGCTGGCGGAGCCGACTCCGCTGCTGTATCGCGAATTTGATCAGCCTCGCAGTTTAAGACAATTAAGAGCAATTTCGTATAATCTACAAGATCCCGGGGTTGAAACTGGACGCCTGTGCGTTTTGCCGGATGCTGCGGCAGCCCCGAGTAGTTTAAATGGACTTTACGTGCCTCCTACCAAGTACCGCCACGGCGTAACTTGGGATTTGTTGCACGTTTCGGGGATTTTCCTGTAAACCGAATTTATTTACTTAATGAATTCTTCATCCCCATCATAGAGGGTGTCTTTGGCGCGGAGGAGCGTACCCGCGAGAATCTAGCGGAATACCACTACGCGAAAACCACCCGAGTGTCGCGTATCCCGTTTTTTCCCCGTGGGACGCGAAATATCCCGATAATATCAGCGAAATATGTACCGTACGCCCTGGTTGATTTATCGGTTATTACCTTCGCAGTCTCGTTTGCTTCTTCGTGTTTTCCTTTTGTTCTCTCCCCCTCCCCCTCTCACCGTCCCTCTTTATTTCTCCGTGCCTCTTTTATTGCCGGATCAATCGAACCGTGCCGCCCGCTACTCTTTCGTTCGTTTCGACGAGTGTGTCAAGGTCCTTCAGGACCACGCTCTATCAGGATAACCAAATCCAATACCGATAGCAACGTTACACGGACCATCTATCTACCCTGTAAATCCACGCTCACTGACCATTATTCGCTGATTCCGCTCTCCTGCTAAAATCGCTCCGCTGAAATTTTGATCGTGTTACAGTGTAATTTACCGGCGGTTGTTTACGGTTATTAGTTGGAAACTTAATATCAACATAATAAAGATTCTTCTTAAGCAGAATCAACCGTATCGGGTGTTGTTTTAATTAACAGTGCAAATCCCCGCTAATAAGGTGGAATATCGAGCGCGGGAGCGGAGTCTCGAGAAGAGTCGGAGACGGAGAGGGGAGGACGCGGAGTTTTTCGAGGAGCCACCCCCGGACCGTGGGTGTCCAAAGAAAAGTCCATGCGTCTCGTTTCAGGGTTTTTCCCGGAATTACCGCGAGGGTGGCAGATTCTTCAGGGTGCAGTTGTCGGCGTCAGCGTCAACGTCGCGTCGCGTCGCGTCGCGCCGCAGTAATATCGGTTTATCGAGACAGCGACTCGAGCATTGTTCCAGGGCCGTCTGATATTTTATTGATAACGGCGCACATTCGTATCGGCGGACTGCAACTAGATCGATAACACCTGGCCGCTGAATATTTAATTCAGTTCCCTGCGGCTTCGTGCGGCACGTCTGCCACTCGCTTAAGGCGCACGTGCGCTACCCCAGCCACTTTACGATACGGCGTACATAACGATCTCTGCACGGCTGTGCATCTTTAATCTTCCGCCCCCGCCCCTCTCACCCCCGCGCTCCCTCACCCTCCCCTCCGACCGCATTTTTCTCCGATCTCGATGAGACCCGTCCACCTCGCAGCTACGAGCTGCGTTCCTACGACCGCCGATTTCCCCGGAAATGGAAAACACCCCTCTGCGCGGCTCTTCCGCCTTTCCGGAGAACTTCCAAAATGGAGGAGCGGACGGCTGGGTCTCGAGCCTAATGGATAATTGCAATTTGCCGCCGCTGTCTCGCTCTCGATTAATTTCTTCGTCGGCCTGACGTCCCGCGGCGCCGCTGGCTCTCGCCTCTCGTGGAAACGGACCGTCCAGAAACGGAACCGGAAACTGGAGTACAAGCGCGATGTCGTTCCAGGGTGGTTAATTTGTCCGATTAGTATCGGCCAGGAAATATGAGCGGGCTGCGCTCTCCCACTGAGAAGTTATGTTCGTCGAATAACGCGCTTAACGGAACTATCGGAGTTCTCGGCCTAGATCGTGCGAGCAGAATTGCTGGCGCGCACACGCGCGCACTCTTGCGAGGGGGGAGGGAGAGATCTATAGATCCGACGTTAGCTTCTCCACGTGGGTTTCTTTTACTTGGCGAGTAGCGCCAGCAGCGGAACATTGAGAATGTCGATCCCTCGGGACCCGGGAGCGCACAGCGGGGCCGAGGATTTTAATAATGGGAACAGTCATCGAGGCAAATAAACACGGTCGGTTTGGCTCACCCTCCGGTGCAGGGCCCCCGCCATTATCGCGCGGGAGTCGACGAAGGGGGAAAGGTTGCGAGAAAAAAGCGACGATGATAGCGAAAGGTATTACGTCGCAACGACGGACAGGCCTTTGCAAAAGAGAGGCTTTGGATATTTCATTGTATCAGCACCGAAATGTACGATGCCAAAAGCCTCCTCCCCGCCCCCGCCTCACTCTCGTCCCTTCACCCCGCTCGATGCCAGCGCCCGATTCTCCGAACCTGCGTCGTTCGATAAGTCGAATGTATTTACGAATACACCCCACTAACACGCGCATGACTGACTGTACATATTGGAGCGGACCCACGCGCACACGTACGAATGTACAGCCGAGGGCAGATACGAAGTCCCCGGCGTCGCTTCGGGGATGGCTCGAATATCGCGCGCCGGAGAAGCCGAGAGACGAATCACGCGGATCGTCGGGGAGTTCCAGAGGCTGTCGACGATATGCGCGTCGACGTAAGACGAAAGCGCACGGGGGAAACGCGCGGCAACGATTACGCGTCCACGTTGGAGCGTGCAGCGAGGGATTTCGTATCTGGCCCTGACTTTACATGCAGGAACGTTTTATATCTAACGATGTACGAACGGAAGTCTAGAATGGATCGGGTTTACTCGCCGGACGAGGCATGCATGTTTCTCTGTATAGTTTTGCTCGTGACTCACGTACATTTGCATGTGTATCGAGTACCACACGCGCGCGCAGCGCATATACGATAGCTCGTTTTCTGGCGTGTTTTTCCATCGACCCCGCGCACACGATACAAAGGGACGTCGAAAGGTGAATCGTGCCTTATATTGTGGAATCTCTGCAGGAACATGCTACCGCGGAAAAGCGCTATTTCGCAATGGCGACTTGTACGGCATCTGCGGGTGGAATTGGAACTTGACCAATCCATCAGCGTCTAGGACAAGTCGCGGAAAGGGACGCTCATATTTTGCGATAGATATCTATTTTGAAACGCGTAATATATAGTTTCTCATTTTTTCCAGGATCCCTTTCTCTTTCAAATGCGCGTTCCTCCCTCCCCCTCTGACCCTCCGCAGCTAGCTAGCTCTCCCTATCCGTCGAGGAAAAATTTAATATTCCACAAAATTTATCTTTGTTGCTGCTTGCTGTTATGAAGTACAGTGCAATACTGTCGAGCGGGTTACGAGGTAACGGAAGAGTGACACGTTTTGTAAAGAGTACCTTTGCCAAGCTTGGACTTACGACATGAATTTACGATCGAGCCCTTGATATGGCCGAGGGTACTTGCTTGCCATGCAAGTCACATGCGCTTGGGCATGCCACACGACGAAGAAGCAGATGTTAGTTGAGTTTTTACGAGGCTCGTAAAAATTTACACTTTAAATAAACGCAACCTAGTCGAGGAGTCGTATTGATAATTTGCGAAAATTATTTTTCTCCGCTCCGATACACGCGCGATTAATCTCTCTCTCTCTCTCTCTTTTACCGTCGGTGAAATTGTCACGGCTCGATCCTGTGTAATAGATAATTCGCTCATTACTGGCATGATACGCTCCCAGCGCGCCTCCACGCGGCCATGCTGCTGGCTGAATGAAAATTTATTTGCAGGAAATTCCAATTTTCAGACCAACGCGAAATATGCGAAACGCACAAAGGATGAATGTTTTTCGGAGCGTACTCAATATCTGATGTGATGGAGGCTGAATATTGAATAGCCTCGCCGCCGCTGCTGCTGCTGTACGTCGCGGGAGTTACAAAAAAATACTAGTTACGAGTGATTAGGAGTGATCTATCGCTATGAAATTTCGTTGATTCGATAGATAAGTATTTTCCGACAATAGCGAAAAAGCGGAGGGAAGAATTTTGTAACGAGAATAAAATTTGTCACACGGTCATATCTCGCTGCTTCGACAGAAGTGAATTCAGATCGATGTTGTTTGCCGAAGTATTAAAAAACAATCCGTCATCAATTTTTTGCGCGCCAGCATTTAGCTCGTTTCGGAGACTGGTTAAAAGGATTTCTCACTAAGAGTTTTTGTACTGCAAATACGTTTTAATACTGTGCCATTCTAGTTAACTAGACAAAAGGTCGTAAAAAAATAGGAACAACGAAAAAGCCATGTATAATCTGCGAAAAAAAAAAAGAAAAGGATCTGACGGGAGAAAAAGAGCGAATGGAGAGGGTGGGTGAAGAGGAAGGAAAGAAGGAAGGAAGGAAGGAAGGAAGGAAGGAAAGAAGAAAAGAAAGAAAGAGGGAAGCACGGGCAAGCAAGCAGATAAAAGCGGTATTTACTAGAGCTACAAGTGCACGAAAAATATTCTCTACTCTCAACACACGCCCACGCACACATACAGCGGGAGAATAGGACTTGAATTAAAATCTCGTTTCCAGAAATATTTGTCAGTTTATTACTTTATGAAAACATTAACTTGATAGAAAGCAGAGAGCCGTCGTCCGATAAGAAGACTCGGGCATTATTCGCTCGTCTGAAATATACGCAGGACAACCTTGGACTTTGAGAGAAAAAGAGTCTCAAAAGTTTATCGAGACGCTATTCGGACGGTTTTCCGACACAATTAAGACGTCTTCATGGCAAGCATTGAAACATAAAGCCCGAAGCTCATTCGGCGCGAAACGAGCGTTAAATTTATCCGAGGCAAAATGACCGGTGAAATTAAGGGCGCCATTTGCACGCGACAAAAGCATAAGTCTAGATCGATATTGTCTCTTTGGCGGGCCTCCCTTTCTCTTTCTGCCGACGAGGAAAGTTCCGTGCCATTGCAGTCTTTCGTCTTTCGCCATCTGATGTAGAAATAAAGATCGCGCGTGCTCATTATTGGCGTCTTTAAACGCGAGGTGGTCGTTTCCTCCTTTTTCGATCTCTCGCCGCTGGGCGGCGCTGCGATCACTCGACACGTAAAACCGATAGGTCTGACGACAAAACCGTATTACGTATGCTGCGCTTGGCTTGGAATAAAAGTTGAGTGCGCTTTATCGCAAGAGCCATAATTTCGAATAGCTTTTGCCGAAGGTCGAAACAATGGCTACTGCAACGATCACGCATTTGCACGTGTCGCTCGGATAATGTCGTTCCAGCGACGTTCCCGTTAAATTGACTCGTACGCCTTCGCCATTCCTGCATTCGAATTGCTTCACTATACACAGGATCGGGATGTCGCATGAGAAATTTCTCCACCGTCAGACTTTTCGCAACTTAATTATTTAAATCCATAACACTGCAGTCAGGAACTGATATCTCCGGACCATGGAACGAGATGGAAGCGGCGGAAGTAGCGCTCGAACCGGAAGAACCGGCAGAGAGGTCCTTGAAAAGCTTTTCGCGGATAGATCGGCGGGAAGCGCACGGGGGGCGAATAAGAATCGCGCGCAAGCCGAATCAGAGACTTTTTTGTTCTCTGACAAATGCACGCGGGGGAGGCGGTGGTAGTCTCCTTGCTTACACTTTACGCCTCATCGAAGCTCGCAATAAACATTTATCTGAAAAAATGCGGAATTATGCCGGTTTCAAAGGATTTTATCGTGTGTACACTCGATACTTTAGTGGAGCATATAGTTCCGTAACGAGGATCATCCGATAAAACATGCGAGCGCTTTTACGTGCTTTCGTTTTACGCTGTACTCGGAACGATAGCTACTTCACGCAGCCATCGAGTTTTTGCTCGGATAGAAAAACTTTCGATACCGCCTGACTCTCCTCCTCCTCCTCCCACGTACATAGAGAGAGAGAGAGAGAGATACGAATGTGTGCGGGGTGACCGGGTAACAGCACGCTACCGTCACCGCGGTGGGGTGTCCCCTTCGATTTATCAAGCATCCGCGCGGTAGATAGGGCCTGAAAAATGTGCCGCCACTCCGGAGCACCGTTGCATTAGCCAACTTATCGACCATGTAAATCTATGTGGGTCACAAAAAATATTTTTCCGCGAACCCCCGTCTTATCGGTTGTTCCACGCACCCCTACCAACGTCTATTTTCTCCAATTGCGTAGTTTCGACGGCGGCAGCGGCGGTGACGGGGCTTTTCTTCCTTCTTCTCTCTTTTAAGGATATTCTCCCCCTCCCCCTTTTTAATGCTCCATTAATCGGCTTAAGGATTGCGCCAACTTAAACGAGGCATCAATATGCAGATGCAGTTGATTTTTATTCCAAGAAAATTTCCATTGTTATCTCAGCTTTGGAAAAGCACCCGGGACGAGATGTGGCCGATATTTGTCGTGAAAGGGCGCCGGAGAGAGCCGAGGGACAGGAAAGCAAGGATAATGGGCCAGCGGGTAATCTCCTTGTGGAGGGACGTCCGACCGAGGATTCTTCGTGCACGAAGACAGGAATATTTTCTCGGTGAGCAAAGTGCAACGGGATTTGCGCGAACCCAAAAGCGAACTCTCGTCTCTCTCGTGAATTTATCGAATTTTGCAAAAGGCACGTTGTTATAATTGAATGACACCGGCGCAAATGGAGTCCCGGGGGGAGGGAGGGGGGGGATTACTCCAGCATGCAAGATACGAGTCGCGAATGCCACGTCGTTGCTCCTGTTATTCCACCGTGCGTCCCCCGCCCCCACCTCCTTCCACCGCACAACCTGGAGAATCGCATCAAAGTAACGCAGCGACCACTTGAAAATCGTTTATCTCGGAGACTCGTTTGCTCGCTTTACACAGGCGGGAGGGGGTGGAAGCCGAGAGACACGGAGACCGATGAGACGACATCCACGAATAAAAGGAGAGAGGGATCATTGGGATGCTATGCGTGAAAAAGATCGATTCAACGCGTGCACGTACACGCGTAAAGACATTTCCTCGCACGTGCGCTCCGTCCCATCCACGTGGAAATTGACCAAGTTTCGCGGAAATTGCGCGACAATTTATGGCCGCCCCGTTTAACGCTATACCCCGTTATTGGAGGGTTCCTCTATTTTCTCTCTCTCTCTCTCTCTCTCTTTGCCTCGCAAACTCTTTCCCCGACTCGTTCCCATAAAAGGGTCACCAGTGATTCTCTCGTTAATCGTCGCGAAAACTCCGAAGGATTTTCGCCTTTGCGCGCGTTACAGAAGGTCCTCGACCCTCTCCTCTCTTCCACCCTCAAAGAGGACCATCGCGAATCATCGATATCGCATACACACACCCCCGCCCCATCCCCCGCGCGACACACCTATGCATTCACGTGTGTGCGCCACTTGAACTTGGCAAACGTTCGATCTCCATCGATGGGGTGCTGCGATGCTAGGGGAGAAACGCGCGTCTGTTTTGTTTACTGTCGAAGATTTATACCGCAATAACTCGGATGTTTTGCCCCGCGCACAGAATTACGAGGAATTCTAATAGAAGCATAAATTGAGTACAATATGCCAGGCGCGCAATGATGCAGTGCGCCTGCACGGATGCATCTTGAAACTAGGGTGACCATGGAAATGGGCTAAGTTTTCGGGGAAATAGCGGCGCCGATTTATAACCGGCAAGGGTTGCGCGCCCCGATCGTTTTCACTCATTTTCCGATTTCATTTCCGCGGTTATAAATCTCAGACGTTGTTAGCTTGCCGATCCGAACTGCGGCAACCGGATGAAAGGGTGTGGACGAGAAGAGAAGAGAAGAGAAGAGAAGGGAGGAAAGGGGAGGGGAACAGAGGGGGTTGGTTGGTGGTTACAATGAGTTCGAGAACTGTACTCGAGGAAATGAATCGTCAAGCGAGCCAATGGGACCCGGCGGAAACCGATAATTATAAGTCACCGTGAACCTGCTGTACCGACGGAACCGGGCCGGATTGTTCCGGGGGAGTTCGAGCTTAGCGAACCTCGCGAAACGCTGGCAAAGGATTAACCGCGGCTTCGTTCATGAATTCCGGCACGTCCGCGTCCCCAAAGGCGCCGGTGAATTATGCGAGGGGTTAAACGAGCTCGGTGGACCCGCTCGGTAAGATCGGGAGTGTCCGCCGGCACCGCTGCTCCGCTGACCAGAATGTCCTTGAGGCACCACGAGCCATCGATTCCTCGCAATTCGCTCCCGGTGAGTAATGGAGCTTTGAAATGGCCAGTAGTAAAAGACCACTTAAAAGTGTCCCATGGAACAATTGGCACGAACACTTGCGGAGTTGCTGGGTCGTCGTCGTCGTCGTCGTCGTCGTCGTCGTCGTCGTCGTCGCCGCCGCCGCTGTCGTCGTCCTCGTCGCTCGTTGAAAAAACTGATGTGGAGAGAGGGACGGCACGAGGGTGGAAAGTCAGGGGGAAATATACACGTTGCAGAGTGGATTGAAATAGATCCCTGAGTGCTATTGCTGGTAACTGCGCTCGCAGGAATATCGCGCTGAAATTCCAGTGGAAATAGTCATTACAGCACAGACTGATAAGCAAACAGCGGCCATCAGCTTCGGAGCTTTTCCTGACACACGTGCTACCGGTGTTTTCCACCCCCAGCTCACCCCCGACCAGCAAACACAACAACCATACGTCACTCGCTTCGTTTAGACGAGAGCCTACACTTCCGTCGGCCATATTTTTTAGTTTTCCGTTCGCCAGCGAAGAAATGTCACCGCACCCCCCACCCCCGCCCTCCTACCCGGATAATTAATCGTTGCCGCCACGCGTGACCGACGTCGATAAAACCCCGTGCTCGAAATGCCCCGAGTGCTCGGAAATAAGCGTGTTCGATTATCGTTACTCTTAGCACGTGACTTTCCAAGGAGAGCGTTTACCGGAACGGCACCGGAGAACGCAGTTTATTTCTCGCGGAGCAACCCCCGCGCGGACCTCTCTCCACCCCCCGACCCTCCGGACGATCGTCGAGCGAAAATAAATTTGATCCGGGTGCTCCCGTAATTTCCCCGTGCAATCGGTACGGGGACACGGGGGTAGGGCGCGCTGCTCTGCGGGAATTTCATCATCTTTCCTCGTTCAAGGTCATTGCGCGTGAACGACTGACTGTAAAGTCCTGGACGTCCCGACGTTTCTGCAGCAGCAGCAGCATTCTCGAGTACGCGCGCGTCTCCGACGTGACGATTGCACGACCTCGTTAACCGGAGATGAGCTGCGGAGGAATGTGACGCCCGGGCCCGCACCCTCGTTGTCCTCCTCGGCGATGACGTCACTCCCGAACGTCCTTCGTCGGCATCGCGGGGGGTAGATTCGTCGTCCCCGGGAAGTCTCGCTCTCGGGGTTTCGGGGTTGCCGGTCTGAATAAATTGGCAGTACGCCCGAAAGTTCTCCCTGGCAATAAGATAAACGCACGGCAACCAAACGCGGATAAGAAAGGGGAACGGCTGAATAATTGTTCAGCCCTTCGCCGTGGAAGTGGTTTCGGGAAAAATTCTGACGCCTTGGAAATGGCCGCTCTCCGGAGGAAGCCGGCAAACTTTTCCGGAAATTCCTGCCGGGCTACCCTTAACCAGATAAGGGTGCATTCCCGCGCGATACGGAAATTCGCCGAAGATAAAGCCGCCGCTGTTTTATCCGGGTAAGAGGACGGCGACAACCCCGGGCGCGCAACTTTTCCCGCCTCGAGTATCCGGAAACGGCGCGACGCGGAGGGCGTGACAAACGCGGACGGTTGCTGCATCCCCCGCCGGAAGTGGCCCCGGCGAAGCGTCGAACTTTCCTGCCGGGCGATTCCACTAACTTCCGCCTAGGAGGAATCGTTTAATCAACTTGACGACGACTTTCATAATTGTACTTTGCAACGGCACGCTGGGAGCTCGACAAAAATGGCTCGACACTTGTACAGAATCGCCGGCAGGACTCGAGAAAAATGCCGGGAAAACTTTTGGGTTGCGCAGTGAAAAAAGTGATAAGATCCGGGAAACCAGATACACTCCGGGAGAAATGAGGGGAGAGAGAGAGAGAGAGAGAGAACTGTAGTTTTATTATCAAGGGGGTGGTTTTCTCTGCCGGGTCGTAGGTAGACCCGCATCCTTCGCTGGAGGCCATATTGAATTTTAGTGTCCACTGGTAGTGGTGATAGCGGTGGTAGCAATGGAGGTGGTGGTAGTGGCAGTGGTACCGCAATGGGGGTTCCAGTACTTGCTGCCACTCTACCAGTTCCATTCCGCACCCCTATCTAAGTGGACCAATCGAGAATTCGAATTAAGGATCCTGCTAATTTAACGAGGTCGTCAATGAAACACACAGCTGGAATGAAACAGGCGACAAGTACTTGTGCATTTTATAGTCTTGATCCTCTCGCTAATACCCTGCCGTGCTTTTGGCTGCTGCGGTGGCGCGATTCTAATGGTTTAATTAACACCGGAACCGAATAATCCCCGGGTTCGGCCTTGCCTTGGTGTACGTCAGTGCGCGCCAGTGGCGTCGCCACCGCTATCGCTGCCGCCGCCGGTGCGTCCGTCTGACCCGTGTCTGACTTATTCCACTTCGATACGCTCCAACCCCACCCCGTAGCCTTCGTCCGCTCATTCTTTTGCGAAAACTCTCGCGTAACTTTGCGCGCTCGAGTATCTCAAGCGCCTCCACCAACCCCCTAATATTTTCCAGGAAACGTGTCCTTGAATACCGAAAGGGTAGCAGTAGTCGTCGAGTATATTCGACGCTACACCGTCCTCGAGTTACTCGGGGAAAGAAACGGAGGGTGGGAACTCGGTGACCGGTGATCGGACCGCTGCTTCGGGGAAACCTGGCAATTTTCCTGGAAGCTTTTCCGGGAAATTTCCGGAGATTTTTCAAAGTTCGCGCGACTCCGAAGAATAAGCGTGTTGCGGAGACGTGCTATTTTGGGATCACGGGTGAAAATTCCAAAAAGAGGTCGACGCGACAACGGTGACCTTTAACTCGGGGTGGTTTTACAAAGCGTTTGCAGGGGTTGCGACGAGAGGGCTGCCCACGCAGAGTTACACGAGCGACCTTTGCAGCTTCGTAGGATCCGCTCTCGCAATAAAACGTTCCCTCCTCGCGCACGCCAGTTGGCAGTTCGCGCCATTGAAGGCCAGTGGCCTTTGCCGGAACATCGGCGCTTAACGATCAACCCCACCGAGCGAACACGGACTCGCGCGATGTATCAATGAGCAACCCCTGGATCGAGGAACGCGTCGAGTCCCATCGAACCAACGCCAGATACGGAAATTCAACCTAATTCACCCCCGGAGAAAGCTTCTCCGCGTTCTTTTCCCCGGAGGAAAACTTGGTTGGCGATGGGGGTGAGGAAGACGGGCGCTCTGAAGGAAAGGCCGACGTCACTCGGAGATTCCGTTGAATGAAAATTTCCGGGGAAAAACGCCAAGTAAGCCAAGGGGAGCATCCTTGATATTCGCGCGAGCGTCATTCCCGCTTTAATTAATCGTTCGCCGAAGGGTAGTTGCGAGAATATGCAGGGTGCAAACGAACGGTTTGAATGAGACCTCGGAATACCGGATGCCCCGGTGTGTACCCAGAAAGTTATCTTGGTCATTAGAGGGGAAAACAATTGAACGCGATTAGTCGGGGTGGAGGAACCATCCGAGTCTTAATAGTTCCCGATGATCGATGCCTCCCCCACCCCCCCGGACCTTCTCCCACCCCCAGTCCTCTTTTTTAATCGACTCTGCTTATTTTTGGCGATCCTTTTGCCACACGGCTTGCAAGTCGTTTGCGTTCGCTACCCCCGCGGCCCAACCCTCGGCTCCAACCCCCTGCCCCGCTCGACTGAACTTCCTCCTTTTTTCTCGGGTTCGCGTCCTTTCAAGCTGACGCTAAAAAATCTACCCTGAAGGATCCGATATCCATCAGCGGATAGTGCAGATTTTCATTTTATCGGCCATTAATTTTGCGCAATATTCTTAATTAGCTACTTTCTTTATTTTCTTACGCTCCCCGGGAACTTGTTGAAAGTTTAACAGCTTGTTCGTAGCAAAGTGTAAACGTCTCTCGCAGAAATTTATAAACTTCGGCTTCGTTTCGGCGAGCTGCTTTCCTCCGTCGCCTTTTTTCTCCCTCGCCCCTTCCCTTCGCTTCCCGCTTGCTGCCCCTAGATTTTACTCCGTCCTTTTTTCACCCTTCGCGAGCTGGCTGGCCGAAGTTTCGGAGCTATGAAAATTTGAAGAAGCCGAAGGTCGTTAGCCGGACCGAGCGATCGACCGACCAATCGCTCGGCCAGTACACGCTCCGACGTCGAACTTGGACTTTTCCCACTTTCGCCAACTACCACACGGACGACGGTCCACCTACGCGCGCACACCTGCACCCCCCGGGCGATTTCAGATTTATTTCCCGCTAACGCTCCCCCGCTTGATTCACCGGCGAACTTTGCTGTCCGCTCCCCCAACTGACGCGGATTCCCTGACCGTCCGCGCGAAAACGGGGAAACTTTAAATACACAGATTTACCACTTTGTCAATCATCCCCCGACCCCGCCGTTCCCCGCGGACTCTTCCAACTGGCCGATCGCCGATGGGTTTTCCCTCCTCGGCCCTCCGTCTTCGGACGGGAACTTTCTTTTCCGTTCGATTCCCCGCTCGCCTTCGCTCCTCGTCCTCTCGCCAAATTCCCCCGGCGAATGGCACCGGAAATGGAGTTAACGGAGAAGCTGTAATTCTGCGAAACGACGCTCCAGAGAGGAGAGAAAGATTGGGGAGGGGCGGAGGAACGCTCGTCCTCGAGAATTTCGGCCGATCCACTTCCCCGGTGAAGGATCCAAATCATTTCCGGAAACACCGACGGTCTCACCCTCCTCCGTCTCGAGTACTCGAGAGGAATCCGGGCCGTGACGGAGCTAAATCCCGCTGATCCCCCCACCCCCACCCGGAAGTGGTAGAAGAATCAGTCGAGGGGGAGAGTTTCCGGTTCGCCGATTGTCGAATACTCGGCGCGAAATTGTGCGAGTCGAGTGACGCGACTGGTTGCAACTTCCGCGGATCGACCGCCACTTCCGGTCAGTCTCGACAATTTTCCCCCCCGCTGGCCACGGACTTCCGGCGCGGGAAGTCGCGCGAGTTCCAGACGCGATTGGGCGAAATTCCGAAGCTGCGAGCGAATTTTGGAGTTCGTTGCACGTGCCTTTGCCGGTGAACGTAGTCATCCCCATCCCAGCCCCACCCGCATCCGCATCCCCATCACCCACGCAGATCGGCACTCTTCACGCGGAAATATATTCGTCCTCGGTAGCTCCCATCCAATTTCCATGCAGGACCCTTCTCGGGGAATGTCGAGAAACGACGTTGGCGGCGCCATTGAAAGGTTAGCGACAAATCGGAGCCGATTGGCCGGGGCAAATTCTCCCGTCGAATTATCCCGCCCCCGCTCTCTCCCTCCTACCCTATTGTCGCCATTATCGCCAATCGAATCTTCCATTCACGAACATTTTGCCGCGTCTTCCTCGCGCGGGGTGCGAGGCCTTCGGCTGACTTCCGGTTCCTCCAGAGCTCTCTGGAACAACCCCCTTCCCCTCTCTTCAATTCCGAATCCTCGAGCCTTTCGGAATTTCCGTCGTTGCTCTGCCCGCAACGGCAGGAATTTCTCGATGACAGGCGCGACTCGTTTCTTCTTCGAGAACAAAACCACCCCCTTGAATTTTCAGAGCTTCTTCCACCCCACGCGCGATATGACGACTTCCGGAACAGTCGAAGAAACTAATTTTGGGGAGATGCGAAAAATTTAAGTGGGGGGGGGGGAGGGAGGCGGTTGGAAGGACGAGGGTATTAAAGACGAAGGATATATGCAATGGGAGAGGGGGGTGGAAATAATGGATAGGGAGAGGCACATATCGCGTGAAGCCGTGACTGGAAATTCCAGGAGGAAACGGCGTTGCGCGAGGAACTATGTGGCTCGAATAGTTGCATAAGTATGCTCGCGTCCGGCGTACTCGTGAAAACTGCCGCCGCTTACACAACTAATTTCCCTTGCATAAATCAGCCCCGGTGACCGATCGTTCCACCCTAACGCGAGCACAAAAGATCCTTCGACGTTATTCCTTAAGTGCGATATTTCTCCATCCTGAAACAACGAAACGTTTTCCGCAGTTTCGCGCCAATTTTCCCAGTGCGCGCGCATTACCCGTGAGATTTCCCAACCCGGGGGGTGAAGCCGGAGACGTACGAAGGGTGGGAAACACGGCCCTCGACTCGACCGTACCTTTTGGAATTTTAAGTGGAAGGAATTCACGATGGTTCATCCGAGAAGGGGTGGGTGGTGGTAGTAGCCTTGCGGTCTTTCCTATTTCCCACTAGAATCCACCCTCTCGAAGACTCTCCCCTACTAACCCCCGATGTCTCCGAGTCGGAAAATTCCCCCTTGCCGAGGAACATATCGAAAAAAGTGCTTTCTCCTTACGGAAAACGATAAATTTCCGAGGTTCCTCCGAGTTTTCCAGAAAGCCCCGCTGTTTCATCCCCCACCCCTCGGCTCCTCTACCTCGAAACCTATTGCCGTAAAATAGATTTCCTGCTCCAAAAGAGAGCGGTGCTCTTTCACGGGGAAATTAAATTGAGCGGCGTACGGCGACCGGAAGTCATCCACCCGGTTGTGCCCGCCATGAGGAGGAGGGGGTGGAGGATGATCGTTGACCTTTGCCCGAGAATCGCGCGCGGTCTCTTCCCCGATACTGTTTACTCGACATTTTTCTTTTTCCCCCGCTCGTTACGTAATAATCACGCGTACGGCATATTCCTCGGGAACTTGGAAAGCTTCCTCCATTATCTTATGTAAGGGGTTATTTTCCCTCGTGGTCGTACTCCACTTTTTCCGGGAAGTCTATTTTTAAGAAGGAACACGAGGAGTAACGTGTAGGGCCGTTTACTTAATCAGTGCATCGGCGTGCGGAAAATTACTCGGCATCCTGAAAGGGTGGGGGTGGACGAGGGTGTAAGTGCACGTCGTCTAGTCGACGTATACCAGTGGAGTATCGTCTGAAGGGCAGACGCGGTTAAGCGCTAAATCGATGCTCGCCACGTACGTTTCTCAAGATCAAATTGCAAGCTCGAAAGCTCGCGCCTGAGAAACTCACCCCCTAATTGCCGGCCTCGGAAACTTCGCATAAAGAAACATCCGCGCCTCGCATCACAGCTCCGGACTAATGAAAATTCTCGCGTTTGCATAATCCATCGATGAAAATTACAGCGTCCTTTAACCCCCCGCGTAAATACAGCCACTGCAATTAATAGTGGCCCTCGTTAAACTTCCATGGCAACTCTCCGGCGTTTCAATATAATCGAATCTTAATTATCCAAGGGATGGGGGCGGGGAGAAGCTCGATTAACAGAAGGGTTAATTATGCGAAAATTAATTACTCCGACGAATTGATTATTAGGACAATGAAACGGGTGTGGGTGTGGGCGTGGGCATGGGTGTGGATGTGTGTGTAAACAGTGGCACTTTCCTCCAGATGGAGCTCAGCGAAGTTTTTTCACCGTGGGAGTAAATCGGAGTAAAAAAAGCGGAGTAAAAGAAGAAAATCGCTGGAGATGGCGCGTGGGACTGACTTTGACTGGTTGTCACGATTGCGTAAAGCAAGAGGAACCGTCGATGGACGGTGCTAGGGAGTGCAAGAGAGTACCCTGGTCCACCCACGTAACGCTAATTTTAACTATCGCTTTGGTTCGCGGGGGAGGAACCGAAGGAAAATCCGTCGATCGATGAAACTAGAAAATGTGAAACCCGGAACCGGATGTGCCTGTCGTCGTCGTCGTCGTCGTGCAATATTGGTTATTAGATTAGCGATTACGCTAAATTCAACTGAATCGAAAAGGCAGCGGAGACGCGCTGAAAGAATAACAAAGATAGCGCTCCAATATCGCGAGACTAATTAATCTTGCTATTCCAGGTTTGTGTGCGCGCGTACAATATCAATTAGCTTCCACCGCGTTTTTTCAAGTTTTCTATCCGAAACGGTGAAAGGAGCTCGCGGCGCACGGACTAATTAATTCGCTTATTCTTCCTCTAATATCCGGCAAACCGTGAATCATCATCGTTCGAGAATGAAAGGTGGTGGCCCGCGCAAAATATTTTTCTCTCTCATTATTATCGAGCCACGGTTGCCTCTCTTCTAGCGGAAAGTAGCGTGGGGTACGCGTGGTCGGACCGACGTTGCACAATTATGAAATTCCACACCCTTTGTCGCGCGGTGAACTCTAAATGGAAAGTTAGACGCCGAGATTGCGGGCCCTCGAAAGAAAGAAGACGGAGATAGTTGGAGGTGCGGAGTGCGAGCAGGGGAGAGAGGGATAATTCTTGTCGCCGGACGCGAGTGGAGGGGGCGGGTGAGAAAAGAGAAAAAATCTCGATAAAATTAAGTATCGAATGTTGGGGTGCCGGAGGAGAATCCACCCCGGGATCGGGTTCACGACTGGAAAATAGAGTCCGGCGCAATAGACAACAGGCAGATATTGGAAATACGATCGTTCGTAGTGGCAGGGTATGGTTATGAGCACCGCAAGCTTGCGAAGATCACCCCGTAGATCATTTATGGTCGAATAACTCGACGGCGATGCGATTTAATAAAGTCGAATCGACTGTCGATATTCAACCGCCGCGAAACCACCGGTTGCCATTTCCCCGCGAAAACGCAAGCCGCGCGCCATCTCACCCCCTCCCCTCCAACCCTTGACCTTACCGAGCACTCGGGCTTGATAAAGCTCTTTGCCAAAGCTCATAATGAGCTTTAATCGAGTGTAACCAACGAAAGTATCATCAACGCTCCTATTGGGAATCAGCGAGAGCCTTCGCCTAACGAGAGCGGCTAGAAAAGAGGGGAGGGGGCATGAAAACCGCTTGGAACCGGAAGTTATTAGGAATTAAAATTCTTAATCGAACTCCAATTTGCACGGTCCTGGAAAGACCGAGAGATAACAATGGACAGTAGGAAGGAGGGGTGAAATAGAAGAGGAAGGAGAGGAACGGAAGTCGAGAAGTTGAGCGGGGAAGACGAGGACGGGGTGGTTGAATTCGTGGTGGCGATGGATGGAAACGGAGGAGATGGAACGAAACGAAACGAAACGAAACGAAACAAAAGAACGGGGATCTCCCCCGCCGAAGGGGGGTGGTCCCAGTCGCACGGAGATAAATTCATCCGGAAGTTCGCCGGGTTAAGGATGCTCATCCCCGACGAGCGAGGTTGGTCGGAAGTTCCCTGGAAAAAAGTTTGCAAGTGTCCGCGGTGAAAGCGAACGGAAAAGTGGGACGAGTCGCCAAAGCAATTGGGTGGTCGCAATTCGACGCCTATGCAAACGCGTAATGGGCGTCCGCCATTAATGTCAGCGCGTTCGTTCGTTTATTTAATCCAGATATCGCGCTGTTTACCCTCCCGGAGTTTCCATGGGAAAAGAAAGGCCACGATTGGATGGATCCCGTGAACGGAGAACACAGGAATTGCAAATGGAGGATGGCGCAAGTGGTGACTGGCGCAGGGAGAGACGGAGGGTGGCGATGATATCAGTGTGGTCGTTTGCTGCAAGCCGAGCATGTGTCGAGTGGTAACTGCTGCTGGGCTTTGACGAACGCGCTAATTTAGCCCGGGTATTCTGTTTATGTTGAATGTATGTGCTAGCTGGCTCGGGACTTGGTCAAATAGAACAGATTACCAGGAGGATTAATAGAAGGTAGACAGAGCTCGCTTTACCGAGAGGGGGTGGGGAGAGGGGTTGGAGGAAGGGTTGGGGTAATTTGGCCCCCCGTGCCAACTCACCGCCTCAGCTCTCTGCTACCTGCTCACCGCGGAATGCGAGAGGAAGAACCGGAGGAGCTCTCGACACCCCCTCCCTCCCGCCCCTTAAGAAGAATCCACCCTGACACCCCGGCCGAGGGGTTGCTTTTCCTCTGGAAAACGCGACCCTCTCACTTCGGCCCCCGCGCGTGGCGGAAATTCTTGCCGGGGTCTTGCCGATGTCTTGCCGATGTCTCTCCCTGCGCGCACGCGAGATTCACCCATGCGAGAGACCCTCACGAACGAACTACCCCCGACTCACCCCCCGCTGTAAACTGCAAGCCCTGCTGCAGCACGTGAATACACACTCCCGTGGAACAGTCGCTATTGATTGTCTCGACGTGAGAGGAATCTTCCGCGGCGACGTGCGTGCCGAATTCTAGATCGTGGATCATGGATCATGGATCATGGATCATGGGTCCTGGATCCGCCTACGACTCCGCTACGAGTACTCCAGTGGTAATAAAATATTAGTGAAGCTACTGCGAGGAGACACCTGCCGGTTTTAAGTGGTCCCACTTTAAGTGAATTAAATCGTCTACGTTCTCTGACTCCAGCCACCCCCTCTCGCTACTTCCGGTTGCCATTTGTAGATGCGACTCGTGGCTGGTCCTCGGTAGCGGGCGGGGGCGCGGGTGACGCGAACTCTGGGTCATCGGGTCGAGCTACTCGACTCTGCTCGTGCCCTGGCCACGCTCCACGGAGGGGTCGAAGGGGTGGTATGGAATTTGTCATATTTACCCGCACGTCCTGCGTCATCCTTACGCAAAATCCTGCCATCCGCAAACAACGTCCGATACTTCCGGTGGGAACCTCCTCGTCCGGTATTTCAATATTTGCGGCATTCCCTCGGTAAACCTTCCGCGGTCCGGTTCCCCTCCCCGCCACACGATCAATTCTTATCTCTTCCCGATCGACGCAACTCGTCAAACTACCCCCGTCGAAATCTCACCCCTCTCCGTTGTACGAATCCCCCGATCTCTCGTACATTCGTGCGCTCGAGCGTGTTTTTTCTCTCTTCTGTTTCCCTTTTTTCCTCGGAGAACCACTACTGGCCGAAAAATAACGCTATGGAGCACTCGCGAGATCTTGTCGAATGTTGCGCATTTCGATGCTGGACGTCAATTGAACGCGCTTGCGCTTTTTTCTGTTGCAGAGCTTGCGAAACTCGTTGATCGGCAACACGACGGACGCCTGCGAAACGCGTGACCCGTGCCAACATGGCGGCATTTGCATTTCGACGGACAGCGGGCCAATTTGCGAGTGCAGGACCGGCGACTACGAAGGGGCTTTCTGCGAAAAAGGTAAGTGACCTCCCCCTATACCCCGCTTCTTCTCCGTTACAGAAACTCCGCTGTTCTCGACAGTTTCTCTCTGTCGCGACCGTGATGTCCCTCGTCTCTTCTGTGTTTTTTTTTTCTCTCTTTTTCGTCGTCTATGTTTTTCTTGGAATTCCTCCACTCTCGCTTTGCCCGTTCCATGGATTTTCTGGCTCGAAAAAAAAAAAAGAAAAAGATAAGAAAAAAAGCAAAAAGAAAAGCAAAATCGTTCGTTCGTCGCACGAACGGAATCGTCGCGACGCGCAATAACGATAATTACGATCGATTTGCCCGATTTTGCAGGCGTCGAATAACATTAGCATCCGGCAGCGCTATAATTCAGCCAGTTAGTTCGCGGCATGAAATTTATTAACGCGAATGACAAACGATAATGCCACAAAAGGTGGCGCGCGAACTACTGATTACGCGTATCTATTAGTTTGAGTGCGTGCCGCCGCTACGCCAGAGAATTAGACGCGAGAATTGCGCGATAGCGTTATAATATTTGAGTGCGGGGGATCCCCCGTTCATTTATCGAATAGCGGATGATCGTCGACGAGTCTCCCGCTGCAAAATCCACCCCGAGTGACGAACTTCGCAGAGCGTCGGGATTCCCTCGGGAGTACGTTCGCCGGTTGTTTTCGACGAAAATTTCAAAGGTACCGAAACGCTTTTACCTTCGAGCTTTGAGGAAAAATCTGGAGATTCCCAAAAATTCCTCACTGAGCTCCCGGGATCTCAAGGGTTGAGGATGGTAAATGAACGAAATAAGAGCTACGGGGTGTTGTACAGGTGTGCGTGTACGTGTGCGTACGTGTGTTTTACGAAAAATTGCTAGTCGACGCACGAGGGAGAGGGAGAGAGAGAGTGAGAGAGAGAAGGATGGTCGAAAAGTCAAGTCGTGGCTCAAAAGGAAAAAGAAGCTTTTCACAGCATAGATTGCAATTAGCCCGAATTCCTGTGCCTGCAGTTAAATGACAACTCGCAAAGAGCCGTGGTATTAGTACGTACGAGGGTAAGTACCGGTTCACCTGAGCCATGGGTTTTACGGACCGCCCTAGTAAATCGCAATTAAACTAAATCCTCGACGTTACTTATCCTACCACAAAAAACGCACACACGGACAAAATTTCTCTCCCGCGAAAAATTCCAGGGGAAATTTTTATCGTGTTTACGAATTCCCACTTCAGCTCGGATTAAAGGCTTGAAAAACTCACCGTGTAATTACGTACTTGGCAAATCGTCACGTCGGTCCTCCCGTGCGTGCGTGCGTGCGTGCGGGCGCGCGTGTTTGCGTGTATTTACAATTAGTTACATCGACGAGAATAAATGCGCTTGTTGGGACCAAGTCGACTGCAATTAAGTAAGTGGCGACAAGTCAATAACCGGCGAAGGTCGTTTCTAATTTCCTTCGTCCGCGTTTTACATTGGAATGCAATTGCGTAACGATACTTAATTAGCGGCAAGTTCAAAGGGCGCCGCCGCCGCCTCTAACGTTTCTAGCGGGTGGCCGGTGACCCTTTCATATCGCTTTTTCCACGGACGTGTGGTAACAATGCTGCTCGGTTCGCAATTAATCTCTTCGTGCCGATGGAAATCGACGAAATAGATTTTAGCCAACGGGACCGTGCACAGTTTCAACCGTTTCGACGATAAAGAACCACTTTCAAATACGTCTGCGTACGTGAAAGCAATACTCGATAACTCCTACTGCAAAGGATGAACTTATAAAAGTAATGGAAATTTATAAATATATAGAGGCGGGCGCTCGAGTTTCGAAGGGAGGAAATGGAGAAAGGGGAAATAAAGGAATGAGAATCGAATTAAATTACTGGCTAATACGACGAGGATGAATCTAATACATTTTATGATCACGTTTTACGCTCCGAAGTAATAAACTAGTAATATATATTGTATTTTTATATATATATATATACATGCAATCTGAAGGAACTTTAGAAATATCTGCCAGTGTGCGAATGCAAATGCGTGAAATATGAAAAGTTATCGATATGGAGCTTGCGATAGATACATGTGCACTCATAGGTGCGCGCATATTGATTCGAAAGAAATTATTCGAGTAATGTGGAAAATTAAGAAAAAAGTATAATCGTAATCGTGTCGCATATCGCGTTGTTTATCCGTTTTCTTGTTGATTCCAGTAGGCTCTAACGAATGTACTATAAATGCATGATAATGAAAAGAAATTAAATTTTAATAAGCGGCATAAAATATTTATGATATGAATTTGCCTACTGATTTTAAATAGTAATTCCTTTTTTTTTTGTAGTAAACTCTCCGTTTAGCATTCCTGAAAAGATTAACAAGAATTATATTTTAACTACCAAACATTTAGAAGATAAACCAGTTTAAAAATGATCGGCTTTTCCTATGCATATATGGGAAATATTCATAAATAACGATTTGAATATGAAACATTGAAAAATATTACATCCACCGTAAAATAAGAGAGAAAAACAAGAAACAGTACAAATACAAGGGGGAACAATCGCAATAAAAGTTAGAAGAGGAGGTAGCGAGTAAAAAGGGGGAAAAACAGAGATTTTTTTTTTATTAAAACAAGAAAGATAATCACGAGATAATGATAAGACCGAAATGTAAATTTTCTTTGAAAAATAGCAAACGAAATAAAACCTGATGCAGCTGTTTTTAAATTATTAAAAAAAATATTGTAAAGATAAAAGATGAATGTGGTGCATGTAGTATTGAGATATGTATACATATTAAGTAGAAATATAAAGCAACTTCATAAAATAGCAAAAACGTATACATAGACATGTACGAGTGAGAGAGAATAAATGAGAAAATAAAATATAAGTGGAAAGAAAGATCAAAGTGGCTGAAGAATATGTACAGTATTTGCAATTTATAACTCGAATACAGAAACGGACAAAGAATGAATTGGACGGTGAAATTAATGGTAATAAGGTACAAAGAATTTTCATTTTAATGAGATAGGTGATAACATGAAAAAGACACAATTAAAAAAAAGCTAAAAATTCACCTTGAAGAAACGAAATTAAAAGTTAAATTCTATACTATACGGGGTAACGTGAGAAAAACGTAAATAAATTATTATTATGTACGGATATGTAAAACGTATATAAGATAATAGAGAGACGACTATCGAAAACTCGAGTAAGAAAAGCATCGTAGAAACTGGAGAGTAACGAAGTGAATAATTTTCATTTTATAGTAGTGTTATGAAAATTTTAAATGAAAGGAGAGAAAGAAAAGAGAGATTTAGGGAAGAGAATTATGAAAAACTGAAGGCCGAGAGTGAAGAATAGAGATCTAATAAAATTGATGAAAATTGGATTTTATTGAAGAAATCATGAATAAGATTAAAAAAGTGAAAGAACATTTTAAACGAAATAATAAGAGGGGTGGATATAATAAAATCAAAGCGAACAAAATAATAACTATATATAAATAGTGTACCAGAATCCATAAATATTCATTTTCAGGTAACTATATGATATTTGGTTGTATCGGCATTAAGAGTTACAGAGGATCATTTTTACAACATTTATTAAAAATCGGTTTGAAGTGTAGATATAAAAAATACATGGTTTGGAAAAAACAAATACTGGTATATTTCGCTATAAAGATATATCTATCTGGTGCGTTAAATAATATCAATAGACTATTATATAGATGTTTTCGTATTATTACTAGCGCATCGCATTCAAATCAATAAATTTAGCTTCATTATACTTTTAAAATAAAATACTGCAATATTAGAAGAGAGATGGATAGAGAGCGAGTGAGAAAGGATAAATAAATATTTAATCTATAAAGTGATTGGTCGTCATCCGCAATGAATAATTTCATAAATAATGAAGGGTTTAATGTGTCTTAAATAATTTCCAAGATGATCTATTATATTGTTTTTATTATACCATTATCTATTAATCGTTAGTTATCTTTTTAATTTAATTATACCTTCATTTCGCAGCGAGTAGAAGGTGCCACGCCAACTAGTAAGAAGAGAAGGATTTTTACTTTTCTATGGTAATTAAAATTCCTAATCATCGTACTTTTAATTATGAGTAGATTTATTAAACCTCGAGTTATGAAAAAAGAAATAAGTTATTACTGCTTTACGGAAGTTTAAAAAAGTGATATTTCGTAGTAATTTTAAAAACAATTCTTCCCGCGTAATTAAATATAGATAATACGTGTAAATATTAAATTTTAATTTTAATCAATTATTTTAATCTTCCTGTGCGTGGGAACTTGATGACTCTCTTCCGTCACTCGTATTTGTCGATTGATTTCACTCTATTTATTTTCCCTCTTCCCAATGAAACTGCAAATATAGTGAAATAGCAATAACATTAACGCGAATCATTTTGATTCATTCAAGTTAAACGAAAGACGTAAAAGAGGAATCGAAAGTATCGATCGTTGAATATCAAAATCTGTCTCATTAAAGAACTCCTCTACCGAAGCGTGCTATTTTCAAAGAGGCCAAGTTCGAAGCTAATAAAAGTAAAGAAGAAAACGAAAACACAATGAAAGAGATAAAGTAAATGAAAAACTAGTAGTTAAAATTCAAGACACGCGAGAGGTATCGGTATGGATAAATTATACTACAGTTCGCGTGCGGGGGTAAGCAGGTCTTCGTATCTCATTAGCTTAAAAATCGAGCAGTCTCTCTGGATCTCTCTGGAGATCTCACTCTTCCTCTCTCTCTCTCTCTCTCTCTCTCTCTCCCAAGCAAGCACGCTGTCCCATCGAGAAACTTTCGCAATAACGAATAATTGCACAAGCGATCGTGTCGATAAGTTTAAATTTGATATCAGCCGATACTACTTCCATTATAACGATCCTTCTCCAAACAAAGAACCGTGGAAATAAAGTAATTTATCGAGAGTTTCTTTCGGCCGGTTGAATTGGTTTGAAAAAAAATTCACTGGTTCTTTCATTGTTATTTTAGCCGGGCGCGTTTCCCCTCTGTGGAAAATCGTTGATAGAGCCTATAAAGCAAGCGATGCATCGTCCGAATATCAATCGTATAACCCAGATCAAGAGGATTTGTTTTAAAGCGCTATTCCTCGGGAATAATATTCCGGTTACGTCTTTTTTCTCTCCACTGAGCTGCTCATACAAAATGCATAAGACGTACGTACGTACGTACCTACCTACCTACCTACCTACCTACCTACCTACATACCTACGTACGTAGGTAAGCGCGGGTTAGGGAAGAGGGTGGCGCTTTGGAAGAGGGGGTGGGTAGGACCGATCCTCACAAATAAAGGCTTCGATTTTCGATGAGCGCTACTTCAAAGCGAATACCCAGCCGCTTTTAAAAGGTACGCGAAACAATTTCACTTTAATTCCGCTCGCGACCGTTAACAGCTTTTTCCGGGGGGTGCTCGACTTCTTTGTGATGCCGGTTGATACCTATATATATGTATGTGTGTATATATATATATATATCCGGCGACTGTTGCATGTGATATAATGTAATTTCGTCGCGCCTTAATGAGGCCACCGTGCCAGAAAGAAAACCAGACGCCGAGAAGGCCGTTCTCATTATTCGCGGAAAGCGAGAAACTCTTGTTGCTCCTTTGGGGGGGTAGTCTCTCGCTCGATAGACCGATGATTAAATAAGAATCTTCCCGAGGAGCCCGAAGCTTTAGGGGTGAGTTGTAGGTTCGATCCCGTGGAAAACTCTCGAGAAGTCTCGGAACGAATCGCAATATTCCACTTCTATCGAGAGACTGCGGTTGGACAATTTTGGCTGTTTGCGGAATGAAGCCCCGAGCTTTCCCCCCTCCCTCTCTTCTTGAACGAGGGTGGAACGGACGTACTTGTTTACCGTACAAATTTATACCGAAAGTAATGAGAAACGATGGCTCGAACGATCGAGGGGTGGAAAGACTCGCGAGAATCCGATGGCAATTGCGCGTCTAAGGAGTATAACCATATGATTTCTCAGACCCGCGAGTTGGAAAGTTGGAACGTGGGAAAGGAGAAGGGAAGCGTGGGAGGGAGGGGGGTAGAATACAAGTCGAGAAGCTTCTGATAGATACGCAGTTTGCGAGAAACAGATTAACGGGGGTAGAAATTATTTTCCGAGCAGGCGTTTATGAGGTCCTTTGTACCGGCGAGTAGATTACGCGGCTAGCACGGACAGGAAGTTAAAGCGGCGAGGTAAGAACGAAATGAGAGCGGATCGTAAGAAGTTTGAGCGAACTTGAATTTTAATTAGCAGTTCTTACCGGAAGGCTGAGAGAATCTATTTTTTTCCGAGTTTCCCGGCGAAAGAGCGGTCCGCCCGGAGGCTCGAGGGGTGGAAGGGAGAAGGACCAAGAAAAACGGGGAGGATTAGCGAAAAGTCTTTCCTTCCGGCTAATGAGGTTTAAGTTGACGTTAAAGGCTGCTCCAGGGCACGTGATCTCAAGGACGAGAAAGAATCGCAACAAAGTCAGTGGCAGACCTTGCGCGGCCGGCCGGCCGGCCAAACTTATCGCGGGGGATAGTAATCGACGCCGCCATTTTACTCCAGTGGTGTTTCAGCGTCATCGATCACCCACGCACGCTTGCACACTCCGGTACATAATCGGTCAGCAGGGTCAACCTGACAATATTAATTAACTATTCCGGTGATACGCCACCGCCGCACCACCCTCTCACCCTCTATTCACCCTCTTACTCCACGACCGGAACTCCAAGGACCTTGTCGCGGCGACCTTGAGCCTTAACCGGCTGTCGCAACGCGAAAGTTCCTCGAAAGGAAAATGCGAGTAACGAAAATCAAAGGAAAAGTACGCGATGTCTGCACCCGCGCGCGCGCGTGTGTGTATTTCGTTTGAAAACACGTCATCCCCCGTGGTAAATCGATGGGGCGAAATTCCATTTGATCGTCGATGTTCCAGACTGATGGGGGGAGGGGAGGGAGTATCATCGATCTATCTCGATCTTTGGGAATGCCGCGCGAGGATTAATCAGTCTCTGAGGTAACTCCACCCCCTCCGTTCGGTTTCGCAGCTCGACTAACAATCGTAAAAGCTCCTTTGAAAGGAAATGCGCGTTTCCAGGGGGAATCAGCAAAGTTGGCGCAATCCGCGTACGCTCGCTCGCTCGCGAAGCAACAGATCAATTCCGCGCGGATTCACCGAGCCCCTCGCTATTTGTATTCTTACGCGAATTATTCGCGACGGCGCGGCGCGGGAGGGGTGTGTCGAAACCGGGAAAACGAGGATTTGCAAGCTCCGCTTTTGCGAGCTTTGTCGGTCGAGTGGATCGTTAGGAAATTTATGGCGATCGCGAGAAAGGTGATCTGGGTGAATGTAAACTCAATTTGGAGGGACGCAATTGCCGGTTGGTCGGCCGACCAACCGACCGACCGGCCGCCGCTGAAAGAGAAGGGGTGGTTGTGGAGTAGGTTCGAATTGCGAGGAATGTAAATGGTAGGAAAATTTCAGGGATGCAGTCCGGATCGGGCCGGCCCAGGTGGGCTCGACTCGGCTCAAATCGGCTCGTATCGCACCGGAGAATGCGAACATCGGCCTTGCCACTATTGCGTGGGGGTGGCTAACCACGCGAGACTGTTGATTGTTGACCCACTTCTCCCCGTTCTGCCGGCTCCTCGACCACGTGACCGATAATTCAACCTACAACTCGCTACTTTTTCACGCGAGCTTTTTCAACCCCGCCGTCCACTCCCGCGTCGCACTTTTTCCCCTCCCCCTCTGCCTTTTTTCCTCCCTCGCCAGGGGGTAAACCGACTCGGCCCCTAGTACGCGCTATTATTTATCGTCCTATTAATAACATCTGTATTAATGTATTCATTAGGTATTTATTGAATTATTTTCCAACTAAAACAACATAATGGATAATATGCAATATGCAAATGCTAAATTAAACTGGCCTTGCGGATATTAAGCGAGCGCCGCAGCGTGCAAATTAAATGCAAATTATAAATAAGTTCGCGGGGTTGGGGGCTAACGTAAAAATTCCCCCGGCGAATCGATAACGCGACGGATTACGATTTTCAACGGACACCCCGCCCTCTCCGGCTCCCGCCGCAGCCCATGAGAGAGCCTTAAAAATTTACCTCCAGCCAGCGGCGAATGGCGTCGTTTCCATTTCTACGTCGTACAATTTGCCGCGTGCCGCGATAAGGACGGAGATAAAATATTCCTACGACAGTGGATAACGCGCTAATTTCCCGGACACACGGATCGTGTACGGTCCGCTATACCGGGAGGGAGAGGGGGGAAATGCAAATTCTCATAGAACTTTTTACTCGCTTCATTTAGGCTGGCCGTTCGGTTCGGTCCGGCTGCCACACCGTCGACGTCGCCGCATTGAAACGAGTTCGCACCCCCCCCCCCTCCCCACCTCCTCCCAGAAGCTTTAATAATGGAGGCCAGAGAAACTTCATAGGACGAGGATGAGAATAAATCTGAATTATTTGAAACGGGGCAGCGCCATGTTGAAAATGTCGGCACCGCAATGCGAACGGGGCAGGCTGAAAACTGGCGATTTGCCAACGGGCCACGAAAAAGCTGTTGATCGTTGACCCAGTTTCCGGGCTGGCGTGTGCGTGCGTGTGCTCCCTCCACGAGTGCGAGCGCAGAGCTCGAATGCTTTCTTCTAATTCAGTTAACAGGGGCCGTGCTGATAACGGGTGAAAAACGCTGCCTTCGATATCTCCTATCGGGATCTACGGGAGCATCCGTTAGGGAAAGGACGAAATCCCCGCGATTACGACACGGCCCCGCGCGAGAATGCAGATTGTCCTCGATCCACTTAGTTGGAAAATTGCCGGAGGGACTCCCTACCTTCCCCCCGCCCCCTCTTCCTACAAACTGTACAAAGATTGCGGAAAAGATGGCGGCAATCGCCGCTCGTTTCCCCTCTGGAATGTCGCGATATCGAATCAGTAGTTTCGATCAATCAGTGGTCAGACCCGTCGCGGCGAAGCGGGGGAAACGCGCTGCGTCCGTATCGACGGCGATCCCGTCACGGGTGCAAGAAACCGCGCAAGAAAATCGATTTTCAGTGGTTACGATCGATCATTAGTCAGACCGGGCGAGGAAACAAGAAAATATCTAATATCTATCCACTGGTCTCCCCTCGATGACAAGTCAATTATCATTTACAAGCGTTCGACCCTCGGGGAAGGGGCGAAGGGTCCCGCTCGCTCCCCAAGTCAACCCCGTATGGCGGCTTATGATTCACTCGTGCCACCCGGCTAAATTAATAAGAAAACTCGTCCGACTATTCCCGTGAAAGTGGAACGACAGTAGGATTGGGCCGACGTCGAAAACGCGTGGCACGTGGTTTGGAGAATCGCAGGCTTTTTCGAACGATTCTCTCGGGGCTCGTTGCAGGACTCGCGCGAATCGTCTCCCCTCTCTTCAAACCTTATTTTGCCCCTTCTTCCACCCCTTACCCTCCGCTACCCAGGTGCAACCCCTCGCTTCGCCACGTCAGGTCAGCACGCGCCGCGCACTTTTACGAGCGAAACTGCGCTCAAGCGGATTATTGTTTTCACTGGAACCACCCCCGCACGGGATTCCGAGAACGAAAGGTGAGAATCTCGCGAAACGATTACGTGGCGTTTGACTGAACATGAATGGGGGGATTCTTGGAAGCAATTTGCAATTTGCACCTTGCCATTTGCCGCGTTATCGATTCGCTAGCGAGTTTTTATTGAGGATAATTTCACACTCTCTCTTCGACAGAAAGAGAGAGAGAGAGAGAGAGAGAGAGAGAGAGGAAAAGAAAGATTATTATTGGAATCCGTGTCTTTCCTCTCTCCGTTTTCGTTGTTCCTCGAGCACAATTGTCGCTTATCCACCAGGATTCTCCTAATTTGTTCCGCTAAGGATTTTTATAACGTTTAATCCAGAGAGACCCTCAATCCTTTTTTTAATAGATTTCTTTACTGTTTTCAGCCATGAACATTCGTTCCACGTACAATTTCTCAAAATAGAATTTTTAAAGTTTCATTTTCACGTTAAGTACGGCGCATCCAATTTTCAGGGAATGCACTCTCCTAACCACACCGTGGCCGTAAAACGGACTTAAGCCGAAACAAGACTTTCGGTGCAACCCCCTGTCACCCCTCCCCTCTCCTCCCAGTTTCTTTTTTCCCCGTTCCATTCGCCAGGCACAAGGACAAGCGTGGTTGAGTTTCTTACTTTCCTGCTCTTTCTTTTCTGTTTCGGCGTAGAAGCGTGGAGCACGATGCTGCCTACGGCGAGCGCTGGCAATTACTGGGCGTGGGATTACAGTGAGTCTCGCTAATTACTAATCTTACCCTAACGCAATAATGCAGAACAGCAGCTTAGGTAGAAAGCAAGGTAGTCCCCTTATTAGCCTCAGCTCCGGTAAATATAGCGATACTCGTCTGTGTCCGCCATCTTTGACCTGTATCACTCGCAACCCTCCTCCTCCACTCAACGATTTATTTCAGAGAGCGATCGAAAACCCCGGAGAATCTGGAAAAAAATCGATCGCTCCCTCTCGTACGACTCTCGTGACCTATTTTTACACAACTGGCACAACTCTCGACTCCTTTTTAGTCTATGTAGAAACGTAGAAGGTGTGTAAAGTAAAGCATTGGATGTCGTAGAGCCGATAGATGTGCTTCGAGCGATTAATTAATCATCGCTCGATAAGCTTCTGCAAACTGAATTAGCATCGCCAGTAGACGCTAAAATGATTAGAATTCGTCGAAATTTTTCTCCGTTAAAAAACAATGGCGCCGTTCATCGGGCAAACATTGCGATCTAACGTAAACGGTGTATTTAATTAATTTTAGTCGATTGTTACAGAGCTCTGGCCCGAGGTAAAAAAGTTTCCATTTCATTCTAGTGGAGGATATCAATAATAATCGCCAATAATCGCCAATAAAGTAGTTTCGTATTTCTGTATTATTGATGAAGGTAGCTCGATGTGGTTTCTGGAACGGTTCAATTAACTACCCCCCGGGCGGAGAGGAAAAATGGCGAAGACCCTTTATTTCAGACCCCGCCGCATTATCGTCCGTCCATTCTTGAATGGGTTAAACGGCCGATGGATCTCAAGGCCGTTCATCGATGGAAGATCCCAGGGTTTGCGCGAACTTTCAGCTGAAATCCCTGCAAAAATTAAAAGCGAGAGCGCGCAACCCCCGAGCATCGGTGGTGCGCCCGATCAGGACATTTTCGTCGAAGACCCACTCGAACAAGGGGTTGGGAGGGAAGGGGTTGTTTTGGACCTCGATTAATCGAGATTACAAGGAGGATGCACTGCGAAACAATATCCGTGAGTTTCTTGCCGGGGTGCGACCATAACTCGGAGAAATCCCTCGGTGGAATCAATCGTCGGAACAGGCGAAGCCTTGTTTCCGTCGCCGACGAAATTTCCTCGCCCCGAGAATGAAAAGACGAGCGGAAGATGGACGGGGGATGGAGAGAGTCCGATAAAAAAGGATAGACCGCGCACGCCGCGGGGGGGGGGAGGGGGTGGCAACCCGGCCATGCAGCGTAACAGTGTTCTGGCACGAAGCCACTTCCGGAAAAACAAAACTAACGGCTGCAGTGCTCCGACGCCTAGTCCGTTAAACGATTAAATCATCCCTTTTTTTCCGAAGGAATCCTCTCCCCAATTGTTTCCCGGTTAATTCAACGAGATCTCCAGGGTGAAAAAAGTTTTCATTTACGGGGGATCATCGCAGTTATTAAAAAAGGGGAAGCAGCGTTTGGGGCTTCGAAACGAAAGCTGGCCCGGTGCAGATGGTAGCACTTGCGCCGAGCACTGGACAAAAAATGGCAGTATAGGCGTGTTGTAGGAGGGTGGTGCTCGGGTGGGGAGGGGCGGGGGCCAAAGTTTCTAGAACGTAATATTCTCCTTGCGCAGGATTTATGCCGCGGCAGGAACGTAGATTACAAGCGCTCGTTTTGTTGCTACGTTAACGCGTGTCAGACTGCGAGAGATCGCTAATTAAGTTTTTTCCCCCACCCTCCCGAGACTGGCGCAAGTCTCCCCTAATAAGATTCGCACGGCTCATTTCGCTCGATAGATCCTTCCTTCCGCGGGGGTGATTCTCCCTCTCGGAACACCCTTTCTCGAAAGGAACCCTACCTTTCACTCGAGGCTCTCCAGAATGACACGTTCCACGAGCGTTTTCCCAGAGGTTTCACCGGAATTTCACCCCCTCCCGCTGACTCGCGCAAAAATATTACCGACTCTCTCTCTCTCTCTCTCTCTCTGTCTCTCCTGACACTGACTTTGACGAGACGCCACCACTGTGAAGTTGCCAATGTCTTTATCAGCATTTAAAGAAGAACGAGATCGAGGTTCGTTCGACTGAATATTTTCAACTGTTTTCGACGAGGGTGGTGTCTCAAGGCCGATTGGACGATCGGTTGATCCGGTCTCGAGGTTTTCGGTGAGTTGCCCCGGAGATTCTTCGTCGGATTTGCGGCGGAGAATCTCGATCGACGTAGCATTACGAGACATTAGCAGCATTCGGCGTGCGGGCCGAACGCATCGCACCCCCTGGCGCTCGCTAGTTATGCAAATTAGCGTGCAAATACCGTCGGCGCGGAACTGCCATTGATATCAAGGACCCCCAGTCAAGTTTACATCGGCATCGCGCTCTGTTTACTCCCCGTGTACACTCGGATTTATGGCAATTGCCGAATTAGGTGGGGGAGCTGACGGAGGGGTTGCCGGGGGTGGTGGCGGCAGCAGATTCTGGGAAAACTGGTCGTTTCGTCAGATCCCCGTCCCGCCCCTCCCCCCTCTCTCGAGGCAGTTTAGATTGCGCGGAATTCGAGGCCGCAGCAGGAGAAGCCTGGCACCGAATTCTACCGGAAGTGCCTGTCGCTCCGGAGACTCTCCGAAAGTTTTCCCGGCAACTTCGAGTCGCCCGCTCGAACGCAAGTGGAAAAGGTCATTTCTAGCTGGACGTTTCCTCGGAAACTTAATTCCCCGCTGATGGAAGCATCGGCTCGCGGAATCTTCCGAAGAAATGTCGAGCATACATCTGGACGCTCTTCCCGAAGAACTGGGATGCTCGTGAACTTCCGGAGGGTGGAGGGGGAGGGGGAGGATCGAGCCACGAACGATTTTTCGTCGGTCGATAGCGCGGAGCTCCGACGCGTCTCGATTATCGTTATCGGCGTTGACGATGTCACGGGAACGTGCACCAGCGTCCTCGGTCACCCCCCAACACCCCCAATGGCGAAAACCACCCTTCCGAGAATTCTCGCGAGGTCCGTCGAGGGGAAGAGCGCGGGAATCGAGTTCCAATCGATCTTCCTCGGCGATTTCCGGAAAATCGCGAGAAAATCTCCTTTCACCCCCTTTCTTCGATTTCCTCGCAATGTCCTAGCGATATCTGCGGAACGTCACTCGGCCGGGCATCGGGAGGTCGTCTCTCCTGGGGAACCGAAGGGAATTCCCTGTCAGTGACTGCGCAGCACGTGCGAATTCCCGCGGGTCTGCGCTGTGTTATGCGAGGCGCGGGACTGCGGGGAGCGGTCGCACAACCGGGGATCGACCTAATACCCGAGAGTTTCGCATTGGTCCTGCGGTGGACGGTTTTCAGTCGATACATACGCCAGATTACAAGGACCCCGTGTACTTCCGTCGGCAACATTGCTACGAGCTTCTTGCATTTCTTGCCGCCTCGGCCGAACCACCCTTGTTGCACCCCATCCCTTTCCCTCGTCGTCTTCCACATCCCCCATCCCCCTGAGTGGTTCCCGGAACTTTCGACGGGACCGGACAACCACCGCGCAATTGTCGCCACCCTTCGGAATTGGCTGATCGAAATAACGCGCGAATATCGTTAAGGGTGGTTGATCCTCGCGTGCGTACCTGGTACCCTGACATTTCAAACTGGCCAATCGACTTTATTCGACCTTACCCGTGTGGGATTCATCCGCGAAAATTGCGTCCGCGGACTGTAAGTCATTTTCCGCCCGAGTTTCCACCCCCTGTCTGTAACGCGAATATCGACCAGGTTTTCCCATTAGCCGCGCTCGCGAGAACCACCCCTTCACGGGGTACGAGGCTGATCGCCGAGTCGGCGGAATAGAAGGAAAAAATTTGCAGAGCGGCCGAAACGGAGAGTAGAGGGAGTCGGCGAAGGGGGTGGGATGCTTCAACAAAAGTCTTTGACTGGTTTGGTAGGGGGTAGGGGGTTGGCGTTTCTCTCCCTTAGACCGTAGCCACCAATAAAGAGATCTGTGTCGTATAGTTTTCGAAATGGCCACTATCGAATTTGCGAGGGGTGTTCTCTGGCTGAATTCCGGGGTTGTGGCTCTCCACCCCCTGCCGCGGAATTCTAATGGCGGTGGTGGCCCATAGTGATCGTGAGAAATAGGAAGGGGTGGGACCGGGTAACCAAAGTAAATGACGATCAACGCAGGATCGCCGGTACTTTTAGGGTGAGAGGGTGGGACGGGAGGGAGAAAGAAGGAGAAATGGCGAACGTATTGCCGTGGGCGTATCGCGGAGAATTGAGAATGGGCCATTCGAGATAGTGCCAGTAGCAAACGGCATTTGCGTTATCGCTGGTCCTTCCGGTGCTGGTAGTTGTTATCACTCGCCTCGAGAACTCACTGTTTGCCCTCTTTGCATCTTACGACGTTCCTACCACCAGCCACACGTAACATTAGGAATTCACGCGTGTCTCCATTTACATAGCAGCTTGGCAGGTTCCGGAAAAACACACGATTTCCGGAAACTCCTATCTTCCCCCAGCTGCTACGACCTTGAACGACTCGAGAAAATCTAACGGTGCGCACTGAAAATGCTTTCAAAATTTTCTCTCGAAAGCAACAAGAGAGGATAAGAGAGAGAGAGAGAGAGAGAGAGAGAGAGAGGGAAGGAGAAAATAGGGGTTGAAAACTAAAAGAAAAAAGTTACAAGGAATTATTTTAAAGGGATGAATTTTTCAATGGTTCTCTCGTGCTTTTCATTAAAAAAATATAATACCCGTGTACTCGCATACAGATTTACGTCTATGCGAGGGATGGGAATTCATTGATTGACGTCGACGTGGAGACTGAAATCAAAATAAGTCTTTAATGCGGCTTTTAGCCTGACAGGCCATCGAGATTTATTAAGCGAGATAGATAACAGTCGCTCGCTGCTCGCCGCTCGCGTGCATCCGACGCTGCCGAGTTGAAAGCAAAGAAGACGCTTTATTTCCTAGCCAGTGAAAACTTTCCGCTACTGCGGAAAAAGGAAAACAGGAAATAGTTGGAAGACGCGAGTTCCGGGACAAGGAATAGGCGGTGTGGAAGAGGAAGGAGATGGGAGAGTGTAAGAGAAGAAGGAGGAGGAGGAGGAGGAGAATGAGGAGGGAAAGGTGAGATAGAAGAGAGGAGAGAGAGATAGTAGGGAGAGAATGAGAATAAGGTTGCTTGGCTCCCATGGGACCTCGTTACATTCGTTGCGAGACTCTCCGAGAGATTACTCAACTAATCTCACATCGACGACGACGACGACGATGGCGACGGCGACGGCGACGGCGACGGAGACGACGACGACGACGACGGAGATGAGATCGAACGACAACCTTAATGCCATTTTTATAGTCTACATCCAGTTAAAATTTATTAAATAACCTCTATTTGACCTATGCAAGCTTATTCCGTAGATTTTACAAGGCCCCGCAAACTCTGAGATAGAAAATTATTATTTGATCAAAAAATCCTCTTGTTTATTGCAAAACGTTAGAATCGTCGTGGTAAAACGAAGAGAAAATTGTATTAAAGAATCGTCTCTGTTCCCCTATTATTTTCTTCTCGTTTTTTGTCTTGTACGATCACCGGTGAGAGAGAGAAAGAGAAATTCCAGCGATTACGCGTCTTTTGTGTGTGTTTTTTTTTTCTTCCTTATAAATAGAAACTCGCGGAAAAATGTATCCTAGGGAGAAGGAGGAGAAGGAGGAGAAGGAGAAGGAGAAGGAGAAGGAGGCTCTGTAATAACGAGCATGTGATGAGTAATCGTGGCGTTTTAACTAATAGAGGAATATGCAAAATTTTTCTCGAGTAAAACAAGTTAAAAGAATCGGGACAAGTTCTTTAATAAGAAAAATTCAAGAGCCGCATAATTCTTAGCTCCGCGAAAATGGAATTTAGCAGGGTGGAAATTTATCAAGACAATAGTCGCCCTCTCGGATAGGACAAGCTTGTACATTACGTGTAATTGCATATTTGATAAAAATTTCCTCTCCTCCTCGCGCCCGATGTTAAGGCTCGCTAAGGGGTGAGGACGCTAGCATCTCTTCGTTAATATCAGCGTAATAAATTAATCTGTCGCGACACACCTAAGATACTCCTCCATCCCTCTGCTATAATAATCAGTCGATAATATTCGATAATAAGAAAGTAGAATCGTTATTCGAAAAGGGCTTTCATCGCCCTGGGTTGTATTCTCGCGAATAAAAGCTACCCGTCCTTTGCTTTTATAGACTATTAAGAGGCTGAAGTTTGGAAAAAATGGAAGCTAGACATTACGATAGTATTGCTGCCATGAAATAAAGTTCGTGGAATTATTGGCGGAAGCGAAGTAAAGAGAGAGAAAGAGAGAGAGAGAGAGAGTATATACAGAGAGTGACACACAAACACGCAAACATAGACACTCCAGCCAATATAAGTGAGAATCATGAAGGGGGTGTGAGAAATAGCGTCTTAACGATCGAGCCTCTTTTTATGTTGGAGGCCATATTCGCATCTTCTATCACTCTAATATCGCGTAAACTCAACCTGATCGGTGAGGCCGCGAGCGATAACCCGCAGGACCGGCAACGCCAACGATAAATCGAATCGAACGAGCACGACTCTTACGATACTTTTACGTCGTCACCGGATTTACTAGTTGCCTCCCCCTTCTCCCCCGCCCCCTCCGCGTCGACTCTCCGTGTGCCACTATACCTTCGGAACCTCACCACGAACATTCTTTACGTTTATTGGATGCTCATAAGCTACCCCCCCCCCCCCCCGCCGCCCCCAACCCCCTAAGAAACTAACAACTAAACTGGACACTCGCAACGACGTTCCAGCGATGCCTTTCAACCCCTTGAGGGTCGATCCTTATCAGCTCCGTTCTTGTCGTTCAATCAGCGAGAGACCAAAATCCACCCCCTCGCCGGGGACCGGATGACAGTCGACGGAAGCTTACCTGCCGGATGGCCTCGTATTGCTTCAATAAGATTTTTTACGTTTATTGGATGTTTATAAGCCGAGACGACGCTTCGTCCAACACCCTCCACCCTAAACTGCTTATTACGGCTCGCTCGGAGCTAACCAAACCTGCTTTTCACCCCCTGTGTTCCGGGGACGAACAACGGGCGCCATTTCACCAGAGGAATTCAATTATCGTGTTTTAATCCTACTGGTTTTTTTTTTCCTCTACCACCCCCTTGCATTTCGATCTCTTCGATGCATAATCGAGGGTGGTACGAGAATGTGAAAAATTTAAGCAGAGGAACAGCCACTCGCGAACCGTTTATTAGGTAGGCGATGCGAACTGGATTTCTCTCGATTTTCCTCGATTTTTCCTTGAGCAGCTTCAGTGGATTTACATGGGAAACCCATCATTGAAAATATTGGCGGACCCTTGCTCTCGGCTTTTTATGAAAATGGAGACAAATAGAATTTTCAATATGAACGGCTCGTGTATCTACGGGGGCAATAAAACTGCTTGCAAGTATCCGCCGAGTAAAACTCGCAAATTCGAACTTGTTAGATCTCGGATTTTTCTCCAAAGGGATGGACGATGATTCTACCGGAAGATTTTATTGGTACGACCGACCTTTTTCGCTACCAACACCCTCCTTCACCTTCACTTTCTCTCGCCCTGGACTGCCCTTTTCCAGTCGTTATCGAGTGCCTGTATCAATATTGGAATAATGAAACGTGCAAATCACTTTTTCCTCTCGATGACCCGATATAAGAGGGTGGAAAGAAAATACGCGCTCATTTGTGTATCCGATTAATCGTCGCCGATTGACCTAAGACCTTTCACCAGTTCTCTAGGAATCTGATTCTTTCGCGTTAGGTTAAATTTTAACGATATATCTGCCGACATAACGTCTGCCGGAGATATGGTAGGGTGGACTCCTTGCAAGACGAATTCTTTCAAAGGGTTTCCACCCTGAACACCAGGCTCCATCGACTGTAACTTGATATGGCATTTGATAAAATGTACATTAATTTCATCGTATCCCACGTGCAAATATTGTTGAAATTACCACCGCTGGGGAAACTTTAAAGCTAGATACTTTCCTAAAGTTTTACACGTTTTCACGTTAATTAAGTTGAACACTCCAGTAAATAGCATCAAAGCCAGTGGGTGGCGGAAATGCAAATAAGTATTAGGTAGCAAATGTCGAGGTAAAAGAGAATAAAGTCACTGTTAAAGGGTACGTACATACGTACGTGCGACTGGAAAATGAGAAATTATTTTCAAATATTGCCAGGTTGGAGTACGCGCCGGTGTAATAGGGGTGAATTTTTATTCGCGACAGTAGAAGCATCGAAGCATCACGTCTACACATTTAATATACAATGCTATAAAGAGAGAATTAGAGGACGAGACAGACATAGAGAGAGAGAGAGAAAGAGAGAGAGAGAGAGAGAGAGAGAGAGAGAGAGACCACATAATTTGCAGATGTCCTGGAGGAACATTTGCGGTTTTCACACGTGCTTCGACGTGGCTTAGTTGGCTATTGTCTTGCAGTGGCGTGGGCGTGAGGGCCGAGATTTATTGTGGGGGGTGCGACAGGGGTAGAACTCGGATTGATCGTGCAAGTGAGCCAGGTGTGGTTGTACCCGAGGAAGACCGCCCAGACCTGACTTTCTAATGAATGGACGGAACTTAATACGAATTAGTAATAGCGTACGACTACTCTCCTCTTGTATACACGCGTCTTTCACTCTACTCTCTCGCACACACTGACACACTGCACCCCGATCATACGGTAAAAAGCTTTCTAGCTTTGCCACCCTCGAGAGAGAGCGCGCGCGCGAGAGAGAGAGAGAGAGAGCGAGGCTTGGAAGAATAATTTATTATAATGTAGCGAACTTGAGTAACCGCACAAAAATAGAAGTAAAAGGTGCTACGGAGCTCTTTGAACTAGCAGCGGCGGCGGTGGCAGCAGCAGCAGCAGCAAAGCTAGTCAAAGCTGCATTGCCAAGACTTGAAATAATCTCTTGATCATACTCTATGTTAACTAAATCATTAATTTCCCATCTCCGTGCAATCGCGTTAACTGCAATATCTATTACGATTCCACGTCGTAGTATCTAATATTCGATTATTATCATTATCGCATTATAGTCGTTGTTGTTGTTACTGTCATTGTCATTATCATCACTGGAATTGAATTACGAGTGGGATAAAAAATTGAGAGATCGGGTAAAGGATGGAGAAGCCCAGGGAAATTCTTGGGGAGATTTTCGTTCGATTCGAGAGGAATCGCTCGCTCGTTTACTCGCTCGCCTTAAATCCAATCGCGAAATGAGCAGCATTTATTGGGGTGTCGCTGTATTGTATTCCGCGTGGGGAATCTCTCGGTGAGCGTGTACCGTAAATGTCGGCGATCATTAGAGCGGCTACGGCTGGCTCCCTTATCGGACTGACAAAGGGCTTCCACTGTTAAAACCTAGAGAGTAACATTTCAAATTTCAAGTAACTCGGATAAAACGACAGTCGCGCGATTGTTCCAGAGCATCGATTGTCCGGCGGATCGATTGTCCGCGGAATTGACAGATAATCAGAAAACGCCATTGTACTTGATATTCGGGAACTCGCATTACGTCGGGGGGAGGATGATGGATCATTTTTGGAAACGAACATCGCGTCGAAAGAACGTTAACGCAACGCGGATAAATACGAGGAGATAGTCGATGGACCGTAAGAGGAAATCTATGAGATTGCGGGGGAGAGTCATGGGTACTTACGGGAAGGCATTACAGATTTGAATCACCCTTAACGATTTTAACCTCTTTGCAGCGAGCGGCGGGGGTTGCGTGAGAGTAGATCGCGCATGGTCCATTAACGATCGACCATTATGTCGGCCATTAAGGACGGCAAAGGACTCGAATTAATCGGCGGCAGCCTAATAATGCTGGCGTCCCCGCTGCTTTTTTCCCCCACGAGACCGTTGAGATTCGACGACGACGACTGGTTGCCGGTCTGACTATTTTCTCGCTTAACCCCTTGTTTCTCGATAGTCGACGAAACAGCGCGAATTCCTCGGTGATTTTGCTATTGCCGGTGGAGGAGCGGTGGGTAAAATTGGAAGAGTCCGTCCGTTAGGGAAGTCGAGCCGGGGGTAGAATCCGACGAACGAAGTGTAATTGCGTTTGGGCTTTACGATAATTACCGGCTGCTCACGAGCGACGACACCACTTCGCACTCGGCGGACATTCCACGACGTCGTTCCCGCCGGCATTAACAGTCGCCGCGCGGGATTCACGCCAGCGGATGGTGCCAGCTAATTTCTCAGAAGGATCCAGCTGTGTCGCTGCTTCAGCACCGGAAGTTGCGCTCGGCCGCGGGCCCAGGACCAAAGGGAGGAGGAGGGCGTCTACGAGGGTGGTGGTGGTGGTAGTGGTAGACCCAGCAGCGGAACCAACCTCGACCTCCGGTGATGGGCGTGCGCCTGTGCGGGAAGTTCGCAACCGCGGAAAAAGGCTCCTCTTCGGTATTTCGCGCAAGTTTTACGAGCGGCACTTTGAATATTGCGATTATTGAGATAAATGAGTCGACGAGCGAGTAAGTAAGAAAGTTTCTTGGACGCGAACCGCTAATGGCGATAACCACTCATAATTATGGCACTCGAGGACTCGCGCTACGCGCGTAATTGGTACATTCGGTATTGCTCCCGTCGGTAAGTAGGGGAACGCCTTACCGGCGAAACCCAACCTCGTCCGTAATTGGCCGGACGAACTCGGCTGATTCCGCTCGTGGAACTAATGCGGGGACACCGAGGAGAATTGTTGCCGCTAGCAAAATTTCGCGCAGCTCGCACCAATAAACTGATATTTCCGATGATTTGCGGTTACGATGAACATTTCAATCGGTGCTTTCAAGCTGGAGAGCACGATTTGGCAAAGGGCCAAGGCCATTAAGGCGTCTGCTGGCCTTTTTGCCCCTCTTTCTCCCCGGCCCTCTAGCCTCCTGCTCCCTGGCCGACAACAATGGGAAGACGCCGGATAACGAGGACCAGGTGCCGCCGTCCGTACGTCAATTAAAAATCCCGCAGGAACCATTGAAAGGGGACTTCTTTCTTGCCGAAAACTCGCGAAAAAGCGGCGGCGCGAAGAAATATCACATTCGTAGCTTCCTTCCCCCGTAATTAATGGTAGCTTCTTATCGCGATGTGTTTTTATCGACCCCTTCCATCCCCCTCCCCCCTCGAAGTAGCGCAACCCTTGGAAAATTCTCAAAGAACAAGACGAACGCTAAGCGCAGCTTTGCATTGACAATTTGATTCTGTTACAGACAAGGCACCCTCGGAGGCCTCCTTCAGAGGTACGGAATACCTGACGATAGACTTGAGCAAAGGGGACCCGCTGCTCAGCACTCAGGAGTCCATAAGTCTCCAGTTCAAGACTAGGCAGCCAAATGGTCTTCTCTTCTACTCCGGTAAGGAAACTGAATTTCTCGCGGATAAGAGTTCATCGTTTCATGCGAATTTCATCCGGGTGGCTCGCCTCCTACTCGGCGCATACCTTACGGCGAAGCTGAAACGTGCAAGTGCGATTTTCGAGTAACGGAAGTTACTCGGAGTCGCGTAAATCCGTGAGCAGAGTGGGCCGGATCTTTGCGAGGTTTATCTACTGGCGGAGGGAGAACAAATGGGCAACCACAGGGGCTCGATTTTAGTTCTGCGGAGGAAACGCCACTGGCCAAGTGGAGCATGCAGCACCGCATGTGCCGTTGCGTCGTGTCGCGTCGCGTCACGTCACATAGCATCGCTTCGCGTCGTTTCCCCGAAACTGGCGCCCTGTTGCAGTCTGCAACGAATTCACCTTCGTTGCCACTACCGTTTTCTGGCTCAGCCCTTGATCCTCGCTTCCACCCCCGACACCCGCCACTTCGCCCCTCTCTGCGAACAACCGTGTATGCCCATTTCAAGGTCGTTGTCTGAGCTCCTCGGCCACGCGATTAATCTGGACCAGAGGAAAAGACTTATTTTTGCTTTCTTTTTTCTCCGGAAAACATTCTCTGGAGGAATGGTTCGTCGCACTGCCAAAAAAATAAAAAGCTTGCCATTGTCGGTGGGAATGGAGTTTCGTGGGAAACGTTTTCCTGGCTGACGGTGGGGGTGCGTGCGGCGCAGGTTCGCTTCGAAAAGGCTTTCACTCACGGGAACATAATGTTTTAATTAAGCTTCAACCGTACGTCATACGCGTCTCGCGCGACGAGATTGGCGTAAAGGTGAACCGACTACGAGAATGTAATTCGCGTTGCTGCCGCAATTATTATCGCGTTGTGGCTCGCCCGTTCTATTTTCTTGCTGACTCCGCTACGTCGTGTAACTTGCATGTGAATTGCCTTCCCCAGCGTCACATGAGAAACACTGTGCACGCTAATCTTTCCACAGACACGGACCATTTTCCCTTATTTCCTGCTCGGTGTATTCAATATTTTATAATATCGTGCTGCAAGAGGGATCGTTCGAGGGAATCTACAAATAATTTCCATCCCGATGAGATATTAGCTTTTTTGTTTTTTTTTTTTTTTTGTTTTTGTTACGGAATTCAATTTTGATAATGCAACATTGTCGCTCGGTGACTTTTGAAGGGCTCGCAGAAGCCTATTCGTTTAAATCAATTTACCTTCCAGAATATCGCAATCCGCTGATTGCTTTTTCTCGATGAATCGATGAAAATGATTTGATATTGAAAAATACAGCTCGATACGAGCACAGCTTCGGCCATTAGTCGTTGAAAGAATCAACAAAGATTAAAATATCCTGCCGTGTCACAGGGAGCGTGTTCGCCGATCGTCGGTAAGTAGGGGAATGATTTATCCTCTAAAATACAATGGGAACGCGGCCAGAGGATGCAGAAATTTGATTTGTTTGCTCCGCTCGGTGTTCTCTTTACACGGGACAAACGAGAAGAGTTCGAGAAGCACGCGTGCGTCGCGTCTGAGAAATGCTTGAGATTTCAAGTAGCGAAGACGAGTATAAAGTTGGGTATTTCGTAATTTATCTTTAGTGGCTATTAAGAGACCGCGGTCTCATGTTTAATATAATGAACAGGCAACGCCGAGTTCTACATATAACTGTACGAGGGTTTAATGCGTTTATTGCATCCCCTTGGTCGCATCTGTGTCTTCGCCAACTTTCGCCGTAATTGAATCGGCCGGAGTAGCGGCCGCTGAAAAATTTCGCAAAAATAACGCGACGGAGCATTATTAGAGAAACTCCGTTATGGCTTTTTATTCATTTTTATTGTTTAATCCGTTGCAACTGCTGCGACCGTTAACCGTTACCGTTACCGTTACACGGCCATTGTTCATCGCGCACTCGCGACCACAGTCACACGACTGTGTATCGCAAGACAATTAGGTTGTTTCTCAGTGATTCCGTCGTGATATTTCCATAACAAAATTTCACGAGCCCCGAAATACCCGCTGGTAAGCGTCTTAATGAAATTTTGCTGGATTTTGAATTTCAGGCGAGGGCGACGACTACCTAACAGTTTCCTTGCGCGATGGCGGCGCTGCGGTCGGCATGACCCTTGCCAAGGGTAGATTGGACCTGCACATAAAACCGGCAAAAATCCGATTCGACGACAATCAGTGGCACAAGATCACCGTCCATCGGAGAGTCCAGGAGGTAAAATCACAAAACTTTTTGCTCTCTCCTCGAAAGAGGAAACTCCACCCTCCGGAAGGTCCTTTATGCAGACCCGCTGCACAGGTACATACGGGCGATCCTCTTAATTTCAGGAGCGCCGGAATTTTTCGGGCTCGTTAGAATATTTAACGAATCGCCCTATATCCGAGCGGTCGTGTAATATTATCTGTCGACGGATGTTTCTGAAGTTAGTCGCTACACTTGGTTTAAGTCGCCGGAGAAACCAGACATGCATTATTTAACGGGGCTTTCGATTCCACCGAAAGATTCAGCTCCCTTTCGAGTGCACCGCACGTTTCCTACTTTCCCAGGAAATACAAGAATTGCCCAACTTCTCACGGATTCCTTCTCCCTCTGCGCGCGCGAGCATTTCTCTTTTTTTTCCACCCCTATCGCCGCCAAGCGAATTGTTATATTCTATTTCAGTGGAAAAACTTGCCGATAGATTTTTCAATAAAACATTGAATTACGACCCGATAAGAGTGCAGCAGTGATATATAGACAGAGGCGGATAGACAGAGGGGGAGAGAAAGTAAATCGCCGTCGGGACTCAAAGTGATCATCGAGTTTTCCACCTCTCGTTATTTCTCCCCCACCTCACCCCCGTGTTGATATTGGGCGCGCGGTGACTTTCGAACGTTGGACCGCCGATTTCGCTCTGGCGTTTTAAGCGACTAGATCAGCGCGGACACAATCTCATTAGCAGGTCAGGTATGTATTCATTGCGCGCTACGCATCGCGAGGTAACACAATTATTTGCGCGCTGCCATTGCGAATTTCGTGCCTCTCTCGGCCCCGACTACCACCGCGTCCTCCCACGACCGATGGGGACCCGGTGCCTATTCCATCGGTGGATCGATTTAACACCGCGATGCGTCCTACACCCTCGACTCCTCCCGGAAACTCCTGCTCTCTGGGAACATCGTCGTTAAATAGCCAGCGAGCAAACTTTTATTCAAGAATTCGCGTCGACGTAAAATTCTCGCGAACTCGCTCCCGGGGAAGTCGGTTGGCAATACAGTTTTCACGAGAATGTTCCGAGTGTCCGGTGAAAATGTTGGCGGAGCGTCCCCCGGTAGGCGAGTCCACGAACGATTTTCAACAACTATCCCGGGAACTCGCAAGAATAACGCACGTACGCGCGGCGGGAGTACGCGCGTCCCGAACAATTCCTATTAATTTCCAAGTATGTTCCCCGGGAAAATCGTGGCGCGGCGATTCTTTCGCCTTCTAGCTCCGCGCTTCCTCGCAAGTATGTCGCGATTTGGAAAACCCAGCCAACTCGATGCAAAAATTGTAAAACGTCAGAAAACACTGCACAACGCTGCGTTGCGCGAAAACTGGCGAAGCGGGCGTTCCTCGGACGGGTTCTCCGGAAGGTCTCGAGTTTCCGGGGATCCTCGCGAAGATTAGGGATGAATTTCGCGAGAAAGTGGCGGCGGAGGGGGGGACGGGGGGCTCGAAGAGCCGGTAGGTGTCGTCGAACCGTATGACGTGGAGAGACACGTTCAGCACACAAGTGACGAAATTAGATTTATCAGGCTAGCTCGTTAAAGAAAACCGAGCGTCCAGGGATTCCCGTTCCCGTGGCGCATGCGCATTACCCCCGCATAACGGGGAATCCCTGGCGGGAATATTCGGCGGTCCGTTAGGCGCAGCTAATGCGCGGGAGAATGCCTGGAATTGGCACTGAAGCGGATCAGGGAATTAATAGGACGAGGAAACAATATCGTATCTCCGTCCGTCCGTCCGTCCGTCCGTTCACCCTCCACCCTCCACCCACCCTTTCCTGGCTGACAGCTCATTCTCAAGAAACAGCGGTCTAACCAAACACGATCCATTTGCATGCTAGATTACTCCCAGGATAAATTCTTTCCGTTCGGCAAAAGTGAAGCGGCCCCGGGTTAATTCGGCGCTGAAATTGCAAGAGTTACAGCACTTTTATCATCCCCCGGATTCCGCGATAACGGAGATATAGCTGTTTTGCATTAAAACGCTGAAATGCAAAATGCGTTTTACTCCGGGCAAAAATATTTTCAACCGCTAAATGCAATGATATCGCCGTTCGCATGCACGGGCAAATGTTTATCACGGGAGATTAGCATAATTGCAACATTAACATACGCGCGCGGTAATTAATGCAAAAATATATAATTGCGCCTGCCCGATCGGCCCGAATTCATTATTGGTGGGAAATGTATTTTTAGCTCAGATTGCGTTTCGCCCGTTCCCCCAATTATAATTATTGCTATAATTGTTGTACTTTCCGATCCGTGAACGCGGGAAGTGGATGCGGCGCCCCTGCCTATTGCGAGATTCCTGAACTATTTAGGGCGGGGGTTGAAGGGGGTGAGAAAGGAGCGATACTCTCGGAGCGAGGATACCAGTCGATAAAATTTCCCGGCAGAATCCCATTGGCGTACGCGAGGCATTAACAAATATGGTGGTGGTCTTCCTTTTTTCACCGCTGATACGCGAGGGGCGGGGGTGGAGGCGGTTAATTATACCGCGAGGGTAAATGAACCATTGGAGCGGGTCGTAAGACAGAAGGTTCTCCGCATGACAGTACCTAGCACGCCCGGAAGGCAGTTCAAAGGAAAGTTTGACAGTTTCAATCTAACCGATCGCCGAGTATGTACGCGGCCAAGTTCGCTGCTTGCTACTCGCCTAACTAGTCCACTTCCTGTTCCATCGGCTCTCCCATTCTCGGACCGCTACACGAGGCTATTATGGTCCCCCGACATAATCGCTCCACCTCCTCCCCCGGGTTCTACCTCTCCTTAATTCCCGCTCGCCAAAACAATCTGGACGATTTCGAATCTCCCGGGACTTTGCACCCTCTCCACGACTCGCCGGAACTTCGAGCGTTTCGCTCCCTTCGCGCGAACTCTTCGAGTGCAACGCCTCCCCCCCGCTCCCGCTCCCAAAGTCTCATCCACGTGAGAAAATACGCGCGACTGCGATTTTTCTCTCTATATTTCGCTCGATCTCTTTTACCGACAGTTACGCGCTAGCGCTAGCGCTAGCACTAGCACTCGCTTCTCCGGGTCCTTCGAATCTCGTAAATTTTCGCGGCTCCGCTCAGCCCCGCTTAATCAAATAGTTCAGCCCGAATTTGCTGTGGAGTATGCGCGTCGCCGAGTCCCCTCCCCCTCCCCTGCGGAGATTCGTGTACTTGAATAATTGAGAAATTCATTGAAAGCGAGCGGAGATTAGGGTGGTTGATCGGCGGCAATCTGCCGGTACGGTAAAGGGTCCCATAAAATTCCCGGGGAAATTAGGGGAATTTTCGAGGGTACCACCACCAACCACCATCACCAGGATCGGGATCGGCTTGCGCGAGATTGCAGGAGTTTTATGATTGATGTTGCCCTTATCGATTGCGCGAGATCGACGAGAAGTCTTGCGGGACTTTGATCGATCCTTTTGATGTGCCCGGAAATTACGTACTAATCAGGCAAACTTTACTCACCTATAATCCCAGTTGCGGTCTCCGTCGGATAAAACGAGCGGAGTGCGAAAGTTTCCTCCACAAATGGATTATGGGGTGAAAACGGAGATCGGGGGTCGTTCCGCCGGTCAACCCTCGGTCGAGAAGAGGAAACGCGAAAAAGGGCCGGTGAATGATGACCCGAATCAAGGGACAAAGGATGTAGCGAGGAGAAAGAGAGCTCGAGAGTGTCGCCCCAATGAAAAATTCCTCGCGCGACCACTGGCCGCCATTTTGGAGGCGCTCGCTTGGAGACACTGGAAAGGGGGGTGAGTTCTCCGCGCAACCCCCGGGTGCGGACGTCGCGCTTCCGTTCGCACGTCGCCTCCGGTCACCCCCGCTGCGCGCTTTTGAAGCGTCGCTGGGAAATTCCGGGTGAAAAAAGCCTCCCCTAATTATCTCGTTGCTCTCCGGTCTTAAGGGATGCAGTTTCCCCCGGAGAACCTCGCAACTGCCTGCAAAACACCCCGAAAGCTTTATCGCCTGTATCGCAGCCACTCGTACTTGGCCACGTTCCGAGATGACCCCGTTTGATAAGGGACTCGCGATTTTCGCCAAGCCAATTAAAAACCACCCTTACTCGCTCAGTCCCCGTTATCCCGTTTTATCGCTCCCCTTTCCTCGGGATTCTCAAATCTCAGGAGCTGCGACGCGATCAACGGGGGACCGCCGCTGGTACTCGACGCTGTAATTCTTCGTAACGGTCAAGAAAGCCCTCCCCGTTATCGCGCCGCCCTTCCCAGGGGGATGAAACGACCGGAGCCGCCGCACAACTTCCTGGCCGAGCGTCGCTTGAAATTTCGACTGGCCGGAACTCGTAACTCACTTTCTCCTTAATCCTCGAGGAAAAAACCCGCTAAACATAAACCTGGAATGGGGGTGGGAGGCGGGGGTGGAGGAGTAGCAGTCTCCGAAGGCAGCGTCTCCGGAATATTCCCGGGGGAATTTCGGAATAGCTCCGGGGAATTGAAATCTTGATTTATGAACGGAGTGGGACAGCACGGGTCGGAACGGAACGGGACGGGACGGGACGGGACGGAACGGAACGCTCCTACGCGATTACGTTTCTGAAAGATCCGTTACTTCCGGTCGGCGCACTTTTCGCCCCGCGAAGAAAGGAGGACCTTGCAAGAGTTTACCAAGGGAGGTATAGTGATCCAGTGACACGTGAGAGATCTTCCACAATCTGTCTTCGCGGGATCTCCCAGACTACGAGGAGAAAATTTACCGTCGAGTGCATTCTGCCCCCATGCTGTGCCACGCCACGCCACGCCACGCCGCGCCACCCGCATTTTCCAATTGAATAATCTACGAGAAATATCGCTGTATTCCGCGAACCCTGATAAATTCGGTAACGCGCCATAAAAATTATCGCCTTACTACCCTAAGAATAAAAATAAAGCCGCAACCCCCTGGACGGTTGTCGCGTGGAAAAAAGCTGCGACTTATCGATGAACAAAGTATCTCACCTCTCATCTAAATTCAATTAGCGTTTTTAGCCGAATAAAAATTGAATTTTACCAGAACCTGCCAAGGTTAAATGTATAAGGTAAAAAGGGAGGGGTGGGGGTGGTTCCGCAGGAATGAGAGGAGAGCTGGCGACGGGCGGGAGTAGGAAGCTTGCCAGTGTTTGTGGGAGAGTTTTGCATATTTTTGTCAAGGCGGTTCTTTCAGAGGGGGAGAATCAATATTTCGCGAAGAAAACGATAAGTTTTTGCCGGAGGAGCTTAAAACAGCGGGTCTTTCACGAATATGCGATAATAACGGGCGACCCTCTATACCTATACATGTACGATATTATATTACAACGGTCTGGCAAGGTAATATTTCAGAGTGCAGGGGACAGCTAGCTATTAAAGTATAGTTGTTGGCTCAGCATAGTTAGTTCGCGTATGTACCTACTTATCCCTTTATATCTGCGTTCCACTTTATTGCATGGACCGGAGGGATTATTGGTCATTTCGTACACTGATACATACGCGCGCGCGCGCGCGCGCACGCCCACAGTGCAGTTCCAAAAGATACACAAGTTTGAAACGCAACATCCCTCAGGAAAATGATCCATGACCCCTCTCCCTCCAGCCCCTCTCCACTACGAGTATCGCCGGACTTCCGATGGCGTTGTTTGAAATTTTTTTTGAAAAACATCCCCCACCCCCTACTGTTTCATCGAGCGTTTTGCCGCAGTTTGTTTCCCGAGGGCAGGGCAGGGCAGGGCAGGCTAGGGTAGGACATAACGGGACAGGGCAGAATGGGGTAGGGCAGGGATTCCCGGTGAACTTAATCAAGTCCCGTTGCTCTCTGAGTATGTTAAGCAATTAAACGCGAGATCAATTAAGCGGATAGCGGACTGATGGCAAATAGCAATATCAAGCATAATCCGTCACTCCATCATCGATTTCTCGTCCTCCTCGTCCTCGACGTCGTCGACGTCGTCGTCTTCGTCCCGTTTGCTCGGCCCCACGCGTAAAACTGGATCACCCTACATCCGTGTATGCTCACGCGCGCGCGCGCGCGTGTGCGTGCGCGTGTGTGAGTTCCCTGTTGGCAATCAAATCCTGAAATTTCCCGTTATATTAATACCACTGATTAACCCCCATCGAGTAAATACTCGAGAACTCGGAGTGGATTAATCGCGAGTAATGAAAAGTCGTGGCAGCGGTGAAAGACTCGACGAGGAATCGGTCGCCCGAGGGGGGGGGGGGATTTCCCAATGAGATCGACGAAAGCTCGCAAACCGAGGGGATGAGGGTGGAACGGTGCCAACCCCCTCCGGTTTTTTCGATAATTCGATTAACCCTGTGACCAGGCCTGTGACCGCGTACATTTCCGATTTTCCGGGACGCCGTCGGGACTCGATGATAATCGCCATCGAAAAATGTTCGATGCGCTTGCGCGCGCGCGCGCATTTTAATTAGAGTTTAATATCGACGCGGAAAGGTTAGCGCGCTAGCTCGCGCGGCCATTGTCGGTTAATTATAGATCATTATAGTATTCGCGTTGATTGCCGAGGCTCTCCGGCGAAATTTTCCCAAGTTTTGCGAGCCGAAAATCGTTTCACATCCACATCGTCGTGTAATTAAGGAGATTCCGCGTACGAGCTCGTTAGCGCGCCTGACACGCTGTCGAGGGCGCTCCACGCTTAATTAATATATAACGGCATTCGCCGGAACACACGGCCACTTGCGTTAATGGCAGAAAATTTAATGAGTCGTTACGTAACTGTTAGCGTCGAGCCTCTCGTTGGAATTTTACGAAAGCGCGCGGCGACTTCCGGTGTCCCCCTTGCGGAAGACCCCGCAGCGGATCTTGCGAAGATGGGGGTGTCAGGGATGAGGGAGTGCCGTTTTCCGAAGTCGAGAGGGTAGTCGATAGGAATATGCCCGGATCTGGATGCTAAATTCTCTCCAAGTTTTTTTTCCTCCCCTTCTCCCTCCCCCGGCCCTCTCCCACCCTTCGTTTTTTCTCTCAAAGGTAAATGCGGGAAAAAAACGTTGATTTATCGACGAACCCTGAGAAACTGCTGGAACTATTTCACTTCGCTGTATCAAACGCTGCGGATAATCCTTGTGGGATCAATTATCTATGGGGGTTGATAAAAAGGGAGGCGTCGCTGAATATCGCGCGTGATACGTTGTGGGTAGATTGATTTTTGAGAGTTTTAGCGTCCTGCGGGAAGCACTCGGTGTTTAGTTTTGATACTGTTCTGTTTCTATTTCCTCTCTCTCTCTCTCTCTCTCTCTCTCTCTCATCTTTGCGCAAACTCATAGGAAGAGAGTAATTAATTTATTCCACCAAGTAGAATAGCACTCCGCATCTCTCGATTAATGAAATAGCGAAATGGGATGACAATTAGAGCGAAGGGAAAATCGCGTTAAGGAAATTAACGGGATGAACAACGGGTAGGCGAGCCCGTTGTTTTGCCAAAGATTCGCCAGTTAATTGGTACAAGAGACTAATTACGGTGTTTCCCGGCTGGAAGCCATGAGACCGATGCGGAGAATTAACGGGAAATTTCCGTTCGCTAGCGAAACTCCCAACTCGTGCTGGAGCGACGCATCCCGACGAGAACGTCGACGACGACCGCACTGGACCACTCTCTCCCTCTCCCTTTCCCAATCTCGACCACGTCCGATCGCCAAAATTCCCAACTAAAATTTACGACCGGCAATTTCGAAGACGTCGATGGACCGGCTGACGTTCGATCCGAGGCTTATCGTCCCTTTTCGCGGGTATCTTTAAACGGTTAAACCGGAAACGCACCGTTCGGTCGAAGGCAGCAACAACAAAAATATCCTTCCGGACCATTAGCGTTTAAGACGAGAGATAATAACGATCCTTGGACTAACTCGAGTGTTTCTCTCTCTCTCTGTTTCAGATATCGCACATCACCAGTTTCTGCAGGGTGAGTATTCCAACGGCTAGAAACAGGGATTTATCAGGGGATAACCGTTTCCATCTTAGAGGTGGGGGGAGGGAGATGATGCCTCCTACCCCCGTCCATCCCACCACCCCCTTTCGCGACAATCCTTGGCCCAACCGGTCTCGTCCGAGCTTTGAGAGTAACTGGAATTTCTATAATTCCCATTATTCTCGGATTACTTTAGTTTTCTACCACCCCCGCGACTCGAGACGACAGAATTTGAGAAATCGCAGAAAAGTAAACGGGAAATTACCTCGGGTCGAAGGAGGAATGGGTGTGGAGAGAGTCTAGACCGACTGCGAGATATCCTGTGACCGTTGAAGATGCGGTGGCGGGTAGGAGAGGGTAGGTAAAGTGGATAGATCGCAGGAATCTTGTTAAAAATGGCCGACATTACGTGACCCGAGCTATGTCCTTTCCTCGTCCTTGAACGGCTTCGAAACCAACCTGCGCTGACGGCTTTGGAATAAAAGCCCACCCCCTTGGAAATCGCGGGAAACTCCTCTTTTCTCCTTATTCCGTCGTGCTCTTTCTCCCCCTCCCATCGTTTCCCTTTTTCTCTTCTTCCCTTTCTCATCTCCGGAGAGACTCCGCGCCAGGAGAGAAACCTTGAGATTTCATTTGTCTCCCCCCCTCTCGGGTACCTCGAACTTCGACCATCGTTTCTTCGTTATTGGATAAATTATGCACCTCTCATCGTTTCCCGTCTAAAACAAATGGCTAGTCGACACGCGTAAGTAAAATGAGGAAAAAACAAGAAGGAGAGAAAAAAGATTGGAGCGAAGAAGAGAAAAAGAAGAAGAAAATGGAGGAGAGCGCGATTCTCCCGTGGCTGGATAGTCGTTAACGGTTGCCACCCCTTACGTCGTAGGTTCTCCTTTCTCCCCCCTCCCTCGGAGTTCTCATCGGCGAGGGGGTTCAATCTTCGACTGACTTTTCGAATTCCATCCCCGCCGCGTGGGAGGAAAGTGGAAAAGATCGCGGAATATGAATCTCGAGGAGACGGCAAACGAGACTTGGCCGGAGTGGGACCGAAGAAAGGAAGCCGCCATTTTAGCCGGCAGTTTCTCTTCGCTTTGCCGTCGTTTCTCAGCAGGTTGAAAGCCCAAGAAAGCTGGAATTCCATGCAGGAGGAATCACTATCGGGGAGAACAACCCCCTCCTCGTTAGAAGCTTTTCCCTCCTTCCCTGCAATTTCCCTCGGTTCCCCGCAGCCCTCCCCCCGCCCCTTCCGCGTCCAATGCAAACAGCGCCGTGCTCGAAGCTGAGGAGCGAGTGCCCTGATTTTCCGAGGAGGAAGAAAAGACGCCGGTGCGCATTATATACGTGCACCGAACGCAAGCGAGGCGCGCGCGATCAACCGGAAGAACAGCCAACAGAAGACCGGAAGTGCCACTTGGCCGCCACGTCGATTTCGATAATATTCGCGCGAGGATTATTCCATCGAGATGAGACTCCCGATAAAAATGAAGCTCGTTTATCGAAGCAGAGCGCAGCTGCAAAACAAATAGGTACCTACTCATTTCCCGAGGCTCGCCGATTGTCCCTCGTTACCTCCCCCCACCCCCTCCCGGGGTGCGCGCGAAACTCGAAAAATCCCCCTGAAAAATACCTCTCGATATTTCTGGCAAATTAGATTTCGTTTGAGAAATATCCACCATAAACAGCGATTTCTCTCTCGGCACACGGCTATCATTGTTTCTGAGAGGAAAGGAGAGGGTGTGAGAGGATCTCCTCTGGGGGGTGGGGTTGGAGGGAGGATCGAAGTTTTTCTCGCGTACCCTCGCGCGTCCGGCGCTCTGTATCAATTTCGACGCAACGACCTTTGGAAAATAAACTGGAACGGTGACTCTGAGGTTTGCGCTGGAGAAGGGGTGGATAGGGAGGGTGGAAGGGTGAGAGGGAATCCATCGAAAAATCGATCGCGATTGCACGATTTTGTCTTTCCGGACAAGCGTAATTATAAGAAGGGGCGGGAGGGGTGGTGGATATATTCGGTGAAAATAAATTTTTAGCGGACACTCGATGGAAGCGATGGACTAACCGCCGAAACACCCCCACCCCCGATTTGGTCCTTGATCCGTCGTCCTCGCGAAACCAAATCTACCCCCGACATTTCTAATAATTCAAGGCTCGCTCTCTCTTCCCCTCGGAGGTCTCGACGCTCGCTTTTTCTCTCGGTCGACAAACGGAGAGATTCGCCTACTGGGCAGCGACGGGGGTGCGAGGGTGGCACACGCGAGGCCAATAAAGTCCAGGTGGAAGCGACGGCGAAGAGCACACCGCGTCTCTCCAGTGTCACGAGTTTAAGTGGTGCGCGGACCCTGAATAAATTAAATCAAAATGCAAAGCACTTTGTCAGGCGCTGGCCGCTTTTACTTTCGGCCGAGTACCTAGCCTAAAAAGGAAGTGGCCTCCCTTGAAAGAACTGGATGCGGGGTGCCAGGGAGATTGCACGGGGATAAATGCAAACTGCTTCGGATATTTTCATTCTCTCTCCCGAGCGAACCATTCGCCTTGTCCCAGTTTCACCCCCACCGAGCCAACTTTTTCCAGCATTTTTTATTTTTTTGCCTGCAATTACTGATTTCAATTACAAATAATAATTTCACCCCCGAGCCCCGACCTGTGAAAAATCTCGGACTCCCGTGATCCGTCGATGCTGTCCCTCGGATTCCCGGTTCCTCCCTCCCCCGTTCCCCTCGATCGAGCACAGCGAGAAACTTTGAAGATTCGGTGAGAAACGTCGCAAAGTCTTTTCTCACCCTGTGATGGACCAAAATGGATCGACCAGTTCCTCTTTGGACGGCGCTCGATTTATCTCACTACCACGTATTTTACTGTCTTCGCCCCACTCCACCCCTCTCCGAAACCTTTTTGGGTGCTCGTTCTTTCGCTCATAGTCGATTTCCACATTATTCTCGGTGGCGAGTTTTGCAACCCCTCGCTGGAAAGACGGACGTGTGCACGGGAAAGGGTGCAGTTTAGCCCCCGTTAAATCGAAGCGTGTAAATACGCCATAAAGATATTTCCTTTGGCGTGGGCCAATATCTCGCGTGGGGATCGATTTCTATTAAGTGGCATTTTCGATATTTGCATCGCGCGAAGGGACTCGGGAGTCAGGTCCTTTTTTACTGGATCCGAGGTGGGGAAAAAAGAGTAAAGTCTGATGCCTACTGCCTGCACTTGACTGCTTTCACCGGGAGTAATGTGCAAAAAAGGTGCGCCCAGTGAAATGCAAAGGGGAGCGGAATCCATCGATTCCATAACTCACCTTCGAGATCTCTTCTCGATTCTGTCCTGGCTGTCGCGGAATTTCATGCTGCAGGAATTTATCATCCATTTTTATCGTCTTATTTCTCGCGACAGCCTCGATATTGTCTAAACTTCTCCCATTCGAATATATATTTAATATGAAGCCGGCTGAGATAAAGATAGAAATAGAGAGAGAGAGAGAATAACGCAGGACTCTCGAGTATCTTGATAATAATAATAATAATAACAATAGCAATGTATAACAGTAGCAGCAGCAATAATAATGAAAATGTTAAAAATCGTAGGGGTGATAGGAACGAGGAAACTCAATGCCTCTAACGAGGCCTCTTTATTTCCTCCGGATTATATTCCGCGTAACGTTATTTGTCAACGTGTCATAGACTGATAAAGGTTTTCGGAACTCTAACCGAATTTTCAGGAATATATCGCAGCGCGCGTTATGCGATTAATAGTTTTGATTTATGGGTGCGAGCCCCTACCGAAGAAGGGCTCGGAACGACCACAGGAGGCTGTCTGATTTTGCTTAGAATATGCGAAACAAAGGATTCGCAGAAGGATTAAATTTCCAACATGTTAACAAAAATTCGGTTTTGCCTGACCTGACGTGACGTCACGTTTTTGACAGGCACGTCGGATGTGGCCGCCGCCGCCGCCGCCGCTGCTGCTGCTGGGGGTAGCAAAAAATACGATAGCAGCTTTGTCCCGGTTTATCGATTATTTCGCGGGGCTGATTCAAAAATGTTGGGATTTCTTCTAATGGAACGAATGAAGTTTTATTGAAAACGTAGATCCAGCAAGATAGTGGGGGTGGACGCGTCCCCGTTTACCACCGATATTCCTTAACGTTACAATCGGTAAGCAGTTCTAGTTACTCACGGAGGAGAGGCCTGGACTGTTGTAAGCTTATAAGTCTATTAACTAGAATCATAGTAATCACCGGCAGACATTGCCAGTTCGTTAATACGATTACAAATCATGCTGTTTCGCTGGCTTATGCTGGCTGGATCTTCTTGGAATTCGCTAAATACGATCTGTGGTCCTAGTGCGACGAATGCTCCCGTGTTAAAAATTCTTCTCCCTTCTCTCGACTTTTTCCCTCTCTTTCATTTCTCCGACTGCACCGTCCGATGCGCTGCCAAAGTTGATCGAATATTCCAAGTATTGTTTGTTTGTGCTTTCATCCGGTGTTCCAAGGGGAAATTTACAAGTACCTCGTTAGTCGAGAATCGTTTCGTTTCGATTCAACCCCTAAGCACGGAAAGACTGAAAGATTCACGGTATCCCTTGAGACGACGTGAACAAATTATTGAATACTTTTTAGATTTGTAAATATGTCACCCGGCGCTAGATGAAACGCCGCTGTTACCTCAACGTTGAGTTTAGTCGGACCTGCGAAGAATTAAAATTAGAATCGGAATGCAATTTAAAATTAAACTGACACGTAAGTTCAGCTTGGAGATTTGAAAATAGGGATTTCATGGGAGTCGGGAATTGGTAAATAAAAGGATATTAAAAATAGCTCGCTCTTAGCGGGGTGTTGATAAAAATTGGACAAATCGCCGTAACTTCAGCTTGGAGATTTGAAAATAGGGATTTCACGGGAGTCGGGAATTGGTGAATAAAACAATCTTTAAAATAGCTCGCTTCTAATGGCGAATTAATAAAAATTAGACAAAAATCACAGTGATTACGCACCGATGATGAATCTTTAAATAAAATTCTACCTGCTCGATGATAGTGATGCCTCCAAATGGGGCTTCATTTTTAAGTGATAAGAATTCGATATCAACCAATACTCCGGCGACTCGACTATAATCATAGTACGTTTCCTGACAAGTTTTTAATACACGTGTCAGGATCATTCAAAAGACATCAGTTTTTTATAAATTAAATATGTAATATGACGTGGCACTATGCATGTATCTTACAGTGCTATCGCAGTTGAACTCCATCCAAATTTTAAAAGAGTTAACTAACAAATGAACTTACGAGCACTGACGCGACGTCTGACAAATTAGTTACTATTTTTACTGAGACGTCATTATTCGCTTCTATTTATAAGACTGAAAATTGGCCCCTTCCATACTTTCGGGAATATAGCAGATACAAATTTCACGCGGTAATAAAATAATAAAATTATCGACAAAGCTATCTATAGAGTTACAATGTAATAGAGTTACGAGGGGTAAGTCCATCAGAGATGAGCTATCCTAAGAAACTCTGAAAAGCTAAAGCTGGATGCTTATGAAAATTTGTTTTCTCCGTCGCTGTATTTTCATTCTTTCGCAACCAAGATGACGACGATGGAGCACATAAAACTGGAAATTCTAAAATATCCAAATTTTCACACACACACACACACACGAGTGTATAAACGTGATTCGCCTCGAATTTAGAGAGATATTCGCGAGACGAATCGAGTGAAAGTATAATAAATTTATTCGGATAATAATTAAGTTAGGACTCGTTAAGGTAAAATCGGGTTAAGAGGAAGTTTCACATGTTTTTCAAGTTGCACGAGAAACGCTTATCATTTCCGTGGGAATCTTTCGCAAAGTAGGAACTCAATCGTTTATCTCGAGTTTCTTGGTAAAATGGCAAGGCACTCGCGCAAACCAAAGAGTACCAGAAGAGAGCACTCGAGAGATCCTCTTACATTCTCTCTTTCGCTTTTGGCTGGGTCCTTCCCTCCCCCTTTCCTCTCCTTCTCCTCTCTTCCCTTCCAATCTGCCAACATTCGTCTGCCGAGCACGGAACGAGAGAATCCCTTAATTTCATCGCGCGGTAACTTTTTAGGGGAAGGAGGGAGAGGAGGAGGAGTTCTTCAGACTGCAGTCTCCAAATCTATTTATTTTTCCGGAAACATAGAAGATAGGACAAATTAATCGATCGCTGCACCGGAGAGGATGACTCTTTCGCTGATTTCTTAATTTTTCTGTATTTACCGTAAAAAAAAAAAAAAAAGGAACAAAAGTTGAAAATGTTGGGATCGAAGCATACGCGCGCAACACCCGTCGTACAATACAATTCCGATGAGCCTGCCGAAAAGGAGCAGCGGCTCTCTGTGTAACTTTGCAAAACTTCCAGTTTCCTGTAAATCAACAAATTTCTCTCATTCTCGAAATGCATCTTACATTTAGTCGCGGCTCTAATAACATTCTCGTCGGGAGAATGTCGGGGGCTGCGCCTGAGCAAATCGTTTTCCACCTATTCCAAGTCCTTAATTTGCTCGCAACGAATCTTCCCTGAATCTATTTGCTCGCGCGCCAAGAAACGCCGGAAGTGAAGAAGCATCGAGGATTATGAAGAAGACTTCGAAAATCTTCCAATCCCATTCAAGGAGATTAATTATGAGGTAGCTTCCAGCGAGGTGAAGTTGGCCCTCGGTCTAATGGAGAAACTCGTGGATGGCGTCGCTGAAAAAATTTCCTTCCACCAATCAGGGGAAATTCCTCCTGAAGAAGGAGCGGGGCAGGAAGAGAGAGAAGATCCTCAGGAAAATTCCTATTGTCCACTCGCGAGAAGCGATCGCTCCCCCGAGTTCCACCCGGAGAAACCAGGGGGTGGCAGGGGGTGTTGTTAAGTGATGGACTAGCTTCGAGTCGATTTTAAACAAATCATCTGATAACGCGATCGTTCTCCGCGTCTAGATTAATAAAAACATCCTTCCACCCGTATCCTTTAACAGGATATCTCGTAGCAAATTTTGCAAATTATATCGGAGACTACAACCCTGACAGTTTAGTTGCGATGTAATCATTGTTTCTTAAATCAGTAGTCTGATTCGCGCGAAATCTCGGTGAAAATGTCATTTATTTTATTGATAAAGTTAATTTAAGAGAAACGAGAGAGAGAGAGAGAGAGAGAGAGAGAGGGAGAGAGTTATGAAACAATGAAGAACTAAAAGTGATTTTTGGTAATAAAGTTTCTTTATTGAAAGCATTTTTGCATTAGTATCAAGGAAAATTCTATTCTTGACGATAAAAGATAAAACGGAGAGGTCGCTATTGACGAATCGTTATCGTATTATTATCCGTCACTGGTTTTTCATAATTCCACTCGACTGAGCTCACTTTATTAAAAAGCGGTGCTTAAAAGAACAATCCAATTTACGCGAAGATCGTGGTGGAAAGCTGTTTGTGAGTTCATTCTCGCCAAAATCGATGACGTTTCCGGTACATTTCTAAAAATTATCCTCCTTCCCCTATAAAATGCAAATCGTTCCTACAAAGATGGGATAGCATCCACTTTAATGTTTCGGATAATTTCACGAGGAACCGGAAGTCTTTGATTATAACAAATCGATACTCCGCTCTAATTGCTGAAAGTTATCCGATTAGTAGGCGCGCTCTTTAAAGCGCGCGCGCTCACACACACACACACACACGCGCGCGCGGATTTACGCGCATAAACTCTTTAAAGAGCAGGTTTCAATTGTTATTTTTCAGTAAGATCTTTTGAGAGATTTTCCACGGTTAGACCCAGGCGTCTTCGCGCTTTTAACGCGTCCAGATTGGATTAATTAGCTTGATTAAAAAGTTCCGCGCAGCGGATTATGCTGCCGCGAGCAACGTTAAGCTGCTGTTAGACGATTCCGCCGTGGCCAATGGGCGATCGGCGCGTAAATTGGATTAGCAAGTTTTTCCAAAATCACGCCAGGGGATTCCCAGGCAAAAGGAACGCGGATTCAGCCTCGTGAAATAATCCTCGTTTCGAACTAACGCGGTTAAAGCAGATTCTCGCCGAAATTACCGATGGCCTTTCAAAAAACTTCCCCGTAATAATGTGGACGTCGTACGTCCTCCCTTCCAGTCTCTCCCTTCCTCTCCCGTGCTCCAAAGTGTCAGCGCCGTTGAACGAAACGATAAAATCCGTCCAGGTCCCCGTGAAATTTTCAAGTTCCCATTCCACGAAAGGGACCGAACCACGCACAAGGGGTGGACGAGGGTGGAGGGATGAACGAGGACTTATTTAACTAACGGAAGTTCGTTAATCCGCCATTTTTAATTGGTTGCAGCTCTCGGCCGTGGTGGATGGGATTTACGCGGAGCATGGACACACGGCAGGTTCGTTCACCAGGTTGGCGAGCGACCGGCTTCTCGTCGGTGGTGGAGCCGATGCGAGATCATTGCAGGGGGCGAAGGGCATCAATAATTTCGTCGGTTGCCTCAGAAAGGTACGTACCACCACTACCATCACCACCGTCACCGTTCTCTTCTGTGTAGACTGTCTGATTGTTTGATTAAACATACTCTTATTTGCGTTGCGCGAAAAACAAATTTCGATAAGCACCAGTACTACGAGACACACGGTACTCGGTACAAATTTACCCAAGATTTAACGTTGCTGCTGGTGCTGGTGGTGCTGCTGCTGCTGCTGCTGCTGCTGCTGCTGCTGCTGCTGCTGAATAAATGTTTTTCAGTTTCTCCCCGAGCCCTTGAAATATCTATTGACCGTTTCGGAGATTCTGACCATTTGCATAACCCATTCCATGCATAACTCCCTCTCCCTCCTCTTCCAGCCTCCTCCTTCATCTTGAATCATGAAAAACCGGTTGACCTGTTTCGATGAAAGAAAAAGGGGAAAAAGGGAAGGAGAAAGGAAAGGGCCATTCCGTACTCATGATTTCCGCCATTTATATGGATTTTTTTTGTTTTTATCAAAGTTCTCTATAAAAAATCATCTTCTCTGTAAAATCTCGTTATTGGACTCGCGTCGTTATTCCCGTGAAACGGGGAACATCGTTTTTACTAATTTCTTGTAAAAGCACCAAACGCAAAAGTGGTGTGACGTGGAAATAATTAAACGCTAAGGTTTTTTCATGCTCGAAATTTAACATAAAGGAAGGGGTAGAAATTGCGGAGGTAGCTATTTATTCCTATGTTGTATTCGTTATCGCGCGCCTGTGAATGTGTTACTGATACGTATTTCTATACTTGCTTTTACACACTCTGCACACACTTGCACCACGTGATGCCTGTAGGTGTTATAGGGGGGTACCACCACTAACAGCTTACGCATTAGCCTGTGTTTCATTAAAAGATAATAGGAAGAGACTCCTATAGTGGTGGTCGCATACTGACAGATAAATTGTATTTTAACTTTTAATCGCATCACACAAAACAAGTATATAATACTAATAACGTAAAATCAGACATTTTATTCCTATTGTAAAATCTAGTGAAAAAACTCTGATTCCGGCAACAAATACGGACTCGCTAATGCTTTATTAGAATTTTTATGGCGGGGCTTAAATTTTTACGTTAGGCTATCACAATTTTTAAGGCCTCCATCGGTGGACTCGGATTGGACGCTTCTCCCGGTCGATCCGTAAAAACAAAATCTTAGAAAGGTAAAAGGGAATATTACTTGGCGCGTTATGTTGACAAAAAAATTTAGTTCAATTGGAAGCAGACAGGTGTGCAAGAAATTATGTACTCGCTCTATTTAAATAATGTCTTTCCTCTGTAAGTTTACATTATAAATGAGTATTATAAGAATTTTTTTTATCCAACTTTTCACTTGAGAACACTCCAGATAATTAGGTATAACCTGCCGGCAGCGTAGAACTGGCAGAAATGAAATTTTTACAGAACATTCGTACAATATTTAAATACCATTTTACACGTGTGCAAATGATATTCGTAAAGACACTTATCGTTTAATCATACTTTTATCGTTATTAATTAATAAAAACCAGTGACAGAACTGATGCGGAACTCTTTACTGTCTTTCGATATCCCTTTTTTTTCCACTGTCAGATCCAAATTGATCGGATTTCGATTTATCGATAAAAATCATGGTAATCCATTGTTTTGACAATCATGATAAAACGAAGCTTTTCCACAAAAGCAATTCCGCCTGTTCAATTTTTCCTTAAAAACGAAAATTTTCCTCTTTTAAAATTATTTTTTTCTGTTTTTAAGTAAAATGTGTTTAAAAGTGTTGCATAACATTTTCGACATTGATCCTCTTTTTCTCTCCTTCTCTCTCTCTCTCTCTCTCTTTTCTGGAAACTCGATGATTATAACCACGCATCCCGTATTAATTTTCGATAATGATATTTTTTCGTTTTCTACAGATTCGCGCGATCTAAATTGACGGATAAACCATATTCAAATTCATTGGGAATTTCCTTAATACCTCTCGTTATTATTAACAGTACGTCAATCCGGATGTAGCAGTAATAAAAAGCGTAATTTTCAGCAAAGTAATTAAACGGCCCTGTGTATTTCCAAACAAAAAATGCAAAACTTTTTCATTAGGTTATAGGGTAGGAATAAAATTCTCCAAGCAGGAATATCAGTTTGGGTATTTCCCCAGTTTTCTTTCGCAATGGGGAATATTTAAACCGGTAAAATACGTTTCATGTTTAAACATTCTACACCGTTTTCGAAATAAAATGTGTCAATTCAATCCTTGCCAGTTTCACGTTTTGTGTCTCCAATGTTTTTGTCGCCCGCGCGTTGCCTTCTACTTCGCAGTTATTGTCACGTGACGCACAATATTTCAAATATTTCAAACAGACGAGTGTTTTCAGCGGCAAATTTACCATCCGGCAGTTTCTTCTTCAACATATTCGAACGCTCGCGTTTCTCGAGAATCCTGGACAATTCATACGCGGGACTGCGCTGGACGTGGAGAATTTTGTCTCATCCGCTGACTTTCCTCCGATGAAAATGTCTGAGGGAGAGTGGGAAGCGGAGGAGGAAAAATCTTCGATTACCAATGAAGAGGGAGAGGGGGTAGTAGCACGGGGATGAAGGAGGGTAGCGTTGAGGCTGATCAGTTTCTCATGGATAGCAAGTAGCATGAATCGCTCGAAAGAATTGTTCGTTAAGGGCTACCGCTGCCACTTCTGGATACCCATTAATTTCCTGCTTTCTTCCGGGCAGATATGAAAGGTGCCGCGTCATCCGAGCAATTACCGCAATATAAAGATCGCGCAGCACGGGATGGCTGGATTCGTACTTATTAATTTCATTAGATTCCAAGAAGGATAAAAAGAAGACGAGGCGGCGGGTGGATGGTGACTATGCGGAAATTGTTCGTTCCCCATCAATTTTCCTTTCATTCCGAACGATTATTTTTCTCCTTGCAAAACTATCATCGATTTCCACGGCTACTTTCGAGCTTTTGGAAGTTTCGTACAGCTGCTTTCAAAAGATAACGGAGCAAGAAAGAAAGAGAGATAGGGAGAGAGAGAGAGAGAACAATTTGTTTTAACTCAACTCGTTATTTTTTCGTCGAATCAAATCCATATCGCCATATCCGAAAACATAAAATATCCACGCGATGCCATGAAATTCTTTTGTCGCGTTTATTTGTGGATTGATCGGTCCGGTATCGCGCGAGTCTCGCGCAGGATTTCGCGTCGAAACGTCGAGTCCTGGACGAGGTCCATTTTTTCAGGTACTCGTACCTAATTGGAGCTGTCATTTACAGCCGGAGGAGCAAAATAGGGCTTTTTTTTCCCAGTCTTGTTAAAATCGACGAGATCGACGGAAGTTATCGCGTGCCGCGACGCAGCGCGCGACGCATTGCCACGCGATACGACGCGACGTGGTGCAACGGTCAACAGCCACATAAGCCCCTAACGATGCGGCGTTTCACTCGGAAATAAAAGCCCGGCAGATGCGGTCATCGTGGGACCGGATGAAATATTCATACTGCGGCAAAACTCCACTTCGTAACGAGGCAGGGTGGAACTCGACTCCGTAATAAAGAAACGCCGCGGGCAATAAAGCTCCTACGCTAACGACGCACGGCCAGTAGCAAAGCAACTCGTTAATTGCCGTAATTACTTGTCGAATGTACTCGGCAAATAGCACATTGCTCGCTCTGATTCGGATAGGCGATAGCCACACCCCCGAGAAACTACCCCATTACTCGAAAACCCCGCTGCTAATTCCGGGCGGAAAAAAAAGGAAAATCGCCGAACGGCGAGTTAACCCGCGCGACCTCACGTCGCGAATTCGCGAAATATCATTTTGCTCTCGAGTTACCTCGAAACTTCCCTCCGCTCCCCTTTCCTTTCCTTACTTTCCCCCGCATAGACGGAGGGAGGGGGATCGTAAAACGTGGCACGGCTGGACAGAATGCGGCGCTCCCAGACGAAAATTTAGCAACGAAGCGACTATCGCGAGGGAAAAGCACGGGGGGGAATCTGACGGTGAAATATCGAGATTGATCGATAATCAACGAAAATATGACCATTCCCCTTCTCTCTCGCCCTCTCTATCAAAGACACGGAGAAATGGGCAATTTTCGTGCGATTTTCAAGAATATATGTATTTCCATCGGTTGATCCAACGCAAACCTCCCGTATCATCCATTTCCACTGGACGTACGCGCTCTGCTGTATAACCATGAAAAAAACAAACATTATGCCCTCGTTTTTCATTACAATTATAAAACAATTTTCAAATGGGAGCTCGGGGCAAAAATAAGGGTGAGTTCGCCGGAAACGAGTGTTTTTCACTATTTCCACCTGTACTCGAAGAGTCTCTTTTTATTCGCGGGAAAATTCGTGGGTCCTTGTCCGCGAGAAGTGCGTGGGAATTTTTTTTTCTCCTCTTTTTTCTTCACTTTGTTTTTCCACCACCTTTCCAGCGCGTTACTAGACCATCTTTCGTTTTTCCTGTTTTTCTTTCTCGCTTTCCGTCTCTTTGCACGACGCCATTGCAGCCGGAAAATGGAATTTGAGACTTAACGACGCAGGAGAGGAGGTGGAGGAGGAGGAGGAGGAGGCGGAAGAGGATTTTTCTTTCGGCCTCGTAGAAACGAATAACGAAGAAATGAATAACGAAGAAGAGAGGAAGGCACGTGCAGCGCGTCTGCCGGAGTCTCAAGTTTGGAGAACGCTTCGAAAAATATAGCGGGTTGCGATCAAGAGCTCCGCAGTAGTAGAACGCAGTTTTCATTCAGACCGCGGCCGAATCCGGTTCTCCGGGGAAATTCGAGTACTCTCGTCTCCCCGCGGATATCATTGTTTGTTTAACGATATGGCCGAGTCGGTTAATCAATATTTTACTGGATTTTTGCGAAGAACGCGTCGCCAAGATTAAACCGCTAATATTTGCATCATTCGTTGCTATTATCGTCGATGTTCTCCCTCCTCCGTCCCTCCACCCCCGGAGCTACCGCCACCCGGCCAATATCCATCCCCTCGCGATATCCCCATAATTACACGAAGCGTTCGGAGATCCTGATCGGCGAACCTGCTTTCTAGCGGTAAACACGCACGGGACGAGAGAACACAAGCACGTGCACGGGCACAAGCGCATTATCGATCGATCGATATTGTCGCCTCCTGGACTAAATATTCGATTCTCGCTCGATCGCTCGGAAAACATTGGCTTTTCTCGAAAGCGGGAAAAAGCCGCTATCTTCCTCTCAAAGAAGCGACTACTCCAGGTGAAAGTGGATTTCCCCCTAAGGTTCATGGTGCTCGGGGAGCCTGGAAATTCCCCTTTGTCCGCTGAAACATTGATTTTCCTATATTTATTTAACGATAACGCCGTGTTTTCCTCCGAATCAATGATGCGGGGCAAAATGCGTGCGGGAGGCACGAGAGATTTATGGAGCCCGACGATTTATACTTTTCTCCACTAGAAATGAGGGTGGAGCGCCAACTTTTTTCTATCTCAAGGTACCGCGCTCGTACGTGTGTCACCGGTAATCGGTATTGGTAAAACGGTTTGTTAAGGGAACTTTGCAAAGGACTCGCGGCCCCCCTCCCCACCTTTTCCCACCCCATTGGAAAGCATCGTTTTCCGCTACTGTAAATTCCACGCGAACCCACGCACTTTGCCCTCGTCGTTAACTTCCCCGTACGCATCCGGCCAGAACTTCCCTCCCGGCTGTTAATTGAAGCTTACCCCCTCCGCCCCCTCCCGAGCGGCCGTCGGGCAAAAGATGGTGGGACTATCGACACATTTCAAACATGACTATAAAAACTCGCTACGACTCTCCCCCCGTCCCCTATAAAGAATTTCTCGTAGAAGCGGCAGCAGCGGCGGCAACGCGTTTCCACGACAAGCTGGAGAAAAACATGTCCTTTGTTCCCGTCAAAGTTCTTCCTCCCCTCGACAAACACAGAGTACTCTCGACAAATAAAAACAAGGACTCGCCCGGGGGTGGGAGCGCGGGGGCGGGAGGGCCAAGAAAATAAATGGGGCATTAACGTGCTCGAACGTAATCGAACGTAATCGAATATAAATAGGTGGAAATAAGCGAAATGTTTACTTTGTATTTTGCAGGTGGAATTTACGGCGGAATCATTAAAAATGGAGTTGATCGAGGCCGCCAAAAGCGGGGCCGCGGGTGCCGCAGCCTGGGGCAAAATGGACTTCCACTGCCGCGAGCCGAAGACTTCGGACCCCATAACCTTCACCACCAGAGACTCGCACCTCGTGAGTATATACACGCACGCTTACACGAATATATACGCGTGCCTCTACACACCTACCCATTTACGCGTGTGTGTGTGTGTGTGTGTGTCTATACGCGTGCAAACACACGCGCGCGCGTACATCCATCGTACGAAGAGTTTCGCGCCATACGAGTTTCATGGGAGTAACCGAGAGCATTCGTTCCACGAGAGTTCATGTCTGCCGAGAATCTCGTTCCACGCGGGATGGGGTGGGCGAATGGGGGACGACGCAGCCAGGACTCGAGGCGGAAGAATCAGAGGGGGAATCGGCGAGTGTGCGACATCCGGAACTCGACGTGGAGGTCGCGCGACGTGAGAGTCGTCGAGGACGTCGCTCGATGAATTTGCAGCGTCCTAGGGAAGATCGTGATGATGCGAGATGGATGTGCGGAGGTCTGTGTGGAGACTCGCAGCGGTCGGTAGCGACCGGCGACGAGCGCTACCGACCGCTATCGATCGGTTTAACACGCATTACCGCGCGTTATCGTTACAAACCGCATTAGCGTAATCTATTCGCAGCAGGCTGACCACGATGGCACCTATCGATTGCTCGAATTTTCATGTCGGGAAGCCTCGTCGTCGAATAGCCATTCTCTCTTTGTGAAACCCGCTCCCCAGTCCCATGATTCATTGCGTCAGCGCGTTGACCAAACGCATACCATTATTAGCATTGCAAATACTTATCGCTTAATTTGCGGCGATAAAGCCTCTCCATGATCAAACGTTCTACGATACTGATATCCACTCGGAGCTTCCGTTCTTCGAATACCTTCCTGTACTGTGCCGTCACGTGACGTCACACCGCATTTGCTCCGATTACCAATCGATACGCGGCTTAACGGGGAATTCTTATTTCGCGTTGCCACGAGTGCACCGCTGGCCGCGTTGGCCGATCATTCCTCTCGTTTACTACTGCCGTTGTCGCGGGGAAGAACCAAACGAAAACAATTCGCTTGGCGCGCTTATCCAAACGCCTCCAGCGCGTCCACTGGATGAATCACGCGAAGTTATGAATGAAACGAAAGGACGAACGATATTTCGCGATCGGTGTCAAATCATGCGCGGTTGAAGTCGAATAGAGTTTGTCGAGCAAACGATTTCTTCCGGTCTTGAAATTTATCGCAATTTCAGTCTACGAATCTCAATCTCTCTCTCTCTCTCTCTCTCTTCGTAGTTTGTCTTACGTCACTCGAGGAATGCAAGTAGAATAAGAGAGTACAGATTCCTCATCGACACCAGAGTTCCCCATGAAAATTTGGTCTCGCGCGATACATTTTCCACTGTTATCTCGTGGCATTGCGCGCGATTGGTACGAGAGTAGGGACAAAGGGACAATGGAACAGCAGGAATAAGAACTCGTGGTAATGGACACTTAATTTGTCGAGGTTTGAGAAGCGAGTGGAGTCCTTTGAAGAGAGATACTTGAGAGGAACCCAAGTAAATATAGCCTCAGCCTTGAATGCCTGTCCGTCTTTTGGCATGATCCATAGAAGATGATGGTTGTAGATGGGATGGGTTGAAATGGCTGGGCCGGGCCGGGCCGGGCCGGGCTAGGCTGGGTTGGACTAGGCCAGGTTAGGCTAGACTAGGCTAAGCTAGAAAGTAGGTTTTGGCTAGATACGTTCGTACGTTCGTACATACTTGGTAGAAGCAGGTAGAAGTGGGCAACGGTACGTGATGCGCTATAGTCGAAAATCCAGCTAGCCGGTGGCGTCACGTCATGAAAACGGGCGTCATCTCCATAAGCGGATCATGGCCGCAGAAAGCTCACATGTGTCTCGGGGATCCGAAAGCGAAAAGCAGCATCGAGATTGAAGCGAGTCCGGACTGAAAGGAAAACCTGCCCCCGGCTCGGTACGCCAATGCAAAGCCACCGTTCATTCGGTACAAAGCGACATAATCCACCGCTTGCCCGGGACTTTGCTGGACCAGAGGCAGATTGGAAAAGTAACGAAGTAAACCTCTCGAGGGGGTAGGGGGAGGGACACCCTAACACCGATCGACCTCCTTCTCCTCCCCCTCCCTCTCCTATCCATAGCTAATTAAGCAGACTTCTTATTTTCATGACGCGCCTCCTTTGTTGGAAGACGAACACACAGCTATCCGCTATATCTCTGCTTAGAATCCAAAGATCGTTTCCAACTAAGCCCCAGGAGCGTAGAGATTGAACGAGGAACAAGTTAACGAGCAGGAGAAACCAAGTAATTTCTCCTCCAATCGAGACGCGAATTGCTTCAACGAGTTGCACGCACAAATTGCTGCTAACTAATTGTTTTCTTCCACTCTCTCGAATACCAGTGTGACTCAGGAACTTATCTAACGTTCCCTCCCTCTCTCTCTCTCCTCGTCCCTGTTTTCCTACTTTCTGAATTCTCCCATACCCGCATTCTCTCTCTTTCTCTCGTTATATTTACGTATATCTCTACCTATTCGGAGCATACTGCTTAAAACTTAAACCCCACCTTCCACCTCTTCCGAAACCTTAAATCTGTTTTAGCTTCAATGTACCTTTCGAATTGTTTGGTAATGATTATCTTTTTCGTTTTTTTTTTTTTGAGAGAGGATGTACGTAAAATTATACGCTCGTGGAAGCATGAGCATTAAAAAGGAATCACTCGGGCTCTGATGGACGTAAGAAAACTCGTATTATATCTTCCGTCTATATATTATTTACGTTATTTAAAACTTGCTCTCTCGATATAAAATTCAAATCAATTTTTGCAATATAGGACTCTTGCATGTCTAATCATTGACTAAAAATTTTATATAATGTACTAATAAATAATGTAACATTATTCTACGTGCGCATTTGCGCTATGCAATTTTAATTTATTTCTACATGTTATAAATATCGCTGGTTAGTTACACCGGGAACGGTTTTTACCGTAATTAGTTTTTTAGTGAATTTATATTTATTTAAATTTCTTGGGAAAAAAAATACAATTTCGAAAGGAACGCATTCCAATTTTTAAATTATTTTCGCCCATTTGTTACAGAAAGGTAATTACACGCCGATAATAATAAGTAAATCAATGAGTGTAAATCATAAATGTAGCATTACAATAATTAAGCATTGTTCTCTCATTATGCATCTTGATATTAATATAATGCATGAGAAAAATAGGTGAAAACCTTTATATTAAACACAGGAAGGTAGAATGAGTAACGTAAAAGCAATATCAATAATCTCCCTTAAATCTTTATTCGTGTTAATACAGCGAATTGCAATAACAAACGAAAGACTTTTATTTTGCGAAAATCTCTGTACAGTTAGTAGCTTTTAGAAGAAATAATAAAAGTGAGATACAAACATTAATTTTCCACTGCAAAAAGAATGATACTTGCGCGCAGGAACAATGTAAAGATTAAGTTAAATAAAAACGGGAGATAATTGAATTTTATGGAATTTCTTACTCCGCCAGGATTTGTGGGGAGGAGTAGGAGGAGGAGAGGGGTTAAAAACAAATAGAGTGAAATAATGTGGTTTAATAACGGCGGTGCCATTAATCTATATTGCTCGTAAATATAACTAGTGGCGTGAGAGGCGTTTGAATAGGTGCGATTTGGGTGAGAACCGATTTGCATAGGATCATTTAATTGAGGAATCGTTGCCTATTAGCGTTTGTCATTTAACATGGTTTGTTTTGTAAATTCGCAATTCGACACTATCATCGAACACCGGTGTATACCGCGCGCCCCTCGAGAATGACAAAATTTATAATGAAAATATTTTCAATTTTCACTCAATGGCTTTCGTCTTTTGATAAATCAGTCGAGTCCTTTTTCAGCGCACTTTGTTCTTCTCCCCCCGGTACATGACGCTCATTTTTTTTACTCGTCGTATAAATATTCGTTGAAAGCACGCGGGCTAAAGCTGACGAAGCTATTGGTCGGTAGGAATGTTGTATGTCCCATCGAAAATTTTTATGAAAAAATTAGGGGACCTCCCACGTTCAAATTAAGGGAGACGTGCTTTGTGTGTTTTCCAAAAATAATTATCTTTACTCGCGAACGCGTATTCCTAGATACGGATGAAAGCTCATTGTTCCGATATCCGGCTCGTTAATCCTAATATAATACAACTAAACATAGAACCCGATGTTATTCATACGCCAAATGGAGATCCAATTAAACGTTTGTTAACAAATTTTCGTTTGTTCTTGCGATCATCGACACTGCTTGCGCTGTGCGTGTGTTAAACAGACATCCGTGGTGTATTCGTGTATCTGGTCGAAGAAGATTTTCAATACTCGAAATAGAAAATCTCCATCGCGAGGTACGCGAGTAACACAGTCGTGCCATCCCCGGAATTTCGAGGGAAATTCGTAAAGTTTGTCAATATGGAGGAAAGAGTCCATAATGATTTGAAAATGGCGGCGGTAGGATTCCTGTTTGATCAGTGGTGTTTGTTTCTCCAGTTCGGTCGCCGATAATTAAAACGCAAACGCGAATATTCCCTCTCTGTATGCGTAGGCGAGTTCCTTCCCTTGCAACCCTTCTCTCTCCTACCCTCCTTCAAAAGGTCGTGCCTGCGGCTTCAAGCGTAGCGGTTCACCAGCAGTACTTGTCGCGTCGTCTCGTCTCGTCTAATTACTAAGGCCCAAATCGACGAACTGCTCGGACTCGAGTGATCCTTGCGATTAGTCGATAGGAGTTGCTTGGTTTCCTCCTACTTCCCTCAAGGGCTTCCTCCGTAACTTGGGAAATAAGAAAATGTCCTCCCCCTGCATCTTAATTCTAGACGCATTTCTCTCCCCAACTGCTGCTCTCGAGGCTTCTAATGGAAAGTACAATTTATTCTATTTTAGAAACTTCCCCCTCTCTCACCATCAACGATATACTTTTTCATTAATGCGTTACGCAATATCTCGGCGAGTCCCTCGCAGCCCCCCCCCCCCCTCTCTCCCGTTGTCCCCGTTTAAGTTCAACTTGTAATTGCCTCCTCCTGATACATTCGTTTGAATGTTGTTCTCGCGAAGCAACCGCCTTAATCCTTAATTAATGGTATAACTTTAAAACGTTTACTCGCTAATGAAATCTCAGGTCCAGAAATGGTATTAACGTCAAAAATCATATTTATGCAGGGCTGCTTGCGGAGAAACTAGGCTTGTTTGTTTAGCGCGAGTGACGGGGAGAAAGGAAAACGAAGTAAGTCAAACAACATGCTGGTGGGTACAGCCGACGCGTACTCGCTTTATTAAATATGAAGATAAAAGAAAAATTCCTCCTTGAAAGAAAATTAACGTTACTCGTAATACGTCACTCGTCTTTCGGGCTCGAGCAAAAGTTTCCCGAGCGAGGGTGGATAGGGGTGCTCCGAAAAAAGACCTCGGAATTGAAACGAGCCGTTACCCCCATGCATGCCGGGGGTAGTAGAATAAATATATTTTAAATTCGCAACAAAACTTTGCGTTTTCCCCTGCTTTTGGAATATAACCAACGAACGTTTGTCTCGCCATATTATAATCACGGAGAGCGAGCGAGAGTCTATTTGTTAGCGAAACTAACGTTTGTTTGCGACTGGTGTACCTTGGTTTGTCATTTATCGATACAATATGCGTATTTTAATCGCTGCGTCCAAAACTGTAGGCTCGCTCATTGAAATTCCACTAATAGCAGCGGCGGCAGCAGCAGCAGCAACAGCAGCATCGACATTCATTATGTTAATATTGCCAGTGCCGTTTGCAAATGGTGGTGTGGCGGCAGTAGCGCTTATTGACGCTTAATGCAACAAATTCATTTTTCATGTTACTTTCGCTAAATTTCACATCGCGTCTGTTTCGCGAATGTGATTAAACTTCATTGAAACGCCGACGTCGGGATAACTTAAAAATTGCAATAGTGGGTCATCTCCCCCGCCTCCAAATGGAAATATTGTACATAACGCGATAAATCTTTCCTGGTTCAACCTTGTTCGATCTGAAATATGAAAATTTCTATACTCATTAAAAATTTTAAATGATGTTTGAGATGGGAATATTTTAAAAAGTTGCTTTTATTCTAGCAGTCGCACACACGAGCGCGCACGGAGCGTATACGTGCGCGATGCATCCGTAGTGCGGGCGCATGTGCAGGAGAGCATATGACGTAATATAGATGGCGCAGCGGCAGCTTATGAATGCACATCTGCAAAAAGCATTATAACCGAAACTTGTAATGTTGGCTTAATATCGTGTCCCTCGAGTCTGCCAGCTAGAAACTCACTTATAGCTTGAATTTCAAGCCACGCCCACAGCTGTGCGCTAATATTGTGCACTCGCACAAGCACAAAGTACCGCTGGCTGCTACTCCTTGATTTTTTATTCGTAATTTGCATCGCGCAAATTACGTCAGGCCCTCGAACATTTCGTGCGATTTCAAGCTCCGCTCTTTAGTTTTACTTCTTTCGACCGTAGAGCTTGCAGGTCTCGCGTTAGTGGCACCGACATCGCCGCCGCCACCACCACCCCCATCATCCCCACCTTCTTCTTCGCCATCGCCATCACCACCACCACCACTATCACCAACCACATCATCACCGTTCTCTGTAATTTTCACAAGTGGTCAGAAAAAACTCTAGAGCGTTACAAGCGAGTACTGTTTCCGGTATTAAAATCGATAGTAACAAAGCCATTGGCGAAATATTGCGTCGGGCCAGCGGAAGCGTATAAAGGTGGTTTTACTCGCTTTCACTGGCGTCAAAGCCAACGCGGCGATGCCATCGAGAGATTTTCTGATTACAACCGGAAACGTATTGACGCGCGTACGCGCTGGATTTTATCTGAAAATGATATTCGCCGATAATTGAGCTCTTTTCATCGGCGTCGACTCTTCCCGTGTAACTTCGATACCACCACCTCCTCCTCCTCCTCCTCCTCCTCCTCCTCCTCCTACTCCTCATCCTCCAACAACCCCTTATCGCCTACCGTTTCACTCGATTTTTCCCTTAGCGCAGCACCTTTTACCCGCAGAATTTCAGGCGAATAGAAAATAGACTCCAAAAGCCCGCGTCTCTCTCTCTCTCTCTCTCCCTACCAGCGACGATACTCCAAAAATGATTAGCTTGGAAAATATCTGTGTGCGCTCATGTCAGAGGTCAACTGGGAATTTCGCGGGGAACGAGCGAACATCGCGGGGGTTACTAGGAGGAGAGAGGTCAGGTCGCTCTTCGAGCGTAACGAATCGACGAATCGAATGAGACAGGTTGGAGAGTGGAATTTCGTGAAGGAAAATCTCGTTCGTTCTCTCTCTCTCTCTCTCTCTCCCTTTCAATTGTAATATTTAGCATCGGTAAATAGCTGGAATTCCCGGTTGTGTGTAACTCGAATCACAGCACACACCGGGAGAGAACCCTCTAATCGGCACATGGCTCGAATTGCGATAAACGAGCCCTCATCAGGGTTGAGAATTTTGCAGGTACCACGTCACAACGCGCTCTAGGTTTTCGCAGCTGCACACGTAAATTCGGTAACTCGATTGAATTCGTCGTGCTTTGCCGTGAAAGCTCCGTCCGAGCGACGTATTCATCATCGTTCGAGAATTACCGTCGCTTTATCTTACGTCACTAATTACGTCGACGTTATTTCCCGGTGAAGCGTTGCGGTCCATAGTTGCGTAATCCAAGAAAGATCCGCGACGGCCGGGGCCGCCATCTTTGTTTCTCCGTTAACTCCGTTAAAATCTGACGAGCGAAAGCTCGGCGTTTATGGGGAAAGGGGCAAAATAAGAATCGTTAAGCGATACGCCCCAGTGGGGAGAGGGAGATCGAACGATAAAATATCGAACGCTCTTAGGAAAAGCCGTGCAGCAGCGGGTGATTCGTATTAATTAACCTGGCCGTTCATTAATATTTACGAGCACGATCCGTAGTATTTTCGCTCGCGTGCCACGTTTCCACGGAATTCCCGAGGATTGGTGGGCATTTTTAGAAATTAATCGAAATATACGAGACGGCGCATCTGTGCGGCTGCTTTTCCTAATCGTCCATTTCCTTCGATCGCTCCTAACCGTACCTAACCATCCCCCCGCCTAATTTATTTATCCGACGGTGTTTCCACCGTGTATGGAGCTACCGCCGTTTCACCACTTTTGCACTAGCCGAGGCACTTGCAAATAATTAAGGCGAAGCGTGTAGGATCAAACGAATGATGAATTTTTACGACCCTCCCCGCGTCTCTCCCGCCCCGCTCTCGCTCCGTCGATTCCCGATTATCTGGAAATTGAATTCCTGCCAATTTCATGTCTAATTATTATTATTAGCAGTGGTATTAGGTATTATTAGGAGCGCCAATATTGGTAATCCAGTGGACGTCGGATAGGGAGATTTTATCGTGGAAATAACTATCGGGGGGAAGCATTTAGTAAAATTATTAATCGAAGGTCACTGCTGGATAAAGCTCGGAGAGTCATTTAGCAGATTGTAGGAATTTTTCGGATTTACACGTAACCACAAGAATATGGTCGGCGACCACAAACGCGTCATTCCGAGGCTGGCGTTCCTTAATGGGCAAAACAACGGAATCTGCTAATCCAATTAAGCAGAGATGCACGAATTAGCACGAATCTCCACCCCCGCAGCTGTTCTCCATATTTGCCGATGCGCCGCCGCACTATTCGCGTGTATCATCGCGTTTCGTTCTGTTCAATTGCGCTCTCCTCGATTCTCCTCTAATCTCCTCCCTCTTGTTCCCTTCCACCACTGCGCAACCCCTTCTGCACCCACTCCTTCTTTCAGCCTTCACCTCAAGTTCGTATTTAAGATTGCGTTCCTCCTACCGAAAAAGAGAGGGAGAGACTCTTAAATGTGCTCTGAAAGCTTTATTTTGCCTTTCTGGCTCCGGAAATAAGTTTCATGACTGCTCGGGGAATCCTCTCCTAATTAACGTTAAGGGGAGGGACTAATAAGCACGGTATCTGACCCAGTAGCCATTTCGCCGAAAATTCAACACTTCCTGCAGAAGAATTTTCCCAAGAACCATCGTACTCCCCGGGCATTCAGAAGAATTCAACCGTGGCCAAAACTTTCGTATCATTTCCTTTTCATCCACCCTTCGCCCACCCTTCCATTCGCTCCAGAGTTGAAACGTGATTCTCGTTAAATCGAGATTTCTCATCAATGCCCTTTTGTTGCATCTGCCCTTATTACTTTTATTTTCATCATTGCCATCATCATCATCATCATCATCATCATCATTATCGTCGTCGTCACCATCGTCATCCTAATTATTGAAGAAGTTGATTTTCTCGATCGTTGGGTGATGGTTTTTCGCGAATTTTCAGAAATTGGCAGCTTCTTAAAGAACGACCGGCTGAGGAAGCATTTCATGGGGTTGAGGGTCACGGTGGAAAAAAGAATGGTGAAACGTTCGGGTTTACTTAGCTGCGCGTGTTCTCCGTGAAGTCGTCGTCGTCGTCGTTGTCGGAACGGGTGCACGCGTCAAATTGAAAATGCGGCAGGTACTTAGGGGAAATTCTGCACCATTAGCATCTCCTCCTGTACTCGGGATATAAGTGAATCAGGCCTGTTTGGAGAACCGACGCTGCATTCACGCCCCACTTTTCCCATGCTCTCAACAGTATTAAACTGAATGATGGTGGAACTAACTGAAATCACTGGAATCTCGAAAATTTATAAGAATAGCAGGAGAGGGGGTGGGCGCGAGGAGGGAGAGTTGAAAGAAAAATCCGCGATATTGTTCTCACGTGTTTTCTCCCCTCTTCTTTCCGATTTCCATTCATTTCCTTATTAAACGCTAAATTTCCTTCACTTTTTTACCTCCCGTCAGATTTTCGATGTAAGCGATGACGTTTCTTTCTTCGGTTTATCGGCGATCCATTTTTTCTCTCTTTCTTTCCTTCTTGTCTCTCCTCTCTTCCTCTATCTTTCTTTTTTAATATTGCACAAAATGGCCGAGCCCCGAGGTGCTTGGGAACACTATTAGTAAAATGTAATTCCACCAGCTGCCAAATCCTCCTACGATGAATTCCAGGTTTTGCCTGAATCCTCATTGGCGGTTTCTACCGCTTCTGAAAGCCAAGCATCCACGCGTATCCACTTGGAAAAGTGCATCGTTATCTAATAATAATAATAATCATAATAATTATAATAATAATAATAATAATAATGGCAAGAGTATTTTTCAACTCGGCGAAAAGTTTGTAGCTGCCAAACTAAAAACAAAGTACAGTCAACCAAGTTGGCTACTGGGAAATGTCCATCGGATTATCCGCATTCGCTCTAACGAAATTTCGAAACTCGATAATGATTCGTAAGCAGTGCATTCCTTACTAGCGATATATATAGAGAGAGAGAAAGAGAAAATGAAAGAGAAAAAGGGAAGAGGAAAGAAGAGCCGCATTACCCGCTTTGAATCCATCAGCTAATAAAAGTTCGCGTACATGAACCAGAATAAAAACGCCGGAGATATTTGTTAAGGGTGGAAAACCGCGGTGGAACGTATCCGGAGAAAATTCCGGGAAAATTGCGAACCTTGCGCGTTCGACTGTGCGCAGCCGTTATTATTTCGGCCGATTAAGCCCCAAAAGTAATTGGCAGCGATTTCGAATTAGAGCCGGAAGAATAGTGGGCTGCCTAATTAAAGGAAGGGCCCAAGCTTCGTCGTACGATTTCATAATTAAAAGGCGATACTCCGTAACTGGTCCACGACGAACATCCAGAATAAGGCAAGTTGCAGTAAACTTCAAGTGCATTGTTCCGTACCGTTAGGTTACACGGATGGAATTACACGAATCGCTAATGTTGCCGTAGTAACTTTACACTCACTCAATGCTATTGCCAGTTCCTTCTAGTAACAATACTCCATTAACCCAGGGCTCTCGCTTTGATGCTGCTTTCCTATCATTTTCTATCGATCCGAATCTCTCCCGGAAGTCTCCCCGGGTATTCTCGCCGTAGATTAAGAAGAGATACCTCCCCCTCCCTCTCCCTGAATATTCAAAGTTGTCGATCAAGATCTCAGGAATTCGAATGTTGGCCAAACATTTTTCAGCGTCGCGCGCTACCCTGAATTCCTCGTTTCTCAGCGAACCACTTCCGGTTCCGAAAGTGCCTCTGTCCGTGGCGATTGAAGTTAAAAATCCACGAAAAGATTTCGCGCACCCTCCGGACTTCCGGTTCACCCCCTTCCCGAGGTCTCTCCCCGTTCGGTTTAATCCCCTGGTTACTCGAGCTAATCGAATCATCGACTTTTTTTCATACGAGCAGCAGGAGTTTTTTCTTCGAGGTATATCTCGAACTATGGAGAACTGTTGGGCTGGGGGTGGGGGGTGGGGGTGAGGAAGAACACCAACGTTGCCTCGGTCAGAGCAAACTTGCCATGTAATTGGTACACGTTGGTATTTTAGAGTTCGTTGTTGCTGCTGCTGCTACTGCTACTGGATAGGCCGGCTAATTAAAGGGGGCTGGGGTGGAGGGGGCGGAACGGGGATAGAGAGCACCGCTTTGGCGTTAATTAAAATAATCGACGGCAACTCGAGTCACTCGCAAAATGAGCGATCCGCGGGAACTTTGTCGCTCGATTAAAAATAAATCCAAGGGAATCACGGGGAAATTTAGTTCACCCCCCATCCACCCCCACCCCCGAAAGGCCCGGGTTTTTCCTTTCGGGAAAAAGGAAACACGGATTCCGACGTTCTACACGTTTATTTATCGTTCCTCTAGCAATTCTTTCGCAGGACTTTTTCTCCTCGGTGACAATGCTTTCTCGTCCGTTTATTCCGCTGCTACGGACGGATCCCCCTGACAATGTTTTATTTAGCAGAGAGCGTATATTTCCACCCCGACCAAGCGAGATTTCTCACCTATCTAGCCTCGTCTTTTTGAAAGAGCAGGAGTTACAAGACATCTACCGTGAGGCTTAATCTCTCTGAGTAACGGTGTCCGCTTAACGTTCTCCCAATGTGTCACTCGTAACTCGCAATAAACCTTTCCTCCCCCCCCCCCTCTCTCTTCTCTCCCCTGCCCACCCTTTCGCCTCTTCGTTCCTCCCTCGTTGTCAACACAAAGCAGCAGCTACCGCGAGGCAAAGCTCGTCATTTTTTACGCTCGGACGAAAATTCCATAGGAATCGGAGAATTACGATGTATCGCGACGCGTGTCAGTGTACAGTCGGTGACGGATATCGAGTCTCTTTATGTGGAATTCGCCAAGCTGTAACGCCAAGTGTAACGATTGGTGACAACACTGTGTGGAGCCTTCGTATCCGTCACCGGCTGTACTTGCGTAAATTTCATCGCGGCCTTCTTACTCTGGAAGCAAACGCGATTCTGTCGATAAAAACGACAGCCCCAAATTCAAGCGGGCACTCGCTCGGTTATTAATTGTCAGGGAGTTTTTTTTCCATCGATCCGCACACCCCTCGCAGATCCTCCCGAGGGAAACCGAAGAGAACTCGATGGCGATTCTCAATTGAATCTTAGCAGGAAATTTTCTTTGCTGTTCGCGCGAAAAGAAGAGGCAGTCGGTTTCTTCGCGAACTCATCGCGAATTCAGTATTCAGCGCGGAATATCGAAATGTGGGGCCGATATTTTTCTGGTGCAAGGAATTCCTGGGGAGTGATGTAGCTCTGGCTGGCTGGCTGGCAAGCGGAAGGGGGGTGGGTGTGGGTGTGTCGACTATTTCGCCTATCGAACGTGGAAAACGCCTTTGGATTCTGATCTTACGTAATGGCTGCCGAAGGCAAACCAAGATACGGCATGCCAGTGCAGTTTTCGCAGTGCCGCGCCGTAAATCCCCTTAGCATCCACCAGGAGTTCCAGTTGCACCCGACAGTTTCGGGGGAAAAATCACTTCTGGTTATGCAAAATCCTCGACGACCGACTGTCGACGTCTCCGCGATATTTAATCTTCTTCGGAGTGCCGACTCTCTCATAAATCTTCCACGATTAATGAAAGCTTATTACAATTTACGACGTGTATCGATGCGTCGGTTCTACGTTCCTCGTAGCTCATCGCCATTCTCTCTCCGGATGGCTATCGATGATCAATGAAAATATTCCATTATAATTCTCCGGCGATTAAACGCGACAAAGGGAGGGTGGGACAAAAGATAATTATCCGAGAACTGTGTGTATTCTCGCCACTTCTCGGCCATTATTATCATTACCGTTGTTGCAAATCTCGCCGTTGTTCGTCCCTTTCGTCGAACATCGTAAATGCGACGCGCGATATTGGCCGGGTCAGAGTTCTTTCGGCTTAGGAAAAAAGAAAACAAAAAAAAAAAAAAAACAGGAAAAAAGTGTAAGGTAAATTGAAAAATGGCGAGGAAAATTTTTACTCTCCTCTCCGAGTCCCGAGAGTAAGTCCTTTTAAGGGAGCGTTCTGGTTTAGGAGACATTCTGCAAACTTTTACACCTGACCACTTCGAAACAACGTTAAAGAAACTTTGTCCCTTTTTCCACGGTGGGTCCTAAGATCCTTTAGCGGTCGAAATCCATGCGCCCCTTTCTAACTCGTTTATAATGCCAGGTCGGCAATAAAATTTCGTAATTCAGTTCTCTCCCCGGTGCTTCGTATTATTAATGTACAGCTGTGGCATAACGAATGAGGCTACCGCCAGGAAACAGGAGATATTTTCACAAGTAACGAAAGAACGTCCTGTGTAAACAGCCTGAACTCTTCTCGTGGAAATCCAATAAGAGCAAATATATAAATCTCGCCATAAGAGCAGCGATGCGACGCTTCCCCATAAAGTAACTTCATTGCTCCCCGAAACCGGTGTCTCGTTATTATCATGAAAAGTGGCGAAGTTTCGTTTGGGAATCGATGACGGGAATAGATTTCGCGACAAATTGTCAAGAAAATTGTGAGAGACCGCGAGTTGATCGATCCGAATCTGGCGAGATCCATTTTCTGAGAAGCGCGCGATTACTTTGCGTCGTGACAAGTTTCGCAACGAGGACTCTCCTCCGCCGTGCTTTCGTGTCGGCCATTGCAGGCGAGGTAAATATTTTTTTGGCCCATTATCGCAAATGCCAAAACAGCGCGCGGACCTCGTGGAAAAACTCCCGTGACATCCAACGCTCGTGCGCTGACGAATAAAACCTCCGCGCCGGTTCTCCGTCACCCCCGACGAATAATTTTATCGCGGTGGACGAGTGTCCAACTATTTCAAACTTCCGTCCATTGATTCGGCAAAAAAGTGGGAGACGTCAAGCCCTCCTTCGGTTTCCAGGCTAAATTACCGGCGAGAATAATGTACGCGTGAAAGCTCCCTTGAATTTAATTGGCAGAAAGTAGTTTTCCTGGAAATTTCTAAGCCAAAATTTCGCCAAGTTTTGCAATATCTTAATATAATGGCTGACGAAGGAAAAGAGAGAGAGAGGAGGGGGAGGGGGTGGAAGGGTAGAAAACGGGTCTGAGGGCGGTACCAAGCCGTCGCCATAACCAGCACGACCCGCGTCCACCAAGTTTTACGGATATACAAATGTTGACGCGTGTCTCCTCATACTTGGGAGCAAAAATGCCTTAATACTCGCGCTGTATGTGCCGACACGCAGACCAAGACGGAAACGGACTGACTCGATCGATCTCACAACCGGTTTCTGTCAATCTTGGTCCGCCCTGATCAATCGCGATCGGTTTCAATTTTGCAACAACGGGCGATTCTCTTCGCGCGGCAGATCCTCCCGATACGAATCCAAGTAGTCAGGGTCAACGCTATTTCCGACACTCGCCTTTTTCTCGCTTTTCGCCGCACCTGTACGCGCGCGAATCGACTTATCAAAGTCCGACTAATTTAGCGATTAACTGCAAAGTTTATGGTGGGACGATAATGCGCGCAAAACACTGTTCGGAAGATTTGCCGCGCGGGTTCCTTGGAAATTGTTCGGCCACCGAAAGTTCACCTTAGGGGAATCTCGGGAGGAAAGTCGTTACAGCGTCGAGGAAGTGGAAAGGCTCGTTGTTGGAGATCGTGGCAATTCTCCATAGACTCCATCGGCATGGAAGCCGATTTCCGGTCGTACGAGCGCCTGCGTTTTCGTGCCTCGAGCCGAATCCCCGCGGTCGGCTTAACGAAAAATCGTTAGGTCCACTCGCGAAAGCTTACCACTTACGTCGTACTTTGAAATTGCAGCGGCTTTACCCAAGTTGGATCCGCTCGCGCAAATTTCATTTGCGAGCCGCGCAGTTTCCAAGATTTACTGCGAAAGGAACCATGTTGACGAAAGTCCGGAGTAGGGGGGAGGGGGTGGCAAGCGCCAGTGCGAATTTTTTCGAAAATCCACGAATCTCCGCGGAGTGTCGCAGTGGGCGATTTCACGGAAAAATCCGGACTATTCCCCTAAAGCGATTTTCGAAAACGATCCTTTCGGGGTGCGGATTACAAATCTTAACGCCACCCCCCTACTCGAAAACTCTCTTCGAGGGAATCCGGCCTTAGAAACAAGGGAAAATGCAAGGAAGGGCGACTCGTTGAAGGAAAACGCGGGTAAGATCTTTCAACGGGATCAACCCTCTGGGAGTGGTCGTTGTTGTTTCGAATATAGAACCCACCCCTCGCGCGAACGACACTAATGATAATTCCGATAAATAATCTCGAACGCCAATTACTAGCCGTCCACTTAATCGACAGGTCGCGATATAAATTCTATCGGACGAAAATCACATTCCGCAACCCCGTGGAAATTCGGAATCGCATTTACCAGTCCACCTCCTCACCCGCCTAGCTATGCGCGACGTAGAACTCGAACGATAAATTACGCACTAGTATGAGAGAGAGAGAGAGAGAATCGAAATTGCACTCAAAATTCTTTGAGAGTGCGCTTCCCAAATTAAAGGGTGGGGGTGGAAGCGTAACGCGTATCATTGTCTATCGTTGTGAATTACGATGTTTTTTTTAATCAAGGTTGAAAGTGGTCGATAATGATATTTCAGGGAAATCCGATGACTGCTAGAAATCGTTCGCAGCTGTTTTCACACGGGGTACCAATTATTTCTTCATTAAACAACGGCGTTTTAACCTAATTGTTTAACCTGCGCGTTCCTGGCAGAATATAATTCCACGGTGACCGACCGGATGTAATTCGGTGTAACCCGTGGGGAGCGTTTGTTTCACATTTTCAGGGGGATCTGGAAGCAAAGGTTTTTGCGCTCGGTCGATAATATAATCGGTCGGTCGGCCCGTCGGCCTGTCGGCCCGTCGGTCGGGGGAATCCCCGTTAATCCCCGCGAAACTATAGCGCGCGCGCATGCGCAGCCGCGCCCGCACCGAATAATTTCACACAGGAAGGATAATTCGTTTAGTATCAGCGCTGGTTTACGACTTTGTTTGATAGCTAGCTGGGTGCTCCGATAATTTCACCCACATAATATAACAGCCACGCCATAAAGATGTAATGCACCCGTTATACGTGAGATATTGCAACTGGGACGGGGCGATATCCTGTCGAATAGCTCATGATCAAATGTACCACCAGGAATAATCGGCCAATGTATCGACGGATTATAAAAATCACACGGGCACAGTATCGTAGAACGTACGTCTTTCAGGATTCCACCCACGCATCGGTCCCGCAGGACTCTCTCCCCGGCGCTCTCTCCCGCGCTAAAATCACTCGAACCACTCGCTCTCTTTCACACAGGTTCTCCTCGAATTGAAATCTTTTTTTGTTGGTCGGTTCCCGATAGACGATAGACGCCCCTCGCCTTTTCCTCTTCCGTCTCCCCCTCCCCCCTCCGATCAAGAGTCTTAGCATCCTCGGAAGGTCCACGTCTCGTCGAGGAGCTTACCGGAAAACAGAGAAATCGCTCGTTTAGGCGAAAATAATTTCACGCGTGGTCCTTCTTTTTCTATACCTCGTGCGTTTTATTTCTCTCGAAAATTGAATGAATTTCAAAATGGCCGATGTACAGTAGAAAAGGTAGATGGTAGAGATAGATAAGAAAAAATAAAGAGAGAGAGAGAGAGAGAATTTAAAGTGAAAAGAAGAGAGAGAGAGAGAGAGAGAGAGAGAGATGTGTAGGAAGATATAAATCGATCTAAAGTGTTGTGTGTCTTGTGTGCGCTCTTCGTGATCGAATTGGGCGGAACACACGCAATTGGACGTCGGTTTGCGAAGGCTGCGGCGACGGTAAATGCAAGGCGACTTCACGGCGCCGTGGTCACCTTCACCAGCCCAGAGTCCCACCTGGTAAGCTCAGTATACCACCAACAACGCTTTGAACCAAAAAAAATCCAAATTAAAGAAAAAAAAAAAAAAAAAAGAACACGACTGAAAAACAGAGAAAAAAGAAACGAGCCAGGAGAGCTTGCCCGGCCGTACACGAGTTCTCCGGCTCGCTGATTGGCTCGGCAGTCTTTTACCTGACACGCACCTATATAATTGGCTAACTCTCACGCGAAACTTAGCTTTTTAGCGAGGAGCGATCACCAACGCACCAACTTTTTCTCTTGCCACCTATCCCCTTCCACTCTCCCCGCAACTTCTCCGCACCCATTCCTTTCTCAACCCCCAAAGTCCTTCCAGCGCCAAATTCATTCTCGCGATCCGACTCCCTGGCAACTGCAATTTAACGGAACCTTAACCCAACCTAACCCGTGCCAGCCTAACCCGAGCTGCACCCCTGCCGCGCGGCAAAGACGCGTAGCGGAGGGCGAAAGAAAAATAAGAGCCCCGATAGCAAAGTCCAACTAGTTCTCGTCGGGAGAAAGTTAACCCATTCGGGAGCGCCTGTATCGCCCGGTTAATTCGAGATAACCTCGAGAGTCCCTTATCGCGGGGTGGGTGGAGGGACGGGGTGGGGAAAATTAACGACTTGGTAGGAACGCGCGAGAGTGCGAAGAATTTCGCTCGAACGTGATCATTGAATGTTTTCTGGATGGGGGAGGGCGTGGTTGCTCGGGGAAAAAGGCAAAGGAAAGCTGCAACCTCTTTTCAACCCCTCCCCCTGCTCCTCCACAGCGTACAAATACAAGCACGGTCGACTTGGGACGTCGGTGGCGCGCGATCGTGGAATGGATCATCGCGCGAAGGGGCCGCGGGGGTGAGAGGGGATAATTTCGAAATTTGACCGGATGGAATCGCGATTTCGTTAGGATAACATTCCCGAGCCGGTGGAATGTAACGAGCTCGTAAATTCTTTCGGCGATACTTTGAATTTCATTCTGATAAGGGAACGTGAAAAATACATGTATCCAGGGCGGACGGGAAATCGAGCGGTAAGAGTTGGCGTCGCAGTTCGCTCGGAGGAATCCTCGGATGGGTGAGCAGCGGGGGTGCGGGGTGGGGATGAAGAAGAGGGAAGGGTCTCGATCTGAATTGCGATCAGGCAGCAACCAAACGATCGCGGCTTTCGAAAAATTATCCGAGGAACTTCGCGAGTGCAGCGAGGGTGGAAGGGGGGGGGGGGGGGAGGGTGTTTCCAGTGCTTCTTCCGGGGCGTCGATCATATTTATGGACGTGAATCGAGTTGGACGTGGAAAATTCACTTGGCCGTCTCTCCGCGCATTTCCCACGATGGAGACCGTCCCTGCTGTCCGGGTTCTCCGGTTCCACCACCCCCTCCCACCCCCTTCCAATCTTCCGATCTTCCGCGTGCGCAATGCGCGCGCGCGCGCGAGAGTACACCTGCGAGAGACTTTTCCGAGCGTCAGTTTCTCCGGAAAAACCTTCGCCCCTTGTATCCGTTCCTCCATCCCCTGCTTCCTCTTCCACCCCTTCTTCTTCTTCTTCTTCTTCTTCTGCTTCTTCCACCCCCAAAGACGAAGCAGCCTCTCTGCATCCACCATGCATTTCTCTGTAGATCCCTTCTTTCTGCGAATGGATAGGTCAGCACTCACAATTTGTACATACAAGAAATACCTCCTCGAGCAAGCAAGCAAGCCTGTTTAGGTACACCAATAGTCATTGCACATATGCACGCACCGATCTCTTGGCATCACCATCATCTTATCATGAACTTCTCCGTCATCTTGTCACGAATAGTCGGAGGAAGAGTCATCGAGCGGTACACATAGAGAAATCCGAGGAACTCACCGAACCTTTTCTCGATCTTAGCAATTGCGTGGGTTTGGGGGTTGATATCCGCAAATTTTGAAAAGTCGACCCTCGAGCAAGGTAAGGCTGGAGGGGACGGGGGAGGTCCCGCTGATGAGGGACGAAACATCCCCGGGCCACTTCCGGTTCGGCGATCTTGCGGATCCTCCGAGGGTTCGGTGATGCGTCGAGCTTCTCGCGCGCGATCGTCGATCTCTTAGCCGAGCAATAGTGTCGTTAGTCTCTCTGCTCTCTCGAGTATCATCTCATCGAATCATCTCTTTGCCTCGTGGAATGAATGATCGTTGGGCGTCTGAGGCTGCCTTAGCTCGAGCACCAATATATATATATATATGCATGAGGAAAGGAACGAACGAAAGCACTCGCCTGCATGTTGACGCAAAAACCTACGATTATTGTTTTTTCAGGATGAAGGCCGCGTTCAGAGGACGAGCAACGTCGCGCTTTCCTTGTTTTTGGAAAGACTCGCCGAACCGGAAACGCCCTCGCACCCCCAACCCTCCTCTCCCACATCCCCCACTTGGCCCCTCGACAGCCTCTAATCGCTCGCCCCGCTCTCTCTGGAGCTCAAAACCCGAAGAGAAAACTTTCATAAGGGCTTTTACGAGAACACGTTTCATTCATTCATCCCCTATTTACCGCCACCCTCTATCGACACTCTCAGTTCTGAAGGAAATCGCTTAAAATCTCATGCAAAAGTGCCCGACGTTGCTCCAGCGACAATTACAACCGCAGGCTGATTTTGAAGCTGTAAATTCTCCTGAGTGAGAGTAATCAGTGTGCAAATAAGGAAAAAAGAGTGTGCGTGTGTGTGAGCGCGCGTGTATTTCTGTGTGTACTTTAATAGCGGAATTACGAATGTTTTCAACGTCCCTCGGCAAAGTTCAATAAGACCTACTCGCCAGTCTTGTTGAATAATGCAAGATATCTATAGCGATGGTTGGAGCAACATATCGATCTAACTTATATTTACACGCGCGATAGTTGTCCAAACGGAGTTTCTCATTCGAAATCTTTTCTACGTCCACTGCGTGACGCAAACTGCAAGTATTGTTCGCGGAACAGTTTGTTCGGCGAGCTAGAACTTTAGGCTCGTCGATAATTAGGGGACCCACGTTACCGACGAATCGAGGACCATCGGAAGAAGAGTAAACGTTGGTAAGGTAGGTCAGAATGGATGGTTAAAAGGGGGAGTGTTGGGAAATTTCAAAGGGAAAATAAGCGAAGCCAGAGGATCTGAAGAATACCTTTCGATTACGTGTCAATAGCATTCCTGGATTTCAAAGAGATTTCACACATCCGCGTGCCGGGGGGTGTAAGAACAACCGGCGTTCTACGAGTACACTCCCGTTTGCCTCGCGCTACCGTGGACAGTCACGCGGACGAATTTACTTTTCTCTTCGAACGAGACCACTCGAGATTCTCGAAGGTTCCATAAATACTGCCGCGAAAGTAGCGGAAGTAGCAGCGGTACCAGGCATTATAACTCTCGTGCAATTGCAGCAGCGCGGCAAGGCTCTGGATAAGAAGTGCTCGAAATAAGTGGAGATATATCCCCCGTACACCTCTCCACCACAATCCGTAAATCCCCGGCAAATTTCTCTTGGAAGTAACTCGGGTGCATCTGTGTTCCCTCGCCGCGCCCCGTTTCTATCGCTGTCAATCACTTTCCCCGACATCCTCGACGTTCTCCATTTCAACCCCCACCCCCTTCCCCGCGCCTACCGAACGGGGTGAAAAGGGGATTTTTTCAACTCCTTCCTTAAAAATCAGTTCAAGACACCCCCTCGAGACGAGATCACGCAACGCGCGCGATGCTAAGGAACGGGAAAGTGGAAGAGGGAAGGGGGGGGAGGGGTAGTTTCGAAGTTTCGACCGGAAGAGCCAGAGGTCCTCCGGTCCGGTACAATCGAGGACCCGGCGGGATAAGACTGCGAGAAGTTGTCCAATCCCGGACCTACCGCGATACTTTCGGTGCCGGAAGGGGTGACTTAGTCCGGCTTAGGGTGCGACATAGTTCTTCCGGGGTTGCCGCCTGGGCAACGGGCAACGTATGGGGCCCGACGCCCGCAGTTTACCGGAAGTGGCGTTGCGGCTTCCAGCTCGGAGGAGTTTTGGCTCGGCTGGAGAACTGGCCACGCACGCACTCACTCTCTCTTCTCGCACACACACACAGAGGGCGGAAGAAGGCGAAGGTGCTGCCGCGCACATATTTCACCTGTCTCGAGCTAGCTACCCCTGCTTGCTGCCACCCCCGCCGATACATTTCCGCAAATAGAGTACCCGCGCATATAGGGTTGCGCGCGCATATCCATTCGCCCGCAGAAATAGGAAGAAATGGATGCGCGAATACCGGGATACTTTGTAAGGAGACAACCCTACGTAAAAAGAGGGATATGTGTGGCATCCGTCCCTGTATTCTATAATACACACACACGCGCGCGCGCGCGCGCGGATAGACGCGAAAGTACGGGTATGCTGATTCACGGATGGAAAGACGACACAAAGGGTACAGGCGGAAGTCAGAATACGACATCGTTATATAAAGTATTTATGCGCCCGGGTATACGACCGCGTATAAACTCCGTGTGTACACAGGGGTTGCTCCGGATTTATGGGGAATCCACATGTCACGATGCGATCCTATAGCGACAGCCGCCGCCACCGCCACCGCCGTCGCCGTCGCCGCCGCTTTTTATTCTCACGTTTCAATAACCCAGTGTTTCCGGTTTCCTCCCTGGATTCCAATCTGGAAAGATCCGAGCCACCCCTGGGGTGGCTGCAGTCTCCACCCCCTGATTTCCATGCTTGATTCCTCGAGGACCTCGATGTCCAGGCTGAATGATAGTTGTCGGGGACTCCCCCGATCTCTCAGGACCTCGCGCGTCGATCCGGTCTCTGGTCCAGAGGATTTCGGACCTCGACAACAGGGATGTCGCCAAAGGGGAGGAGGGTGGAGTCTCCTCCCGCTTATCGTCGAGTCGGCGGATTTAAAGTCGGTGGCTCCGAGGGGTTGCGCGGTTGCTGGGAATCGGAGGTGGTCGCTTCACCCCTAGGTCGGGGTAACGAAGTTTCTGTCATTGGGCAGGACGAGACGCTCGAGTCGGTTCGGTTCGGCTCGGATCGGCTCGGAACGATCGAGGACCGCCGATAATTTCCAAGTTTATGAAAGCGGGAAAGCCAATCAGCGACAGTTTGATATTTAATCCCTCTGGATCGTAATCCGTGGTATCGGTTTCCCAAGGAGAGAGCTCGCGGTGGCTGAGTATGACACTCGATAGCTCTCGATATCTTTCGCACTAGCAGACACATCTCGATTTGCCGAGAATCCTCCCGGGTGGAGTAACGTAATCAGCGAGGTGGCAGGTATCCCCGCGTGACCGTGACCTACCGGTACAACAGGTCGTCCATTCGTCCACCTCCCCCGGATGTCCCGCTCCCCGATGGCGGAACCTTCTTCCAAGTCCGACAAATCTCCAGAGTCCCCGCCCCGCCCCACCCCGTAAGAATCCTGGAGAATTACCTCCGTCGAGACTCCTGGAGTCGTCGAAATTCAATGTGCCGGTGGACCTCTCGGGTGGATCCGGAAATTAAGCTAATGGAAGCTCGTCCGAAGCCACGCTCCCTACCCCCAGCACCCCGTCACCGCTAGCGACATTCAACGTGACCCTGAGAAGAACGCAGGAGGAATGATCAACTGTTCTTTTGATCGACGAAATTGGAAAAGAGTTCCCAGAAGGTTGAGGAGGAGGGGACGGGGGAAAAATCAAAGATGTAAGACGGCCACTCTCGAAATTCCAGGGCGAGAGTACAAAGTAAAGCAAAGTACGGTAGAGCGGAATAAAGCAAAGCGAAGAAAAGAAAAGAAGAGGAAGGAGGAAGAGGAAGAGGAAAAGGAAAAGGAAAAGGAAGAGGGCAGGCGGAGAAAAGGCTAGGAAAGAAAAAAGAGGATTCTTCCTGCTAAGTGGAAATAAAGGAACATAGCAGTAGTAGTGGTAGTAGCAGCGGTATTAGTATCAGTAGTAGTAGTAGTAGTAGTAGTAGCAGTAGTGGTGGTAGCCTGGTCCCCGCAAACTTGCTACGTGCCTCCAGCCAGATTTCGCTCGATGATCCAGCAGGTGTGTTTTTTCCTCGCGCGAACATCGATTCTTCAGAACCTTCGACATAATTGCTTTGATGGACCGGATCCGGATTCGGATCCCAATCGGACCTGGACCCGGACTCGGACTCGGACTCGGTTGGCAGCCTGTCGATCAAGGGAGTTCCGTTCCGGTTCACCGAAGGATCCTCAAGGACTTCCAACTGGCAAAGTGGAAATGAAGATTGCCCCTGGACCCTGGACGTTCGGAGCTTTCGAGTAGAGTCCCAGACTGAAGAAGAGGAAGAGGAAGAGGAAGAGGAAGAGGAGGAGGAAGAGGGTGCAAGGAAGAAGCGTTGAGATTGAACGGCGAAACGACTGGCTAGCTGACGTGCCAGAGGAACAAGTTTAAATGGAGATTAATTTCTGGGCCGATGGACGATGCCGTTGGCTCTCCCTGCTGACGGTTAGTCGGGCTGACGGTAACCGATTCGCCGAGGGACCCTGGGAAATGCGGTTTCGCTGCCAACCCCGACGGAGCCTCCCCGGGTTAGACGGGGCTTGGCTAACCCTTGGCTAACCTTGGCTTCGTGCGAAGCAACAACGAGGAAAACCCTCGTCCCCTAGCCGCCAGCTATCGCCCTCTTTCCCTTTTCCACTCTCTCTCTCTCTCTCTCTCTCTCTCTCTCCACCCTCTGTCTCTCGTAACAACCTAACTAACTTAACCGGTACCATCGGCTGGATCCCAAGCAGCACCAGCAGCACCATCGGTAACACTGGTAGTACCATCACCACCACCACCACCATCATGGACTGTTGCACCTCGCACTTCGGAAACTTTCACTTCCTCCAGCTTGGAGCAACCTAAGCCGATACCCGAAACTTCCGGGATTACCTCGGTCGTCCAACTTGGAAAATGGTAGCCGCTCTGTATCGCTGATCGCGCGATTAACAGTGTTATCCACTTGACTATCCGCTTAAGGTTTTAAGTAGTCCACTGGACTGGATCCAGCGTTTATTCGCTTTATTCGCGCGTAACGTCACTGCCAGGCAGAATCGGTAAAAGTATCGCGGGCTTGATGTACCGAAGGAAAAACTGCTAGACGCGCGAGATATCGCTTTTCTCCCCCAACCATCCCCCTCCTTGTCTACCCTTCGCAGTAGTCTCGTAACGTCACCCCCGTCTCCCCGCGCTATTGTGGGTCCGGCCAGCATCGGTTGGCTACACTGCTGCTGCTGCTGGCCACTACCTTGTACCGGATCCCCATTTATGGGTTGTACTTCCGTTCCGCGGTAGACGATAAATCGATACGGCAAAGTTATCGTCCTTGCGGGGGCTACTTTGGAGAATGAGCTTAGCGGCGCGCTTCGGATCAGGAAAACGCTAAAATCGTGACTGGCAGTCACGTCGAGCGAACGGTAAACCGGCGATCGGACTGACTTGTAAGTAGAAAAAGCTCGCACTGGAAAGACGAGCGATGACCGATCGGTAGTTTCTATTTTATTTTCTGTCCGTCTTTCTCTCTCTCTCTCTCTCTCTATCTTTCTCTATCTTTCACTGGAGAAGTCAGTTATGCTCCTGGGATTAGAATTTTTCGAGGTTTCGGATTCGGACGCGAGTTGGAGCAACGCGCGCGCGCGAGGCGATGATGGAATCACCGGGCGAGCTGCAAATTCGCTAGTAGACTAACTTAATCTCTGCTCGGCGAATACATCGGTCGGATTGAAGTTAGGGAGTTTCCTATAACGACATTTAACCGACTGGTCCGGAAGTTTGCCCCTTAAAACTGCCCGCTAACTATCCATGCTTGAGTGTCCTTAGGACTGCGAACTCTTGATGCGTTGAAATTTCCAGAAAGCTTCTCTAAATGCTAGAAATTCCGGGAATGGCCGCGATTCCGGAGCGTCCAAGCGCATAAACGCGCGCCGATCTTTACCGGAACGATTGTTTCTTCGCTGGGGGTGGGTTACCACCCCTTCTCAGGGGTAACGCGAGCACACTCGTCAGTTTCGCGGTTCTCGAATTTCGACGGCCGTCGGAGAGCCGATTTTTCGAGAGACCGGCAAGGAGGGGACCCACGTTACCGACGGATGAATTCCCACGTGATACGCGCGCGCGCGGCTCAACATCTCGTGCTACTCAATTTCTGCCGGTCGCGAAAACTGCTCCTCCTCTTTTGTACCGATTCTCGCGTGGAGTCGAAAGTTGATTTGCATCATCCACAAGAGGCGCGAATTCTCTAAGCCAGAGCGAAGGACGAGAAATGCCGCGGGGTGCAAAACCAGTGGATTAGTAAATAATTTATTTCAGGAAGTAATTTAACTTTTCTAATTGATCGTCTCCGCGCCCTGGCTGAGAGCGGTCGGCCGAGTTTCATGCTTGGGGTCGGTAAAAGAGGGAGGGAGATGGAAAGGGAAGGGAAGAGAAGAGAAGAGAAGAAAAGAGAAGAGAGGTCGCTTGGGTAGAAGCCAGTTTGGAAATGAAATATCCGCCCTCGAAGAGCAGCAAAGTGGTGCTTCGTGAGAGTTTCGAGACGGATCTCTCGAATGGAACGTCTTGTTTGAGGCTTCCCAGCTTAATTCAAAGAATTTCGTGGATTTTGCTAAAGAACGAGTGTTCATTCCCTGTAGCGAGTAATGCGATAACGACGGGGATTCGGAACAAATGACAGAAAAATAAAAAGCGTCGACTTAATAAGCTCGTCGGATCAATCGAATTTTCTTCATCCACCTCGTTCCAGGATCTTAGCTCGGACCCTTCGATCCTCGCTAAAAGGGACTTTTCCTCCCCGGTTCCTCTTTTCCTTTTCTCCCTTTTCTTCTGCTCCGCCCGTCGCTCCCTCTCTTCCTCTTCCTCTTCCTCTACCCTCTTTTTATGCTCCTTCTCGCTTATTACGAGATTCTTATTCCGAAGGCGATAAAGGAAACCAATCGCGCGGAAGGAATATTTCCGGAATAGAAAAGTCGGCCTACTGCCTGCAATCAGTTTCTATTGAGAACCTGGGATATCGAAAACGAGCTGTCGGATATCGGCGTTCCTCGATTTCACACCAGGCCTGTGCTCGTTCTCGAGTTCTAGCGCGACGTTGCCTCCCCCTCGACGGAGGTAGTCCGGTTAATTTCGCCAATTTCTACTTAACGCTGCTAACCCGATGACTTTTCTCTCCTCCGCCTCGTTAGAGTCGGTATTTTGAGAAAGAAATCAGGAGGGAGGGAAGTCGAGAGAGAGAGAGAGAGAGAGAGGATGATCGACGAGGCTCGTTCCCAGCGGAATCCACGAGTGCGTGAGCACTTAAGTTTCTAAAACGGGGCAGCGAGGGAGAGCAAGGAGAGGAGAGAGCGAGCGAGGGAAGAGGTACACGTGAAAAGCGTCGTCGCAAGTGGCCCAAATCGATAGCCGCGGATCCGTGGAAACTCTTTTTCCAATTCCGGCTGCAGGCAGGACCGTAACATTTGTAGCGAAGCACCGAGGGGCGTTCGGCCCACTCTCGATTTGTTCGAAGATTGCGCGAAGGGGCAGGAAATCGAAGGGGGCGACGAAAGCAGAAGGAGCGCGGCGAGAGAAAGAGGCGAGAGACCACCTTCCTTTTTGCCATCTTCATCTTCCGTCAGTCCGGAGAAACCCGTAATATCGTTCTGAGGGCTTTCCGGACAATTTTCCTTGAACAAACGGACTGGCCGGGCTTACCAATCGCGGGGGTTTCCGCCCTGGAGGGACGTCGGGCTTTCGCGGTTCCCCGACCACTTTCAATTCACTCATCGGCTGAGAATAAAGAGGGCCGAGAGCCAGGAATCCGGTGATTTCTCCGAGAAAACGCTTTACGGAAGTGGCACGGTCCTCCTCCGGTCCGTCCGGGACCTCGAATCTTCCAAATGAAAACTCCTGTACTTTTCTACGATCCTCCATTATTCCCCCTCCTCCCCTCCCGCCTTACCCTTTAAGCTTTCGCCAATCAGCCGAGAGCTCTCGCATTTGCTTTCAGAGAGCTCGCCGCCGTGACCGCGAAGAAGGATACTGTTTCGATTCGTGGATTCCCCGTGCCGTCGATAATTAGGGGACCCGCGTTACCGATCGAGGTCGACGCGCCCCGCTCGAAACGCGAGCGAACGTCGGCTGTACGTTTTCCGTTATGGCCTGTCGTCCGCCCTTGCGCGCGTCGTTGACGAGGAATATCGGCGAACGTGAAACCTGGCGAGGGAAACGGGGGAAAGATGGAAAACGTCGCGAGCGGAGGGGGGTGGGTGGGAGGGTAGAATAAATAATGAGCCTCGTTACGGCCAGTTTTCGAGCTGGCTCTCCATCAAGGAAATTAGCAAACCTGTCGGGGAACTGGCAATTATGGCGCGCACTTGTACTCAGCGTGTTCGAGGCGCTGTGAAAAGTCTGGAAAAATATTGGGAGAGCTTTTCGGGGGCGAGGCTTCGCGCGATCGTGTTCCGCGTGTCTCCCGAGCGAGCCTCGAATCTCTGCGAGGGATCGGGGATGAGGCTGAGGGTCCTCCAGGAGTCTGGAGTGGTCGAGGAACAGCTCGCGTATCCGCGAAAGGGACGCGCGAGCCCCAGAATGTCACGATCAGCCCTATCAGGAATGAAATCAACGATTTATCCCGCTGGAAAAAATGGCGGGGGGGCAGCAGTGGTCGAGGAGAAGCGACTTAGCTCCGAGTGGCATCGATTAACGCAGTTTGCGAGTGTCGCAGACGGGAGAGACCCTCGTGGACTTTAATTTTTTGCAGAGTCGATTACACCAGAAGTGTAGGAGGGGATGTGGGGGAGGTGACGGTAGGGAAAATGGCGCGTGGGGATTGAGCGGAGTCGAATCCGTCGAAGGTTTGCGGGACAAGTTGCGCCAATAGCGCGGCAGTAAAAGTCCCTAACGTCCCGGAGTAACTCGTCCGAATTGATAGTTCGAGCTGGGGCGCTTCCGGTCGTAAAATCGCGCGCGAGGACCCCAGAAATACGCGGACGTTTCGAGCTGGATACCGCAAACTCCGGCCTCTGGTTTCCTCTAGCCCAGCGAGCTCGATCCGCCGCCATAATTCACTGTTTCCCGCTGGTGCCGCTTTATCGCGGGATCGTAACCCCCGGAAGGAGCTTTTCATAATTATCCAAATTCCGGATGGCCGGGGACCAAAAGCTCCCGGCCAGAGACGCTCCCGCCTCCAGTCCAGGTCTGAAAAATTCACGGAATTTTGCCACCCTCGGGAGAGAATCGACGGGAAATCGCGCGGGGAATCCCCCGCGAGAACCGTCGCGTTTCCCTGACGATCTTTGGCTCCGTCGAGGAGAGAAAGCCTCGGAGATATCGAAAACTGGCGATCGCCGATGGAACGACGAATCAAAATCGTCCTGTAAATTAAACGGGAAATCAAAGCGAGCCCCTGGTGGATCCTCGGGGGAGCGGCAGCCGCGTATCGGCGAGTACAAAGGTATTAATTATTCGACGCCACAGCTTGCGGTGGTGTTGGTCCAGCGGGTGGTAAAAAGAGACGGGGAATATTGCGGGGTTGCCTGCCGGGGGAGAGCGGGGGAAGGCGCGGGAAGCCGAAAACTCGGAAGGGCGAGCGGAACCGGAGGAGCGGGGAATAACCTGACAGCGAAGGAAGAACAACGAGGCCGGAGTGGATCGCAACGTGTGACGGCTGAAAGTGGTGCAGCCATATTTAAAGTCAGACTGCGTTATAGGGCCGGCTTGAATAATGCAGCGCACGCCTAACCGCTATGAATCAGCATCAAACGAAATGGGTCCTCTCTGTGCTCGCGTCCCTCCACTTTGTCTCACTTGCCTTTTCTATTTTCTTTCTCCTCTTTCGAAAATCCATTCGCCTTGTTTCACCGGGCAGCACTCGCCGTGCCATTTTTCCAGGGGATCTCCGGGGCTCGCGCGAGACCCGGAGCCAATTGACTTTCAGGGGAGGAATTCGCGGAGAAGCGGAAGCCTCTCGAAGGCCCACGGGATAAAGAGAGGAGTCGCCCGTTCCGCCGCAGGACGTCGCAATTAGGGTCGAAACACTGCGCAGGCCCGATAAAATAACGTTCTACGTGTGTTTCAGGTCCTGCCACCGTGGAAGGCTGTCAAATCCGGCAGTATATCCTTCAAAATTCGCACGAACGAGCCCAACGGATTGATCATGTACAGCCGCAGCGGAGCTCACACGAGGGTACGTTCGACTCACCCCCTCTACCTCCCTCGCCTCCTTTCCATAGCAATCTTGTCCCTCTTATCGCTGTCGATTTCGAGAGCGATAAGGCTTCTCTCATTAGTCGATTGACTCGTCCGAACAAAGGGGAATCGGTCGCGGCCGGTGATAAACCAATTAAAAAAATGCCCCTCCGCGGGGGTGGGTGGGAAGGACGGAGGTAAAAACCTGCGGAAAATTGAACAATGGGTCAAAGTGGCTCGAGCGTAACTAGTTGGGAAAGCTCAGAGATTCCGCAGAGCGACAGAGGGAGGGAAAACTGTAGCGATAATTAAATTACCCAGTGGCATCGTGTGGGACGGGGTGGGACGGAAACCGCGTGGGAACTGCATTTCCACCGAGCTAACAATGGGCCGCGCACAGTTTTCTCGTCCAATCGTGTAATACACTCGCGGCTAGAGAAAGAGAGAGAGAGAGAGAAACAAAGAAATAAAGAAAAAGAAAAAGAGAGGGAAGAGGACAGGCGCCGGATGGACTGCGGTAAGGGGGTGGGCGATCGAAATGGAAATCTTTCGAGGGATGCGCGCGGTATTATCCGGGAAAATGGATAATCCAACGGCGATGCGCTATCTTTGTACGCTCACGGTATACTCTGTTTATTGGACTTTTTGCCGACATCATCCCCCAATCCGGGAATGCATCGCTTCCGGTGTGATAAGTAGAGTTGTGCAAGCTGCGTGGCCGGTGGTAAATTGATACACTCCCGGTGTATCGTAATTTTCATCGGGAAGGGAAGAATCGCGATGGTCGGCCAGGAAAAAAAATATCCTCCTCATTAGTTTCTTCGTCGGCTCGTAAATTCGGTCCTTAATTGATACCGGGGAGAGAGTGCGGCTGGCGCACCCTTGAAAATTCATTACCGACCGGCGACATGATCGATGAGGGATCGATAAATTAATTGCCGCGATAAATCTTACTTCCTCGGTTAACTTAATTTCTCAGCCAGATGAGATTATCATTTTTTTCATGGGTCGAGCACTCGTGCGCGCGGGCGGTTGTCCGCTATTTATTCCCGATAAAAATTCCGGTCGGTCTCTCGTGGGAGAGAAGCGTGGACGGCACCGACAGGAGGACCCCCCATCTTATTGTTTGTCCATCGAAATACAAAGGCGAGACACGGTTCAGCGGTTCGCCATTATACGATTTTCACGCGCGATCGGAGTGGAGATAATTTTTTTACGCGCGAACCCAGTCGGAACGATCGATGATTCGTATTTCCGGTTAGCGAAATGTGTTCGGGCGATTTACACAAAGCGCCGCTCGAACGTTTCGCGGCGGTAGATTAAATCGTGCGCCGATAAAAGGACCTGTCAATTCGAGCGCATTCATTGAGAAATAAATGCCGAGGCCCCGGACCAGGCCAGGCCAGGCCAGGCCAGGTCAGGTCAGGTTAGGCTCGAATTGTCACCCTCCTGGAGAGAAGGCGAACCCCCTCCTCGCCGGGAGGAGGGTGGCCCCGACGTGGCTCGCGTGAAAGTCACTCGTTAAAACTTACAAACCTCCCCGCGCATTTGTATCTATCGCGCGTTATTACGATTTCATGCCGCGAGTTAATCATTCAAATTGGAATGCTCGTGTAACGCATCGGAATGCCGGTTTTCCTTTCTCCCAACAATATTTCGCCGGTGCGGAGAGCATGAATGCTACCGACGCGTTCGAATTTCTCTGGGCGCCGCTCCATCATGTAAATTACCGTAGGATTTATCAGACCCTCGAATAGCGCTATGAGAGGGAACCACCCCCCTCCACCCACTCCCCTCTGCGATAGCGGCAAAACCAGGGCCCGAAATTCGAGCGAGATAAAAAGGTAGCCGCTTCTCCATATCCACGACGATGCGTACCGCGAGTTTCGTCTCGAGTAAGAACTCGGCCGATCAGTTTAAGATCGTACCACTTGAGAGAGACCGGAATTTTCGACAAGCGTTTTACCGACGACTCCGATGACGAGATCAGCGCGAGATGCCTTCGAGTTTCGCTAATCCCCCGGTCATTACGGGTACAGGGGCGTCTGTCTGGAAAACGAATCGTTAAAAGTTGCAAAACTCATCTAATATGGCGGCGCTTCGTGCCGCGCGCTCATTAGCGAAAATGACGAATGCGAATTCCATGAAATGGAAGCTCTCCCGGCTTCCGTGTGCTCCGGACTCTTGCAGTGTACGCGTACAAATACTTACATAAGCGCTGAATAATAATGGATTTAATCAAAGATAAACTCATGACTTTGGTCGTTAAACGGTGCGCTTATGGCCGCCGCACGATTTATTTAAATAACTTTCCGGGTGAGAGAGAAGCGTTTCGACGTTACGTCCGACCAATTAGCGGCAATTCTACTGGCTATCGCGGTGCTCGCGTTCCACCGATTTCTCGCGCCCGTCAACGGTGAAATGCTTTATCGTTAGTGCGATCCGGTTATCCAAATTCCTCGAGGGCCTTTCGAGGTCTCCCTTTTCTCCAGTTCCCGTGTATTCCCCGCTTTTCAAAGATTCTCCCGAAAGCATCCCCCAAGTGTGAGAGTTCTCTGTGCGGTGTATTAATCATAGACCTCTTCCCGTCTCTTTTACAGCCGGATCTATTCGCCTTCGAGATCCTCGGTGGACATTTATTCCTGCACATAGATCTTGGCAGTGGCCCCGTCAAGGTCAGGGCATCCAAGCAACGAGTGGACGACGGTAGTTGGCACGACGTGGCCTTACGACGGGTCGATAGAGACGGTCGTGTCACCGTTGACAAATCGACCGCTGAATTCAGAACGCCAGGTACTTCCGTGAAACCATTTTTTTTAATTTTTTTATAACAAATTGTTAACAATCGCAGCGATGGTCAATTACGCGCGACGTTATTGGAGACTCTTGCGAATTCCAGGAGAATCTAATAAACTTTCGAGAGACGCTTTAATAATGATGATAATAATAATAATCGCGAGCGATCAAGAATGATCCAGCAAAGAGAGTGCTCGAGGACGCGGAGTGCATTCCCCATGACAGCGCAGCTTTATTAAACCGATAAATAAACAGCTGGCTGCGCGGAGTTTGCCACTCGGGATCCCAAGTGAGAGAGGCGGTCGCCTCAAATAATAAAGCTCGAACTAGCTCGAACTTCCCGAAAGGATCGGGCTACTCAGTTTCGCATTCCTCTTCTTCCGTTTATTTCTCTTGATTTACCGGCCTCGGGACCGCTTGTCTTCCCCGTTGCTTCTTTCGTTACTTCTTTTTGAGGACTCGCCCCCGAGATAAAAGACTTCTCGAAATAATTAAAGCGAACTAAGCGTAATAACGAGGGAAAAGTTTCCCCCGATCGTGTCCGCCCTCTCTTCCGAAGGAGCGAGTTGCGCGCTTGTTCATCGGGGGTGGGTTCGGTTTGTTTGGATAACTGCTGCAAATGCTGCATAAGAAGCAAAGGGAAAATTGGGGGTGGGGCCGGAGGAGAAGAGAGGGCCGATTCTTGAAAAGTATCCTGTCGCTGATTCCTTCGAGGGTTGTGCAGCGCAACAGGAGGGAGGGAAGCCGGGGGTGAGAGGCCTGGAGAGGGGTGGAATTTTTATCCGCGAGCACACCCCCCAAAGTTTCGCTGCAAAGACGACGCGACGCAACACGACACGACACGACACGACACGACACGACACGACACGAAACGCTCCTGGGCACAAAGCATCTCGCGTTTCGCAGTTTGTAGTTCAGAGGTCGCAATTCGCAATTCGCAATTCGTAATTCGCGGTTGCCAGCCCGAGTAGAAGGTGAGATAGCTCGACGAGGAAGCGGCGGCAACTTGCAAGTTTCGTGACTTCGACAGCTTACTTTAATGTCTCTCATTGAGAACAGAGAGCTAGTGTTTCGTTGAATAATGCCACGCGCGTCTTCGCGAGTTAACCGTGCCCTTTGATCTTGCCGCTCGCGCGCCTCGTGCAACGCTGCGCGAATCACCGGGCTTCTTTATTATGCAGATTAGCGGGAAATTTTTTCACCCCCTGCCACGAGCTTCCCCCGCTTTTGTGCCCCTCCCGATGAATTAAACCGATGTCTCAGCCGACGCCCGAGATCGGTAGCGAGAAAACGATTCGTCGCGCGGGGTCGACGCCCGACTTGGAAAAAGACACCCCCCTAAATTCTGTATTTCCGTGGAAAATTCTTCCGGCGCGATATATCGAGCGAATAGTTTTCAAGCGGGTTGCGCACAGTGGGTTAATTTGAATAAAACCCCGGTGGACTCTCGAGGCATCGGCCAATGGATTTCGCATTTTCCGCAGTTTCGAGCGATTTCGCCTAGTTCGGTAAATAACGCGGCGTGCGTTCTATTTGCACGTTCGGCTTAGCTTTCGAGCCGCATCGTCGCGACTGCATTTTCTCGCAGTGAAACATCGCCACAATGGGGTTTACGCGATTTCACGGCTAGAAAACATTTTGAAAAGCAAACTGGTCACCTCGCGTTTACCCGCGCTCCGCTACGTAGCTTTTTATCTCGAAATTCCGCATAAATACGCCCGGTGAATTTTAATCGCACCAATTCCCTTCGCGCGACTCCGGCTTCATCGGACCGTTCGTTCGTTCGTTCGTTGGACGCTTTCAAGCTTTTAAACCGGGCATTAGCCGAATCAATTTGTCGATCGAATTCTTCCGTTAATTTCGGAACTACGCGCGTGGAGCACTCGCGACGATTTCACGCGATTCTCCATCACGGCCGATCGCGGAGGGTTGCTCGATTTTCTTATCGGCAATCGCCGGGATTAATCGCCTGGATCTGCGACGAAACCAAACAAAACAGAAAGAAGAGAAGAGAAGAGAAGAGAAAGGAAAAGAAAAGAGAAAAACTCACGAGCGATTACTCGTCGATTTGTCGAGGAAAATCGGGGTCGATCGCGAGATTCCGCGAATTTTTCATATCTTTTATTTGTTTATTCGCGTCGAGCGACGCGCGGTCAATGGAAACTCGAAATAATTCCATTTGCGCTCGCCGGGAGTTTCGATCAGTGGCGCGGCGCAAGTTTTGTGAAATAGAGCGTTAAAGCGATTAAAGCTTCTCCTTTGTCGAAATAAATTAGAATTGGAGCGTCTCCGATGGCGCCTTCCGATGGGGCTCGTTTAATTAGTTTTTTCACTTACTCACTGGTAAACTTATCATCGAGATGCATAATGCAACAAGGAAGAAATTCAGGCGATCAAGGAGTCGTATAAATTAGTCGAGTCGCTTAAGAATATCCATTCATTAGAACGGGGCTAACATTTGTCACGCGAATGCCCCGATACCACGTGCCGCTCGTGCAACTCGGTGAATAAAAGAAATATGACGTCGGCCGAGAGAGCGGACATCCGTTTTGTGCCAGCAGATAAGCCGCGCAGTGCATTCTTCGTCACTGTGACAGGAAATCGCGAAGCGGATGCCAAAACCTTACCGAGAGACTATGATCCCAGTGACGTAGGTCCTACGTTAAACTGTGAAAGAAATTCATTCCTTGGTCTACTCTCAAAATAATTCTTTCCTCGAGAATCTCCTTGTCACTCGAGGGAGCGCGTAAGACAAATGCGACGATGTTTCTACGGATATTCTTTAAACATCGATGAGAGCCAGTAGTACGAGTAAAGGAACGCGCCTCCGTAAAGCGATGGACGTTGGTGGGGACGACGACGATGGCGGGATTCCACCAGAAAATCCATTCGATCTTCCACCGGGAATTAGTTTGAAAATGAGGCGATGTCGAATTTCATCGAGCTTTTCGTCGAATTTCACTTTCGCGGATCAATTTTGGAGCGCGTCGCAAGAGAGTCGCGGGGTTCGCGATTTAAGAAATTTGACGAAGATTCGGGGGAGGAGAAGCCCAAGAAGGGAGGGACTGAATGAATTTTCCTTTCTAGGCGACTCGATACACCTCGATTTAGATGGTTTACTGTACATCGGTGGTGTGGGTGCGCCTTTCGCTCCGTTGACTGTACCACCTGTTCTATGGTCCGGTGCGTTGCGACAAGGCTACGTCGGTTGCATGAGAGACTTGGTTATCAACGGACACCCGGTAGACATCGCTGGATACGCCCAACAGCAGGATTCTGGTAAGAGCCGAGGTAGAAACAACGAACGAAAATATTACGCTGCGAACAGTATGCGAACCTGTGCGCGGGCATAGCCCATCAAATTTCGAGTCTGACTCCTTAACCACTCGGACACCGCAGCACCCCTGAAATTCTCTCTCTCTCTCTCTCTCTCTCTTTGTCTCTTGTATGACAAATATCATACGCTGCAGACTTTGCAACTGGAAAAAAATTGCCGAATCGATCAATACCGACACTAATATCGCGATGAACGTAAGCAAAGGGGAGACTACTCTTGACTTTCACTCGTTGTTTTACGCACTGGCAACTTGGAATTGTAATTTTTCGAGAGAAAGGGAGAGAGGGAGAGAGAGAGAGAGAGAGAGAGAGAGAGCGGGAGGATGATCGTTGCGAAATTCCCTGGAAGTTTCCACGAGAAGAAAAGAAGAGAGAAGAAGGAGAGACAGCGTAGGTGGTATTTCGCGGAGAATAATACGCGAATGACACTCGGCATCTTTGCGGTCTGGTTTGGTTCGTAGGTGCAGTGAGACCAGCCTGTCACGCACCACAATCGTCGCACTGTCCTTCGCAGCCCTGCATGCACGGCGGCCATTGTCTCGAGGGTTGGAACAGATTTCACTGCGATTGCTCGGGAACACCGTTCACCGGACCCACCTGCGGCAAGGGTGAGTCTCATAAATTTGTCAGCGACTTCGCGAAATTTCGCGGAAATCGCGCCAAACTCCATTCAACAGCGATCGTCGACACCCCCTTGGCCCGTTTCTACCCTTCGCCCTTCTGCCCTTCGTCCCTGCAGCAGGACTGGTCCTTTCGCACTGGTCCTCTCGCACGGGACCTCCAGGAACCTCCTGAAACGCGAGCGAGAGTGTTGATCGATTCTTTTCGTTTGTTCCCCGCTGCTGGAACGCAGATGCGTCGACGCTGCACCTGAACGGCACGCAGCAAATGACCGCGTTGATGCCCGAGGATTCAAGGACGCAGGCCGAGGAGATCGTCGTGAGGTTCAAGACGGCGAGACCGCGCGGTTTGCTGCTGGCGACGAGTCTCGAGAACAGCGCCGACCGCCTGCAGCTGTCCCTGGAGGAGGGAAAAGCCAAGATGCTGATGCACATTGGGGATCGAGAGAAGGTGAGCGAGCGAGTGTCTGCTGCAAGTACGACACAAAAGAGAGCGAGAGAGTGTGCGCGGGTGTTGTACTCCCAGCAGGCGACGCAATAAGACGACGTCCAAGGGTGGAAAAGGCGAGAGATTCGTCGAAAAGGCGAGGGGGGGAGAGGAGCGTACGGATCCTGACCGGATCGTTTTTAAAAATGGCAAAACGTCGCTGAACGTGAGAATAAATTACCGCGCAACGGGGGAAGATGTATTAACGAGGGGTTGGGGCAAGGGAGGAGGGTTGGAAGATCCAGTCGTGACCGGGAGATATGGGGGAGGGGGCAGTAAAAATTGACCGAGTGGTCGGTGTACCATCGTGTTTCATAATTCATGAAGATCTCGGTGCACCGCTGAAAGCACTCTCGGGGTTGTCATCGGGAAAGTGCCCCGAGCCATTCGCCATCGAGGAAGACGTTCGGACGTTAACTTAATACGTCAAGCGAGTCCAAGTTCCGTCGGGCAAATGGCTCCCAGCGAGTATCCGCTTGTATCGGGGGTAACACGATATTCTCGGAAACCCTCTCTCTATCTCTCTGTCTCTCCCTCTCCTTCTCTCTCTCTCTCTCTCTCTCTCTCTCTCTCTCTCTCTCTCCTACTCGAATCTCCGGGATTGCTAGATCATGTCTAGATCTCTGTATCCAAAAGCAGTTTCGCTCGTTCCTAAGAAAACTTGACTAGCGCGAGTTGTAATTGCGTTGTTAAAACCACGAGAACCTCCCCGCCGCGTACCTAATGTACTTGACGCAAAATCCAGGTTGACAACTTTCGGCCTAGAGGGGACTAGACACCGGAAACCAGCAATTTCGAACTTGCGAAGGAACTTGAAACGGGATTATAACGCGCGCGAAAAGATAATTAGCTCGGATAAATAATCAGCTAATTAGTAGCCGGAGATTAGTGTTAGCATCGTGTTACGATAGAGAGAGAGAGAGAGAGAAGGGAAGGTAAGGAAAGGGAAGGGGCCCGATAACGAAAGAGCTCGGAACTTTTCCATAGGAAATTAAATTCCACCGACAAATTATTCCGGCCTTTGCCTTTTTCCACTGGCTAATCTTTCATCCAGTATTATTTATCACTCGGCAAATAACTGCGAGCTTATTCTCCTGTTGTATAATTTCGCGCGAGCTGACGATATTTATTATTATATTGTACGTAAAGTTGCATCGTGGATGAGGCGCTCGCGCAAGGGGTTGCAGCATGTGCATGCTCGAGTGGATTCTCTCCGGAAACATCCTTGCGAAATTTACAGTCGACCAGCGAACCTCGTGCGGGACGACGAGAAGTAATTTACGCTAACGTTTCAATCCCGACTCGTACAACGGTGATCGATAATTGGAGCGAATAATTAATACGATAATGCAGCAGCAGCAGCAGCGGCAGAAGCAGTAGTAGTAGTAGCAATAGCACCGGCAGCCCGATTAGACGAAGATTTCCAAACTACCAAGCCGACGAAATTGAGATTCCCTTGTGTCGTCGTCGTCGTCGTCGTCGACGTTGTTGTTGTTGTTGTTGTTGTTGTTGTTGTTGTTGTTGTTGTTTTTTTTATGGTCCTATTGTTCTTGTTACCGTCGACGACGTTAACGTCGCCGTCGCCGTCGTCGTATAACCGGACAAACTCCCACGGAATATTTGCTGGACGGAAAGGTGCAATTAACGCATTGCAAGATGTCGTCCCGATACTTTGACCGGAATTCGTTCGAGAGTACTCAAGGTATTCCGTGATACCCGGAATGATGCCTCTAAAAGCAGCAGCAAGCTCTATAAAAATTCTATAAAGCTAAGCTTGCTTCTATTTTCCCCATGGCAGTAACCATCTATCGTCGCGCATTACCTATGCATATAGCCCGCCATATTGGAAAATTTCTTACGTTATTCTTAGGAGAGTGGAGCAGCGAGCTTAGCCGTTGTTTCCGCTAAATCAAATTCCTCGTACTTCGCTATTTATTCGCATTTTTTTTTTTACCGAGGATTATTAAGATTCCGAAAGATATTCTTGAAATTCCGTATCAGCTGCTTATCGATGTTTATTGGTACCTCGGGTAAGCTATTAACGAAAGCGGAAGCTTCGGCGAGCAGTTAATGCGTTCGATGCCGTAGTAATTTACGCCAGTGTTTCAATCCCGGTACCTGCGCGGACTCGATAATTGGACCGAATAATTAATACGATAATGCAGCCGGCGATTAGTCTGTAGAAGACTGAATTGCCAGCGAGTTTCCAGTAGATCGCACGCTGCTTCCTCCGCGTGTGGCGACACATCTCCGTGGAAAACGTAAATCATCGATGGAAACGCAAATGCGGCAGATTCGGCCATCGAATCTTTCGCGGAGTCGAGAAGACCCTTCTTCATTCTTCCGTCTCATCCCCGAGAAACCTATCGCACTTTTGCTTCTTCCTTCCCTTCCGTCAAATATCTTATTCATTCGTTCCATCCAACGATCTCAATTTAATCGTTTCCCTCCCTCTCCCGTTTCTCCTGTCGCGCCATTTTGCATCCCAGCACCACCACCACCACCACCACCCAACGCCACGCACGCGTCTCGACGTTTCGCTTGGAATTGACATTTTTCTCCCCGAAAGGACAACGCGCGCGTCAAATATTTACGCGCGTGCCGTAACGAAGACATTTTTCAAATGAGATTCGCAAAAGCGACTGATTAATCGCCGATGCGCCTCGCTGCAAATGTTTGTTGGCGACTGCGAGAAGAACGGGGGAAACGAACGGCACGACGCGATGCGATGCGACGCGAAATTTTGGAAGGTTTTAATGTTTCACGGGGAAGGACGACGCGCTAATGGGGCTGAACGAGGAGGAATCGTTCGGTTCCCCGTTAGTAAACGTAAACCTTGAATTGAAAATGAAATCAGCTGTAGGCGAAATTGGAGTTTTCACAGCGGTAAATGGTCCCGGAACGAAGTTAAACGCGACAGGCATAAATGTTTCACGAGAACCCAGCAAGCAAATTTAACGCGCATCCTTTAAACACACACGCGCGCGCGCTCACTCACACGCGCGAGCTCGCTCGCTTTTCACGAAAACAGCTCGAAGTGAGAAATTCCTGCGGCGGATTATACATGACCATCGATCATCCGGCCTTGTTTTTCTTCTTTTAATCGCGCAAAATTGGAAAGACGATCGTTCTTTAAGAGAGTTTTTTTCTCTGAAAACTGGATGGGTATACGAGGGTAGGTAGGTAGGTAGGAAGGAAGGAAGGAAGGAAGGAAGGAAGGAAGGAAGGAAGGAACGAACGAACGAACGAACGAAGGTAGGTAAGAAGGGTAGGTGGATCGGCTACGGTGGCGGAGAGTGGTAGGAGGATGGGGTGAGGAAGGACTTGAACAAATTTTTCATACACCATCCACGCTGGCCGGAAAATTGAAATGGAAATTTCAGCAAAGTGAGTTTAACTGAGAAAGGTTAACCGCGTACACCAGACCCACATGGCGCACACTTGATTTTTGACCAAGTCCAAAATCAAAGAGAGAGCAGCTCTAAATTCACCCTAAGAAAATTTCACGGGGCGAGCGAAAGAAGGAAGAGCGACGGAAAGAGCGGAAGAGTAAAAAGAGAAAAGGAGTTTGGGGGGAGGGGGGTGGGAGGCTTTCATATCGCGGGAAAGTGTTCCATTGCGGTAAGTGCTTTTCTTTGATAAAGCCACCAATAATAAAGCAAACGTCGGCCTAGATAAGAAGCCCGCTGGCTCGTAAAGCAATGAAATGCCGTTTTTCTTGCGCTTGGCTGGCTCGACGTTAATTTTCATCGAGCTGGAAAGAAGACACTCGAAATCGGAAGCTCCGTGCCTATAGACAGAGGACGCTTTAATTACCAGCAGATACCGAGCTTTTATGCAAAATATAATAAAAGCAACATCCACCTGATATCATTCGTGATAAATGGCAAAGAGCTGAAATGCGCTCTCCTCCGCATTTCCCTCCGAAACAATAGTTCATTAATGTTTATTAATGGTCATCCGGGTATGGTCTCCGTTGACGCAATCGTCTAATAATGCCCGTGCACCAAATATCGGATTAGTCGAGAGATTCTTGAACGAGCGAGTAAACGCGATTCTGCTTCTCCCCCGGAGATGGCGCCGCTTTCCGAGTACATTCTCTCGAGGAACGCTAATAGAGCGGATCATTCGCGAGAGTACGATGACGATTCCCCGCTGGAGTCACTCTCGCGACTGTTATCGCTGGAGGGTGGGACGCGCGTGTGCGTGTCATCGAGCGAGAGGAAAAATGAGCGGAAAAATTGCGATGGGACGAAACGAAGCGAAGGATTTTCCGGGCAAAGGCTCTCGAGAGCACGGAGCGACAGCATCGATAAACCTCCACCCTCCTCCACCCACCTCCGCGTGGAGGTTCTCGTTTGGTTAAGCCCCCATAAATTCAGGCCACTCATCACTATCCATTGGGTCCGTTGCGTTCGCGACACGTGATGATATCGTGTATCACGCGACGGCTGACACGCGTTTGTCACTTGCCCCTACACCCTAACCGCTCCCCTTCCCATCCCTCCCTACCCGATCCATTTCCGTCAGCCCCGGATCGTCGTGGCACATCTTCCGCACCGTCCTGACACTCTTTATCGATGCTAAAATAGACCGGGAATGGGAATCGCGGTGAGTCTCTGGCAAGAACCGCACGAGGTTCCAAATGGTGGAAGAAGACCAAGGTGGCTGCCACTTCGAGGGGATTCGCGACTCTTAATCCGGACTAGCGAGGATCCTCTGAAATCGCGTTAATTGTCGGGTGTTCGTCGAGTCGACCGAAGCTGCGCGGTTGTAGCAGGAAAGATAACGATCCCCGTGAAAATTAACGGACTCATTGTAGTACGATTGGAGGCATTTTGCAGTAATCGATCCCCGCTTAAGTGTCTGTTATTTCAACCGCGCGTAATTTAATCGGTGCGTTTCCGCCCGGAGCGTTTTGATTGCATCCGGACGCGAATTTCCTCCGCCTATGGTGGGCAGGTGCATCGTCGCGTGCATAATCGATGCCGACTCACCGCACTGGCTGTAAAATCAGCCAGAATCCCTGCAAATGGCACTACCTGCCAAATTCGATCCCACTCCCTCTCCTATCGATAGCAAATAGTCAAATAGACAATTTTCAACTCCATGATCGTCCTGACAGACACGAACTCGCAGGAAGATGCGATTCAGACCTGTCGGAGAGTCGTATCGGTTTCAATTTTTCAACGCGAAACTCCGCGGTCTTCCGACTTGTCGCCATTGCGCTCGTCAGTCTCGAGATGACGATCCCTCCTGGTGCGCGAGAATCTTAAAATTTCGCGAGAACTCCGTTTTGTCGAAACTCGAGAAAAAATGGAATTTTCTCGTCGTTACCGCGTCAACTTCGCACGCGCGTGCCTCGCTCCTCGCGCAACTTTGCGCGTTCCATTATTCTCGAGAAACGTGAATCGTGGACCTGTTTTCGGATAGGATTACCGAAGAATAAAGTGCGCGAGGGATTTCGGGAGATTTCCTAACGATGAATTTATTTTCCAGAGCGTGCTAGCCGGACAAGGTCTAAACGATGACATGTGGCACACCCTGAGGTTCTCCAGGCGTGCGAGTTCCTTAAAACTGCAGATCGACGACGAGCCAGCCGTAAGAGGTGAGTCCACTGGCCAGAGTGATAAAGCTTCGTTTGCGGCGCGAAACAGCTTCCAACCTAATATTTTCACGCGCCCAATCTCTCCCGTGCCTCGTTAACGGGGCGGAAATCGTTTCCTCGAGAAGAGCCCAGACGCCATAACCCCAAAGATTCGTGGCAAGTGCAACTGCAATTGCGGCGCAGAAACCAATCAACCATTTTGTATCTGCACTCGACGTACAATTTGCCTGCCATCCCAACCAGTATCAAACGCGCGGTCTCTTAATCGGAGGAGTATTCCTCGTCGGAGAACCTTGAAATCGGGAAAGCTCCGCCGGCAACTTGTAAAACCTAAACGAAAATCGTGGGAAGGGCGGAAGGGTGTGGGAGTGGGGCGGAATTACGGGGAATCATTTTGAAAATTTAATCGAACCCGGTGATTTTCTCAGCGAGCACCAGCTCTCCAAGTAGGAACTTGACACAGTTTCCGAAGCTGGAGGAGTATAAAGCGCGCAGTTTCATTCGCGTTTTAGCATATTTATCGAGTCGGCTGAACCGTGCAGGTATATCCGTGGAGATGTGCCTGTATGTACGTAAGACCTCGATTTATGGGTTAAGTTACGTCTGGATCTGGACGTGATATTTAAAGTAGCGGGTCCTTCCCTCCTCCTCCTCCTCCTCCCTCTCTCGGTAAACTCGGCGAAACGAAAGTTTCAGGAGTATCGGACCGAGGCGAAGAGGAGGCGGTGGTGTACACCGCAGGTGATACAGGGGTGATGGTGGTGGTGGCGTAAACGGGCTAAACAGATCGAAACAGTCGGAACTCGAGCGACCGAATATTCCTCGATCCATAGGGAAACTCACCCCTTCGCGTCGCGTGCCCGTTGCCAGCGAAAAATTGTTCCGTCTGACCAAACGTCGATCGTTCTCCTTGATCGCGCTAATTGAATTTTCCAAGGAAATTGCGCGCACGCACGCACGCACACGTGTACGTACGCACGAACACACGCACTTACGCGAAACCAAGTCGAATATCGGCGCGTGCGCGCGCGCGCACGCGCGATAGGCGAGGACGACGATGAAACTCGAGATGCATGTATTCGTTTGGTCGTACGAGTCGAGATGGAAGACAATTGAAACGCAGTAGGAATTTTATGGAGCGACGTCTGCATTCTCATGTATGGAAAAGTCACAATTTCGATGCGACACATTTTTCTTGCGAAAGTGCATCCGACGTTGCAAACGAGCGAGCCGGAAAGCACATTTGCGGGCGTCCCAAACGGCGGGAGACGCAACGCCAAATGTATAATGCACACCGTCAGTTTTCCTTTCAGCCGGAAGCGTGACTCTTCCTTTCGAGGCAATATCATATTTCAAAATCCCTGTTTAGCATAAATATCCAACGCACGGCCAATTCTCCCGCGAAATTTCCAGCCACTCGCTCTGCCGGCGGGAGCTCCTTTATGAGCATTCCGAATGTAACCTCGAAACCTCGGCCGGCCCTCGGAGAACCCATCGTTACTTTCACTGTTTTAATAAAACTTATGAAAGAGCTAATAAAGCGACGACGTTACGCTCGGAATACCTTCGGAGGAAAATCCGTCGACGTCGGAAGGCGCTCTACCGTTCTGACTTTACAGCATCGTCGGTATTAGGGAGCGACGGTAATTTTAACGATTCGTTTGCCCGTTGTACGTTGCATCATCGGCATCCTGCAATTCCTCCTTGTCGGTAACTCATATTGCCGAGCAGTTCCAACTTAGCGAGAACTTAGGGCGAAACTATAAATTGCGAAATTCGCGGCAAGTTTAGATTGAGCTGGTCGGCAAACAGTTGTGTGCGCGAGAATATAGTATAAATGTAAATAAACTTGTAGGTAGTGTGTGTTGGCATGGGTTGGGTTGGACTGGGCTGGGATGGGATAGGATGGGCTGGGTTGGGCTGGGTTGTGCGCGGGGGGTGGAAGAGAGGGAGATCTTTATTGGCCCGTATATCCCCGGTATCGTTGAGATTTCATTAATCCCACTGATAAAATTCGAGGAGACCGGCAAAATTGGAATTACGTTGCGTTGGAGGAGCGTCGAGCGGAAGAGATCGACGGACGCGTGCAGGTCCTGGAGGAAATTTTCATTTCGCGGTATCCGTCGATGGGGGTGACAGCGTCGGTGGCGACGGCGACCACGGCAAGTAGCTCCCCCAAAACTTCTGGCATCGTAAATATGCCGGAAGTTACATAATGCCGAGACTTTTGCGCGAGTTGCCACGAACTCGGTCAGCAGACACCGTAAATTCGGAGAGACTCTCTTTCTCTCTTTTTCCCTCTTGTGACACGCACACGCACGCGCGCACACACACACAAGGCAAACACGAGCGCAAATAAGTGGCGATACTCGCGTTTGGCCAAATAAATGCGGGCAATCTCTTCCTTCCGGAGTCATCGAAATAAAAAGTCCGCGGCAATTAATATTTGAAGCCATCTTGATAAAGTAACGCTTCCCCTCCGGCTGGAATAAAAAACTCCGACAGCTAAAACAGCGCGTCCTAAGTACATTGCTCTAATTAATTCTGATTAAAAGAGAGATAGAGGGAAGATGTAATAATTCACCTACTATGCACACGCTTTTAATTAAAATAATGTGTGTGTTTGTATGTATGCGTGCACGCGCGTGTGTGTTAATATTTAAAGCGGGGAGAAGGGAGGCAGTCCTATAAAAATGTTGCCGCTGATAAAATCCGATTAAGAAGTGCGGTTCTCGACGAAATTTACATTAAAGCCTCTCGCGATCTTTTATTTCCGCGAAACTCAAAAAATGCGCAATACGACCAAAACTGAGCGATAAAGTATGTACGTCCTGCGCGCTGCATGCGGGTGTAGCACATAAATAAATTGAGCGATGGAAGGAAAAATTGAAAAAGGAAAATGAACTTCCAACACGGATTTCTTGGTTTCCGTACACACACGCGCGCGCGCGCGTATGTACGTACATATTTATGAATGTATATGTATATATATATATATATATATATATATATATATATATATATATATATACAATAAGTATGTATACATGTATGTATTCTCAAAGCTTCCGGGAAATACCGCGTTTCTATAATCAATTTTCACATCGAGATTTATCCTCGGATACTTATGAGGTTATCTTGATAAATCGCGGAGCTTTCGAGGAAAAATTCCATTTAGCCGAAATCTCGAGTCGCTGCAATTCCAATGACGATAACCCGAGCAAGACGAGAGAGAAAGTGGCGGGACCATCCCGTTCGTTAATGACGCCGATGAAATAGTCGCGCGATCGCGTAAAATTTCAATATGGCGCGGAGATCGCGAAGGTCGCTAATCAAGCGATAAATTCCGAATTTTCCATGATAAATTATTACATCGCAGAATTTCTGGCACGGCGCGGCTTGCGAAATAACAGGAGAGCAGCGTGAGGTTAACTGAAAATGTTCCCTAAGCAATTTCTCCTGCGAGAGAGTACGCAAGAACCTGATTCGGAAAGTTGGGACGGCCTGAATAATTAAGGAAAATCGTCGGGGAAGTTCAGTGAAATCGACGAGGCGAGTGTGGGCGGACGGGCGGCTGAAATTAAAAATTTCAACGGTAATTTTTCACGCAACTTCTAAGATCCTTCGCTCCCTCGGGACTGCCGTAAGCTGACACCGCGCGACAGGAGGATTGGCAAGAGGAGGACTTGGGAATTTTCAAATTGAACGTATTTCCCGCTAACCGAGGAAAACTTGTCAACATTCGCCTAATGCAAACGATACTTTTCCCGGAGAAAAAAGTCGACGGACTTTTTGCAACGGCGTATGGAAAACGTATTGGGAACCATCCCCCGGTAAAAGAAGAGTCCCCTGTCCCTTCACCCTCCACCCTCCACCCTCCACCCTCCTCCTCCTTCGCCCTCTGCCCCTCTATTTTTTTAAGGAGAAACAAAATTATTTCTCGACGATAGCGGATGACTCGAAGAAAACTCTTTTTCGTCGAAATTTTCCAAAATCCTCGCGAACGACGTTGACCGTGCTCTCCCGAGGGTGTCTGATTTTTTCGGTAAAAATACACGGGGGGGGGGGATGAAGCGTCGAAACGTAACCGAGCGAGAGGCGCTCGGCGGTCGGTAGCGCGACCGGAGAACGACGAGCGATTCATTTCACCGTTATAAAAATGAAATGAGCATTTTTCTAGGGACACTGCACCGGGGCGAATCTTCAATTAGCATTCATAAGGTTATCTGGATTCGGGAGCCGCCGATTAAATGCAAATGGTAAATGCTTCCCAGCCGCCTTGGTGCATTTTAAATTTGCGATTGGTGCGCGAGAATCGGTAATCTCGAGCGGCTATGGGACGGATGGAGGACGAGGGAAGGGAAAGGGAGAAACGAGAAAGAATTCGTTTGTATAAACGGAATCGTTGAAATAAACGGTAAAGTTCTGACGTTTAAAAGGACTCCCCACTTTCACTCCTCCCCAACCCCCCAGCGATCTCCCACGTCTTTTTCTTCCTTCGCCGCGTCTTTCGTCTCTCCGAGTCCTAATGTTCCGTCGATCAATGCGGAAACGCCTGTTTTATGCGTCGAACCACCGACATACACGCACGCGCACACACTCGTGGACACACGCACGCGGTACTTGAGCTTCCAAAATCATGGTAATTCATCTCAATTAATTATACCGTTCATTTGGCGCACCGTGTCCGGGACATTAATTCGATATACTGCAGATAACATCATTACTAGCGAACCAAACCTGATATTTAACGGATACATCTATTCGCCCGGGCAATGGCTTCGAAAAAACATAATTCCATAATTGATGGGGTTTCGTGTCGATGATTAAATGGAAGGCGAATGGGATGGCTGTGTGCCGGAGCTTGAGGCAACGCGAGAGAAAAATCGTTTTGACAACGGATGCGCTTACTTGCGAATGTCCTTTGAGAAAACCCAGGAGGGGGGGAAGGGGTGAAGTGTCTGGAGAAGAACGATCAAGCAAGCCCGGAAATTGTATAGACCGATATTCCACGTGCACGGATTATAAACCGAGAGATTCGTCTTTGTGTAATTTTTCCTCGTTCGCGAAATGGTAACGGGGTAGCGTGGCGTGGCGTGGCGTGGCGCAGCGTGGCCCAATTGGAATTCGTAGTTCTGCGAAAGCGGCAAATTTCACGATGAAACCGATTGCGTTCACTGGCCTGTGACTGATCGGCGTTTTTCGGATTTCCGAAATTTCACGCGAGGCTGATACTTGCGAAAAATATTCCATGGGTGGCATTAAATTTATGTGGGGGGTTAACGGGAGTCGTGTCACGCGACAGGGAATTGATTTAGAGGGGTCGATCTCCCGCTTTTTAAGCGTCGACTGGCTTTGTCGCTTTGTCATTATCATTATCATTATTATCATTATTATTGCCGTTATCGCTATTATCGCGGCAATCATTGTTTTCACCGTAATTCTACAAAATATTTTCATCTTTCAATATCAAGCGTGAAAAGTTCGAGACTTCGCCGAGGTCTCCGAACTAAATTTCTCGGCAGTTGCCCCGTTGGAATTTTCCTGCGCTTTCCTCTGTCAGAGTTCCGAAACAGAAACGACTCAGGCTGCTCCGGTGATAGAAGCAATTTTTCATTTCTGCCAGCGAAGTGCCGCTTTTCCAATTTCTCCGTGACAATTTCCACCACCCCCCCCCCCCTACGGGCATGCGCGAAACCCTTCAAACACATTTTCCACGGTGTATCCGAGCGAGTCCTATGGAAAAGGGGAGAAATCATTTAGGATAAACGTTCCATCTTCATCCCGCGTTATTCTGATACACGCGAAGACTCGGCGAGATAAAGAAATTGGAGAAAAACTTTCAGGAAAATTGGGACCTGCCGATCTCGAGGAACAAGGATAATAGCGCGGATGTCAATGGCGAGAGAGACGGAGGGAAATTTTCCCACGAGCCACGCACCGTTGATATTAGCGGATTTTTTTAAGTGAGTATGCCTCGAAACGAGGCATCTCACGTGTGTTTGCGTACGTGCTGCCGTTTGCGGCGTTTTGCTCTTACATTGTCACTGCATCATTCTTCGCGTGGCTAGCAAACACGATACCTGTTGCTTCGAATAATGGCGAAAAAAATATTACTGAATTTTCCCGCATTTTATCATTATGCCGCGCGAAAAGCGTTAAATATTGTTCCAAACTAAAAATTAACGGAAGCGCTCGTTAACTCCTCGTTAAGTTTCCCACGTCATTCGGAGGGATGCTTTTTCTTTCCTCCTCAGTTCCAGTTTCTCTCCCTTCCTCCCTCCCTTTCTTTCTTTCTCTCTCTCCGCGTTTCCATCGAAGTCCACGGAAGGGAGAGAGCTCGAGATTCAGCGGTGCGTGCAGGAGGAACCTGAAATGTTATCGGCGAACGCGTCAAGTACAAACGATTACATGAATTTGGTCGGACGAGAAATCTGATGGCGCGTAACAATTCGATCGCGTGTAAAAAACGCCAATTTCCGGCAAAAGGGGTAAAAAATAATTGCCTCGGACCGCAAGGAGAACACAGGGAGAGAGAGCGACGGGAGAAGCGAGTGCGTGGGTGGGAGGAAGAGGCAAAATTGGTGGAAGAAGGGAAAGAGAATGAAATAAAATCCCGACGTATCTGTCCAGAACCGATAACTTATCGAATAACGTGTACCGCGCATTTGCGTGGGCTTCCAAATGGCCGGCATTACATTTTACTTTATAGGCTTTAGATTTACGCCCATTTATCATATAAACTACAGGCTGCAGTTACGATCCATTAAAATTCTGTATGGATACCGAGTGGGAACGCGTTACGATGCGACAGCTTTGGGTAAATAGTTTTATTATCGAAGCACGACATGTCGTTTCATGCGTGTATTTTATGCTTTCCGATTTCGAGGTTGGAATTTAATTTCTCAGTCGGTGGTGGCGATGCTACAGCAAATCAAATCAAATCGGATCAAATCAGATCAGACCGGATCAGATCCAACGATATTGTTTTAGGCGTAATAATACTTGGCGTTCCGGACAAAGCCAGAGCAAGAGAGGGAGAGACTACTTGTCGCCTGCCAATCCAATATGGCGGCCAAGCGCTTGCGAAAAATCTGCCGACGCTCAATAACCAAAGCCGGTTACACCCCGTGTGTTTCCGCTGGAATTGAATTTCTCCATGGGGTATAAAGTTCCTTTTTGTCGCGTTAACAGCGTTTATCGCTCCATTCTCCGTTTCTAAGGGCTGGATCGTCCTCCACCACCGTCGAGACCACTGTCCCGCGGACAGAGTCTCTCCCCAAGGCCATTTCTCAACCCCAACTTCCATATTCCTCCCCCTAATTGACTTCCGCTTAATTCGTAAAAATCTCGGATTAAACCCGTGTCTCGCGATACTTGAATAACTTGGGTTCGGGATACACGCGACGGGAGAGAGTCCAGAATTTTTCCAAGACTTTCCAGGGGATGCGGTGAGAGGAGAGAGAGAGAGAGAGGGATGGAGAATAGTGGTCGAGGAAGAAAATGAGGGAGAATCAATCTAGTCGCGTGAAAGTACGAAATCGGGTAAAGCAGTTAATCTTGTAACAAAATTAACTCGCCGGGAACAATAAGGATTGGACGGAGGGAGAGGGGGTTGCGAAAGGGGAGAAGGAAAACAGAGGGTTCTGAATCGTCCGACTGGCAATATCGATAACATAGTCAATGCACGCTTGGTTTGGCAATCAACTGCGTGTAGCTGCTGCACCCCGAAGCATCCCCTTGCCGACGAACCACCCCCTCTCTTTCCCGGCTGTCGTTAACCACCCCCTTCGCCCATCCACGGACGCTCTTAAGCATCTAGATCCGACCACTTTCGAATCGTCCGATTAAACGGATATCGCCTATATTGAGTTATGTGACGATAGGACCAAATTGCAGCGACCTCCCTCTTTGCTAACTCCTCTTCTCCAAGAGGCATTAGCCCGACTGCCGTCCACCCTCGTAACGCGAGAAACTTCCCAGGGAACGCAAAACCGGTGACACCACCCTCGAAAATAACCTTTTCCCGCGACTCCCTCCATCTCCCGCTATTTCCACGAGAAATTCGCAGTTTTGCATTTATCAAAAGTATAACGCTAAACGGAATCGGAGATCGGCGGCAAATGGACGAAATGGATAAATATATGAATAAACTATCGAACGTCCTTCTAGTTCGGAATCCAATGCGAGAAGGACGGAAAATTAATGAAATACATCGAGTCACTTATTTATTCATTAATTAACTATTAAACCGTCCTAGGCAGTACGGAATAGCAAACACGATGGAATAAACCGTGCGCATATTGAAACTCCTGACTCCCAGGGTTATTATAAAGAGAAATTCACCGGCCCCGTTTCAATATTTCGCTTTATTAGTTTCTCCACTATTGATTTTAGCTGCTAATAGTTTATTTCAGAAGCGAGCTGCTGGGTTGGAAGCGGGACTAAGGTTTCGATTCTTCGCGAATCCGAATACGATTTCCGAACGGTCGCGATGATCCCGCGTTTCGTGGTGGCGGAAGAAGAGGGGTGGGGGAGGGTTAATTCGTTAGAAGGTAAGCGAACGCGCGTGACTTACAACTCTGGTGGTTGAAAAAAGCGCGTTGCTCGAAGGATGACCTTCTTTTTACGGTTTCCGGGCTGGGAATGCAAATGGAGCGCATTGTTTGAGAGACTATTGACGAGTGGCAAACAGAGGAGAATCAGCGATCTAAATTACAATGGCGGCGATGCCGGCAGTGGCAACATGGCGACGGCCAACTAGCCGGTAGCTTCGCTCCGCTAAGGTCCAGCCAAAGTAACAGCCAATGGGGCCCATCGCAATTCGACCAAACGCCATTTAATTGAATCGCAAATTGACATCAAACTTTTGAATGGCTGAAATTTACCCAGCGGGATTCTTTCGGAGGAATCTCGAATCGCTGGACAAACGAAAGAACCGGAAGTCTTCCGGAAGAGGAGGAAGGAGTGGCAGAGGCAGAGGCAGAAGGAGAAGCGGACAACTGGGAGAAAAAGTTTGTCGTAGAATCTGTGAATCTGTAACGGCGCGCATCTCTCATCGGAAAATATTTATCCTGGGGCGAATTTTGCGCAAAATTCATTAGGGAGAGATGCTCCGATGGGGCGGCAGTACGCGCATAAACGTAAAAACGACTATGGCGTTTAATAATTAAAATAGTTCCGTAGCAACTTTCTCCGGAGTTTGAGAATACTTCCCTTGAGGTGGATAGGATGGGGGTGACGGGGGTAGCGGGCCGCGGGGGTTGCTGCCCGAGCACTCGTTTTTTTCCAAGGGCGACCTTTAATATCGCATCCCCCGGTGGTAAATTCAATAAAACGTGCCAGGTTTGCGCGGCATCCTCGCAATAATCCGCGTAAGGGCAAATTATCGATAAAACACGCTCGCTTTGAAAGATTCCATCACTGATCGATCATTATCTCGTGTCAATTTTTCCAGCCGAGGCTCAACTGGGCAAACAAAGCATCCTGGAATTTCGAACTCTGCACGCCGGTGGCTACCTCCACTCCGGAGAGGACATCCCCCACTTCGTCGGGCAGCTGCAGCAGATCTGGTTCAACGGCTACCCTTATCTGGAAATCGCGAGGAGCGCGGGGAGTCACCAGAGCTCCCACCAGGGTGTAATGCCCATCATCCGGATAACCGGAAAGTTCGGCAAGAGAAATCATCCGGTGCATCATCCAGTGACCTTCACCTCCAAGCACACTTTCGTGGGACTTCCGGTTCTCAAGGCCTACGTCGAGACGAACATATACTTTCAGGTAACACTCGCGCGTACTCGTCTCGTTACTGCTTTACCTCCATCACTTTTAACGCCATTAACGCGTCATTATCGTCGTCGGTACCGCCGCGTCATCGATTTCCGATGAAAATTCGCAGATTTGTCGAACGGTCGGAAATTCGTGAAAAATGTCCTTGGCGCATCGGCGCGTGCATCGGTCGCGATTAATTCAAGTATCGATGGAATCGCGCATCACCGTCGATCGTTGCCAATCGTGCGCGCGCGCGCGATTCGTAAAAATCATACGATCCGCAATTGAGGTATCTCGGTTTTGTCCGCCGATCAGCAGTGATTATCGTCGAAATTTATCCGGCGTAATTATCCGAAAATCACAGGGAGGCATATCGTCGTCGCGTGGTCGTTCCCCGGCTTTTTCTCGGCGCGCTAATTAAAAGTGGATTTGAATCGTGACGCGAAAAACTGGGTTTGCTCAGTCATGCTCATTAAAGCGACTTTGTTGTGTTCACGCCTGATACAGTCCCTTTGAAAATATCGAGTTTCACGGAAGAGCAATGAGATTGAATCCGCGCGATAAAGAATCGATGATCAGTTTCTAAAAGTGGACATTGTTCCCCGGCGATTTAGAAGGGAACTCGCACGCCCGATGTTCCACTTCCAACTGGTCAAGGAACGGGGAGGAATTATCGGCACACACGGACACACGCGTTTGATTCGTTTGAAATTTTACATAAAGACCAACGTGGAAATCCGACGTAATTAAAGAGCCACTTCCGTTTCGGTTCGAATTCATGCCGACTGCTAGCGGGATCCGGGTTATTTTCGAATAGCTGAAACTACTGCTACCACCACCACCACCACCACCGTCGCTCAAACGTTCCGGGGGTTCGTTCGATGCGCTGCATCAAAACCGGGGAATTTCCGGGGCTTCCTCCATTGCCGTTCGCCCATAACAATCGGAAAAATCCGATTGCCAGATTGTTACCCCGCCATCCCGCGGAATCTGAGTTATTAATTGCGAAATGTGTTTTCAGTTCAAAACTCGAGAGGCGAACGGGCTGATTCTCTACAACGCCGGCAGAGAACGAGACTTCATAGCCGTGGAGCTGGTGAACGGCCACGTGCACTACGTGTTCGACCTGGGCGACGGTCCCGTGAGAGTTCGAGACACTTCCCGGTCACGATTGAACGACGGGAAGTGGCACGCCGTCGCCATCGGCAGGCCAGCGCCGAAGAGACACACCCTCGCCGTGGATGACCACGTGGCTGCCGTCGACAGTCAGGGTAGCAACGAGAATCTGGACCTCAATGGCATCTTGTACATAGGTGCGTATGCGTGTGCCTCCTGATCATCGCTCCTTCTCTGGAAATCAACGCGAACTCGAGGAATTCGACATTTTTACGAGAAACTCGGAAAAACCGAGGGAGAGAACGTAAACGCGCGTTGATTTTCCACGGTGTAAACTAATTGTCCAGATTGCGAGTTTTTGGAAAAGTCGAGTGCAACGTTTCGTTGTTTTTTAGGTGGAGTGGAGAAGACGCAGTACAATCTATTGCCGAAGCAGATTCTCAGCAGACACGGTTTCGAGGGTTGTTTGGCATCGTTGGACCTCAGCGGGGAGAGCACGGACCTGATAACAGACGCGGTCGTGTCGAGTTCCATGGTGGAATCCGGCTGTGACGTTTACACGAATCTGCACCCCGGCAAAAAGTGCACGCACGACCTTTGCTCGAATCACGGAACATGCGTGCAGCAGTGGAACAGTTACACGTGCGATTGCGACATGACCAGTTTCACCGGACCAACGTGTAGCGAAGGTACGGGCTGGCTGTTCGTTCGACTTTGAGTATTTTTTTGTTTTTTGTTTGTTGAACGTTGATCGTTCGTCGATGACGGACTCGACGTGGACCACTCGCATACATGACTTTTTTCTTGCAGAGGCTGTAGCCTACGAGTTTGGCGCTGGCAGAGGCATCGTCACGTACACCTTCCCGGCGGAAAGAAGACCGGAAATGAAGAGGGACACCGTGGCAATGGGCTTCGCGACGAGCACCAATGACGCGGTGCTTCTGAGGATAGAGTCGGCGTCGAGCAATGACTATCTCGAGATTGAAATTGTTAGTTGAACTTCCGGGAAAGTATGGAGGGAGGAAATGCGTGCCGCGTACGTAGATGCGAGTGTACGACGTTCTGACGTTTATTTTATCTCGACAGGTGGAGGGAAACGTGTTCGCCGTATACAATATGGGAACCAATGATCATCCTATAGGTGAAGTCGGAATTAAAGTAAACGATAACCAATATCACGTGGTGCGATTCACACGGAGTGGAGCAAATAGCACTTTACAAGTTGACGATTATAATCTGCAATCGAATCACCCATCGGGTAAGTGATTAAATTTTCCCAATTACTTCCTATTTGTGAAACGATTAAAATCTCATACGTCACTCGTCTACGAGTAGCCAAGATCAATACGTAGCGGAACATTCACGACAGATCTCCAGAGGCTACTCGATCGATTCTGTCCTGTGCTTGAAAAACACCGTAATCGACTCAAATTGTTTCTCGTAGGATGTATCGCGCGTTCGCATTGCGTCCACGAGAGATACCGAGAGATTTCCGAGCGATGAGTCTCTTTCTTTTAGGAAGTTTATGAAATTCTCCTAATGCGGAGATCCTCCGAAGATCACTGTAATGTGGGTAAAACGGCGCACAGTTGAGAATGGGCAGCTCCACGATCGATTCATTTGTGCGAAGAGAGAATTTTTGTTCAGTTTACGTTTAAGTATTTTTTTCTGAAAGAATTTAGTGAATTTTGCTGCTGGCAGATGAATAAAAGAGTTCTCCAATTTGCAATTCTAGTTTAAACTCGATAAATATTTGTGCATCGGAGTGAAAAAAGTTTATCAAAAGGAGCATGCTCCAGAAATTTTGGCGTCGCTGACATTTTTACAATAGTATATAGTTCTTTGTAGAAAAACAATTTTTCATTGAAAAATGAGAGAAAAAAAGACAACGCATTGAAAATAGAACACAATAAAATGATCAGCTAGTTAAAAAGGTGAAAGAATATTTTGATAAATAAACTTTTCTACTGCTCTTTCTATTTTATTCTCTTCACTCCGTACGGTTTATTGTTCTCTATTGTCAAATTGGTTTTCCATCGTTTTCCTAAAATACAAATTTTAAATTACTCCCTCTCGCGAAAGCGTAGTTTCGAATATAAAGAGAAAAAGAGAAAATTAAAAGGGAGTATTCTTTCGAATAGTTGAAAAGTCTAGAAAGAGCTCTTTCATAGAAAATGAAGAGAAAGACAAAGAAAGATTCACCACTAACAAGAATAAAAACACATTCGTAACTGTATTGTATGTAATTGTATTATATTTAAATTCACTCCCACGACTGAATTGAATTTTACAGTATTCGTTGTTCGCATGTAATACGAATATCTTGTTGTTTGAAATCGAATCAAACGAGAGTGGCTGCAAGACTGAAATGAACCGAGACGTCAGACAGTTTTATAAACCTGACCGAGGTCGCCCGCAATCGTGAGAAACAGCTTTCATTGGTCGGAGCTTCCCCCCACATAGACACTTCTGGGAAAAATATGCATAAAGGAGATCTCTGCATGCAGGACAAACCGCATTGGAGACCTCAATGGTACATATGTATAGAAAATAAAACATACAACAGATTATAATTTAAAAAAGTTATTAGCTCTTAAGGGTTAAAGAAGATCTGAACAAGATTTCGAAGGGATCTCAGTTTAGAACCCATGGCATTGAAAATAAAATTCTGGAGTTTAAAGAGAGATAGGGGATCTGTGACCCAGGTAGAGTAATCCTATGACGGGTCGTCCTTTGAAATCTTTAGGCACTCCTTTAAAGGGGGGTCTCCAAATTTCTTAAGAGACCCCCAAGAAGTCATGGTGTCCTATTCCTGAGAGTTCACATAATTAGTTTATCGTCAACTTGTCCAAATAGAACCCTCGCGAACACTTCCACATAGTTCATGGTTCTCTAGTACTTTTCTCACACTTTAATATGAATTTTGTGTACTATTACGTTAATACATCAATTTTATCCCTATTAGTAAACCCGTGTCAGATTTTTCTATGATGCTTATGCTCTTTTCGTCGTCTGACAATAGATAGCCATTTACCAGTGAAATCCTCATACAATATTGCGAGTTCAAGCAATATCCATTTTGAGTGTCATAAATCACGAGAAACCTCCACTACCTGAGGAGACCCTAAAACCAAACTTCGAAGTTCCTTTAAATCTATTTCTCTTTCTACATTCCTGATAAACAAAAATCTGATAATTAGTTCTCTTTCCGTCTACGAATTTTCTCTAGATAAATAGAATCTCACAAGTTACTTCCAATGCTTCCTAAAAACCTATTACGAAAATTATTAAGTGCTACCGAATTTTTTAAGGAAACTCCGGAGAACCCGTATTCTTTTTTCCGTCAGATTTTTCTATGATGCTTATGCTCTTTTCGTCGTCTGACAATAGATAGCCATTTACCAGTGAAATCCTCATACAATATTGCAAGTTCAAGCAATATCCATTTTGAGTGTCATAAATCACGAGAAACCTCCACTACCTGAGGAGACCCTAAAACCAAACTTCGAAGTTCCTTTAAACCTATTTCTCTTTCTACATTCCTGATAAACAAAAATCTGATAATTAGTTCTCTTTCCGTCTACGAATTTTCTCTAGATAAATAGAATCTCACAAGTTACTTCCAATGCTTCCTAAAAACCTATTACGAAAATTATTAAGTGCTACCGAATTTTTTAAGGAAACTCCGGAGAACCCGTATTCTTTTCTCCTATTTCATAGTCACGATATATTTATTTATTGAAAAAATTAGACGTGAAATCTTTCGCTCATTGGAACTCATTGAAGTATACCATATTTCTGAGACAGGCCAATTTTCCGTCATTGCTCCTCTTCGAGCAATTCTCGCCGCCATTGCTGTTCGTCAAGAAAGTTTTTCCACCATTGCTTTTCCTCGAGTAGGACTTTCGTCGGTAACTGCTTTCACAAGTCCAGAGACACTTTCTTTCTACCTATGCTTTCCCGACAGATTAGCCGAGAATGTTGAACTAGGAAACTAAAATTACAAAAGAAACGTCTGTGTTCTCCCATTGTACATGGTACCTGGAAAAACGCACCCCCAGTTTAGGGGCGCATCCTCGATGTAAAAGTCGTTTTTGTCACACTATTCGATCCGGAGCTTAATTCATCGACACCCCGTATATTTTGGCGCTCACTCGAGTCCCACGTCTCCGAGTTTTTCCACTTCCTTTTCACCGGCAAATTTACCATAAACAATAAACGACGAACGCACGCCATCCTTTCTCTTCCTACAGTTCCTTTTCCTGAACGTAAACTGGTATGGCTCCCATAAGAAACGCTTGAAAAACTCGCGTTTGCTCTCTCGGGGAGAACACCTCAAAGCTTCATAACTCGGTCTACGGTCCTAATAAATTGAACGTACAAAATGGCTATTGCACATTCCGCCGGAAGAATATTCCACTCCTACCACTCCATTAACATAAATTCAAATAAAATTAGTATTCATTATCGCGCACGGTTGCTGGTACAATACATAAGTGCATGTTTCAAATGAAAGCAGTTCATTGTTACTAATTAGCGAGCAATTTCAGCCACGGTACAGGTATAGCAAACGTGTAGTTACTGTATTCCGCGGAGCAAAGATAGAGATAAAATGATTGAATGTGTTAATGCACGAGGTTCCTCATGGTCTCTTAACGAAGAGGGTCTTTCCAGACAAGAATCGACCTCCAGCATTTTACTGCAGTCCCAATAGCTAAACCAGAGATAATTGGCGTGGTCATTACGCAGAGCCCGGATCGTTTGGACGTGCGTAGATAATTAACTGGCTGCGTGCCTACCTGCATACCTTACTACCTGCCGCCTAACTGACCAGTTGCTCACTTCTTTGCCTACCTGCCCCTTCTGATAAATCACTTCGGGAAAGAATTCCATTTCCAGTTCGCCTATCCCATCATCATTTATTTCCCCCACCCTCTCCTCGACGTCCAAAGCTTCCCTTCGGTTTTAATAAAGATGGCGGCGCGCTTTTATTAGAATTTCCCATTTAAGAATTTTAATTGATTCATTAATCCATCGGTCTCTCATTAGAATAAACGATGACGCGAGAGCATTTCAATCTACCGCGGAACTGGGAATTTTTTCATTACTAAACAATGTCCTTTAATGTGAGAAATGAAAATAGCACCCCCTTCGAGCGATAGGCCAGTAATTCGATGTCGTAGGTGAAAATTGGAATATACATTTGTATGGATGCGACTTTTGCTGAGCTCGTTTTGGATTTTCTTGTACGATACACTCTTGTCAAGATATCGGTCGCTGGTAGCTTGGTTTATGATCTAGAAATAATTATCTGTGAATTCCAAGAGTTCTGTTTGGAAGTGGAGGGAGGTTGTGTCCTAACGAGTGATAAATGGGTTTGTGAAAAGTTTCCACCTGATTTTTCGACTTTCTTCCTCATTCTGTTTTCCTAGTGCAAGAATTTTCCAGTCGACCGTTTGTAAATTTTCCAACACTTGCAAAGAGTTTTCCTGCAAAGTATCTTGCTGGAAAATAACGTGAACCGTACAGCTCGTTGACAAAGGTAAACTGGAATTTATACACGGATTGTCGGTAAAGAGAAATACGACGTTATTTTATTGCATTTCACATTAACAATGACAAATTCTCGTGGAAAAATTCATAAATAATAAAATATGACTCTACGCGGAGGGATTAATCGATAAAATTTAATAAATTTCTAGAAAATTATTACACAGGAGCAAAACGTATCTTTTTATACGGTTTGCTTTTTTAATGAGATTTATTGAAACATTTTCTACCTGTAAATTTCTCTCTCCCTCGTCTCTCTATTCTATTTTTCTAAAATGAAAACTATCATTGACTTAATTGTCACTGATCATTTTCCTCAATGACACTAACCGAAAACGTTTCTGGAAATTTGACCGCCTACAGTTTTCTAACTCACCCTTCTCTCCTACTATCCTAATGAATGACCTTGTAAACGAGGGTTTCCGAATTTTCCGGCTTTTCCACAGATCCTCCTTTTACTAACGATCTTCTTCTAATTTCCTGGTTACCCTCTATGTGAAATATCCATTTTTTCCATTTTTAATATTCTCATATGCATCTTAAAATATTAATCCCGTTACGTAAGTCCGACGTGACGAGGAATAGGATAACCTTGGTGCCTTCTAGAATAATTAACTTGCATGCTCATAATCTCCAGTCATATAAATCCGTGGATAAAGAAGAACTCGACAAACGCTCCGGTTGGTTTGCTTACCATAAAAGGGCGTCACAGTATATATTAAGGCGCTCCAAGGGAGTCCCATAAAAATGCATGGGGCACCATAAGAACACTTCTTCCACCAGCATGGGGTCCTATTACATATGGTGTTCCCTATGACGCTGCTCCACCCTAAAAGAAAATATACCCTTATTGCCTCTCTGGAACAATACTCAGCTTTTCATTCCCCTTCCCTGACTCTCCAGGTTTTCTCGCCGCCATTTTGCAATGTGAAGATCCTCGGAAAATATCCCGATGTAACGATCATGTCCCGCCCAGCAAACGCGAGAATACTCTTCGAAGAGCACGCGAGATTTCTGTCGGAAAGTTACGTAGTTTCTTTTATATTGATTAAAAATCTCTTCTCTTCCTCCCATCTCCAAAAATATGGGGGGGGGGGGGTGAAGGGTTATCATCAGCCACGATAGTTAGAATCTGTGCAACTCGCTAAGTTTTTTTTTTTTTTTTTGGTAGAATGGAATGGTCCGGCACCAAGCTCTGGTTCGCTTTAAAGCGGGCTTACTTAAAATATTTCGAATGTACAAAGTAGACGGTGATTTTTCCTAATTAACAAACTGTGCAAAAGTGCATTTCGGAATGGAACTCTGATGCGTCCATGCAGCAGGAGTTAATTGCGAAACGTTATACCATTCCGCGGTCCTCCAGGCGGCTTCATTTTCGTTCCCGTGGAATTTATCATACGTTAATAAACGCCGTGCATTTTCATAACGACGTCATTCTTCTTTCTTTCCCTCCGCGTGACATTGCGGGGGCGTAATACGCGACTAATATACGCATACCAACGAGAATGTTTCCGCTTCGGTCGGAAAAAAAAACTGCGGCCGGAAAGAACAAGGCTGGAATTTTGTTTGCAAATTTTAACTCTCGCGCGCGAGTCATTCCAACGATCGTCATTGCGATAATTTGTACGATAGTTAACAACGATAACAACGATCATCGCGATGGCGATAATAAGAATAATAAGAACAATCATGATGATAATAATAATAATAATAATAATAATAATGACGACGATGTCGGCTCAATTAGAGCTTCGATAGTCGAGCCGTTAATTACGACATAACTACCGTGGCATCGCGCAATAAAGAATTATTGTCAATTAAACAGCAATTACAGGAACGCACTCGTACTCGAACTTTGACTGGGAATAACGAGGTTTTATCTTCCCCGGGAGCCCCGATACTCTCGTGACTGCCAGATTATTGTTGTTTGATCGCAACGCTGCGGCGCATCTCGTTCCACCTGCTTTTTATCAATCGCTTCGAACGGACAACGATCGTAATTGCATTTGGATGACGCTCGATTGGACCTGTGACGTCATCGGTCTCAGCAAATTCGCTCATTTTCGGACAAGAGACAAGGTCCCGAGAATTCTTGGAAGGATCGTCATCTCGATTACGCGAATCTCCTGTTGTTTCTTCGCGTTGATTCTTATCCCCCTCCCCCCTCCCGGGTGTTCCCACTACCCCGTTATTCCCTATCTTATTTTTTGAGGAGAGAAGAGAGAGAGAGAGAGAGAGAGAGAAACCAGACGTAGCGAAATAATCGGAAGATATATCGCGTGATACTCGGCAGCCATTTCTACGATATCGCTGACAATTTTTTACGGTCCCCCAGGGGTCAGAGTGCATGCAAAGGCGGGCTCACGGCGAAGTTGGAGGGTGAATCTAATTTGATTTAATTAGAATAAATTTGCCCACGTAAAAAGAAGCGGGAATGCTCCACGGCAAACATATCAGCCTGGTAACTAAATTTATCGAATTATGCGTAAAGCCCCGGCCTATCAAGAAAAAGTGTCCACGCGCTTCTTCGGAAACTGCTAAAAGAAGAAGAAAAAGCGAACGAGCGATAAAACCGCGAACGAGGCGGACCACTCGGAAAGTTGACGAACGAGCGCAAGTCAATCCAAAGAGTTTTCTTCGGATTCTCTTGGTTTTCTCTTCCTCTTGGATTTTCCGGCTTTCAAAACTCGCGGGAGCCTCTTGTATTATTTTAGAAATTCCATTTATTGATTTCTCTCTTTCTCTCTCTCTCTCTCTCTCTCTCTCTCTCTCTCTATCTTTCTTCGAGTATACCGCGAAACGTGGAAGCGGCGTATCGTCGCTAGAGATGGAGAGGAATTTCACGCGGTTTCTTTCGAAACTAGACGATTTCTAGGAACACCTTGAACTTTCCGAAGAAATTATCGACGTGTTAGCGACGATGGAAAGATAACGTGGCACCTCCTTCACGCAGGAAGGAATTTCCTTTGAAATGGGGTACCCGGCCATACTTGACTCGTTCGTGGGCGTGGCGACTCTCTTCGCAAGAGAAAGAGAAATGTCTGCCCTCTTGCTTGTCTTCCTGCCTTTCCTGCCCTGCCCTGCCCTGCCCTGCCCTGCCCTACCCTACCCTACCCTACCCTGTCCTATCCTGGTCTGGCCTGGCCTGGCCTGGTCTGCTCCGAACATCCGAGTGTACCAGCTTGCTACCAACTTATGTTTCCCGTGTTACCAAGTGGTGCGATTTTCTGTTCGAGCCCTTAACCCTCTCGTCCCATGAGCAATTAACACCGTAGGAAAATTCTACCCATGTACCATTGTCGACCATCGACAGATTCCTGTGAGTTTACTTGAAAAAATGACGAAGAGAGAGAGAAAGAGAGAGGGTGGGAGGGAGAGACAGAGAGAAAGAAAAAGAAAGAAAGAAATAGTAGTTTACTTTTAGCAAACTTCGACGTTCATCCGTACTGAGAATTTTTCGTAATTCCTGCATCCCTTTGTCGCGCACTATTCGATTGGACGAAAATTCGTTAAAATCCCCCTTGTCCACGCAGATGCGTGCGATATCTCGTGTCGAGAGCGGAGACTCTCGACACCATAACCATTTCCACTCTGGTCATGGTGCCCTAGTATCCAAAACCATAGAGCTTTTGTTCGTGACGTGTTCCTTTCCGAGGAGGCACTTCTCGATCAAGCGCGTACGCCCACATGGACGAGGAACCTTCGGCCCCTCGTAAAAATCAAACAATGACGGAGGAATTTCATTATTGAAGCAGGACTTTCAGATTAATTAATATTTATCATCGAATAATAAATCATCGTGTACGTGCTAAATATTAAAATTGTAAATTGCCTCCTTCAAAAGTTCAGACGTAAAATATTCAATCTTAATACTCTTACTGTATGTGTGCGTGTGAGAGAGAGTGAGAGAGAGAGAGAGAGAGAGAGAGAGAGAAAGAGAAACTCTAATTAAGTATGTAACCTTCAAGGTAACATTTTTAGAGAGAAGTACCTTGCGAAAAATATTATTAAATAAAATATTTTTTCACGGGACCAGCAATTTAACGTTGAAAATTATCGTTCAATCTTCCAGCGCGCTGAAGTAAAACCATGAATATGTACGCCATGCACGAAGAATTGTTTTTCCTCTCTCCTGCCTGGGAAAGAAAATAAGGCTAAATGCGAAATTGAGAGTAAAGCTGTGAGAAAAACGAGATATCGCGCTTAGGCCGGAGGAGTTTCGATTTATTTATCCAGGACTGACACTAATGCTCGTGGCAAGATTAATCGAGGCTATTAGAGAATTAGGAGCTTGTAAACTAACGGAGAGCTCGGATTTTCGTAACGTTTCAGGGAAATCCTTTGATGGAAGGTCTATAACTCTGCTTTCCATTAGTTCCTTTGTCATGCAAATCCTTTGAACATCATCCCGTAATATCACAAGTCCGAATAAATTTGCCTAATTGCTTGAAAACTGCTAGCACCACCAATACGGGGGATTACCTTCCGCTCGTCTTTCAAATGGACCATGGATATCGAATCAGACGTTCGTTACGTGGCAAGAGCCCCGTATGCTCGTTGTTCGAAAACCTCCGCATTTCTCTCAACTCCAATTATCCATCATATTCCATACGCGCGCGCGCGCGCGCACACCAGAGAGTCAACTCGAAAATAAATCAAGTTTCACCCTCGCCCGATAGACCCCGGAGAATTAAACACAATGGCATTTGATCCAAGAACTCCTTGCCAAGCTTGCGACCCTGATAACTTTTTAGATCACCGAATCTCTTTGGAATGAAATTCATGTTATGTTGTTCTAACCATTCCTTTCGACGGCTTTACTGCGAGCTTTCCTCGAATTTAGATGAATCGCGCGCGATAAACCGGGAAGAATGCCAAGGGGCTCGATGCTGTTTATGCCATTATTAGCGTATCTCCCCGGTGTTTCAGTTTCTCGAGCACGCACCAGGCCACTCGCCTGGTTTCGATCGCAAGATTTCTTTGAAATCAAAGCACACGCGTCGGGCACCGCCTGTGCAAAGTCTCGTTTTTATGGGGAGGCACACGGGACGGGACGGGACGACGTACAACACGTGTGGAGTCCTCTTCGCCTTTTCTGCTGCTCTGTTTCATATGTGGAAAGCTGCGTGTCCCCAAGCCACGCGATCTGCATTCACGCATGTATACTTGTCTCTCTCGTGCGTGATAAAAACACGTGGTGTGTGCGACCCATGCCCTTTGAAATATCTTCGTGGCTCCTTCGGGCCATGAGAGGGAAGAGAAAAGTTTGACAGTTCATCTACGCGTAAGCGCCGTCCCGACGCTTTCGCAAAAGTTTCTCACGTTCACGCGCGACCGTACGCAATTGTGCAAGACATTCGAATCCCGATATTTCATAATAATGGGAGGAGAAACGCACGCACGCACGCACGCACGAACGAACGAACGAACGAACGAACGAAAGTGGGCGAACACGATTTATCTTATTATTCGTCGTTTCGTCTTCGTGAAATTGCCAGTTTCGCCGATAGTTGATTTTTTGCAATTGCGTTTGCCAATAACGATTATCGTTATTTACGTTTATTGGCATTATATTTGCTGAAAGTTGCAAACAAGAGTGGCTTTGTAACCGGTTATTCGTAAGCTGAGCGGGCATATTGATCTTTAAGCGGTTGCTGCATATCGGAGCTGGACGAGAGAACGCGTGGGATAGTATTTGTTTAGTTTTAATGATAGAGATTTTTTCTTATAATGCTCCGTGAAAACCCTCTTACACCGGATGCAGCTCTGGTGGAAAAGGTCACGTAGCAGGCCATTTTACCCTGCTTATGCTGTTCATTCATCTTCGGTCATGGGGTATAAACCCCTGTGTTGTTTGGTAAGAAACCTTCTGAGCTTTCATGGTCTCCGCTTCGAAAAATAGTTCAAAGCGTACAGCAAACGTTCGACTTACGGTATGCCCGATGTTCCCGTAATGCTTTCGTTTGTCTATTTAGGTCTGCGACCGAAGAACCCTTTCGCATCGAATGGAAAATCTAGTCTCGATTATTTCTCGAACAATGTTCGCGGAGACGCGTAAAATCAGGAATATCTTCTGAATTTCTTAAGTTCCTGTTAGAAAACTAGTTCAGAATTTCTCGGTACCTTCGCGAGGGTAGGACCTCCGGAATACTTCGCTCGTTATCTCCTCGTTATCGCTTGAAAACCAAAAACGGTCCTCTTCATTGTTGAAAGATTCAGGGACAAGTCGATGAATGGAAATCGAGAAAAATGATTCTTCAAAAGGGCTCTTTACGCTTGAATTATTTAGGCTGGTGTAACCGGTAATGCTTGTCATTCTTGCAGTTACCTCCCCAATTATCGCTCTTACAATTGGCTCATCGACCTCGTTTGCACGGCCCTTGGGTAGAGGAACCTTTACGTTTGGAAATTTCTCTCGCTCATACCTACCTGATCTCTAAGCGGAACATCGCGTCTAAATGTTTCAAACCCCCTGGCCAAATTAAATGTATTGAACTAAACGAAAGTATATCGCAAGAATATATTAGTCACAGGATCCACGTTGACAGAACCAAGGAGTGAAAAAAAAAACTGGGTCGAGTCATTACGCGCGCGTACAGCCTCTAATATTGTACGAAAACTACCCCTAACATTTGAGAGGCTTTCTCTATATTCATGTTACCCCAGTCATTAATTAGGGAACTGTATGCAGTTGTATTCCCAGAGGTTGGCATAGCATTGTAGGGTCTTCCAGAGGAGCTTATCTGTTTTGCATACAATGCAAACGCTAAATTATCTTGATGCCAATGAAAACACGCCGACAACATGCAAATCGTAATCCTCTCGTTATTTTGTGATTTAACGACGTTATCTCTCACGGCGAGTCTACGGTGATTCTCGAGCATTCAACAAGATGGGAAAGTCTTAGGTATATTCGTGCGGATAAAGATGGACGAGGAGAAGAGAAAGGGGGAGGAGGGTCATCGTGTATTTATGCGACAGCAATAATGACCGATGCACGATGACAATTTTCCACGAGGGATTTAGCCCAAAGATTTCGGTAACTCGAAATTCGATTTTGTTCGACTCGAAGGAACGTGGAGGTTTCGCACAATTTCTAATTCCCTAATGCCCGGGTCACGCCTCGGTCGAAAATTTCACGCGTGCACTGTCTGGTTTGGATGAAGCCGAAACACGAGGGTGGATCCCGTTGTCCCTGAGAGATTCTGCTCTCCTAATAGACTCAACGTGGTTTAAGCTCGAATTTCACGCCCACCGCCTGCCGAAGCTACGATTCCGTCAAGATGGAATGCCGATTGCGCTCGGTTGATTAAAACTTCGCGAATCTCCCGGGAAATGGATAATAATTGCGTACGTCGTCGGAGATCGGCATAGAGAAACTTAGGCTCTAACGCGCGTGTACCGAACTCTCGTACTCCACCTTCCGTCAGAAGCCCCGGCCGAACCTTGACGTCAAACGATCGTCGAGCGTCCTTTATCTCGAAACGACTGTTAATCAACGATTATGATGCAAAAAAAAATGAGACACGGCTCGACGCTACAGGAGACGCGAGAAGGAGCGACGAGAAATTTCTGGAGAAGGACGAGAATCGTCGTCGTTGCGGGCGTTGTTAACAAAAAAAAAAAAAAAAAATAATACGTATCGAGGACAATCGTCGAGTGCATCGCGATAATGAGAAATTTGCAAGATCACGTGAACGCATCTCTGCATAGACACTCTTGCAGGGCCCTGGGGCCCTAATACCGTCGGGCCCGAATTTGACCGTGGGCGCAGATCGTTCTCACGGCTAACCGAGGGCATCGCTGGTGCTCGAAGGGTCGTGGGAGGATTCATTTACCCTCTGCCCTCCGCCCTTACCTCTCCGGAGAGCCAGACGCATCGGGGAACTTTGAACTCGAGGAATGCGTGAAAAAGGACGAGTCGAAGCCTAAGATCTTCCCGATGATGCATAGTTTTTTCTTTCTTACGGCAACGCGTTTCTCCTGAAATAAACCGATTCCCATACTATTCTTCAAGCGCACGACGAGCAACGTCTCTGAAAAATCTTCTTCGGAACGTCCAATCCGATTCCACTCGGTATGAGATTGACCTTGCCGTAATTCCCCGTGCAATAACTCTCCCAAATTCTAAGCGCTAATTCCCACCTTTCCGGTTTGGAGGATTTTCACGGATAAAGCACACGCGTGCCGGTGGCTCTTCCCGTTTACGAGTTCCCAGATTCCATGCCCGTAATAGGATAAACCTACAGGATCCGGAGAATGCGTCTAGAATGCGCGTGTGTGCGCGCATGGAAGGAAGGACATAGTGAATTTCTGAAAGGGGCCTGGTCGGCGGGGTACCTTTCGCCTTTCCTTCGCGGAAAATTGCCGAGGATCGTGAGAATTTCATCTCCGAAAGATATTCCGACTTCCCGGAGGATCGCTGCCGAGGAGGAGCGTTCGATTCCAGAAAATCGCCTTGGGAATTCTCGGATCGATTCCAGACGCAGCCGCGGCGAACGAGAAGGAAAAAAGGACTCGCCGTTGGCGAACGGGTTAAAAAGCGAGCACGACCGTTTCATTATGAATATGAAAAAGCGGAGTCCGATGCCGAGGAGGACCCAGAGCAGGAATGGGATACGCGGGTAACGCAGAATAGACGTAACGCAGGTACCACGGTGGGACTTTTTCAAAGTGTGCGATCGGACTTTTCTCAACGCAACCTTCGATCGAACCCGTGGGAATCCTCGAGTCAAGTCCCACGGGCGTGAGAACCTCGCTCCGAGAAGAGAGACTCGCCTCTCTGACTTATTAGGATATCATTCGATTTCAAGAAGCTGACTGGAGAATCGACCACCAGTTGCGTCGGCTAAAAAAAACTTTTCAACTTTCGTCATATAAGCCGGGCACCGGTTAGTAATCTCGTCGATGGAAAAAGCGCCTCCCCCGCGATAGATCAACGGCGGGAACTATCCTTCGAATTCGATTTCCCGCTTCGATCTTCGAGCTCTCGTCGTTTCTAGCCGATCTATTTTCCTCTAGCGATTCGAAACCGGCGAATTTTGGGGTACCGATGGCGGCACACCTACGGCGGGTCCTGGGAGACTAATTTTCCCGGATAGCCGCTTTTTCGCGGGGGAAAACTATCGTCGATCCCACGGATTCTGGCCGCCTCTCTCTCTCTCTCTCTCTCTCTCTCTCTCTCTCTCTTTATATATATATGTTTTTGGCACGACGAAGAAATCCCCTTAAAAGGAAGTCCCGAAGTCAGCGATGCCTATCAGCGGTGAACGAGGGAAAGGCGTTTCTATTCGAGCACACTCGTTGTAATTTGACTATGCAATCTTGGCTGTAAAATGGTATCTTCGCGCGAACGGGGGAAGGGGGAAGTTATCGAAGGTTTTTGATCGCGAGAGTCAACTCGGCGGATTTATCAGTGGGTAGGGGGTTCGTTTATCCGATGGACCCTTAAAAGATCTCCTCCGCTCGCCTGAGTGCCTGGTGGTCCTGAGAACAAGAAGGTTCCTTTCGAACCTCGGTTCTCACGCTCGTGGCCATCTTCAGGTAGACCTATGCTCCTCCCTTTTTAAGAAATTCCTCAACATCCGTTGCGCAGATGATTCTCGGGCCTCTTCAATCTGGATTTTAGGGCCCTTTAAAACTCTAAGCCTCAACACGCTTTCTGCCTCCAAATAAGCTTATTTTACGACTTGGGACACCATGAAAAAATCTAGACTTTAATCGGCCGAGTAAATATCTTGGGGAAATTGTCATAAAATACTGGCCAACGCGATCGTAAGATAAACCATCGAAACGTGCCAGTAATGGAATAGAGAATAGGATGCGGATAGGAGATGCGATAGGATAGGATAGGACGGATCGATAAAAATTTTCAAGAAATGTCAAGAGTCTCTCATTGTAGTCTCGGCTGGTTTCGCAAGATTTTATTCAAGCGTCGTTCGTTCGATGCATATTCTAACTACGTCCACGAAAGATCGTCAATCCTGATTCTCGGCTCCTTGCGCATTCCCACGAATCGTGAGAACGATGGTTCCCGTGGGCCGAAGCTCGTTCCCGCGAGTGCCAGAGAAACATGACTCGAGAATAGTTATTTGCCGCCACCACTACTAATGGAATACAATTCATGATGCAACATCGATCAATTCGAAAACCCTCGTTGTTTTTATCGACCTTGGCAAATCGCGCGAATCCCCGAGAAAGTCTCTCATGAGCCGAATTACCCGCCGAAAAGTATGGAAAATAGAGCGATTTTCGACGATTCTCGAGCAGTTTGATCGAATTGCTCTTCGAGGCTATTGCGCGATCGTTGCGATTATTCTTTGGATCGTCCGCTCCTAACGGTGCGCGCGCGCGCTAACACAGAGGCTGCGAAACCGTTTGTGTGGCTCGTAACTTAAACTTCGCTACTGTAACTTCGCTATTGAAGTTACCTGGCTGGCTATGCTACCTCGCAGTATCTACTTTCCTATTCCTTATTTACACAGAACCGACGCAACACCGGCATTACAAACTCAACTATTGCATACACGCACAACTAAACACGGAACTCATTTTCTTTGAAAATTAGCAACATCTCGGCATAACTATCGATTCATGCTTTCCTATTCGCTTACGAGTAAGCGGCTAAGATTGTGTTGCTAAACTGTTGCGCGTAGAGAAGGCGATTCCAAGGGATGTGTTGGTCAGAAGTCGAAAAGTCGAAAGTGTTAGCTCTCGGGACGACTAGCTCGAGATCCCTCCATTGTGCTGAATCACTAACTAAACTTATCTAGTTCCCTATTACCTGTTTACGCTCGGTCATTACGACACAAAAGCTTGAGATCTGTTCCTCGGCGAATACTACGAACGTTCTGCATCCTGCTCAAAGGACTCCGTTAAACCGCAAACTTCTCTTTTGCTCTTATAATTGGTCTCAAGGACCCTTGCATTTCTATTACCGGCACAATTACAAGATTTTCAGTGTATCGTATTACATTGGGAGATCCTTACGAATTGTCATAATGGTCCTGTGGAAAGGACTACGTTTCCACAGTGTCCGAATTCGTTTAGTATGGGAACACGATAAAATACTTGTGTCATGAAAGAGAAGAAGAGGAAGAAGAAGTTGAAGAAGAAGAAGAAGAAGAGAGAGAGAGAGAGAGTCGATAATAACTTAGAAAAAGGATACCGGAGGATGTTTATTTCTTGAGATCTATGATTCTCAAAATCTTCTTCGATCTGCCTGTAATCCTGATCCTACGTTATGGCCTAACGATTTTTGTCAATAGATAATATAGTTGAAGACCCGGTAGAATGTCACTGCCCCTTTTTTAAGAATCCACGCCCCTCATTCGACAGGCCCCCGGCTACTTCTTGCAGCAGTCTGCATTCCTGCTTACCGAGCTACTTAATATTGACTTTTGATCATAATCAGTACTGATCGTCATTACTAATGACACCTTCCGCGTTAAAAGCTAAATAGCCTGAATGGCAGATGCACTCGGCTCTCGGTTAAATGCATAAACTGCACTTTTATCCAAATTTATCGCGTTCCTTCGATCGCGCTGGAAGGGCGTGTACGAGGATCCAAAACTTGTGGAACATCTCGTAGGTTTCCTTTTCTCGAGCGCCCCAATGGGGAAAGCCTTTCGGAATTTATCAGCCGCAGAGTCCTGTGATTGGTAGCGCGCCAAACCATAAACCCGAATCGGCCATTGTTGAACCGGTCAACCGAGGTCTCACCTTGGGCCCCCAGGTACCAAAGGAGCCGTGAGAGGCAATTCACTTTCTTAAGGCACATGCTGTCCTAATGAAAATGGTACGAGATTTCTCCATGAATATTTAACCCTTTGCAGTTCCAGGACATTTAACGCTGGCTCGTTGCACAACCTACGCGCGTGCATTTGCTCTCGCTCCAACCGCGTGCCATTCTCGTTTACCAAAAGATTTTCCAGATAAACGGAGATCGTGGAAAACCAGAGCCAAGTTTTTCACGGAAGAATCGAGGACAGAGATTGTTTTTGCAAGATCTTCCCGACAAATGATGCGAGCGGCGGCGAAGGTTGACGATCGATGCTGATATCGGAAGGATTAAGGCGAAATGGCGAGCGGAGGAGGAACGAGAGTTCCTTAAACGGGAAATTGGCGCGAGTAAGCGATTTCTCGAGGAACAAACAGCGATTTTCAGCATGGATAACATTTAAAGAGAGGGAACCACTGTGAAATCATGCTATCCTAGTACGATACAGTTGAAAATTAACCCTTTCACCGACTTGTGATGCCGTCGTACTCCCTCACCGGTCATCCTCGTCAAGTTTCTTGCACCTTCTGACTTCCTGTTCCAAGGTCTTCGATTAATTCGTGTTTACAACGTTCTTCGCGCTCCTTGACAGCATTTAACAGGCCATTAACGACGAATACGTCATCGACGCATCTCGAGGGAAATCGATTTCTTGTATAGATCGCGTCGTGCCTGATAAATCGTTCCAAATTTAACGCGTTTAACCACTCTCTCCCTTTCTCTCTCTCTTTCTCTCTCTCTCTCTCTCTTCGCTCGTTCTCTCGCAACGGAAATTCGGCCGAGACCAACTTCTTTTACCTTCATGGCGACCTGATATATCGAGGATAGAAAATTTCCGTTAGCGTCATTTTCAGAAATAGCCGATTATTGCCGATCACTGACCCCTTTCGTTTTATCGTTGTATCAATAAAACCACACCTGTGCGACAAATGCCACTGAATATTTTTCATCGTTCAACGTATCACCAAAGTGTATCGAAGAGTTCAGTCAACAATGCACGCTTATGTAACGCGTGTATCAATGAAACATTAATACGAGTTTTTATCTGAAAATTGTTACGAGAGACCTTCGGTGTTTGCCTGCTCTATTCTCAGTGGTGCAAGGTTACCATATTAGTTTCATTAATATGCACAGGTGGATTCCGATGATTTCTACAGAAATCTTTACAACAACAAAAAAAAAAAAAAATCACATTTTTTTATGTTTTATCGGTGTTCGATTTACTCTGCCGATGCGAATGATAAACTTTTGCGCGTTAAAACTTCAGCTCGGATTATTGAGTGGAGAGAAGAAGAGAACTTCAGGTATATTTCGGAAGGTTTTTGGGTCATGGGTAAGGGGCCTTGCCGAATTTCAGCAACTTTCTATACTTTCCTACTTTCCTAATAACAAATCTTGTACTAATTTATATTTACAATGGTTTTCACGCCTCCCAATGAGTTACAATGGAATAACTATTATCGACCAAGTTCTCCTCCGCACTTAAGAATTATAGCTTTGCTAACGAGTGTTGGGATTTTGTTAATCAGATTCATCATACTCCAAGAACCAAGCTACACCTTTCTTCGGTATGCTGGCCTGCTACCTCGGCTGCGCAAGATATCCGTTGAAAAATGCTCGAACGCACCAAATGCCAATGAAAACCATTTTTCCATGCGCGCGCACCTCGGTGCACAATTATTATTGAAAAGCTCCGTATGCTCGTCCCAAATTTACCATAATTACAATTTTTCGGATCTCATTGTTAAAACGGTTGTAATTTATAAAAATTTGCCTGCAATATGTAGTCTATTTGTGTCGCAGTTTATCTGTATAACCACGAGAAGAATCAAGAGCCAATTTTACCTTTCACTCTCTCTCAAATAAGGGAAATATTTCAAATTAGTGATTATCGCAGTCGTGTGGTGGAATCAGGGAAAAGAAAAGGGACTGTGAAAAAAATCATTCAATTACATTCTTCCCGGTGAAAAATTACTTTCCTCGTAAGCAAATATTGAAACGTCAATTTAATAAAAAATCACACACGCGTTATCGTACATCACAAATATACTGTTACATTTAATTTTATATTGCTTTGATTGGGAACAAGTCAAATATTCGTTGATTTAATAGTCTTTATTTAACACGAACACCGTGATTATAAAGCTGATTTTATTGAAGTGTACGCTGATCTTTATTATGATAAAACACGATTAAGTTAATTGATTCAATTTTTTCCTTTATTTTACGCCCACGCTTAATTTTCATTCAATTTATTTCTCGCAATAGATGTAGCATTAAAAAAACTCGCAGATATCAGGAGACACTGAAAATCCAAAAACTGTGCACTTGCAAAATACTTATACTTTAACGTGAAAGTTAGCTCGAAATTGCTCATCGAATTGGAAAGCCTGATAAAACTGTAGGCACCTTGCGAAGGTATCACGAGCTACCTGGATTTAGGGCAAAAATATCTTAGGTCCAAGCAACCCTCGGGCACCGATTGCTCCAGCATCCCCCAATGTCGATAAAGGAAGAAGAATCGATATATTTATTAAAAAAAATTTATCGGAAAATTTATAATGAACGATCGTTATAACCGTGAATGAATTTTGTTCTTATTTATCGAATCTTGTTCGCGTGAGATGGAACCGCGCGTGTCAAGAAAAACCAGGAATGCGCGATAATTTACGTATTCTTAAGCGGTGGAGAACTCCTGATAGAGTAAAAAATAGCTTCGAGTGCATTCTGGAGTCCTAGGATTCTTGTTTACGGAATTGGTTTCATTGTGACGAAATAGGTCGAGTGGGCGTAAGGTTAAAGGCCCCGAAAGGTCGACTACCTGCTCTAGCCGAACGATTCCATCTCACCAAACATGGTCTCCTAGTCTTTGAGTACTCGGAATAGTGAATCTCTGCTCAACCCCTTAATTCTACTCATCGAGCTCAAGTAGTTTGAATACCATGGACGGCGTGCATTTGCCATTTTAAAAATCACTTCCCAGTAGAAATCTACAAAGTTTTCTCGAAAGCACACCCTGCGCATTCCTAGTAGCCTGCTAGTTTTATTGATAGAAATGACTCTGACTTTAACCTAGGGCCACAAAAATTATTGCCTGCAAAGTACACCCCCCGCTGTGTTATACAGGTCGATTATTACTTTCTATTATTGCTTTTTAGTGACCTTTCCGAGGGCTCCTGAGGCCCTATGTGACCCTGCTACGGAACTAGAGCAAAAATGAAAAAATCAGCTCTTTCTCCCTCACTTTGAAAGGATAACCCACGCGTTCTGTGTCCGTGGAGAGTGACGTCGCATCCGTAAAAACTCTAGGAGCGATATTTTTAAAACTGGGTAAGAGTCGATCTTCTCGGTAAAAAATGCTGACCTAAAAAGTATTAGAAGCCGGAACTCTGCTAACCGGTAAACATAAGTTTGGGAGAGTGCAGGTCATTTTCGGATGTCCTACGGCAGGAACTTCCCTCCGTCTTTCCCTTAAGTGGCCATACTACCCTGTGAGAAAAAGCTTTATGGAATGTCATCGACTTTCTTCCGGTGGAAGCAAATGGGGAAAAGTCCCGAGGAAAAATCCCTGTAAGTAAGAATGTTCGGTGCAAGACACGCAACTGTTCGTATCCATAATTTTACATTTCTTTACAAAACAAAACGCGCGCCTTACGTACATCGTTAGATCTATGGATTTTGCGGTGTGAGACGTCGAAAATTAAATTGCGCGTTTTACGCGTCACGGGGGAGGTTCTCTCCGGATCGCGATGTTACTCGATTTTTTAGCGAGTGCTTCTTTTCGTAGTACTCTCGTGGAACCCGCGTGGTTCGTAACGGTGCGAGAATGATTTCTTTAAGGGTTAATTTCGACTTTCTCAGCGGCTATATGTCCCTGCTGCGCGTGTTCTCCGCTAGTGCCCCTCCGATGGCGTATTCTTACGCTCGAAGGCACCCGAGACTTTTTCCGAGCGCCCAGTGTCCTGGTTGGACACCGCGCGTCTTCCTCCATCCTCAACTTTTTTAAAGGACACCGTACACCCGTGCGATTCCACTCGATTCGTCAACGTAAAAGTCCTCTCCGTCGCTATCTCCATTCACCACGTACGTGCGCGCCCATCATCGACCTTTCCCTCGTCTCTCGGTTCTTTTTACCGAGAACACTACTACTACCACCACCACCACCACCACGAAAGAGTTTTACGTAAGAGCAAGAGGATTAGGGGAGTGCGAGCGATTGGTAAATTACAGGGTACTCTGGGAGAGACGCCTTGCAAATGGCGGCGGAGGGAGAGACCTCCTGAAGGATGTGGATCCACAAGACTCCTCGATACTCCTAACACCCTGATATCACAAGCGCCACGCGCCTTCGTCGTTTTCCCACGAACCCACGTCAGGTTCTCACGCACAGCCATTTTAATTCCAAGCGTATTCAACGCGTCACCCAAACGAACGATATTTTTCAAACGATAGGGCACCTCGCGTCCTTCGTCGAAGTCTCGCATAAATCGTTTCGGATTCTCTCCGTAGACGAGAGGAGTCCGCTGCCACTAGATTCCATCGATTTTTCCCAAGACTTCATGAAAAATGGAACGCGTGGGAACAGTCCCATCGGCTATGAAAGTGACGTAAAGCACTAAAACGACGCGACGCGACGCGACTCCACGTCCTACCACGAAACCGCTCGATTTGGATTCCTAAAGGGAAGCCGCGCGGCGAAACTGTAAAAGCAGAATATTCCTCCCCTTTCCGCGAGTTCCCGAAAGACTTCCTGGAGACGCATGAAGTCCTGGCATCAGCGTGGTTGGGATTCTCGCGTTCCCGGAGACTCTCCCACGACAGCGTCCCGTGGGAACGGTTTAATTGGCCTGGGAAGACTCGTTTTATCTCACTGGTCTCGTGAGAACAGAAAGCGAGCGGGGAACGTAACCTCCGAGCTGAAGATCATCCGGCCCCTCGAATTCGACGTCGTAAACTCTGACCCTTATCGCGATCCTCGGCGATCGCTCGCTCGCTCGCACGCCCGCCCGCTCGCCGAAAAACTGCCCGTCTGCCCTCGTCTCGGGAATTTCCCAGGGTAGGAGCGACCTGGTGCTCCTCCAGCGGACGACCCACGCAGCAGGATCCTTCGAGCGCAAATATCTTCCAAGCTCGACGGTGACCTTGAAACTCGCCGTGCGAGCGAAACCTTGCTCGGACTACGCAACGACCGGAGAAATCTGCAGGTGCGTCGGGAACCACCTGGACAACCGCGCTCACCTGTTCCTCGACCGCGACAGGTTGCCGCGGAGAGTCATCCGAAAAGTGCGCGCATTCGTCGATGACGGTATCGTCAGCGGAATCATTTGCCTTTTCAAGGACTCGAGAGAAACCTTGGCGAAGACCATTGGCTTCCGTCGTATCTCGCTGGTTTCCTCGAGGATGCCGGCTAATTCCACACCGATTGCTTCGGCTCGAATGGAATGGGACGGGGTGGCATGGGGTGGGATGGGATGGGATAGTTAGATAGGTTTTCTGCCTTGACTAGCGGACGGTTGGTATGTTCACATGTGCGAATTCTAGAGGCGCAAAGAAATTTTTGAAGGTGCGTTCGCACGTGACGCGGCTCGGCCTCGACACGACGCAACGCGACGCGACGGCTTTTTGGCGCGACAGGTTTTCTCACGAGCTCCAAGGCGGGAAGGCTCGGATCAGGCCGATCTGATCCGTCAATTCTCTTCCCACGGGCTAACCGCAAGCGTGGGATAGTCGTCCCTGAGGGCAGAAGCACGATCTTGTTCGGTAGTAGGCGGCCAGACTGACGAAAGAGTTGGCCGAACTGTCCTCGCGTGTGAGAAAATGACCAGACCAACCGCTAAAAAAATCACTTTTTAATCATTCGCGATCCTCATTAATCAACGATCCGGCAAACAGCGGCTATAAAGACTTTCCAAGCGAAAACCTTGACGTCTCCGATGCTACCGGGATAAACCCGCACCGGGGGCGGCAAAATCGATGATGCTCGTAATGACGACATAAAAAATATTAACGATTGAGAGACAAGATGATGATGAACCACCACCAACCAGTGACGGCGAGAAGAAGAATAATTATATAGATACGTACATAGATCGTAGATAGATGGAAAATATTTGGCGTCTCTCCCTCGAGAATCAATCACAAGGATCGATGACCGGTGTGTGTGTATATATTCCCATGGAAGGTTTCTCCAGGCTGGAATGTCTGTCATCTTCGGTTCCCATGGTCGTGAGAAAATTCTCGGCTTCAGGGGAAGCAAACTCCCAGATCGACTAGGAGACCAGAGCAACGAAGCTGGTGAAGAAAGTTGTCAACCACCCCTCCTCTCATTCCCCTCCATTCGAGCATTCCGAACACGGTGCTCGTCGACGACAAAGTAGAAGGGAGAGGGGGAGAGGAGGGAAGTTCCGACAAATCCCAAAAATTCCCAATGCGTTGCGTAACCCGCGAAATGACGAGGTTCCAATCTAATCCGTCATGTTTCCGGTCGAGGCGCTGGAACGCAATTTTAAGTGATACACCGTGAAATATTTGAGACTGGACAGGGTGGGACAGAGTCTCCCGGTGAAAATACAAAGGTAGCGCGTCGAGACGTCGCGTATCGCGATTATCGGCTGGTTTTCGAAAAAACAAACACGTTGCGTTGGGCAAATACGAATGACCAAGCGATAAGTGCCTGGTACCCGATGGGGTTTGCTTCGGATCCAATACGAGCCGCTTCTCACGCTTCGTGGGACGCGTACGCCGAAATCTCATTATTTTTTGCATCCGCATTTTTGCCCGTGAGAAAGCGTGCCATGGGAAAGTCGCAGATAGTTTCGCCATGCAACGCCACGCCGCACCAAGCCGAACCATGCGATACCACGCCACACCACACCACGACTTTGAAAGACGAGAAGCTTTGGCGAAACGTAAGAAATTTTCGTCCAGCCTTTGCGAGGGGTCGGATTACCATTTGTGCCGATGGATCGCGCATAAATGGCCTAATTAAGTAGTAAAAGAACAAGGGTCGCGTCTCGCTGTGGGGGGAAACGATCGAAAGGCGAAAAACGTGAGATTTTATTACCGGTCTTGTTAACCGACCCTTCGAGCTGGAATTTCGTTGGTCTCTTCGGCATTACCATTATTTTTCTCTCGCACGCGCGTGTGTGCGCGAGTATCCAATAATACATCGATTGTTTTGGCAGCGTTCATTTTCGATGAAACGCATGAAAATAACTGCGGCGGTCGAGCCTTCATTGATTGAATTGAACCGGACGAACGAACGCATCGTGCAGATGCATCAATATTTATCTTCTACCGAGCAATAATGCTTTCCTTTCGCCATAATAACGAGGGATACTAATTCTGTCAATACCATTCATCGCCGTGCACGGCTATAAAATCAATTTTGATTGCCAATTTCTAAATCGAGATTGAAAACACGCGGGGTATTCGTCAGGACGTTGGGAGTAGTACGCCTATACGAGTTCCCCAGGAGTTTTCACACTGGGCTTTTAGAAGCCATGGGACGTTCGAAAATAAAATGGTGACCATTTTTGTTACGGCAGTGGGCGTGTCCCCGAGTAGGACCATTGGAAGATTTACAGGAGATGCCGGACGATCCTGGGATATCTCCGAGTGTCCAGTTTCCTACCGGGATAATCCTCCCCCACCCCTAATTCATCGTTAACGAAACGCATCGTTCGCGTTTAATCGTAACATGAAATATTGGGAATTTCGCGTCGAATGAATTGGGCAGATGGACGGAGGGTGTATACTTGCGTTGGATCAAGAGGAAGCTGAAATTAATGAGGGGAGTTCGTAATTATTGCGTGGGATGAATAGGGGGATGGAGGAGGACGCGGGGGAAGGATCGGTAGGAATGGGACGTACGTAGATCGTCAGTAAGGTTAGGGCTGATCTAAGCCGGCTTGTTTAGAAGCATCAGGCGAGCATGCCTGTGCTGCCGGTGGTTGACCTAAGCCGGTTCTAGGCATGGCCAACTTCAAGGTCGTCGCGTACCTATCCCTGACCACGCTCAACTCCTGTTCCACTCCTCTTTCTCTTTCTCTTTCTCTTTCTCCTGCTGTTGCTCTTTCTCGGTCTTCTTCTCCCTCGACTTCTACTTCCACCTACGTACGTGAGTGTGCGCATCTACGGATGGACACACTTTCACGCAAATGACACCTACAAGCATGGCGCCGGAGAAGGAATCCCGCGTATCGCGACAATCCAGAATCGCCGATAATCTTCTATCCCTGCTCGAACGCAAATCATTTGCCCTCAAGGTTTGGTCAAATTGGGTCCTCGAACAGATCGATGCAAAATCGCGTCACTCGCCATTCTTTCAGAGTTTCCGCGAGTGTACACTCGCGGAAGCTTCGCGTTCTTCAAGATTCATCGTCGACATCGATCGCGACCATCGATGTCTGGTCTTTGGCTGTCAGCTTGGAAGCTCTTCGCGGTTCCTTCCTAGCGCGATCTGTGCCGTAGATCCGGAGATTCTGGAAATGGACCATTTGCCGTTCGTTGCAGTTTCGCGGTAGATGAACGAGGGGAGTTCGGATCTACGATTGGATCGAGCGATTTTGCTCGGGCGAGAAGCGGTGGTGCGAATAGCGCGGTCCCACGTTGCGCAGTATCGAGGAGCTAGAAGTCGGAGGAGCCGAGGCGAGTAAAAAAGCGTCTAGAACTGGTAGAACCGGCAGATTAGACAAGACGCGTGCGATTTCTCGTGCCCTGATCTGTTTTAGCCGAATACTAAGCGGCCAAGCGCCTTAACCCACATTCGGACCCACCACCTCCGTCTTCCCCATGCTCCCCTGTCAGTTTACTTATTAATTTAGATTATGTCATGCAAGAGCTAATTGCCTCGAATGCTCGATCGAATCACTTCGCGCTTGATCTGCTCGACTCGTGCTGGATATCCTCCTGCTACTCACTCCCCCTCCTCCTCCTACTACTCTCTATTATATTTCACAGATAACGCACGCGTGTTTCTTCTCCGATAAGAAAGTTCAAGGGCCACGCTGCCGAAAAAAAAAAAAAGACCAACATCCGTCTCCTCTCGACACCACTCGCGTTCCTTCGCAACTGGAACCTAAAAAAATAAATGAGTTTCCTCTCGTGGTGTGTGTGTGCGATACTCGTCCACACCCCTGCTATTATAATCGTGCGAAAGAGATCATTTTGTCTAGAAACGCGCTTTCTTCGACTCTGACAAATTGGAATTGGATTTCCGAAGAATGGGAGAATCTGCTCGGCCAGAGTCGAGCTCGTGGGAAGTGAAAAAAAAAAAAAAAAGAGTCGGTGGACCGTGGGAAATAAAGCGAGAAGGTTCTCGTTCGATGGATGAGGAAGATAGTCGAAAAGTGTGAGTCAATTCGTAACCACGAGGTATTCCTAATGTAAAAGGCAGTAATAAAGTAAAAGGTGGTGCTTGCACCGAAATTCTCTCGGGCCGCACCCAGCGTACTCATGTTCTCCTAATGAAGTGATACAGTTTATTGGACTTCTTCAGATCGGAATGTAGCCTAAATAATCATTCTCGCGTTGATTGGTCGACTGCCAGAGCTACCCGAATGACTCGACACGTTCGCGCGATTTCGTCATTGCGTGCAATTAAATTCACGCACGAGGTCCTGTACGCATCGTGCACGCATATACACCCGCGCGCACGCACGCACGCACTCGTGGACCTCACGACGACCTTCCAAGGCAGTCTACCAGCTGTATTTTTATGTTACTCTGCTACACTGACTATGCCTGCCTGACAAGTGCCACCTCAGAAAACTGCCGTCAGCCATATTGTCAGCCGATGCAAAGTCGAGCGTGAATCCTCGCCGCCGATATCATCGAGTCATCATCAGCCGCGCTCAATGATTCTAAGCAAAGACTGATTCTAATTCCTAAGAAGGGTGTGATCTTCCAAATGATACGGTTATACTCCTTAAAAATTCTCTCCATCGGTCCACGGATAAACTAGAAATTGTGTCTCTTGGAGGAGAAACTCGATCGAGATCAAACGTTCTATCGGAAGAAATTGTAGTTTCGTTCGTTCGTTCGTTCAATTCGATTTCATTCTCTGTGTGTTTCAACGTGCGTGAGGCACGCGCGAGATATAAAAAATATGAGAATTTCACGAATGTGAAAAAACACAGGGAAAATCTGTGATATTTCGCAGCCCGGTGAGAAGCGAAGCGAAGCAACGCGATTCGGGGAGGGGAAATGATAAAAATATCACTGAATTCTGTAAATAGCATGATGCGAAAGCATTACTGCTCCAAGCTGAGAATAATGTGTTACGCGTGACATAATGCATATGCAAAATGTGTGAGTAGAGATTAATTTTAGATTAGGCTCTCCGCGGCAAGTAGAGTTATGTGTCGTTTTTATCAAGTTTTTTGCCATAATTGTGTAAATATGATACGTTTAATCGCACGAGGCGTAGAAATCGTATTACATGGAAAACTGTGTCAACTCATTTAGTCGCGCGTGAAACGTAAGCAACCTAAAACGAACTTCTGTTTTCTCCTGGCAGCCTGGTAAGCCTGTGGGTCGGACCCATTTTTTCTCGGCGAGCCGAAAATAATTGAGCTACCGCGGAAAGTCGAATGCATCGTTCGCCCGCTTTTAACATTTTTTCAAAAAACCAAACAAAAAATACAAGATTAACGCGATTTAAACATAAAACTTCCATACGAAACTTTCCAGGCAGGTGTCTGCGTCGCTAAATGATTTTTCAAGTATCTGTGAATAATTGTTTTTCTATCGCGCAAAGATATTTTAGAGCGAAGGGGGAGATGGCATGAAAATAAATTAATACGAGGAGAGAAAAGTAGAAGAGGAAGGGCAATCTCGATAATGTAACACACGACTGATATTTTTCGAAATGTTTTATTAAAGTTAATAAAGAAATGTGTATTGCTGGATAACGCGGTATCAAAGAAATTTATCTTACAAGCGTGTGCGTGATTATCCTCGGTTGAATTGTTGTTTTCCTATTACAAGTTGATATTTAACTCGCCCATAACAGATGCGTCACGGACGAAACTAATAATTGCGGTATTACATTCTAATCGCCTAGTAGGAAAAATTGCTAAGTTATCGATCATCCTTAAGACTCGGGGAGAGTACAATATTTTATTCCGTTCGTCTCGTCCATTCGATTATATGCATATTCATAGATTTTTAACCATAAACGCTAAGTGCTGCTTGCACACTATAGAGATCTCTTCCCTTCGTACTTATCGATTCAATCATTCGCGCATCTCTTTAACGCCGAAAAGATACCGAATTTTATCAACACTGTGTCGACAGAATTAAATAAATATCAATCCCACGAGGAAAATAAATCTTTATCAGTTTACAGAAATCATTAACATTATATCGGAGACTGTACGCATAAACGATGCGCAAACATTCGCCGTTTAAAACGTCAATCTTTTTCTTCTTCATTAACAAGATAAGAAGATGATATCTGATTTCTGTACTAATTACATGTCAATACAGTAGATAGATCGCTATTGGCCTTCAGACTTTCCAGCACATAGAAATTACCTTGTGCAATGCAATCTTACGCTATCATGCTTGCCTGGTTACTGGTCAAACGAAAACATTTATCAGGCTCGGAAAAGAGAAGAGATACTTAACGCGACAACCGGGAGAATCTCTCGGGTGTACGATCTTCGTCCTGTTTCACGAATAGTTTCCCGATGCGAATTATTCGCGATCGCTGGAAATAAATTGAATCGCTATAGGGGTGATTTTCTTCGCAGGACACCAATTGTCGGTATTCAACAGCCAGTCGACCATTCAGGTTGGAGGCAGGTGGAACCGCAGCAAGGGCAGAGTCGAGCGACCATTTCTGGGCGTGATCGCAGGACTCGTGGTAAATGGGGCACGAATCCTTGAACTGGCTGCCGCAAAAGACGGCAGGATCACTACCAGGGGCGATGTCCAGCTGCTGCCAGCTGGAAGCCTGTTAGACCGCGCCGCGCCATTCCAGAGAATGCAACAGGTGAGCGAAGTAAAAAGCGAGGACAGACTCTCCTCCCCTGAAAATACACCCTTTTCTTTCTGGACTCCCGTCGCCACGATATCCATCATCCCCTATTTCGAATCATCGAGAGAAATATTCACGTAAACTTGATGACTCTAGACGCCTGCGTCTGGATTTCCGGGTGTTATGGATGATTTGATATTTTCTGGCGCCGGAAGTGGCTGCGCCGAGGATGATGAGGATGAGGAGTGTACACCAATCGATGATCCTGGTTCCGGTAAGTGTAAGTAAAATTTCGAAGGGCGTAAGTAATTAATCGGCACGAGATTCACGTGCAATTTCTTATCGATACGTAAGCAGCAATTGATCCACATATTAATTCTGATCTTCGATCGAACGATAAACCGGACGCGCGATTGTTCGCAAAAAAGACAAAAAAGAAAAGAAAAGAAAAGAACTGTCAATCGTCGAGAGAGGGAATTATATAGAAAAGTTGCTGGTTCAACGTAATCATTTTCTTAACAATTTTCATATTGCTTACGAGGAATGCGATGTATGAATGCACGAAATTATTGATTTACAATAATGTAAAATAGAGGATTTCTTACGCAGTCGTGGGTTTTACAAGTCGAGGGAAATTTCTCTCGCGATACTCCGAGAAAATCAATTTTCCTGCTCAGGGCACTACCACTACGAGAGCACCGCGATACATGACATACGCACACATACACGTGCACATGCATTTATGTACGCACGCGCAAACAAAATTTTGTCGCATCGCCGTGAGACTGGTCTCAAAAATTGAAACTAGTCGATTCGATCATTTTTCTCCCAGGGTGTTTTTCCGAAATCTCAATGGTTTTCGAGTTATCTAAAAAAGTAAGAGCAGCTTTTTCTCGCAAGTACTCGGAGTCGTGCTCGGTTCATATATAAACGTGCTGCTGCCATCTAGTGTCGTGTAGTATGAAAGGAGAGACGTTTAGCACTCCCCTAGACAAGGATGGAATACACATAACTGGTAAGGCACTGCCGCTCCGGCGGCTCTTACCACCATTTTTTTGCAATTCTTTTTTTCCATTCCACGTCAATCGCACAACGCGAGATATTTTCAAAAAGTACCAAAATTTACGGAAAAAATCAAAATACGCGCCACTCCACGAGCAAGCCATTGATCGTGAAAGCGATAAGTCCATCGTTTCTTCAACTATATCGATTCCTCTTTTTTTCTCTTTTCTTTTTTTTTTTTCTTATTTCTTTTTTTCCTAAATACACAGTTCATCGCAAATAGCGAGCTAAATTCTCTCGAATGATTTAATTTGGAAAATCATTTAACTCGGACGAACGTCCTTTCTTATAATTTTACTGGCAGGATGCAGCCAAACGCCAGGTGCGTTGCAAATGCGCGAAAAAGGATACGCGCGTATTCCACGTAGGAAGGAAGGAAGGAAGGAGGAACACACGGCATGCGACACACGTACATGTACCCACCAACACTCTGTACTTGATACGTGCACACACATACACGCGCACATGCACGAGCTATGGATCGCATGGCGCGTACCACCTTTTCGTCTTCATGCTTGCCCGATTGTATCTTCGATTCATTTGCATATTTAGGATCCTCAGTCGAAGATAAACTATCCGGTGCCCCTCCTTTCTCTTTCAAGCTCACCTCCTCGGGCCACGTGCGATCCCACTTGAAAATCTTCTCCGACTGACTAAAAACTGAATTAATATGTCCACTTTAATGCGCATATTCGAGATGTCTGCATCGGCAACGCGCGCGATGACTCCATTATATTGAGAGAAAAAAAGAGCCGTCGGAAAAAGAAAAGAGAAATAATGGAAATGACGAGCGTCTCGTAGGAGCGAGCTCCTCGCTCGTTCGCGAAAAAATTCAAAACGGAATTTAAATGGCGCTTACTTTCGAATCGATGCAGGAAGGATGAGAACGATCGCTCGAACATTTCGTCCGAGATCGATATTAAGTGCGATGCAACGATACCTTATATGGGCATGAATCATCGATATTTGCTTGATTTTTTTTTCATCTTTTTTTTTTTTTTTTTTTTTTTTTTATGTAATATGACACGTACATTTTTGGGATATCTGCAGTGTTCTTCGCTCTTTCATTCTCAAGATACGAGACACGCGCGTTATTTTTTTTCCGCGCAAAGTTTTACATGTAACTCTTTTACGATATGCATGCGAGTACTTTTACACGCACATACGTAAACTCGTACCAATACACACGGAAAGTCAGTGTACAAGGTAGCGGAGAGAACAGAGACACGGCAGTGAACTCGAACACGTTTTCATAGATTTTTTTTGGTGGTTTATTGGCATGGAACTTCGCATAGATCTCTGATCGTGAATTTTGTTAACAGATGACCTGATCACGCCCGTGTACGTGGCGCCCACGCGATCGCCAGTCACTTTCCGGCCGAAAATGCACAAAGAAAACATTCAAGAAAGACCGTCCTGCGACGATGAGGAGGATTGCGAGGAAGGTTCCGGCGATCCGGAGACAACGGAAGAAATCTTCGTCACTTCCGCCACTGGTGCGTGTCCACTTTGGATGACGAAAACAGCTTTTCCTCCCCCGCCTAAACGCACACGCGCCTCCGACGCCGCTCCGTTCAACTTCTGCATTGGGACAAAAGCGAGAATGAAAACGATGAAAAGTTCCCGATCGTCCCCCATTCCAATTTTTGCGGATCGACGATCAGGAGCTCCTTACAAATAAAAAAACCGCAGACGCGGGGGAAAGAGAGTGTACCCCGTATAAAATTAATTCCCAAGCGCGTTACGAGTAATGATTCCTCCCGCCATCGCGGGACGCGTACGTGCTACCAGAAAGAAGATGGAGAGCCAGGATGAAAGGAGTTGATCAAGGTGGACTCTCTCGTGAAAATATCTCTGTAAAATCAATAGAGAGCTGCTTTGCCGCCGCCGCCGCGTATTCAGCCGACGCGCGACGCGTATGCCACGCTATAATTTAGATTAGACGGGGACTTTATTGATATAATATCCTGATGATTCTGCGCATTTATAGAATTTATAATTCGTTGTCGCGTACACGCGCTTCGCAACGGTATTGATTTCGTCTCTGACGCATCCGCTTCCAGCTATTTTCTGTGTCCATCGATGAGCGGTGGTAAGTAGGCTAGCGGGAGGGTGAGGAGGGTGGTGTTAAGGCGATTCTCGAGTTCCCCGGCGAATGTTGCGAGATGATAATAATAAAGCACGACTGTCGCGTGGATGTTGCGCAACGTCTCCTGAAATAACACTTTGTGCAATGCCGCGATAGCGTAATATCGCGGTATCGTGATATCGCAACAAGCATCGTTTCCAATATCGATGCGGTGCCTGTACTTGAGGAAGGCCACGAACGCATTCTACGGTACCCGCTCGTTCAGCTTCGAGTTCGCTCGCATCGTCTCTCCCGGCGAAAGCAAAAGCAATATCTCGGACGGGCGATGTAACTATGATGAAAATAGCAGGCCCGGATGGCACCCGCAAGATGACGTCATCGCGCTAAAGCTCGCATTCGTTCGATAGCGGAAACCGCGTGGTCCGAAGATCCCAGCAACCCCCGGATAAAAGACCCCCGTGGAGTATTTGAAGTTGGTAGAGGCTGACGAGAGAACAGACGGAAGTAGCGCGAGGCGGAAGCGTCGGGGACCGGAAGTATCCACGCGAGGCGGGGATGAGGGCAGTAGGGGTGAGACGAGTCGTGCAGGGAGTTTCCTGATCGACGGTAAACTCGAGGCTCGTGGGAAGACCAGGACCTTTCGTACGGTCCTGGTGTGCCCACGAAGTGTACGTACCTGCGTACGCACGCGTAAATATTACCGAGTCTCGGTCATCCCATGTTCCTACCCCGGTAAGGCACGTCGGACACGCGACATTGCTGGAACGACCACCCTAAGATCGCGTCTTCTCTGGTTTTCACAGCGGACTCCAGTTCGGTGACGTACACGACGCAGAGGGAGTACAGCACGAGTCACTCGAGCAGCACGCAAACGTCCTCGGGACCGGCGTCCTCCTCGTCGTCGGCCTCGTCGGCGGCATCCTCGTCGTCGGCGACCTCCAGCAGGGACATAGTCACGGTTGTCTCCGTCCAGTACAGTAATGTTTCCGCCGCGGACCTGGAGACCATTCACAGCAGGTAATGAAAAAACTCGCCTCCACGCAAACGATCGCGCACGTGCTCGCCTGTTGCGGCGGCGGCTAACAAAAAAATGGCGGAGGAGCAAGAGAAAGAGAAGCGGCGGCTGTAACGTCCTTGACCCTCTTGACTTTTCAGCAGCACGGTGACGCAGCGTTCGACCACCGTAAGCACGCAGGCGACGAGCACGACGGAGATGACGGACCCACCTCCACCGCCTCCTCCACCCATGTACCCGCCGATTCCCACGCCCCCCCGAGGGGGAGCCAACAATAACAACAAGAGGATCACGTCGGAGGCGGCGGAGAACGCGGCCCTGATCATCGGCATCATCGCCGCGGCTCTCATCGCCATAGTCCTGATCATCCTGATCATTCTCAAGTTCAAGAACCGACCGGAGACCAGCTACAAGGTGGACGAGACGAAGACCTTCTGCCAGGATCCGAACGCCGCGCTCCTGGGGACGGCCGCCTCTGGCGGAGGTCAGGCGTTCAACAGTGCCCTGAAGAACGGGGCTAATGCTGCCAAAACCAACAAGAAGCGCGAACTCATCGATATCAAGGAATGGTACGTCTAAGGCCTAACGCGTGGTTGGTGGGAGGAGGTGGCCGATGCTGCTGCCTGGCAAACCGGAAGTTACGTCAGTTGCTCCGAACTCCGATCTGCTGCCGGACCTCCTCGTCCTTCTTCAAGGATCAATATCGTTGTTATACAGTGATGAGACACGTGTGAGTGTGTGTGTGTGTGTGTGTGTGTGTGTGTGTGTGTGTGTGCTGGCGGGACTCTCGAAAGTCCCATTGATCCATGGGACTTTTGGACTTCAAGGACGAACCGAACTGGCTCTGCGTGAACTTTCCGTTCTCACTGATAGAAAAAAATGATAAAGTCGAGTAGCGCTCGTCTGTTTTCGTAGATGAGCGGCCAAGACCAGGATCCTTGGACGCTGACCCATGCATATCCGTCAGCTTTTTTACGAGAGCGCTGCTCGAGTTTATTCCAAGGTTCATTAACGCGTTGAGTAGGAATGAGGCGACAAGGACTTCCGCTTAGGGATGTCGTTGCCGATGGCGATGTTGTTTGGCCGAGTCAGTTGCGAATGCGCTCCATTTCCGTCTCTCCTTTTCCGTTTCCTTTTTTATATGCGTACGTGTGTACCGATCACCTACACTTTGCGTCAGCAATATCGAATCGAGGGTGAGTTTTGTCACCTACGCTCGATGCTCAAGAACGCGAAGAATCTTTTAATTAAGGCGAACCATTGGTCGGTTCTTGCGTATGACCGGATGTGTATGCGTGCGTGCGTGTGACTTTTCTCCGTTTGCGTAAGAAAGCTGCTGTCGGCAACACGAATAATGATTTCCTTATCGACGAAGGAAAATGCAACTATACGTTCTTTCTCTTACGTTTATCGCGGGGTTTGGTTCGCTCGTTTCGTTTCATCCCCCGATAGACGAGACACTTCGTTACTTATTCTCGTTTACGCGCGAATTTACTTCCGAAACTTCTACCCGCGCCACGAACTCTCTTCTTCGTGTTGAATTTTATTCTCCTTGCCAGATCTAATTTTACCGGAGCCGGGAGCATTGGGATTAAAACGCAGGAATGAAAGTACGCGAGCAATGATCATTATCTAGTGATTATAAATTTATTGTTGTATAGTAGCATATATATATATATATATATATAAATATAAATATAAATATAAATATAAATATAAATATAAATATATAAATATAAATATGAAAATATAAATATAAATATAAATATGAATATATATAAATACAAATATAAATAATGAATATAAATATAAAAAATATGGGGGGGGGGGAGAAGGAAAAATATAAATATGAATATAAATATGGATGATATTTATAAATTATGTTACGCGTGTAAATTGTTTATGAAATAATAGAATTTATTAATGAAGAGAAAAAGAAGAAAATCATCCACGTATATAAAACCGGAAGAGATACTATCCGGAAGCAGCAGCAGCAGCAGCAGCAGCAGCAGTAGTAGTAGTAATAGTGGTAGTAGTAGTGGTGTAAAGGTGCTTCGAGTAAACGAGTGTTTCCACTCGAGGTCTACGAAAGCCCAGTGGCGAAAATAAGATAAAATACACAGGGTGCGAATGCAGTATTGCCATTAAGAATTAAGGGAATTTTCTTAAATGCAAATCAACGCGTTATATTCAGTGTCGTAAATAAAAAATTCATCAAAGAATATAGACGAGAGACAACAGACACGAATTCGATGAAAGCAATAATAGGAAAAAATAAAGAATATCGACGAGCGAAACCTTGCGAAACGAGGCGAAGTGGGGCGAGGCGAGGCGAGGAGAGGCAAAAGTGATCGATAACGACGATAATGTTAAAAATTATATGGAGCAGCAGGCAAATGTTAAGTCTGACTGACTCGGTTCCTAAATGAGAGGGGACTCATTGACCGGTCGTTCCGAAGCTTCCGAAAAATGAGCTCTGCTTTAACCAGAGCTGATTTGTCATAGAAAGAAGAGCGTGCACAGCCCGTGGCAAAAGGCGAACGAGAGATAAGTAAGAGAATGATGCGCGTATCAAAATATAAGGCATATTTTGACGTATGAGTTTTCGATATTTGCTAAGTCGAGTTGTTAAAAAGGCGAGGAAACGTCCGATTATAGTAAAGAGCTTCTCGCTATTTTGTAATATGCGCGCAAGCGAAAGTATCGAGCGTGATTTTCCGACTCTCCCGAGTCTCTTCGGCTACTTCTCTACTTCTTCCGCTCTCTGTACGTCCAAGCAACGTTCGCGAGCACTCGCTGTTAAAATTAACCTTCGTTCTTCTCCTAAAAGACAAAAAAGAACACCAGAAAGGATTTTCGTCTATCTATCGACTAGTCGCTGTAAAAACCTTCAAACGGAATCCACTGTTCTCCGGAACTTCGCGACTCGCGGATGTTCCGGTGCTTCCCGCACGTTGAACACACACATACACGCACAGACACACACACACGCATGCATGCATGGATAAGTACATAGACACGGTACAAGAAAAACGGGAGCGATCTCAGGTGTTTTAGGGATCTTCGATCGGAGAGAAAGAGAAACAGAGAAAACGAGAATACGCGACGACGGTATTAGAATATCTCGATGCACCAGAGCCGTTCGTTAGGGAGATTTGACTTGGCGGCATAACTTAGCGCGCTCACTCGACGATCTTTGCGTTCTCTTCTAGGATTCTCTATAGAATCCTCTGTCTATTTCAAAGTACAACCTCAGGGAAGCACAGCTCTATAACGTACTGAAAAAGAAAAAAAGAAACCAAAAAAAAGCAACAATAAAAACGGAAAATAAAAGCCAGCTTCGGTGGCGCGTACCGAGCGAGCTACTCTCTGTCGGATGGATCATCGGTACAACCGCGTGAAAATCAAATCGCACTCGAGTCGGGCTCAACTCTTTACGTATTATCGAATTTCGGAATTCTTCCACGTGTATTTATCGCACAACTCTTCGATGGAGGAACTCGAGAAAATGGAAGAAATCGGACAAATTTCTCCCCTGACTACTCTCTAACGGGTTATCTCTAACGGATTGCTATCACTAATGTTATGGCGACTGCTTCTTGCAACGATTTTATCAGAGCACAATAATTTCTTCTTTACGTACTTCGCCGACCATGCAATTTCCCTCGAGATCACTTCTAGACTATATAATTAATAAATCGATGTGGATTTCGTATATCTACGTGGCTAACTTGAACGGCAGTCTTAACGATATATCATCGTTCTTCTAGACAAATGGTAGATTTAAAGCAGAGTTGTAATTGAGTTAGAAATCTTAACTTAAGGATCTATCCGCGATATTGTGCACCATAGAGAATCGAAAGTTGTTATCTTCTCTTAATAAAGTATACGAAAAGGCGTTATTTATACTAGCACTTTTCCCCTTGTGCATTAACGATATTTGTAGTTTGATAGATCGGTATCTTTCGACTTTCGACCTCAACTTTCAGCTTTCAATCTTTAATCTTCGACTTTCAACCTTCGATCTTCGACCTTCGACCTTCAACCTTCAACCTTCGACCTTCCACCCTCCACCTTCATCTTCAAAATTTATTCAAATTTCTTCAAGATTGAAACAAGTGGCTAAAATTTATGGCGAGACCATTTATTATCGGAGAAAGTAGCCACTGACAAAATTCACACTTACTTTTATCTTACACTTAGAAACTTGAATAATTCACATTTTACCGTTGTATTTTCTATTTTCTACTTGTTGTTCCTTGGCTTTAAGCATGGTATTATTCTCGATTGGATCCTGCTGTAAATCTATTGTGACGCGTAACATTCATCACTGAAAGGATAAAGGGACAGTGCATGAAAGTAAGGAAAAGAGAAACATAGAAAAACATGAAGATATTGTTATCACTGCCACACTACCTTACCCCAATCCCGTTTCCGTATCTGCATATCCTTTGATGTACTGACGACTCATGTTTATACTAATATTCTTCTATAAGCAAAATGTTATTCTACTATTAACTTATACATGAACTTGAATTTAAGTGTGTCGAGGATAATAACTCACCCCTATTGACTAAAATTAGCGCGTGAAGAGAGAAAGAGAGAGAGAGAGAGAGAGAAAGAGAGAAAGAGAGAAAAGTGTACTGCTACACTTTTTATTGCGAATAAAATAGGAAATGAGAGAGGTATGTATAAGCGAATGAAAGGAAAACATGACCGGCTAACAGCTATATGTAGAATTGCTATAGTTAGATGGAATTATATTTTACATTGTACAGTTATGCGTATGGATGCACTATCATAGATAGAAACTACGTACGTGATAAAATTGGAAAAAAGGTTTTGACGGTAAACTGATTAAACGGGCTTGTATTTGATAAAGGCGTAAAAACGCAAATTGAAATTCTTCGTTGGTCCAACTTGAATTTTTGCAAGCGCATACCTACGTGCATGTGTATGTACCTATCTACCTACATATGTACGCATGTATGTACATCTATTGTAAAAATCTATCGACTACGTACGGAAGGTTTGTTCTGACTGAAAAAGAGGATAATAGTATGTAAACATAATAGTCTAGATCGCAAATGCGCGTCAAGTGTTTTCGATCGTAATGCTCGAGCCAGCAATTTCGTAATTTCGTTTGAAACTAAATACGGATATGAATAATATAAATGTATGAAATAGAGGCATTGATGCATTTAGATTTTTTACACATAAAGGCCAGGCCTCCTGTGCCATTTTGTTAAAATTGCAGATCCTAAGAAAACTTCTTGAGCCTATCAGTGGTGGTTTCTCTTGGTTCGCCTGGCGATCTATCTTTTTTCAGGAATCAATACTTCTTACATCTTGCATCACATCAAACATCCATAACGTCACATACCATCTTATTAGTGCGCATACAGTCGCATTAATTTAATCTCTTTAAACCGGAGACGTTGTAAATATATAGAAATAATGCCATAACTACAAAATTATATGAATAAACAATTAAAAATGCGAATAAGCTCCCTGGTGCACATTCATTACCTTAATAATCAGCTATGCCAAAGAACATCACATTGAAACAGCAAAAACGTATTACGTCACCATTTGATAAACAGTGATTTACTCTTAGATTCCAAATGACCAAGCTTTATTCTTTTCATTTGTTTAGTTGAAAAAGTAATTCTTCTTTTTATTATCCTTTTCTCTTCTGTTATATATATACGTGTTCCTGAATATGTATATATAAAGATTAGCATAATGTTTTCTGATTACAATTTGGATCTATTTATATAAATAGGCGCGTTACGCATAAACTTAACTATTATATTTTGCATATGTATATTATAAATCTTCTATTAAAAGTATATTTTTTATAAAGACCTAAAGGAATAAAACTTGTTATCAACTTTATATTTGAAATAAAACGTATAATAGACACAATCTTCATTAATATAATCATCAAGAGAATACATCGTTATATATATATATATATATATGCATATGTTTGTAGTTTGAGGTTATATTTACCTATATTTCACATTAATAGAGCAAGTCTGTGCAAATATTGAAACTTGTGAAAAGCGGGAATTTCACTCAAAACTAAATTTCTTATAGTATCTGAATTATCTGAATAATTTTAGAAGGTATAGTTCAAACTTTATTAAAGCAAGATTCTATTATTTTATGCTGATATAAATATTAATAAAAATTTCATTCATTTTAAATTTTACGTTGTGAGTTTGAAATTAAAATTGAAGGTTATGAACTTTATAGACTTAAAGAACTTAAAACTATTATAATTGCAATTAATAGTAAATCAAATGCTAAAAATAAATCAGCATGAAATAAAAATAATAACTAGGATAAATTAAAATTATTATTCATAGCTTGATAATGTAGTCTTTTAAGTTTAGATAGTTCAATCGACAAATTTTTTACTCTTTTAGAACATGCCAGACATTAAGGTAACACCACTTGGAGCTGGACAAGATGTTGGAAGAAGTTGTATTCTTGTAACTATGGGTGGTAAAAATATAATGTTAGATTGTGGAATGCACATGGGGTTCAATGATGAAAGGCGATTTCCAGACTTTTCATACATAGTACCGGAAGGTCCAGCTACCAATCATATTGATTGTGTCATAATTTCGCATTTTCATCTGGATCACTGTGGTGCACTCCCATATTTTACTGAAATGGTAGGATATACAGGTCCAATTTATATGACTCACCCTACAAAAGCAATAGCTCCAATATTATTAGAAGATATGAGAAAAGTTGCTGTGGAGCGTAAGGGAGAAAGTAACTTCTTTACTTCACAAATGATTAAAGAATGCATGAAAAAAGTTATTGCTGTAACTCTTCATCAATCTGTTATGGTTGATGCAGATTTAGAAATAAAAGCCTATTATGCAGGGCATGTTTTGGGCGCTGCAATGTTTTGGGTACGTGTAGGTTCACAAACCATTGTATATACAGGAGATTATAATATGACACCTGATCGACATTTAGGTGCCGCATGGATAGATAAGTGTAGACCAGATTTACTTATCTCTGAATCAACTTATGCAACAACAATAAGAGATTCAAAACGATGTAGAGAAAGGGACTTCTTAAAAAAAGTTCATGAATGTATAGACAGAGGAGGAAAAGTGTTGATTCCTGTATTTGCACTTGGTCGTGCACAAGAACTTTGTATACTGTTAGAAACATATTGGGAGAGAATGAATTTAAAAGCTCCAGTTTACTTTGCACTTGGTTTAACCGAAAAGGCCAATAATTATTATAAAATGTTCATCACATGGACAAATCAGAAAATTAAAAAAACCTTTGTCCAACGTAACATGTTTGACTTTAAACACATTAAACCTTTTGATAAAGCATACATTGATAATCCTGGTGCAATGGTTGTGTTTGCTACACCTGGAATGCTACATGCAGGTTTGTCTTTACAAATATTTAAGAAATGGGCTCCAAATGAGGCGAATATGGTTATTATGCCAGGATTTTGTGTACAAGGCACTGTAGGTCATAAAGTTTTGAATGGCTCGAGAAGAATAGAGTTTGAAAATCGCCAAGTTGTTGAAGTTAAAATGGCTGTAGAATATATGTCCTTTTCTGCTCATGCTGATGCTAAAGGTATAATGCAACTTATACAATGCTGTGAACCCAAAAACATTATGTTGGTACATGGCGAATACGCTAAAATGGAATATCTAAAAGAAAAGATTAAACAAGAATATGGCACTCCGTGCTATAACCCTGCTAATGGAGAAACCTGCGTTATAGCTACAATGTCTAAGGTACCTGTTGATGCATCATTAGAGATGTTAAAAAAAGAGGCCAAAATATATGCTGCCTTACCACCCGATCCAAAAAGAAGAAGATTACTTCATAGCGTTTTGATGTTAAGAGAAGACGGCGCGTGCCTTGTTGATCCAGATGAAGTATGTTTAAAGTTTCATAAACATTTATTTATAAATGTGCTAATCCATATGATTTGACAACATTTCTCCTAAATGTTTGTTTAGGTGGCAAAAGCAGCGGGTATAATTAAGCACGTTGTACGGTTTACTTCAACGGTACAGGTCAAAGATCCTGGACCACCACAAGCTACAACTTTAAAACTTTTACAACCTTTAAAGGAAAGGCTACAGAGCTGGACAGTTCAATTGACTGATGGTTCAATTTCAGTAGAATCCGTTTTGGTGAAGGTTGAAGGAAGTGAAGACGATCAGAAAAGCATCTACGTATCATGGACAAATCAAGATGAAGATCTCGGCAGTTATATTTTAGGTTTCTTACAAACTCTGTTAAGTTAAGAAGTAAAATTTGTTAAATTGTATTCATTCAAACTTCTGAACAATTTTTTTTGAGATTTTCTTAGGTCTGTGATATCATTGGTGTAATAAAATATTTTTAAGCTTTGTTCACATACACATACGTAATTAACTTCAAATGCTCACGTCATTTTTATCATTACTATTAATTTTAGTTATTTAACGAATACGAATGATCTTTTGCATACTATAGTTTTCTTTTTAATTTTGTGTAATTTATAAATACCTACATATTTGTACAAAAAATATTATAAATAATGTATTATAAATTTATCATGTTATTGAAGGGAAACATTCACACTGATATTTTAGAAATAAAAAGTATGTACACGTGAAAATCTGAAGTACCAAATGATTAAATGTAAATCAAAAAATAAATATTTTTTATAAGTAAATGTGTAAATATTACAATCTAAAAAATAAAATAACATATATGAATAAAGAAATTAAAAACTCAATACTTTGTAAATAATTATATACCGTTTGATCAATGCATCTGAAGAAATCACAATTTCTTAATGAAAATGTCTCTTTACAAATTAAAATAGAAATAATAAGAACATAATTATTAAATTGAAAGATTCATAATCTATTAAGCTTTAAATCGAAAAGTGAGAAAGAGAATAAAATTTAGAAAAAATTTGTTGTGTTTCATAATCTTTATTTGCATATAGTTCTTAACTTATATTACAATTTTAATAAGAGTATTAATTTTTATTACAATATCAATAAAAATATAAACAATAAATATGTTTTTCAATCATGTAACTTTATTTTATTTTATTCATTATGATTCAAGGTTTATTCATCGAAATGATAACAAAAAATAATCTCATTTTTTATAATCCGCATTAATCGTAATTATATCTATGCATATGTATGTATATATGCATACATATATTACTGCAAATAATTATTCCGATAAATTTTTAATGTTTTCTGCAGAGAATATTAACATTATTCAAAAATAGCAAAATCCTAATGTAAAAAAGGTTACTATATAATTAATTTTCTCATGCAGTTAAATAATTGATTGAATATTATAAACAAGATTTGATTAAAACTATTTTTACCACTTAATTACACCATTAAATACATCATAATAAGTACTGTGTACGATCAAAGTCAATAAAATTCACTAAAAAAATGAAACAATCAGTTTAAACTATTTGCAAGTTTTTGTAGATATGTAAACAGAAAAGAATATATTAAATTTAAATTATCGAAACTTAAAAGTCTGATGTTCATACGAAATGATATATTCTACGCGTATATATATATATATATGAAATAACGAAATATTAACTTTATAAGTGTTGATTTAAAGATATATAAAAACATAAAAACTTGACATAAATTTCTTTTAGCTATGACAATCAGATAATGATACTAATGAAAGCTGTTAGTCTACATTTACCGAATCAATGGAAAATTTCAGCTTTCAGAGAATTTGTAATATATCCAATTGAAAACCAACATTTCTATTGATATGAAGTTCATTTTTCCTTTTGGTATTAATAAACGTGTACATATACCCCTATACAATATTACATTGATTTCTCAGCTTTTTAACAAAAACAATATTAACTTTTGATATTTAATAATCTAATGAGCATGCTGAAAATTATTTTATATAGATAAGATCATATAAGAATCTCTTGCTTATTTATTGCACATAGAAGTTTTTGAAGAGTTTGAGAGTTAGTATACAAATGCTTCAACAATATGAAATTTATCTAAAAATAACTCGGTGTTATCACGATTGCCCTTGTTATATAATTTTCCCTATATTATCGCATTTATACCATTTTTATATTTTTATTACACTAAAATGAAAAGCAATTGTTATTAACAAATACCATTTTTATAAAGCATTTTGTATTAAAACTGTGCATAATGCCATATAATGGCAGTTTATTTAGGTATAAAGAGTTCAATTTTTAAGTGCATTTAAAAATTGCTAGGCATAGTTACAAAAGTTTGAGATAAAAATAAAATTTGGTCATATTATAATATATCTGATTCACAATGCATGATCCTGGTAATGTTTAAATTATAATTACTTTAATTGTACTAATAATGTAGTCATCACACACACCAGTTTCAATATTTTTTTTCGTTTGCTAACTACAGTTTAATTGTTTATATTTTTTCCACATAATAAAATATGGTATTTTCATATAATAAACGTTATCCATAATATTTTACTTATTATATTAGTCTTCTCAGTAGCAAAGTCTGTTTTTATATTTACAGCATGGCTGCATTTCCTGATTAAAATTTATTCCTTTACATTACCTCCTTTAATGGAATTTTACTAGCGTAATTTGTTTTTTGAAGTTATTTTCTTCCTGAACCACCCTGGAAATATATACATGTATAATTAAGAATTAGAAGAAATTAAATTTTTTTTCGTTTCAACAAATAATAGTAGAAATTGCATTTAATAAAAATAGGCTTATTTTTTTTAAATTATAGAGCGACGATATATATATATATATATAAAATTATAAATATATTTAAGTACAAAAAACAAGAAAATTGACTTGTTAATTTGTCCCAAACACAAATGCCATATTAGTTTGTCACTTGACCAATATCACAAGCAAAAACGCACGAGCTAAGCAAACATTAATACCTTAAGCTATCAGTTTGAATACTGTTTGAAAAAAGCAACAAATATTACATAGTAAATAACTATTTGTTAATATTATTTCTTTTATTTTTTCAAAATAAATATTATTTAGAAAGTTTACACTTTTCAAACAGCTTGTGTCATTAAATATGAGTAGGTATGTATTAACATAAGGTAAATTTATAAAACTTAAAATTATATATAATATAAAATTAATGAAAAAACAACGCAAAACTAATCAGCGAAAGCAGTTAGAATTGCATAAATATTATTTAATAAGAAGATCTGTATCCTTTATACCAGTGTTTGTGTTTATAAAATTTTATTTATTTACTAATCATATATACACACATAAATATGTACATATATATATGTAGATTAAAAATATATATATACATACATACATATATGTATATAAATATATAAAAAGCTAAAGCATTTATTTAATTCTGAAAAAAAGCAATATAAAATTCAAGGATTAGTCATATGCCAGAAATAGTTTCTCACAGCAATATATTTTCCGTGTTTACCAATATTAACATGATACTTTGAACATAAATATATTTTCAATTAAAATAGTTGATGTAAAAAATTTATCGTATCAATATCAAGATTATATTTTTCCTTATTATATGGTGCTAGAGCGATCAAGATGCAATAACATTTAAAATTCTATCTAAATAAAACAAAATTTAAAGCTAACAAAGACTAAACATTGTGCAACAATATTTTAAGAACACAGATGATATTCATAATATTACAGAAACATTTAATAAGAAATAATAATTTTCAATATAAAAAATTTTCATATTTAAAACTTATTCCAACCCCCTTTTATAGTGTAAAATCAGAGATGCTATTTTGATAATTATAAAATTTATATTCATACCTAGACTTTAAAAGAATTGCCTTCGTTTCTACTAATATAAAAGTAAACTACGTTCTTTTTATGACTTTTTTTTTATTAGCTGTAGTATTCAATAGTTTTTCTCCAGAAAAAAGCTGAGTGATTTTTACTACTGTATAATATAAATATAAAATATATTGAATTATATAATACAATTTAACGTGAACTGCTACCTGCAGTCTACCATCAACCCTTTTTAAAGGCTATAAGGCAATATTCCACAAGTTCATGTTTTGATTAGCATACCTGCGAATCTGCGCCGTTTTGCCGTCGGGTTCTTAGTGGACTGTCAGAACAACCAAAACAATAGTCGTTATTGATAAAAATGAAATTTTATGAATGACAAGCTATGGTTCTTGTATTAGTAGTCAAAATATGATAAGGCAGCATCTTTTTATGTATTTATGATATGATATGACAAGCGTGTGAAATAAACATAAATACCTTGTATATACCATTTATATACAATACCCTAACGAGACCTTTGTTTTTACTTTTTAAGTATAGATCCCTTGCTACTTCAATATATTTTTTCTAAATATATATAAATCACTTTATAAAGAACAAACACTGGAAAAAAGGAATTAATGCGATATACCGATATGTGTAATAGAAATCAGTTAAATGACGACTATTGACGACATACTCTGCTATAGATACCGCTAAAAATTAAGCTTCAAAGAAATATGAAAATAATACGATGAAATGATGCTCTTTATAATACATACCCCTTCATATATTAATAAAGTGTAAATGTGAGATTATATTAAAACGTTGTATGGAGGTTGTAAATTACTAAAGCTGTGATTTTCTATAAAAAATACACTTCGCGAACTAGTACTTTCTAAAATGTACTTTACTAAAGGTGAGTAAGAAGTGTATTAAAGAATTAACAATTAATTATGATTCATTACAAGGAACAATTGCCGATACTATTATTGTACACAAAAATATTCTCCAAAGAAAAAAAAAAACAAGTTTACGAAGCTTATTTTAACGAAACTTTAAGGCAATATTCTTTGTAATAATGGAATTTAATTGAAAATTATTTATATTCTTTGCTCGTAAATTAAAACTTTATTGTGAGAATCAATAGAAATCTTTCATTATTTCACACTGATAGGTTTACCTTCCTTTTTTTCTTGTTCTTTTTATGTTGCTGGGCATTCAACGGATTCCAGCAGCTAGCCTGCCTGTCGGTTTCTGTCTTATCACAAGATTTGGAGGACAAATTTGTGGTAAGGGGGCTGTTGTCAATTTCTTGCTGAGACTGAACCAAATTCATGGACTCGGTTATGGAACAGTTATCAATTTCTGCGTTCTTGAGCAGAGTATTTTCTAATGGAGCTATCAAAGATTGTGCCTCTAGCTGTGACTGCATTTCAGATATATTGTAATCTAATTTATAATTATGAAAAATGCAAGGAACGACAATTTATAAAAATAAGACCAATCAGAAAAATGTATCTATTATGCAGAATAATAATAATAATTGAACAGAAAAAATTGTCGTTCCAATTAATTGAAATAACGTAAATTCCCTATAAAATTGACTGAAACGAATACATTGCTGATATAACGTGTGAAAATATTATAATGAATCAATATGTAATGATATGTGAAATATTAACGACACTTATAAAGACATATGTATTGAAACCTGATTCTAATAGGTGATTATTGTTTGTATATATCACAATTAAAGTTAATCCTACGAGCAAACCCATTTTTGTTAGTAGCTAAACGAGAAATATGACTGTGCAATTATTCAAATAAATTAACACATAGCATAATTTCTTACGTTATTGTTAGTAGCTGTTTCATTTTTAAGGCAATGCTTTTGTTAAAACGGTTTCACCACATATGCAACAAAAGTCAATATTAAATAAAACAAAACTGTGTAAGAGTACAAACCTCAGATTGAGGAGATTCAGTAGCCTGCGGACTATTTATAATTGATTGTTCTGAACTACTGCAACCACCAGCAACTTCATTCTAAATAAATTTATAATTGAATTATGAATTCTTCCTTCTTCTAATATGCATTAAGAAACACTTATTCATACAAACCTTAAATTGTGATATTTCCTGTTGTAATTGTATTACATTATTTTTATCCCGTTTTAAACTCGATTCACTAGTTTCTGCTAGTGATCGTAATTTAATCACCGATTCATCTAAATTTGCTTCGTCACCTCCTTGATTTTGATTGGTCTGCAACGAACGTATTTTCTCCTGCATTATAAAAAAGTTCTTTACTATTTAACATGATTCATAAATATTTACGCGTATTCAGATATTATTTAATATGTACGGAACCTCTTGAAGCTTCTCCCTTGTTCTTAAATCTTCTAACGCCGATTCATGTGCATCTTTAAGAGCTCTAAGCTCACAGTTGAGAGATTCGGCATCACTTAATCTATTCTTCAATTCAATAATTTTCTCTTGAGTCTAAATATTAATTAAATCTTACATATATATGACGTAAAAAATTAACATTTTTAACATAAGACTATTTATTTTTATACCTTTCTTTCTTCTAGAATTAATTTGTTTCGAAGTTCTTTCAATTCTATCCTAAGGTTTGCCGCTTCATTATCTTTCAAATGAAGTTGCGACTGCCACCTACTTTCTTCAGATTCTACGTGACTTTGTAAGTTATTCAGCATACCCTCCTACAAATAATGCAAGTTCGATAAATTTGATACTAATGTTTTAAGAACACGGATTTTTTAAAGACTTACTGTTTCATCGATTATTTTTTGGTAATGAATAACCAAATTTTGCAACTTAGTATTTTGTTTTTCTAAATCCGTACTTAATTCACTAGTAGTATTCTGTTTATTCAATTCAAGTAAAAATTTTCCAATCTTATCTTCAAAGGCACTGATCCACTTCTCATAGGAATTTTCAGATACCTTAATCGTTGGGAATATCCTTTGAAGTAAGGCTTTTGTCGATTCCTGCTCTTCTATTATTTGTTGTGCTACTTCCTAAAATTATACACACATACATATACCCACCCACATATTATTATTAATATTATTATTATATTTTTCCTCAATTAAAAATAAGATCAAAAGATTAGTATTAAAAACAATGCATGAAACTAATATTCGTTTTTTATTTTTTCCTTTTAAGTCAAATGAAAACTTACGTCCAAATTTTTTTTCAAATTAGTTTCAGCGCGCGATTCAGCAACAGAAACAGCTTCCATCACTTTCCAGTTTTTAACACGTAATTCCTGTATTGATAATAAAAAAGAATATTGAAATCAGTTACTATTTTTTCAAGGTAATGATTTCAAATGTTCGTATTATTAATTCTGAAGAGAAAGTTACAAAGTGATGGAAGCAGCTGACATTAATAGCTCAAGTGATAACTGAGAAAAAATTAAGTCCTAAACTTTTTAGAATAATATAAAACTTTTTTTATATAATTAAACTTACATTATTCTTGGCTATTTGTGCTTCCAAATCATTCTCCAATCGTTGTTTTAAAATATTCTGATTATTTACATCGATTCTTAAATTGTCTATTTGTGCATTTAATTCACCAACTACTTGATTCTTTTCGTTTAATTCGGTTTTCAAAGCTTGTATTTCATCATCTTTTTGATGTATTCTTTAAATAAAATTTAGTATAACAATTTTAATATATATAAATATATATGCATATGTGTGTGTATGTGTGTTACCCTGATAGCACAAACTTCCTGAATACATATTGAAGATGTTATAATATCCTAACATTTGCTATACGGATTCGGTAAATTTGTGCTATCTGGGCAGTAATTAATTTAAATATCTATAACAAAAATAATGATATTCTTGATCATACATAGTAGCACGTAGAAGGAGTTCAACGTTATAGTCGTGCATCATATTTTCTACACCATTTTCCGTGTCTTCCGAGGATATACTTTCGCATCCTCTTGCGAAAGATGGTTGTCCTATGGATCGCTGCAACTTAAAAGTAACAAAAAGTAAAACTGATTAAAAACAGTTAGCTTTAGGAAAATATAAATATACTTGAACATATAAAGCGAATAAACTAATATTTATATATATTCGAAATGAATTTTAACTTATTAACATTAAAAGAAAGTTAAGTAAGTAAAAGTAAAAATATTTACCTCTGCTGAAAGCCTGTTATTTTCTTCTTTTAATTTCATAATGTCTACTTGTGGTTTCCAACTTGCCTTTTCAATTTCTTTCTCTAACTTATCGTCAAAAGTTTCTTTTAATTGTTGAACCTCAATGTTCTTTTTATTGACTTCCTCCTGTACTTGATTAAAATTACTTACAGCTTTTTCAAGATCCACTTTTAGTGAATTCACTTCTTTCGTTTTAACGTCTAATTTTAATTCTAGTTTTTCAACTTCCATGGTAGACTTAGCCAAATCAGATTGCAATTTAGTAATTTCTTTAATAGCTTTATCCAATTCCTTATCCTTTTCAGCCGTCTTAGTTACCATCATTGCAATTCTAGCTGAATCCTCTTTCGTTTGGTTTAGACTAGTCGCTAATTCAGCTCTTAAAGTTGCTACTTCAAGTTGCACTTGCTTTAAATCGGCTTTTAAAAGAGAGGCTTCTCTACCTTCAACCTGTGCTATATCCAACTCAACTTGTAATGAAGATATCTGCTTTTGTAGTTCTTGCTCAAGATGATGAGCATTTTTCAATCTATTATCCATATCGGCATGCACACGATGGGACTCTTCAAGTTGTCTAGCAACATCCTGTAATCTATCTCCAGCCTCTTTAAAGTGCTGTAACTGACCCTCGGCATGCATTAATTGATTTTGCATTATTGTCATTTGCTGCCGCATAATATCAATTTCACCAGAACTATTATCGCAAGTTACTTGCAATTCACTCTGCAAATCTTGTATTTCTACATGCTTCTGTGCTAATTGTGTTTTCAAGCTATTCTCAGATTCACGCATTTGGGCAAATTGGATTTCCATTTGTTTGCGCTGAGAAATTAATTCTTGCTGTAAATGACCTTTAGTTTGTCCTTGTTCTTCTTGCATTTTATGAATAACCGCAGCATCTTCGTTTATTTTAGATTGCAATTGTTCGATTTGCCTCGAGAAGCCTTGCTTTTCAGCAGCGTGACTTTCTAAAATGTGCTTCATACGTGTGTGCGAAGTTTGCAATTCAGTCACTTTAGAATTTAATATATCTTCAAGGTGCCTTATATGACCATTTAAGCGCGACTTCTCATTATTCAACTCCAAACGCAGATCCCTTAGTTTACCTTGAAATGCTATATTCGCTTCATGCTCATCAATAAAAGCCTTTTCTCTTTCCGCAAGTTGTTTTTTTAACTTAATAACTGGATCCGCTCGTCCCTCTGTCCATTCTGAATGTTCTAAAGGATTATCCAATTGTTTATTAAAAAGCTGGTCAATAAGAGTTTGTATCTCAGAACGACTAAGTTCCGCTTTCTGTATAAGAAGTTCCAATAATGATATATCAACACCATCTTTGTCCCCACCTAAAAATACGAAAAGTTTAATTACGTTAAGTCAGTTAAAACTAAAAAATATAATTAAATTTAAAATTAATTTCATAGTTTTTTCATTCAATAATAATTTTATCGATGATGATTTTTAATATGAATTTTTGAAAGAGTTTATAATGCTAAGATACGAGAAGCGCTGAATTTGGCCTTTTAGTAAAATATGCAAGATAGTGTTTGTTACACGAGGAAATAACCTTCATGCTAATATCACGGGCAACGACCCGTAAGTGTGGGAAGGGGAAGTGAAGTGATCCAACCTCAGCTGCATTCCAAAGGACTCTAGAGGGAATCTGTTTTACTCTATATTAAAGAAATTTCTTTCGAATATCGCCAATTGCAATATCTTTTTTTTTGTTTAAACAAAGATAAAGTTATTGTATTATCTTTTCATATTTTAAAAAAATTAAATGATTTTTTTTAGATTAGTTTTAAATATTAAGCTACATAAAATTTGCATAAAATAAATTATATACATATATATAAAATTTTTTCTTATTTAACTTACTAATCTGTGCTAAAATGTCGTTCTTCTTTTTGTTTTTTTTCGATTCTTTACTTGATGATTGTACAGGTGTTACTGTTTCTTTAGTAGTTTCCTTTACTTCCTTAAGTAATACATCCTTTTGTTGTTCTTTAACATCTTTCGTAGACTCTTTATGATCAACTGGTAAATTAGTGGTTTCTTTCTTTTCTTCCCTGATGATATCTTCTTTCTTCTGTGCCTTATTCAGATTCTTCTTTGATTTTGTGGGTGTTTCTTTTGGTGATTTATTTACTACTGGTTCTGATGCATTACCTTGTAGATTTTCTCTCTGTTTCACAAATATACATTTATTTCAAAAGCAAATACTTTGTTATGAAATTTTTTAATTCATTAAAAATGTTTACTTGTATTGCCCAAATTAGTAGTAAATTGAAATGGAGGTAAGATTAGTATAATTTTATATCAAGATGTGAAACATGCTTATTAGTTTTAACAGTATTTAGGATTTGATAAATTTTTACAACAGTACTAACTAAACTGTTACTTCAGAAAATGTAGGAAATATGACTCATGGATAAATAAAACTGATTAAGCAGTGAATAAATGACACCAAACAACCAATAGCAACCACTCACACTATGACTCCGTATGAGTTCAAGGTCGTCCTTTGGATGAATGATTTCAAAATGATTTGCTTCAGCCAAAAAGGGTTGCGAAGGAGTTAAGTCATTCATAAACATCAATGGCTCATCTTTATTTACAAGTATAGGTTTCACTTTTTCAAGTTTGCCTTTCTTCTTATTCCCCTTGTTACCCTCCTATGACACCAGAATGAAGAAAATATTTGCCATATATTTAGCAAAGGAAGAAGAGAAAAAGTTATTATATAGCTAACATCAAATTAAGAAACAAAGATGAACAAAAAAATTATATTACTCTAAAAAATGATATATAATTAAAAATAAACTAAATGTAAATATAATAATGAGAGATTATAATTTTCCTTATAGAGCAAAATAAATATTTCACCTTATTTTGTTTTTTATTTTGATTTCGTGTTGAACATAAATACCTGTAATAAATTTATAACATTATGAATACAGTTTAGATTATTTCTTATTTTAAGAATTGATCACACCATTTATGTGTGATTTCAAAATGAAATAATTTTTAGATCTTGTTTGGTTAAATATCATTGCTTTCTTCATTTTGCTACAATCTAATTGATAATGTCCAAAGAATAGCATAATATCATACACTTATATATGTATATGTACATGGCACAGATATTTATAGAAAATAATCTTGAATTCTGTCTTTTATCAGTGGCCCCTGTTAAAGCGCTCCCAATTATTACACAATATAGTTATTATTACTTTTATTAAATATGTCTTTCCTTCTTTATTCTAATATTGATATTCTTACTTTAAATAGTATATTCCTATTTCTAAACTAAATAAATTTTTTGTCATGTTTCCTGGTATAATAACAAACAAACAAAATTCCTCATATATATATATATATATATATATATATATATAAAACGTAATTTTTTAAATAAAAATACTTTCTAACTTACCAAGGCATGACTTTTTTATAAAACCAAATACAAAAAAATTTATTAAAATTAAATGATAAAAAACTTATTTAATATTTATGTATATAGGTAAATAAATGAAAGTGTTACCATGGTGAGAATACTAAGGGTAAATATTACTATTTTGCTCTAATAATATAATTTTTATAATCTCTCATCATATAAATTTACTTATAATTCAAAGTTTTGTTTTAAAAATGTTACGATTTAATTAAAAAATTATATTATAAATATTAAAAGATATCCTGTTATATATATATATATAAGTTTCTAGCAGAGAAAACCAATTTTAAATAAAACAGTTTATTATCTCTTATAAATAGGTAATAAAATAACATGAATCATGCAATGACAAAGATTATTATTTAATTAAATACACCATTAGGTTTATGAATGAATCTTAAAACATCATTCACATTAATTGGTATATTAAAACCACAATGTTAATACCTTTAAAATAGCTGTTAGTTTACAGTTTTAGTTGTTATTTAGCACTTAGTTACTTATGACATAAAATTAAGGAGATTAAACTTCAACAAAATTGTCATTAGTGAAATAAAAATTTTACAGTATAATCTAAACATTAATTAATGATTAGATATTTAAAAGCTATTTTTGTTTAAATTGTCATACTATACCTGTACAGGTGGTTCAGAAGGCAGTATTTGAGGATTTTCTTCAAATTGAACATGATCTGACTTTTCTTCCTTTTCATCTGTCTCATCCCTCTCCTCTTTCTTTTCCTTAACTTTTTTTCCTGATTTGTTTTTATGTTTCTTTTCTTTATTTTTATCTCTCTTACCTAATGAAATTTTTGAATAAATTTAATTGAAAGTACATGAAACAATTTAAAAATTATTTGTTGAAATTAGAAATAGCACTAGTATCATTTTACATAAGATTACTAGCTCTAAATAATAATATATGTACCAAACAGTAAATCATCAGGTAGTTTTCGCTGTTCTGCTATGGCTTCTTCATAAGATTTTTCTTTAATTCCAAACATAGAAACTAAAAGAATCACTGCTGCAGACATAAGGACTACCCCTACATAAACCAATCCAGTCTGAACATCCATTTTTTCCTGCTGTTTCTGCAAAATTGAACACCTTATCAATGTTTTCATGTATACATGAAGAGTAAGAAATTTGTTAAAGAAATCAATTATCTTATCTGTGACAAAACTTAACAACTCACATAGAATTAATATATCTAATAAACTATTTTAAAGCATATGCATGAACTTAATGAAATCAATATGCTTTTTAATTTATAATTAGGTCTTCAGTTTTAAACGATATACGTGGTACAATGTTAAAATGATCGGGAACGGTAACGAATGAAGGCACGTAATTTGAAAATATGAAATGTATAGCTTAAAGTACATTATACAAATTTGAAAGGAACATTATGAAAATTGACATACGGGTGACAGTACGGGTCATCGACACGACCACTAGACAGCAACGTGTATAAGTTTAGCAGATCTCAAATCTACTGCATAACCGGCAAAATGATCAGGACGATTTTAACGCTTAATTCAACGTACATAAATATTTTATCAAAATATACGATCAATGGCTTACCAATTATTTTTCCAATGACACACTCCGGCTCAACTGAGTGATGCGAACATAAAACTCGTATTTGTCTAGAGAAAATTTGACTGTAAAGAGAATTCTCTGGCGACGATTTCTTCTCCAGAAATTATGGCTGCCGGACGTAGAAGCAAGTGTACGCGTTTCGAAGCCACGCCTATCAAAATCTCGCGTTTTTGATTGGCGGCCACCGCTGCCACGTATGCAGAATGTTTACCGTTCTTAAGAATGATATTCATTCGCAAATTTTCTTAATTGTCGAACGACAATTGAACAAGCTAAATGTTTAATAATCTAGTTTAATTTAACATCCACTGACATTTTAGACGACGTATATGAACGAGTCAATACATCGACACAACATAACATTGCGGAACATGTACAAAACATGATGACCAACTTTCCGAAAGAAATTCCACATTCCTCTCTTGTAAAACACATATGTGCCAAGCTTGTGTTGCTCTTTGGGTGTAACTTGTGCCCTCAACCACCACCATCAAGCTTTACTTCGTATTATTCACACACGTACGCTCACACGTGCATTCAACACTATTTCATTTTGCAATTAGCATGGTCAAGGTTTACTTAGAATCATATCTTTATGTGCACGCGTACAAAAACTTTATGTCTAAATTACAATGACATTTGGGTATAACTTAATAATAGATTGATAAGGATATTCACTATACAATTATAAAACTTATCACAATACCCTTGTCGATTTTTATAATCATTTAAAAACTTTTCTTATTTCATTCCTCCTACCTCTTTTTAGTTTTTCTATCAATGCGTCACTCTTATACCGTACAAAACATAGAGCATTTTTAAGACACCTTTATTTTGAAAAATCAGATTTTATAATATAACATACAAATTCTTTAAAATATTTTTATGGAATTTTATTATTGAATAAAATCCTCTATTAACTTATATAAATCATATGTATTCATAATATTATACTGAATTGCTAATTTTAATTTAATATTGGAAAATTAATTTTTTTGTCATGGAATAAATTTTTTAACAAAAGATATAAATGTGTACACCCAAATATAACTTCAAAACCAGCAATTCAAACAATTTTAATATAACATTTACAAATACCTAAAAAGTACTTTTATTATAATTACAGGAATATATCATGTTGCTTTTATTAGAGTAATGCATCATTTTTTAAATGACACAATTTATATCTCAAAAAAACATCAATTATGCGTATACTTATGATGTTTTTAAATTATATCTCTCACAGATGTGTTATAAAATTATAGTATTTCTTAAAATTGTATTTTAAAAAGACACACTATCCTTATAAGGAATGTTTATGCTACAGCTTTTGCTTCGGGTAAAAAGCTTTCCCAGTATTTAATTAGTTGATTTTGATGTTGTAACATGGCCTCTAAATATTCTGTTAATTGCTTTTTAAATTCTTCCACTCGAATTAGTTCAAAGCGTTCCACTTCTTTTTTAATCATTTCCGAAATATTATCAAATTCTTCTTGTCCTCTATCAACTTTTGCTTCCCATTCTATTACCTCTGTAGCTGCTTGACTTGTTTTGTCAGTTCGACCTGACTGCTCTAATCTGGCCTTTTGTTCTCGTTTTTTATTCAACATCATTTGTGCATGTTGCCAATTTTGAAATACTTTAACTCGTTCATGGAATACGTCCTGCAATCGATACATAATTTAAAAAAATTTTAATAGCTCGTTGGTATACAAATAAATTATATTATATACGGTTAAATTAAACATACTTTGATAGCTCCAATTAATGCAACATAATCTCTCAGCATTTCTCCAAATTGATAAAGATCACTGTTACTTTGTGCCTTCCTAACCACCTCCACTTTTTCCAAAGTTTCAGCTAATTGTGCCAAAGCTCTACCTAGAGAAGCACCAGACTCGCCATGACCAAGAACCGCAATTGATTTTGCTGTAGCTCCTGTACAATTCGCCAATTCTCTCCTTTGATATGTTAAAGCTTCAACAGCAGACTGCAATGCACGCAATTGTGTATCCAGAGAATCTATTTGAGATGTTTTCTCTTCAAACCACTGTAAAGAAGAATTTATAAATATTACAAATTAAGTAATCTATGTTGTTTTGTAAGAAGCTGCAATTAACCACACATATTTGCAACTTAAAATTATTAATTATATGAACATTATCAAAGTGGTATTGCTTGTAAGGTTAAAAGAACATACCTTACCCTCCTATTGACAGCAACAAAAAATTATTTCACAATATTTCTCAATGAATGCATGCACACAAAGGGAGGAAAATATTATAAGAAATAAAAAATTTATTACCGTGTCATTTTCATCCATTTTATATGTTATTTTGTTAACAGTTTCTCCTACTTTAGTAAAGAGTCTTAATACGCCTGCTCCGCTTAAAGCAGATGTATTTGTAGCTTTAGGTAATTCCATATCTATTAAATCATTTTTTTAATATAATTTCCACTTTCAACACACTTTATTTAAAAGCACACTTTTAATATACTTTATAATAGCAATATCTTTACCTGCTTCCAAAAACTCTCTAAAATCAGGATCAACGCTAAGAATAGGATGAGCTGCTGTTCTATTCAAATATCTCTCAAGAGCAGCTCTTCGGCGCTCAATAAAATCGGAGCCTGAATTTTGATCTTGGTTTTTATCTCCAGACATTTTTACTTTTGTTGTTCCTAAATAAATATGAAAAAGTGTTACTTACTTCAAAAAGTAAACAAACAGGTTTATAAAGGTTATATTTACCAATAACATTTTTTTCAGGCGCTGGTGGAATTATTCTTCCACTACGAAGGTATTTATCAGTTAATTTATCATGAAGCCCAAGAAAATCACTGAAACGTCTCATAACGCTAAAACTTCGTTTCCTAAATATAGGCATATTAGTTTTTGTTTCAACTCTATAAGCAACATAAGCACCCATACCATCTCCTATCTTTTGAGGAGAAGTAACCGTTATTTTCAAGAAAGCATCGGAAGCATTACTTTGAACCTATAACAATTATTATATGTTATAAATTTATATTATCTAACATTACAATAATAAAATAAATACAAATATATTGAATCTATACCTCATCTATAGGTGGCGACCTAATGCTAGTAGTTAATGCATCAGCATTATCATTAATGGGAACATCGTGAAGATCACCAATTTCACTACCCATTGGTCCTAGTGGTGGACTCAACGGGCCAGGAACAGGACTTGAAACTGAAGAAAATGAATTATCTTCAGCAGCATCCCGTAAGGTTAATTTGGGTAATTCAGCCTGTACAGAACGAATGCCATTGAAAGGTGATGAATCTTCTGATTGATCTTGTTCCTATAAAGAAAATTGTAGATACAATTACTTAAATAATTATATCTTATGGATATTTGTTAATGATATAGTAAGCAATATGTTTATTTTTAATCAATGTTCGATTTTTAAACAATTTAAAATTGGGGCCGGGTGCAACCATAAGATAACGATTTTCAGACAATCAGTTTTACAAAATTTTTTAACCACATTATAAAATAATATAAATACCTGAACTGTAGACGCAAAAATATCATCATCATCGTCTTCCAATTCATTATTTTTCGTATTATTTTTAGTAAGAACTGATGATTCCTGCATATCAGCCATCTTTAAAGTACTGTCAATTTGTGATAGCCAAGGGATCGGCCCCCCAGTGATGAATCAGGATATAAAAGAATATACAATTGCTAAATCCCTATCATACAATATAACGTATATCGAGGTAGCTTTGCTAGATAAATATAAGCCTATCAACATGTTAACAGAATCAGTGTTGCCGCAATAAAATAATATAAATTACTTTTATTCAAATTGATTTTTATGTATTATTTAGATACATAGGTAGGCAATCAATTTTCTTCATCAAAATATAATTCAAATTTTTGCTTTAATAAGTAAAAATTGGTGGTAAATTCATAATTATTTATTATTATTGTATACTGTCCCTATTAAACAATCAATAATTATTATGGCAGCAGTGGATTTATAAATCATCATAACTTCATTACTATCTAAGCTGTCAAAAATGCATTTATAAAATTTCATTTAAGTTTACTTAAGATCTTGTAGTGGTATTTAAAAATATTTTATAAAAAATCAATTAAGTATAAATTTCATATTATCGATGTTTAATAGGCTAATGTTTTTATAAATTCTTTGTATTTTTAAAGCGCAGCAATCCCTTAAGGCGCCACAATACCCTTCAAACATAGCCACTTTTATGTACAGTATGTGTCGTTTATGCAGGGAATTCTCATTCTTCGTTTTACGCCCTAAAAACACAATAAAAACTTATGAGACCACTTTTAATCGATAGCTAAATATTCGCAGAATGGTGCTTGGTGCTTAGGTCAGTATAGACTACAACTAGTTTTATTTAATAGAAAAATTAATGTTTAAACTCATGATGATTTTGACAGCTTTTTTCCTAGGAAAAATGGCAGATTTGACCTGTAGAATTTTCTCATTTTCCAAGAAATACAGGTGTTGCTTACACCCAAACGGACCAGAGCATCCATCTTGCTGCACAGAACAATGCACTGAAAATTGTTTCACTTGTATTAAAAATATTTTGAAAGCGTAAAACAAACAATAGGACTCGACGTGTCACAACGAAGCACTTCATCAAAAATTTACTAAAAGTTACTAAGAATTAGTTGAATGAGTTTTGTGAAGATGGCACTGATATCCTTCTATCTTACCGATTATTTAAAATATTATAGAGGTACTATGGGGCTGCTATAGACCATTCCGGGGACTCTTATGGGGGTACAGAGGAGGTGGTAAGTGATAGGTTAATATTAAGCTTATTTCATATTATTAAAAACTAAACTTTTAGAGTTATAATAAGAAAAGTGGGAGGGGGAGGAGATGGAAGTTCGGGAGGATGAGAAGGTAGTGGGTGGTAGTAGGTGAGTTAATATTAAATTTAGTTAAAATTATTAAAAATTTAGTTTTTGGAGTAGGAAAGGGGGAGGGGGTAAAGAGTGGGAGAAACTCGGTTAGAAAGAGAGATAAGGATTTTGAATTTTCATTATAATTTTGTGCTCTGACTTGAACGAATCTCTTCTCTACGTCATTTCAGCTTCATACATCCCCACCACCAACCTCTACGTCACTTAGGAGTGGGAGAAACTCGGTTAGAAAGAGAGGTAAAGATTTTGAATTTTCATTACGATTTTGCACTCTGACTTGAACGAATCTCTTCTCTACGTCATTGCAGCTTCATCCATCCCCACCACCAACCTCTACGTCACTTTGGAGTGGGAGAAACTCGGTTAGAAGGAGAGGTAATGACTTTGAATTTTCATTACGATTTTGCACTCTGACTTGAACGAATCTCTTCTCTACGTCATTTCAGCTTCATACATCCCCACCACCAACCTCTACGTCACTTTGGAGTGGGAGAAACTCGGTTAGAAAGAGAGGTAAAGATTTTGAATTTTCATTACGATTTTGCACTCTGACTTGAACGAATCTCTTCTCTACGTCATTGCAGCTTCATCCATCCCCACCACCAACCTCTACGTCACTTTGGAGTGGGAGAAACTCGGTTAGAAGGAGAGGTAATGACTTTGAATTTTCATTACGATTTTGCACTCTGACTTGAACGAATCTCTTCTCTACGTCATTTCAGCTTCATACATCCCCACCACCAACCTCTACGTCACTTTGGAGTGGGAGAAACTCGGTTAGAAAGAGAGGTAAAGATTTTGAATTTTCATTACGATTTTGCACTCTGACTTGAACGAATCTCTTCTCTACGTCATTGCAGCTTCATCCATCCCCACCACCAACCTCTACGTCACTTTGGAGTGGGAGAAACTCGGTTAGAAAGAGAGGTAAAGATTTTGAATTTTCATTACGATTTTGCACTCTGACTTGAACGAATCTCTTCTCTACGTCATTGCAGCTTCATCCATCCCCACCACCAACCTCTACGTCACTTTGGAGTGGGAGAAACTCGGTTAGAATGAGAGGTAAAGATTTTGAATTTTCATTACGATTTTGCACTCTGACTTGAACGGATCTCTTCTCTACGTCATTTCAGCTTCATCCAACCCCACCACCAACCTCTACGTCACTTTGGAGTGGGAGAAACTCGGTTAGAAAGAGAGGTAATGAATTTGAATTTTCATTACGATTTTGCACTCTGACTTGAACGGATCTCTTCTCTACGTCATTTCAGATTCATACATCCCCACCACCAACCTCTACGTCACTTTGGAGTGGGAGAAACTCGGTTAGAAGGAGAGGTAATGACTTTGAATTTTCATTACGATTTTGCACTCTGACTTGAACGAATCTCTTCTCTACGTCATTTCAGCTTCATACATCCCCACCACCAACCTCTACGTGACTTTGGAGTGGGAGAAACTCGGTTAGAAAGAGAGGTAAAGATTTTGAATTTTCATTACGATTTTGCACTCTGACTTGAACGAATCTCTTCTCTACGTCATTGCAGCTTCATCCATCCCCACCACCAACCTCTACGTCACTTTGGAGTGGGAGAAACTCGGTTAGAAGGAGAGGTAATGACTTTGAATTTTCATTACGATTTTGCACTCTGACTTGAACGAATCTCTTCTCTACGTCATTTCAGCTTCATACATCCCCACCACCAACCTCTACGTCACTTTGGAGTGGGAGAAACTCGGTTAGAAAGAGAGGTAAAGATTTTGAATTTTCATTACGATTTTGCACTCTGACTTGAACGAATCTCTTCTCTACGTCATTTCAGATTCATCCATCCCCACCACCAACCTCTACGTCACTTTGGTGTGGGAGAAACTCGGTTAGAAAGAGAGGTAATGACTTTGAATTTTCATTACGATTTTGCACTCTGACTTGAACGAATCTCTTCTCTACGTCATTTCAGCTTCATACATCCCCACCACCAACCTCTACGTCACTTTGGAGTGGGAGAAACTCGGTTAGAAAGAGAGGTAAAGATTTTGAATTTTCATTACGATTTTGCACTGACTTGAACGAATCTCTTCTCTACGTCATTGCAGCTTCATCCATCCCCACCACCAACCTCTACGTCACTTTGGAGTGGGAGAAACTCGGTTAGAAAGAGAGGTAAAGATTTTGAATTTTCATTACGATTTTGCACTCTGACTTGAACGAATCTCTTCTCTACGTCATTGCAGCTTCATCCATCCCCACCACCAACCTCTACGTCACTTTGGAGTGGGAGAAACTCGGTTAGAAGGAGAGGTAAAGATTTTGAATTTTCATTACGATTTTGCACTCTGACTTGAACGAATCTCTTCTCTACGTCATTTCAGCTTCAACCATCCCCACCACCAACGTCTACGTCACTTAGGAGTGGGAGAAACTCGGTTAGAATGAGAGGTAAAGATTTTGAATTTTCATTACGATTTTGCACTCTGACTTGAACGAATCTCTTCTCTACGTCATTTCAGCTTCATACATCCCCCCCACCAACCTCTACGTCACTTTGGAGTGGGAGAAACTCGGTTAGAATGAGAGGTAAAGATTTTGAATTTTTATTACAATTTTGCTCTCCGACTTGGATTGACCTCGTCTCCACGTCACTCTTCCTTCATATATCCCCACCACCAACCACCTACGTCACTTTCAAAGTTTTCAAAATTTTTGAATCTTACACCCGCCTCACCCTCAGCGTCATCTTTAAATTTATTTCGCGCCATTCCCACCACCTCTCCCACTCCTCCCAATTTCCCATTTTCAATTTGAATTCGCTTCCAATTCTTAATTCACTATTCCTACAATCAACTCAACATTTTTAGTAGTTTAGTATCTAAATAACATTACTAGCCACCCACCACTCACCACCAACTACTCATTGTTCAGTATATTTAATTAATACAGGATTTTTAATTAATACAGTATTACCCAACCACCCATAATACGAGAGGAACAAGAACGAGGAAGGAAGCAGAAACAAAGAATCTTCTGGTGAATTGAACAGCTAAAGATTGGACAGAAAGCAGATAAGGATGACTGGCCGACTAATATTAATACATCTGAAGGAAGACTCGGACTCTCCAAGTACAACGACAAAGGGCATCAAAGTGGTGAGTGGAGTGCTGTGCGCTCAAATATTTTATTATTCTATTCTATTATATTATTTAGTATTTAGTATATTTATTTCACGGGGTATAAGCCCTTAAACTTACAAACTTGATACATAAGTCGTAATACCAGTTTAAGCTATTATAATAATTACAACTAGATAGAACAAATACAGAATGTACGTAAATGCATAATAATATAACAATATAAAAAGAGATAAATTCATATTATATTCAATTACACATATATATAATTAATTACATTTTTTTATACTATATACATTATTCCCTGTTATTTTATCATTTTCTATCACCGGGCATTATAAATCCATTTTCTATTAACCTAAATTTTAACGCGTTTTTATTTTTGTGGGTGCAAAAGGCAGCCGGTGCCGGATCCTACTAACACCTTTAAGCGCAAGCAATACCCCCGTTTCTACGAACTCGTCAATTTTTACAAGATCTATATGAACTTTTTCATCGAGAACAACTTCCAACGTGGGATGAAAGCGAAAGATACGAGTGAAAACTGCGAGCGAAAACAGCGAGATTTTAATTTTAAGAAAAATATAAAATACACGCAATTATTTCTCTTCCTTCTCCTTTCAATTAATCTGCGAGCGAATAATATCAGCGAATCATGCGAGCGATTTAGTTTTTAAGTTTTCCTTTCAGCATTTCTACAAGAAACTGAACAACTTCCAGCGTGGGATTAATTCAAGTAAGTCATTATGAGATATTACAAATTTTTCTTCTATTTTTTCGTGTTTCCTTTTGCTATCCTTATTTCTCTCTAGTCTTTTTCATGTCTCCTTTTTCGTTTGGTTTTCTGCATCATATTAGTATTTAGGTTCGTTTCGTGGGGCGCGCAAGGGGGAGCCGGTCCCCTAAGGTTGTCATGCGATTGCATCGGAGATGCAATAAGGCGCCTCTGACATTTTTGCCTAGATCCTAGCAATACCTTCAAGAGGTGGCCCCGTTTCAACGAAATTGCTAGGGTCGACGTCGGTTTTCTGCAAAGAACTTCAAGACCTTCCAACGTGGGATGCGAGCGAAATAAAGCGTGCGAACTATGCGAGCGAAAAAAAGCGTGCGAACAATGCGAGCGATAAAAAGCGTGCGAACAATGCGAGCGAATACTGCGAGCGAATTAGTTTTAAGAATTGTATAATTTTGTATTAGCTGGCCTAGATACGACATTGACCATTTTGGTCCGCAGTATCTGGCAAAAAAGCGATGAAGAATAATGCAATTGACAAAATAGGAACCGCGTAATTGTCAATTTTTAGTTTTAAGTACTTCCGAAATGTACATGCCCAGATGCGACTTTGACCATTTTGGATCCGCAGCATCTGGGAAAAAACTAACGAAAAATACTCTAATATTCTTCATCATTGCGAGCGAAAATAGCGTGCGAATAAAGCGAGCGAAAATAATTGTAACCCAGAGAATGTAATGGGACCACTTCCGAATCTTTTTTCCCCTTTTGGCTTCAGCTTTCCTAGAAGCCATCTTAGTATTTGCGAGGGCGTTCAGTCGGGGGCGGTCCAACAAGGGGTTCTGGGTTTGACACATCAACGGGGGGCCTCCTGAATTGCAGCCAATCACGCGTTTAGTTGATTTATCAACTACGTGATCCGGGGTGCTTGGTTGTGTTCAGTCCCGCCAGGGGTGGCTTGCACACCCCGGCTTCTTGCAGTTCCGTCACGGCCACGACCCTCACTTTCTTCATCTCGAAAGTGGTCCCTAAATCTCAGGAAAGCGAGCAACTTAATTGCGAGATTGTTAAATTTATGTATTAGCTGGCCTAGATACGACATTGACCATTTTGGTCCGCAGTATCTGGCAAAAACCCGATGAAGATTAATGCAATTGACAAAATAGGAACCGCGTAATTGTCAATTTTTAGTTTTAAGTACATCCGAAATGTACATGCCCAGATGCGACTTTGACCAATTTGGATCCGCAGCATCTGGGAAAAAACTAACGAAAAATAGTTAGAAATCTTCATCATTGCGTGCGAATTATGCGAGCGAATTATGCGTGCGATTTATGCGTGCGATTTATGCGAGTGTATTATGCGAGCGATATATTTTTTAAGTTTCTTTTCAGGATATCTACAAGACCTTCAAGAACTTCAAGAACTTCCATCGTGGGATTCATTCAAAAACATCTCAATAGGTACTACAAGGTTCTTCTTCTTATTTTCTGCTTTTCTTTTTTCTTCTCTTTTGCTGCTTTTTTATTTGGTTTTCTTTTTTTATTTTCGTGTTTTGGGCTCGTTTCGCGGGGCGCGCAAGGGGGAGCCGGTCCCCTAAGGTTGTCATGCGATTGCATCAGAGATGCAATAAGGCGCCTCTGACATTTTTGCCTAGATCCTAGCAATACCTTCAAGAGGTGGCCCCGTTTCAACGAAATTGCTAGGGTCGACGTCGGTTTTCTGCAAAAGAACTTCAAGACCTTCCGACGTGGGATGCGAGCGAAATAAAGCGTGCGAACTATGCGACCGAAAAAAAGCGTGCGAACTATGCGAGCGTAAAAAAGCGTGCGAACAATGAAAGCGAATACTGCGAGCGATTTAGTTTTAAGAATTGTATAATTTTGTATTAGCTGGCCTAGATACGACATTGACCATTTTTGGTCCGCAGTATCTGGCAAAACCCCGATGAAGATTAATGCAATTGACAAAATAGGAACCGCGTAATTGTCAATTTTTAGTTTTAAGTACTTCCGCGAATGTACATGCCCAGATGCGACTTTGACCATTTTGGATCCGCAGCATCTGGGAAAAAACTAACGAAATATACTCTATATTCTTCATCATTGCGAGCGAAAATAGCGTGCGAATAAAGCGAGCGAAAATAATTGTAACCCAGAGAATGTAATGGGACCACTTCCGAATCTTATTTCCCCTTTTGGCTTCAGCTTTCCTAGAAGCCATCTTAGTATTTGCGAGGGCGTTCGTTCGGGGGCGGTCCAACAAGGGGTTCTGGGTTTGACACATCAACGGGGGGCCTCCTGAATTGCAGCCAATCACGCGTTTAGTTGATTTATCAACTACGTGATCCGGGGTGCTTGGTTGTGTTCAGTCCCGCCAGGGGTGGCTTGCACACCCCGGCTTCTTGCAGTTCCGTCACGACCACGACCCTCACTTTCTTTAACTCGAAAGTGGTCCCTAAATCTCAGGAATGCGAGCGACTTAATTGCGAAATTGTTAAATTTATGTATTAGCTGGCCTAGATATGACATTGACCATTTTGGTCCGCAGTATCTGGCAAAAACCCGATGAAGATGAATGCAATTGACAAAATAGGAACCGCGTAATTGTCAATTTTTAGTTTTAAGTACTTCCGCGAATGTACATGCCCAGATGCGACTTTGACCACTTTGGATCCGCAGCATCTGGGAAAAAACTAACGAAATTTACTTAGAAATCTTCATCTTTGCGATCGAATAATGCGTGCGAGCAAATTATGCGTGCGAATAAAGCGAGCGAATTATGTGTATGAATATAGCGAGCGAATTATGCGAGTGAATTATGCGAGCGATTTATTTTTTATGTTTCTTTTTCAGGATATCTACAAGAACTTCAAGAACTTCCATCGTGGGATTAATTCCAAAAATTCTCAATAAGTTCATGAAGTTTTCCTTCTTCTTTTCCGTTTTTTCTTTTTCCCTTTTTCTTCTCTTTTGCTTCTTTTTTATTTGGTTTTCTTTTTTTATTTTCGTGTTTTGGGCTCGTTTCGCGGGGCGCGCAAGGGGGAGCCGGTCCCCTAAGGTTGTCATGCGATTGCATCGGAGATGCAATAAGGCGCCTCTGACATTTTTGCCTAGATCCTAGCAATACCTTCAAGAGGTGGCCCCGTTTCAACGAAATTGCTAGGGTCGAAGTCGGTTTTCTGCAAAGAACTTCAAGACCTTCCGACGTGGGATGCGAGCGAAAAAAAGCGTGCGAACAATGCGAGCGAAAAAAAGTGTGCGAACAATGCGAGCGATAAAAAGCGTGCGAACAATGCGAGCGAATACTGCGAGCGAATTAGTTTTAAGAATTGTATAATTTTGTATTAGCTGGCCTAGATACGACATTGACCATTTTGGTCCGCAGTATCTGGCAAAAACCCGATGAAGAATAATGCAATTGACAAAATAGGAACCGCGTAATTGTCAATTTTTAGTTTTAAGTACTTCCGAAATGTACATGCCCAGATGCGACTTTGACCAATTTGGATCCGCAGCATCTGGGAAAAAACTAACGAAAAATACTCTAATATTCTTCATCATTGCGAGCGAAAATAGCGTGCGAATAAAGCGAGCGAAAATAATTGTAACCCAGAGAATGTAATGGGACCACTTCCGAATCTTTTTTCCCCTTTTGGCTTCAGCTTTCCTAGAAGCCATCTTAGTATTTGCGAGGGCGTTCGGTCGGGGGCGGTCCAACAAGGGGTTCTGGGTTTGACACATCAACGGGGGGCCTCCTGAATTGCAGCCAATCACGCGTTTAGTTGATTTATCAACTACGTGATCCGGGGTGCTTGGTTGTGTTCAGTCCCGCCAGGGGTGGCTTGCACACCCCGGCTTCTTGCAGTTCCGTCACGGCCACGACCCTCACTTTCTTCATCTCGAAAGTGGTCCCTAAATCTCAGGAATGCGAGCGACTTAATTGCGAAATTGTTAAATTTTTGTAATAGCTGGCCTAGATACGACATTGACCATTTTGGTCCGCAGTATCTGGCAAAAACCCGATGAAGATTAATGCAATTGACAAAATAGGAACCGCGTAATTGTCAATTTTTAGTTTTAAGTACATCCGAAATGTACATGCCCAGATGCGACTTTGACCATTTTGGATCTGCAGCATCTGGGAAAAAACTAACGAATTATACTTAGAAATCTTCATCATTGCGAGCGAATTATGCGTGCGAATATAGCGACCGAATTATGCGAGCGAATTATGCGTGCGATTATAGCGAGCGAATTATGCGAGCGATTTATTTTTTAAGGTTTTTTTTTTAGGTTATCTACAAGAACTTCAAGAACTTCAAGAACTTCCATCGTGGGATTCATTCACAAAATTCACGCCATGTTTACGAGGTTTTTCTATTTCTCTGCTTTTTCTTTTCTTTTTCTTCTCTTTTGCTGCTTTTTTATTTGGTTTTCTGTTTTTATTTTCGTGTTTTGGGCTCGTTTCGCGGGGCGCGCAAGGGGGAGCCGGTCCCCTAAGGTTGTCATGCGATTGCATCGGAGATGCAATAAGGCGCCTCTGACATTTTTGCCTAGATCCTAGCAATACCTTCAAGAGGTGGCCCCGTTTCAACGAAATTGCTAGGGTCGAAGTCGGTTTTCTGCAAAGAACTTCAAGACCTTCCGACGTGGGATGCGAGCGAAAAAAAGCGTGCGAACAATGCGAGCGAAAAAAAGCGTGCGAATAATGCGACTAAAATACTGCGAGCGTTTTATCTTTAAGAATTGTAAAATTTTGTATTAGCTGGTCTAGATACGACATTGACCATTTTGGTCCGCAGTATCTGGCAAAAACCCGATGAAGATTAATGCAATTGACAAAATAGGAACCGCGTAATTGTCAATTTTTAGTTTTAAGTACTTCCGCGAATGTACATGCCCAGATGCGACTTTGACCATTTTGGATCCGCAGCATCTGGGAAAAAACTAACGAAAAATATTTAATATTCTTCATCATTGCGAGCGAATTATGCGTGCGAATATAGCGAACAAATTATGCGTGCGAATAAAGCGAGCGAATTATGCGTGCGATTATAGCGAGCGAAATATGCGAGCGATTTATTTTTTAAGTTTTTTTTTCAGGTTATCTACAAGAACTTCAAGAACTTCCATCGTGGGATTCATTCTAAAAATTCTCATTAAGTATTACATGGTTTCTCTTCTTATTTTCTGCTTTTCTTTTTTCTTCTCTTTTGCTTCTTTTTTATTTGGTTTTCTTTTTTTATTTTCGTGTTGGGGTTCGTTTCGCGGGGTGCGCAAGGGGGAGCCGGTCCCCTAAGGTTGTCATGCGATTGCATCGGAGATGCAATAAGGCGCCTCTGACATTTTTGCCTAGATCCTAGCAATACCTTCAAGAGGTGGCCCCGTTTCAACGAAATTGCTAGGGTCGAAGTCGTTTTATGCCTATCATCCACCGTTGAGGATGATAAGGCTGTCGTCGCGTTGGCCTTTTATATTTACCATAAAATATGCCTCCCGACATAATGTTACTAGCAAAAATTAATTCAAAAAAATTATACCATTGGCGCTTCAATCATTTCGAAAAAGTCTGAGTGGTATTGCGCATTGCTCCTGTTATATGTGTTAAGTTTCCTAACACAAGTATACAGTATGTGGCTATATGTATTATTAAATTATAAAGATAATAAAACGGATCATGTTTTCATGGCTATGGAAGTACAGCATAGAGGCAGAACCATCGAAAGAAGCATGCCATGAGGCGATTTCATTCGGTGGTTCAGAAAATGCCTGGGTGAGGAGTTTAGTGTGTCGAACCCCACACTACCCTCGACACGCCGATCTCTGAACTTCACTCCTCAGGGTTCGGCAATCGATGGTGTCTGGTTTCTGATTCTCCTCACCAGTCAAAAAAAAAAAAAAAAAAAAAACATTGTTGCCAAATGAAATTTATTTGAATTTCAATTGTCATTAAAGACTCAAATGAAGTTATAATAGTGAGAGAGATTAATGCAAAATGTTTTGTAAAAAAATATGTAAATTAAATATATGTAAAGTATTATAAATAAACAAATTTACTGATTATATATGAATACATATTTATTTCACCCATTTAAACCCACAATACCTTATGCTTTTTTCACAGAAATTCAGCAACGATATAGTATATTTTTTCCAAGTGTACCCCTTGGAATTTTCGTAAAAATCGACATCCCTACGAATCGCTTCTAATTCCGTAGGTTGGTAGTATTCGATGTGTAGAACTCATATCAGAAAGCCGTTTCCAAAAATATTCATTTTTGTGGAAATGGCAGCACTTTAAAGGTCGAAAAATTTTTGTCAAAATTTCAAGGGGTACCACGTGGAAATTTCGTAGAAATCATCTCTCGGAATCGCTTGTAATTCCATAGATAATTGAATATATAAAAATTGATTCAGAAGGTGTGTTCTAATAAGTTGGTTATTAGAAGTTACTTACTTTTCTGAGTAGATGGCATCCCTTTACATGTACTGAGAACGACTGTAAGCTTTCTGATCTGCTGTGTATATAGTATTAAAGGATTGTTGTTTGGAATGGGTAAAAGAAGATTGTATACATATATAAATTGTAAATTTTTTTATTTATAATACCTTACATATATACATTTATTAATTTATATACTTTTGACGAACATTTTACATTAATTTCATTCACTATTATAACTTCATTTGTGTCTTGAATGATAATGGAAATTGAAATAAATTTTAATAGCCATTCAGTTGGCTACATATTTTTTTTTTTTTTTTTTTTTTGACAGGTGAGGAGAATCTGAAACCAGACACCTTCGACTGCTAAACCCTGAAGAGTGAACTTTCATGGTCAGCTGGTCGATGGTAGTGTAGGGTTCGACCCACTAAACTCCTCACCCAGGCTTTTTCTGAACCACCGGATGGTATCTCCGCAAAGTTTACTTTACCCGATGGTTCTGCCTCTATGCTCTACTTCCTAATCTCTAAAGAGTTTAGGAAGCGCCATAATATCATGTACCGTGATTCTGCAAATATTAGGTTTAATACCTGAATGATTGAAAAAGATTAACCGAATAAAAAATCCCCATATATATAATAAGTTTGTATAAGTTAAATAAATAGCACGATGTATTATAAATATAAAAAACTCAATAGATAACATGCAATAAGCGGTAAAAAAATTGATTTAATCTTTAAAGTATTTTGATTTCTTTATACTTTTTAAAATTTACATTATATGCCACTTATACTATAGTATAAATATAAAAAATAGATGCAAAAGGAACAAACCTATGACCTATGGATTATACTGAGATAGCACTTAGCCCGATTTGCTTTCTTACTGTTTCCGTTTTCGGTTTCATTTCCCCTCACGAATGCTTGGTCTAGTTATATATGTCATTGGATGCGCCATAAAGTAGTAGAAATCTAGGGAAATCTTTGTTATTTTGAAGTCTTTCAACGGCGCATTGAATAAAACGGAATGCTGTCTATTGTACTCAATGCACATTATGCGTGAAACGGAACATACCCATGCTTATGTTGAAATAAACGTCAAAACCGATTACGTGATCCACGTGAAAATGAAAGACACTTCAGTAATAGAAGAATGTTGATTCACATGTGCCTATTTAAAAATATAATATAAATTTCAAATTATCAAAAGTCTGATAAACTAATTACATATTCCCTCTTATACGAATAAGCATATTTGTAAATATTGTTGTAAAAATGCAGCAAATGAGTAGGCTAGAAGTCAATATTAGACGACTACTTATGCGATGTGAATTAATAGCAAAAGATGATCCACAAAAAGATTGGAAGCTTGAAAAGGTTTAAAGCATAACAGAATTATTAGTCATTCTGCAAATTAGTTGAAAAATTACAAGTCTATTATATATATATTCTCTTACAGTATGTACTAGCGTTGGATGACATGATAAAGAAATTGGAAACTTTACCAGAGTAATTAAAATATTCAGATATACTTGTTAAAGAAGAATAATTATCAATAATGTATAATACAAATATGTATTGTTTTTAGTAAGCCATCGAAAGATACCATGACTGGATATATAAAAAGAATAGATTTTTTAAAAAGTTTTATTACAACTACAAAGCTAACAAATCCGATTGAAAAAGTAGTTGCAGCTCAAATGTTATCTAAAACTTTCATCAATAATGATGGTTCGATAGGTCCAAATATAACTACGCAGATTCATCAAAGAACTACTGCAAAATATAATAAAGAATTACGCAATGAATTATTTAACAATAGCAAAAGTAGGTAGTACTTGCAATAATAATTATGTTTAAATTTAATACCAGTTTATTTTAGATTCATCAGATGAAGGAATAAGACATAGGACATCCACAAATGGTATGAATGATGATGATGTAGATGCCCTATTAAAATATAATAGGAATATGCAGGAAAAAATAGCTGATAATATGCTTTTAATGACAAGTAACATGAAAGAACAAGCATTAGCAGCAACTGCAATTATAAAAAAAGATATTGTTGCTTTAGAGAAATCTGATAAATTAACAGATACTAATGTTACTAAACTAAAATCAGAGTCGTTAAAATTACAAGAACATACTAAATCTAATTGGAGGTGCTGGCTGTGGTTGATGATTGCTTTTGTTCTTATTGTATTTTTTAGTAAGTATTTAAAGCAAGTTTAAGGGTTTCATAAATCAAAACATATTTACATATATCTATTCAAAAAGTAAAAAAAATTATGCATATTAACATGGTCTCCTTAAAAAATTATAATTGAAATGAATATTCTTTCTCTTTCATTATAGATATGGTATTATTTATGAAAGTGGCTAAAAAAAGGACAGGAGCATAAGAAATTTAGAATAACTTTTTGTACAATTAAGTTTACCAAAATGATGTATTGAATAAACTATACATTGAGTTAGCCTTTATGTGTCATTTAAATGATTATTGTGATTATAACTGTGCTGTCACAATGAGTTCTTCTGAAAAACCAGCAATTCCACCAAAAACTACTTGGAAACCAGGTAGATTATTAAACTAAAATGTATAAACAAAATTCTTAACTTTATAATTAAATATTGTAATATATCTATCAAAGGTTATGTGAATTGTATGAAAGAAAGGAGTGGTTTATTAAATCTTAAAATTCTTGTTATTTTATCTTCCTAAATACCTTATCTACTCTGTAATAAATAAATTTTTTTATATTGTTATTATTTTTTTGAATACTTTAATAAATTCTTCATGTATTATGCAGTTGTCTCTAGTACGTCATTAACCTTTACTTTATAGTAATATTTCTTTCTTTTAAGGTAAAGTAAAAGTAGTCAGAGCTTTGTATAAGTATACAGCACAGAATGTAAGTTTAATTTTATACACTGTTTCGTTTTATATTCAAAAATAATAAAATTTTTTCTTTTATAAAAGCCTGATGAATTATCATTCGAAGAAGGAGATTTACTCTACGTTTATGACAAGGATAGTGAACCTAATTGGTGGAAAGCAAAGTGTGGTGATAAAGATGGACTTGTTCCAAAAAATTATGGTATACTAATTTTGTACAAAAAATAGTGTAAATTTATATTTCATATGATTAATTAACAATGAAATTTGTAGTTGAAGAACAAATGCAAGAGGTAGAATTGCCTTTACATGAAGCTGCAAGGCGAGGAAATCTAACATTTTTAAAAGAATGTCTAAGACAAGGTGTATCAGGTACAAGCTTAGATGCAATGGGTAATACAGCATTATATTGGTCTGCACGTACAGGCCATATAGAATGTGTAAAAGAACTTTTAAATTTACCTAATACAGCCATCAATGCCCAGGTACAACGATGACCAAATATCTTTTAACTTTATACTTACTACTATCTATTCCTATTTCTAGTTACTATCTTACTCCTATTTCATAGAACAAGATGGGTGACACACCATTACACGTAGCTGCAGCTCATGGACATTTGAAAATAGTGGAACTTTTATTAGAAAATAATGCTAAATCACATTTAAAGAATAATGATGGCCAAACAGCAGAACAATTGTCTTCTGATAAATCAATAAAAAATTTAGTTCAACTAAATCAACATAAACATAATATTACTTGTACATATAACGATGAAGATTACAATGATGAAAGCGATTAAGTAATTACTATTATAAGCTTATATATAATTTTTTAAAACTTGTTTATACATATATATACACATAGTACTACCGTAAGTAAATACAAAATTAAATTTTATAATTTTTTACTGAACCATCTGTTAAAATCAAGGCGTAAAAGCAATTGAGCCAAGTGCTCACCACTAGGCTGTGTGCGAACTTTATTTAAAGTTTTCGTCAACCATTCCATAGCACTATCTAGCATATCACTTAATGTATTTAATTCTTCTTTCTCTGTAAGGATTAGATTACCTACTTCCCAAACAGAAGCTTGTAAAATGAAATCGTCACACAACCTCAGTAAAATTCGTATTAATTTATTAACCTGTTAAATTAATCAAGTTACTGATATATGTAAAGTTGTAATGTGCATGCTAATAATGTAGAAACTTACTGGATTTTTTCTTTCAGTTGCATGCCCCAATAAGAACGTTTGTGACATAACATTAACTAAAAATATTGAATGTGCCTTTTGTACATCTTCGAAATTTTTTGTATTTTTCATATTTGTTTCTAATATACTATACTGGCTTTCAAGTACATCCACTTGCAAATAATATTGTAAATTATCAACAACAAATATCAATTTATTTCGTAGCTGAATGACTCCTATATCACTGAATAGAAAGTACCTTATTAGAATCAACTATATTTGTTTAATATTTTAAAAAGCTGTATATTAAACTTACATATTTTTAAAATGCATATGTTCACGCCAAAGATTCCACAAATTTATTTGTGTTTTTTTAACTCTCAATAAAAATCGAAATAAAGTATTATAATCATTTAAAGCAGAAGGACTAAAGAGTAAATGTAATGGCCAAATTACTTTATATTTTAGAACTATTAACCCCCAACCACGTTTTTCTGAAAAATATATTTATATCGATATTATAATTATTCATTTAAGAAAAGTTTTATACTTAAAAATGAACTCTATTTTTTATTTCATCTAATTTACCACTTGGATCCTCGCGTTCTTCTTGTGAAAATTCTGTTATTTGCTCTTCGACCTCTTGATTTTCATTTTCGGTCGATGGAACTGGAACTGTGAAATTAAAGCAATCCATAGCATTTTCATCATTTAAGTGCATTTTTCTTAAAGTCATTTGAAATGCAAGATTAACATCTCTAGATGTATGATTAGTTGGTGTTTTATTCAAAATGTGTGCTGTAAGCCTTATAAATTCTAAGAACAAATCACCCCTCCCCATTAAAAAGATATCTTTAATTAACTTTAGTTGCTGCATGAGCTGAGCTTCCTCAACAGCTACATGCCAAAGATGTTCTGTAACACACTGTTTTAATTCATCAATAGTTCTTTCGAATTCAATTACGTTAAAAGCTGGCTTAGTTTGTAATATTTGTAATTTATGAAAGTACTCATATTCTTTCTCGCCCCATATTGAATTTTCAATCTTAGTAACAACATTAAAATCTATAAAAAATTAAAAATATATTAATTTAAATAAATATTACACTATGTGCGAAAGCTAAAGAAAAGAGCATTTACCTTTCTTTTGTCTAGGATCATTTCCAAACATTATAATTGTTTGTCCTATAGTTAAAATTTTAGATGCTAAGGTATGCCTAATATAAGAAGGGAGCATTTCGACTTGTACATCATAGTCCCACATATCAACATTGTACTTTTTACTGATATTCTCGTCGCGAGTATCACTGTCATTTTTGTTAGATACTGCTAAACTACTTTGACGATTTGATACGTTTTGAATAAAAAATTCCTTATGCACATCTTCTAAATGTCCATATAGAAGCCAACTCGTTAAATGCTTATAAAAAACCACATGAACACTCTGGATAATTCTTAAAAAATATGATGTAATAAATTAATCAAAAGTTCAAATAGAAATTGGATAATTACTTACTTTATTAACGCAGTCTTTACTTCAATTATACCAGTATGCACATATTCATGCAAGCATTGCAATAATCTGCAACCATGCAGCTTTTGCGTAAGAATCTAAATCAAATAAAAGTGTTATAATCTCAATCATCGTAGAATAATATATATTTACCGATATATATTTACCTGACTTATTATTGAATTAAGCACAGAGAACAAACATACATATTTCTCTAAATGACACAAAATTAAGGATAATGGTGTGTGGCAATCATTTAAAACAGTTTTTTCCAATTCGTTAATATCTTGGTGAAACGGTTCTAGGGCTTGATTAATACCTTCGCACAAAGCGCGTAAATACAAGCCTTGTGGAACGGTTTGCAATTCTGCAAAAATTCATTCTTAAGTATCACTATTTCACAAACATTACTTTCTGTAAAACAATCATAGTTTTATTACCTTCACTATTTTCCGCTGCTTTATTTATGGAACCATAATCATTTATAAACTTTTTTATCGTATTACATTTCTCAACTATACTTAATATATTTTTTAGCAATGCACGCTCCCCAGGATGAAAATACTGCTTCAACTCAGCAGACTGTAAATGAAATACCCACAATCAGTATGAGCAAAATTAAAATAAAGTACATTTTTTAAAAATAAGCAAAGCTAAGCATTACATCTGGATCTAATATATCCTTAATACCAGTGGAACAGCCCCAAAGCGAGAGTAAAACCTCGTGCAGCATATTGGAAACTCTTTAAATATCTGTGAAGACCTTAATTAGTTAATAAAATTTGACATTTTACACCAGCATGTCTTCAACTTTCATCAGAACCGCCAATAATACAAAACAGCTGATTGGGTTTGCGTTCTAAAAGACAAATTTATATACAGCAGTTGTTTTTGAGAACGCATTTAAAAGGATCCTCATCCGATGTAAAATATCTGCAATAAACACAGGTTCGGTTTGTGCCTTAATTAAGCAGAGTGCCTAACGTCGCTAGTATTACGAGTGCGGCAAGAAAAAGAAACATCTTTTCTTCGTCACATTTATAGTCATTTTAGTGTTATCCATCTATACGTAAAACGCTAAACTAATTTTCGCTCTGTTTTATCTGTTAAACAGGAAAGTATTTTAAGCGATTTTACAACATTTCGCAGTGACTTTCATTTTCTTATTTTTCAAAATTTCGAATCAAAACTAAATTCAAAGATTCCTGGAACCCTTTTACTTCGAATAAAATATTTCAATTTCTGATATAATTTCTACTTTTTCTATACATAAAAAATTGTCAACACAAATTGGAATCAATCAAAATTTTTAGAATTTCAAAAAGAAATATTAAACTCTGCTCCTTAGGTTTTCCACGTTATCTATACACCAAACGATTTTCAGAAAATATTAATTTTTAAGGCCGTTAAAAAAGAATTCCTTCTGTGACTGTGTTACTATGTTCTTAAGGTGTATCGCAGACGACTCATGCTACAAATAGGTCCAGTAAAATATAAACGATAGGTTTTTCAAATGATAAAGAAAGTAACGCACGAGTGTAGTTTTCTCAAGAGACACGTACATTGTTCTTTTTGTTTCGTCTCTCTCCCTCTCTCTTTTTCTATCTTTCGTGTTTCTAAGTTGTTAGTGCAGAATGGCGCATTCCCAAAAAAAAAAAGTTTTTCTCTAAAAAATGCGCTCCTCTCGTATTTTGGAGCAGCGAAAAACAATCGCGGATACAAACGAACGCGCGGCATTCGCAAAAGTGCCAAAATACCTAGAACGTCTTTTTCTAAATTAAAAGAAGAGGGCGCTTGTGCGAAAGGTACGATCTACTGGTGGTCAGACGAACTAGAAAGCAAAATTTCAGTAGTTTCTCGGCGCTCAATGCGAGACGGTCGAGCCCGAGGGGAGAGAGTACGGCATTTTTGATAATGGACATTGCGATGGATACACATACATACACCACTGTATGGATGTAGTGCTGCTTAGGCAGAATCAATTCCTTTACACAACACACGAAAGCAGGTACACAGAAGCAGACACACACTGACATTCGCGCGAAACGGCGATCGGAGAGATTAGAAAAAGTCAAAGATTTACCGGGGGATCCTAAAGGGTGTAACGAACCTAGCAACGATAGTAACGAGAGAAAGAGTAAGAAAGAGAGAGAGAGAAAGAAGAAATTTCTCTCCAGTACTAATTGCGCGAATTAATGGCAAATTAAGTCGAATGCGACGTCTCGCACACGCTTGACACATTGGACACGCATACACATACACACGGCGAGCATTCGCACACAGATTGTTTTCAAGTATAATCGACGTTACGCCCAGCAAACCATCGAAACCCACGCCTCGTATGCCGGTACGTGGTTCCCACGGACTTGCCACGCCACACCATATCACACCACGTCGTTTCTCAGTTGGGTTCTTACGCGCAGCGATTCACCATAAGGGGATGCTTTCCCCAAAGATTTTCACGGGATGCTGCGAGTGTTTTAAAGTGAAGTGAAGTCGAATCAAATGAAATCGAGTCAACCAAGGCAAAGCGAAGCAAAGTAAAGTAAGATAACAAAAAATCAAATAAAATAAAGTAAAGTAAAATCAAATTTCAGCAGTGTTCGCGAATCGGGGGAGCTGACGATAAATTCGCTTGATTGATACATGCCTACGTATCGATGTATGTGTGTGCGCTAATCCAAAGTATACACACGTGTGATTCCAAGGGAAAAAAAAAGTAGCAAAGACTGAAAATTGGGCGAGAGAGAGAGAGAGAGAGAGCGTGCGTGTATGTGTATATGTGAAAAAGAGCGACAGAGCAAGAGAGAGAGAGAGAGAGAGAGAGGGTGTACCAGTGTAAAAAAAAGGCCAGGGGGAGCGGCCGAAATTGCAACGGGGGAAGAAGAAGGGAAGGAGAGAAATCTCGCGAAAATTAACGGAGAAAAAGCCAGTGGAAAGAACGAATCGAGTCTGCCGTGTTACGTCGTGTCGTGTCGCCGAAACTTTCAGAGAGTGATCTTAAGAGTATTCTAACGCACGAGTAATATGGAACATGTACGAGGGTCATCCGTGGCAATGGATATACTTTCTGGTCCGAGCCACGGGTAGGACTTAGCCAGTAAGTCTATCCCCTACATCGTTCCAAGATGCGTTCGTATTACAAATAGTACTGTCATGGTATACCCTCCGAGTGTGTCAAGAAAGAAAAACGAAAGAAAAAATCAAAGGTGTGTAGCATGCATGTTCGTAGATTCGTGTGTGTTCGCTGATACGCGCGCGCGCGTGTGTGTGTATGTGTGTGAAAGGGAGACGAGTATCAGAGGGGGGGGGGAGAGAGTGTGCGTGAATGAGAAAAGGGGAGAGAGATAGCGTGCGTGAATGAAAAAGAGAGAGAAAGAGAGCGTGCAAGATAGAGTAAAAAAAAGAGAATTCAACATAGGAAGGCTCCTCATCAGCCTTTTTTACAGAAAGAAGAAATTCCCATTGGCTCGAGACTCCACTCGCGTCGACTGCGGACTCCTTCGACGAGATCGACGACGAATGTGAAAATAAGAGACTGATGCTAAGAGAATAGAAGAGAAGAGAAGATAGAAGACAATAAGAGAATAGAATTGAAGAGAAGAGGAGAGGAAGGGGATAGGATCAAAGGAGTACGAGGAACCTCTACGAGAAGACATCGAGGGTGGAAGCGAGTTCACAGGCGGGTCCTCGGTTGAAACCGCAGCGTTTGCCCAGTGCCGTCGGGGAATTTGAGAAATCGTCGACCGGACGGGATTAATAACGGGGGCGCAGGCGCAATTCGCCGGGAGCGGGAGCGATCCGTCGGATCGTGATCGGGGGCGATCCCTGCGAGGGTTCCGCAAAATGAGAGCATCGCCCAAGAGGTGAAGTCGCTCGTCGGGAGCTGCGAGAAGAGACGAGGAGGTGGTTTGCCAGGAGCCCGGGAAGGCTCCAAGATGGCCGCCGCCTGCTACGAGAAGGAAGTGGTGGTGGGTGCACCGGTGCACGGCCACCATCTTCACCATCACCACCATCACCATCATCTGCACCACGGGCTCGGCAGCACCGGTGCTCCGGGTCAGACGGTGTTGCCCGCAGCATCGGGGAACCTTCTGGACGTGCCCATATCGTCGAGCTCCCCGTCGGTCAACGGAGGGCCGGTGGTCGCTAGCGTGGCCAACGGCCCCGTGACCGCCGTCGCTGCCTACAAGGACTACTCGCAGCCGTTGCACGTGGACTGCAGCGTCGAGTACGAGCTTCCTAGTCAGGCGAAGCCTCCGCCCGGCGGAGGAGAGCCGCTGCTCATGATACACCCGTGCTACTACCGCCGCGCGGAGAGGGAGAGGAGGAGCCCCTTTGTCAATAACTTGCCGCCTCCTAGCAGCACGAGCGTCTGCTCCAACAGGGGACGCATCGCCAGGAGGAACAGCATCGCGATAGCGTCGGTCCCGATGGTTGGCCCGGTCACCGCGTCCACCACCAGTGTGGTGCCATCCATCGCGATTGATTCGACCGTCTCATCCACGACTTTGAGCGTACCGGAACCTTCCTCCACCGCCGTTACGTCGGCAACGGCGGCCATCGATACGTCGGAGACCACCCCCGATGCTAATATGATATCGACCACGAGTCAGATGTCGGCCACGATGACCGTCTCGTACAGGGCCGCTTTGAACGTGGCGGCCTCGCTGAACCAGCAGCAGCAGCAGCAACAGCAGCAGCAACAACCTCGACGTCAACATCATCCTCAACCGCAAAATCATCATCATCATCATCATCAACAACAACAACAACAGCAACAGCAGCAGCAGCAGCAACAACATTATCATCGTGGTAATCATCATATTCATCATGCTCAACAACAACAACAGCAACAACAGCAGCAACGCTCTGCTTCTCCAGTTTCCTCGACCACGAACAATACAAATAGTCTGATATCGGCCAATGAGAAGGCTGTTATTTCCGGAATTTATCAACACTACTTCCGTAGTATGCGTGCCCACAACCACGAGCACCGACAGCAGCCGCAGCAACAGCAGCAGCAGCTTCAACAGCAATCTCAACAACAGCAACAGCAGCAGCAGCAACCTCAACAGCATCACCAAAGCCAGCAATTTCATCAACATCCTCACCAAAGCGATCGAAGTTCCTCTTCCACGTCAACCTCGTCAACGACTACTTCTGTTTCGGAAATGCTTCGGCAAAGCTATCGGCAAAACAACTACAGTTCGAGCAACTCGAACAATTCATCCAGTCAACATCGAGGTTCCAGTTACCACCATCCTTATCGACGGCCGTCGGCCAGCTTGCTGACGAGGGCCACTTCACATTTGGGCCAGCAAGGATCGTCTTCCATCGGCGCCTCAGGAAGCGTCTCCAGCGTCTATGCTAGCACGATACACAGGCATCACGCTACTTCCCTGCTAGCCCTGCAAGCTGCGGGCTTCTACGAAACCACTGCGTACCACGCTCTTCTACCGCAGAGTTAAAAGAACCTACTAAACTGGTAACTATTTCGTAAGTTAACGTGGACCTCGACTGCTTCGAGATCCAAGTGGATTTCACGTAGTGCATAGCTTGCGTTGCATCTTCCACACTAGCATGCTGTTGATCTTATCGCGTTCAACCGCGTACGAATATTCCACAATCGTGTAACGTATGTGTGTCCAGCAACCATCGCGTCGGGAGCTCGTGCTGTGTTCGAGTTTGCTAGGGACTGCAGGCAGGCAGGCGAACAAACGAGCAAGCTAACGTTCGATTCGAGCATTCTTTTCCCGTTTCTTTCTCACGCGTATCTTTGTACCTATATATTTGTATATTCACTTGCCGATACGGCTACGTTGGATCAACGATAGTTCTCCAACTCGAATGCCACCTCGAGCGTTTTCTACCGTCGATGTGCCGTTGTTGATGCGAGAAGATTTCTCGCGGTTTCGTCGAGTTTCATTTCTGAGTTTTGCGAGCAGCGCCTTTGCAGTTGCGCATCTCGCGGGAAACGACGAACCGTTCGCGCTGGAAAAGTTGAAAAGAGTATGAAAGTCACTAGTCAAAAAAAACAAAAAAAAAAAACAAAAAGTCAATCGGTCGAAGGTTAAACCTTCCGGTTGCACCATACCCCGTCGTAGTTTCCTCCAAGTCACAGCTTGGCCCTGTGCGCGCGCGTGTATACTCGGTTCTTTTATTTTAAAATTCACCCCCCCCCCGCTCCGCTCCAAAGGTCCTCTAGAACTTTGCCTCCCTCCGGGGGTGAAGGGGAGTCGGCAAAGGTCAATTTCTCAGCAACGTCGCTACTCCACGAACGCGCGAGCGTGTAAATTAATAAATGCGACGATGTTAATGACCCTGGAATATATCGGGGGCCATTGATACCGATGTTGATAGCCTGGTACTATCGATCCGGTCGTCGCACATCGTTGAAAAAGAGAGAGAAAAGGAAACTTTTCCAAGTCCCTGCTCCATTTTTCCTCCGACAAAAGTCAGAGCGACTACGTCAGTGTTTCTAGTTAGCGTTGAATTTCAAAGTTAAAATTTCAGTGGGCGTTGTAATTGCGTAGACTACGGTAATCAGCGATGAGCATATGGGTGAGATTAGGGTAGAAATTTTGCGGCTGTTGTCCGCGTGTGTGTTGGGAACGACAGTGCGTGCTGTGTTAGTTGCTAGCGGAAGGCGGGCAGTTGGGGGAGGGGTAGCCGGTTGGTCGCTCGCTCGGATGGACGGACGGACGGACGGATGGATGGATGGACGGATGGACGGCCTAACAGGCAGGAAGGCAAGGAAAAAAAACAGATACGGGAAAGCGGGGAGGGGAGAAGAGAAGTACCGTCAAAAACTGTGAGCACCGCTCACATCTGAAAACGCGAGCCCTCCCCGCGTTGTTGGCTCTCCCTTGAAAGTTCTTTCGGCTAAGAAGATGGAACGATCTAAATGAGTTCCCTTTTCAAGTGTTGTGTAAACTCCTCTCGCAGATGCTTCGAGCCAAAATCCGCCAGCGTCTGTCGTCCTCGTCCTCGTCATCGTCGTCGTTGTCGTCGTCGTCTTCTTCTTCTTCTTCTTCCTCTTCTTCTTCTTCGGTAACTCCGCAATTTGGCTAATCGCGAGAGAGTGGCAGTCGCACCTGAGTGGCTGACCGGCACTTGGAAGTGCCGGACAAACGCGAGGAATGTCCGCGACTCTCGTCCAAGAGCTCGACGATAAAGAGAATAAATTCGGAAAGGTATTGAGTCATCCGACGACGTACCGTTCGTTGAATGGCACGTTGGTTCGTTTCTAGTAGCGGAACCAGTGCGCGCGCTTATCTCTGGATCGTTAAGCAGCGCATGGCTCGCTTTAACGTACGTAATGCGCCTGTTTATCTGCTTACACGATCGCGGTAACGTCGTCAGCGACGACGGCGACGACGACGACGACGACGACGTGTTTTTTCCTTCCTCGAAGAAATTTGAGCGAGCGACATTAGGGATCTGTTGGAGTCGCGGGGTTACATTGGAACACGAGGAGGGGAAACAAAGGGAACAAAAAACAAAGAGAGAAATTACGAGTATATGGAGACGGAGAGTGGAACGCGGGGAGAGATGGGAGAGGAGAGAGAAGTAGAGGACCGTGGATGTTGAAAGGGAAGGGAGGGGAGCAATGTAAAGAAGACTTTGTTGCCGAAGCCGCGCCGGTTTCTACGAAAGTGCCGAGGAAACAAGAGGGCTCTTGGCAAGATGCTACGATGACCGCTGCTAACGATAAGTCGACAAAGGATTCTATAATTCTGATTCTGTTAGTTTATCCCCGAGAGTGCTGCCGCTCTGTCCGAGCTCTTCTCCGGGACTCGTCTCTCGTGGTCGTGGTCGTGGTCGTAGTCGCCGTCGTCGCCGCCGCCGTCGTCGTCGTTGAGCATACGGTTGAGGATACGGGTGGACTTAGTCGGTGTACAATGTGCCTCTCTGTCCTTTCCGCGTGCTCCTCGATGGTGACACAGCGACGTTCGTGTCCCCGCCTTTGCATGTCGCGTTGGCGAAGGTATAGAGCAAACATGCACGAGCAACCAAGGAAAGATGGATAATACAAATGGCAGGAGGGAAGAGCGAGATGCGAGATGCGAGATGCGAGATTAGGGGGCACCAGAACAGCCAGGCGTAGATATATCAAGCAACAGTTTCGAAGGGCTGAAGGGCTGAAGGGTATGGTGGGCCTGAAGGACTCGATAGGGCTGAAGGACGCGGTAGGAATGACGTCGGGAAAAAAAAACAGAAAAATTACATTGTAAACATTGTACTGCTGCTCTTCCAATGCTGTGGTTGTAAAGATAATCGGAGGAAAGAGCCTTTTCAGTATTCATGTTGATTTGTCACGAAAGCTTTCCTTTTGCCTTGTCCAAAAATGAAAATCGTGGTGGGCTTTTCATTGCACGAGCTATTTCGACGACCGATAGAGGGCATCCCTTATCTTGGTTGGTCGAGAAGGAGGAGGAGGAGGATCATTGCAGAATAGGCATTGATTTTCTTTTTGCTTTTCCCTCGCGATTAGCATCCCTTGTCATTAAAAGTCATTGTCTTGTATCATTATGTACATTTTTGTATGGGTATGTAGCAGAGGAGAGTCGAGAAATACGATCAAATTTTCAACCAAATACATTTGTTTAAGATTGGTTATTGAAATTATATTTTAAAGTTGTCGTATATCTCGTTTATTATCATTGTAAGTAATGTGCTTCTGATTGAAGAATCGCCGATGTCGATTGTACATAGTTACGTTATGACTTTATATCAGGATCCAAATTTTTCGAGAATTAAAAGTGAAAAATTTTAATGTTAGAAAATAATCTTCAAGAAACATATTTGAAGTATTTTTAAATAATTTACTTTTGTAAACGCTTAATATTCACTCAATGAATGAATAATTAGGGAAAGAATTATTTGTCTTTGTAAATAAAAAAATTATCGTAGAAATCTATATGAATTAAAAAAGTAAACTGTTTAATTAACATGATTTTTTTTTCTTCTTTCTTTCTTTTCTCATTTCTACCCTTAAAATTCCATAAATTTCTCAGGTTTTGCTTTGTTGAATAGCGGATAGTTTATTCTAATCTTTAAGGCGCGTCGCAGTGACTGGTAGTTTTGTGGGCAAGTATTTTCAGGATGGAAAAGATATTCGAAAACCTAAACTTAATAGCTTTAGGATGGTGTAGGAATTCAACTGTTGGTTTTCTCTCTTATCTATCAGTCAAATAAATTCACCATTTTTTGAAGACTTCTTTTTTTTTCATACGTTTTGTACGTATCTATTATACCAATAGAACAAATTTGTCCTAGGGATTGACATTTTTGAAAAAATTCTTGTTACTTCCTTTTCCTTTCTCTACATGCAGCCTTGAACTGTCAATATCTTAAGTTCTACCATTGACCGTATTAAAATCGTTTATCGTAGAGCTTTAATAACTTGGAGTCATTGAATGACAATCTATAACACTCTTTCTCTCTAGCTATCGAGAGTCTTATTCTGTTTTACCCTTTAGGGTCACCATCAAGCCTTCTAGTATAAAGACAGTAAGATAAAACTGGAATTTTAGATGAAAAGCTATAGCGAATATACTGGAGATATTTCCTATAAAATGTTAATGCATCGGTCGCAAAGATTTATAAAATTTTCCAATGCTTTTTTATCTTCTCTTATTAATAATTTCTTGACGAGTGGCGATACACGTTTTGTTAGTTTTTGTACAATTCTTTAAAGCGTGTCGTAATTGTTTTTAAGATTCTAATAGCCTTCCTTGTTTAGAATGACTAAAGTATTGTCGTGAATAGATATTTTTCCATCTGTATTTTCCTTATAAGTCATCTGTGTCGATGTGGCTGGCTTCTTCGTATCTTTCTCATCGTATAAAACGTTGACATTTTACGTATTGCATTTCATCATAATTATCTGGGTAATTATGATGATCACATGACAAATGTGATTACGAAGATCACTTGTGTGATCTTCATTTTGTTGGTGGTGAAGTAGCGTTAGTTACGTTAAAAGTTTTAGTTCTGTGATACACGTTAAAATTCCAAAACCATCGCAACTTCGTTTCTCATGGCACAGTAATTTTGCTTCGCTAAATTTAACGTTGTGTCATTATACTCGTTGGATTAATCTTTTCCTATGGTTTCTAATGATAATATTGTTACTATTGTTTCATTAACTTTATCTATAGTTCATGTAAATTCTCTGTTGAAATTGACATGTGCTGTAGATTCATTTACATGCACAATATATGCATCTACAGTTCATGAATTTATATAGACAGTTTACATTTATAGCTCGTGTAAATTCTTTACTGAAATTGGTATAACGTTCTGTTTTATCAGGAGCAAATTTTTCTTTTAATTTTTCGCATATTTCTGGTTATTATTTGTTAAAATAAAACAAAATATCCCTCATAGTTAATTAGTGAAATTCTTCATTCTGTAATTTTTATACGATGAAGTTTTAGGCACAAAATTGTTGTTTTCAGCAGATACTACTATCGTGATTCCATAGTATTGATCTTCGGTATCAAACAAATTAACGAAACATTTATGAACATTGATACGATTTTCATGATTTTTATTAGCATCAAAAGCTCAAACGGTTATGAAACGTTTTTGTAGAAAAGTAATTCTTTCAACATGGCTGATCATTCCCATATTTTCTAAAACGTTTAAAAATAAATTTTCCTGATCTTTATGGTTATCAGTTTGAACGTAATACTAAATGTTTAAACTACTTATACTTATCTAACAAAAATAAAGGAAAGATTTGATTATCCATTAATCTAATCGTTCACTCATTAAGTAGTTTATAGTTGGTATAAAGTGCAGTATAATGAACTTTATTATATACTCGAATAAGAAAATAATAGCTCAAGATTAGATTCTCTGAGAATAGAATTTTTTATTATAAATATTCATTATTATGAGTCACATTTTAAAATCAAGATTTCGTGAGTAAATATTGAAGTTATTAAAATTCGAGATGTCTTCCTTAAATTATTGAGATTTAACAGTAGATTAAGCTATTCTTCTTTGTGAAAAGAGCGTTTTCAATGCTTGCACCAAGGATAGAATATACTTATGTTATATAAGACACGAACGTTTGAGAATTGTACAAATTTATTCAATTTCCTCATTCGTTCGGCAATTATTGAACCAAGCGTCCAGCCCACCTCCCCCATATCCGCTTCGTACGTCGAACTTTACTCTTCGCTCTATCGTAGATAAAATAGACATCTACCTTATCGACAGGTGAAGAATAAAGATTACTTTATGCAGCTACGCTTTCATAAAATTGGATGGATATTTTTTATAATCCAGCTGCATATAAAACAGAATTTTCCAAATAATCGCCTTAAAGTTCGATCTATCATATACTGAAAAGTTATGGAGCCATTTTTCAATAAAAATCTTCAACATCAGAACTCGTCGTCGTTGTGTCCCATACTCTAAAGAATGTAGTTTTTCTTTTCCTGATTACTTTCCAATAATGGATATTGCGGCAAAAATCCTCCACGGATCAAAAACGTTTCTCAGACGATCAATACGCATTCGCGTAGTTTTGGGTTAATTCGAAATTTCAAGAGAGAAAAGGTTAATGGAGGAAGAAGTATAAGTTTCACGCGTTGAAACGGTCGAGCTGGCAATTTTAATGGTTGGAAAAAGCCGAAGTTTCGGGAAATAGATATTCCGTAGTTTCGTAATTGGTTCGCTCGAACCACTTGGCAAGAGACTAGAGCCGACTTCCTGTTTAGGAAGATGTTTGATTTTTCCACTTGTAATGTTTCATCGCAGCTTCAAGCTAATCTAAAGAGGCTCGCGGTATTTCGAATGGTCTTAATATTCTTGACGTATCCGCATTACGGCCATCGACTACTATTTAAGGTTCTTTCGCAGCATTTCGGGGAATGGATCCACGGATGGTTTTCCTCGTTAGTACCCTTCATTTCCGGTGGATGCTTTTTTTGATAAGCTGACAGTTCCTCGACGTGCTAACGGTCTCTTTCTCTTCTCGGCCTTCATAAGCAAGCTCCCTGAAGCCCTTGATCGTTTTTGAGACGAGTTATCGAGCGATTTCATACTAGCATTTGCCACGTTGAAGCAACGTAGTACACAGTAGTCCCCTTTTATCCACGGGGAATAAGCTCCAAGCTGCTTCCCCCGTGGATAGTACCGAACCCTACAGAGCCTTAACGGACCACCGCTAAAAATATACGTACGTGCTTCACGACTCCCTTTAAACTCTCCATTTCGCAGTGACACTCGAAAATTCTCCTCCTCTGCTAAATTTCCACCTAATTTTTTAAAAAATCCTCGCGTTCGATCGCCCAGTAACTCACTCGACTTTCAAGCGCCAGATACATTTCTCATCCTCGTCCGAAGGTTGAAGCTCACGCGATGCGTGAAATTTAGATTTTTTTTTCCTTTCAACTATTGGAAAAGTCCTTCGTTCAACGTTAGTCGGAAAAATTCGGGGAAGGTTTTAAAACGAGAGAAAGCGTGAGAGAGCATCGGATGATCTTTTTCAACAAATTTTTCAGCGACTCCACCGCATCAACCAAGAGAGATACTCTTTGAATCGAGTCATCGTCGTCTACTAGTGGTCACGCGATCAAACGTTTGCGCTCTGCACGGCAAACGTAACGCGCGCGCACACATGCACACAATACACGAGCGCACTATACATATAGAACCGTACGTGCGTGTTCACGTCACAAATTGAAAATAACGAGAAACTTCTCGCTACTCGTTATTAGCTGTTTATTTTCGATGACGCGCGAATGATACTATGAATGATGATATTCGCGTCCTACGGAAAGTGACGGACACGCAGCACACACACACACACACACGCACACACGGTAGCGTACACACAAACACATAGGCGAGTGTCTCGTTATATCGATTTCTCAATTTTGCCTGCTAACGGTGTAACGCACACACGCGAACAATCGCATTATGTGCCAGTACTCTCGTAATTTAACGATGAAATCCGTGAAAGGGGACGGAAAAGGGGGTGGAGGGGGGGATAGGCAGCATTCAGCGAGCGCACCTTAGTGAATTTTGTACGGTGGAGTAGTTTCGGAGGGAATCCATGAAATAGATAACTTTTTTTTTTTTTTTTTTTTTCATAAAAACTACCGTGAGACGCTTCGACTATCGTGCAATATCCAAGCGAGATGATTAACCTTGGAGTTTAACGCTAAACCGTTCGTTTCGTTTCGTTTCGTTTCGTTACGACGACCATGAGTTTAGCGCGCGCGTCCCTCCGCGTATGTACCGTGCGCAAACTCTTGATAATTTTTCGCACATCAAACACACGCTCTGAGCTGAAAAAAGTGGCCCCTTTCCTGTAGCCGACGGCTTCCAATTAAGAAATAAGTCGCTTTGCCATTGACATACGATAGTATTATTGTATGGACGCATTAACGTGTTTACTGCCGCTGACACGTATGGTGGATCAGCACGGCTACGGTCGTCTAACCGATGACGCATCCTGCATGTACGCTCTTTTCGAAAAATAATAATAATCGTGAAAAATAGGAGTGACGATAATATAATAGTAATGATGATGCAAAACAGGAAAAAACTAAGTCTAAGATGTGGCGGTCTTAATGATACCTCGGTTAATTTCATTTTAATCACTTGACTTTTGGTAAAAATCTAGCGGTTCCTTGGGGAAACTGCGAGAGGAATTACGACGTTAGAAGTTTGATTCTAAAAAACTGATAGAGACACTTTTAATTGGCCATGTCGAGAGATATAGAACGAGATGAATCTCGAAGGTAACGCAATGTAAAATGAAATTTCTTTTTTTTTCTTTTTAATCGTATCAGATAAAATGAGAATATACATATGCGTGTTAACACGCGTGTTTCTCTGTGTAAGTGCACGTACACTCTTAGTTGCACCGGCTCGTTGAGCGCTATGAGAAACTTTTCGTTTGGCGAAGATCTTATTGGCTAAATCTACTTGGGCTAGTCATGTAAATCGTGAATCCTCCTTAATGCTCGCGTGTCGCTATTATTTATGACAAGTATATTTCAAGTAAACTAAATGGAATTCAATTGCAAACAATGCAGTACAGAGTGATAGTGTAACATTGGAAGTGTGGGCGAGGGACAGGGGAGGGGAGATTGCCGTAATTGCAGCGCCTGTATTTATCACTTTAAAGAACAATAAGAGATAAGATAAAAACGTAGAATAGAAATGTTATAGATTAATATCTTTATTTTGTATCATTTTTTTTCTCGCGATTCTCCGATTTCAAAGTTTACTCATCGTTGGAACTTTGCAAGTATTGGAAAAAGCCATAATGTTACCGTTGCTTTACAATAGGAATTTTATGCTATATTGTTAGGTTGTGTAATAATTCTTGGGACGTAAATTACAGCAGAATCCACCGTTTGGGTCTACGGTAGCGAATAAAGAAAAAAAAGAGAGAAAGGGCAAAAGGGGAAAAGGGCTCGAGGGGGAATAGAAAACGAAAGAAAAAAAGAAAATGAAGTTTACGTGCTCGTTTTAAGCTTTCTAAATTTAACTATTTTTAAGGATTGCATTTTTTAATATTAGATCCACAAAATCCAAGATTTATCCGGTTATGATCGTGATAACATTCTAAATTAATTTGAATAGTGTGTTTTCGAATTAATTAATCTTTTTGGCTACCTGCCACTTAGAGATTACAGTGAAAAATCGCTTCGACTTTTTTATGCCTTACATATTTTGTAAATAACATATAATGGTCGTTTTATATAAAAATGGTAAATATGAGAAGAAACTTGATTTATAAGTGAGAAATCGACTTGCTTATGAAGCAGCGTAAGAATGTCTGATATTTTCATGAAAGTCTAATTTAGCTATTTGGCGTTCTTCAGGAATTAAAGATATTTCTCTTCGTTCACTTGATCCTTCTACCAATACTATAATCGTTCTTCTTAACATAAATGTTTTTAAATGTATATTTCCCTTTTAAAAAATCTCTCTGTCATTGTCATTTAAAGGTATAAAATATTATCTTCCAGCCTTTTCTCTCTTTATTTCGGGATATTGGACAATATCGCTTGAACATACACACACACACACACACACAAATGCATACATACGTTAGCGCGTGTGGCAAATTTCTGAAATGACAAAGGCCACTTCTAAAAGTATCCAATGCTACAGTTATGTAAAAGTTCAATAGCTCCTCTTTGAATTTCGTAGACACATGCACATTTTCTGGTGACGAATTTCAATTTGGTCAATTGCAGTTGCCCATGTGCCAATAAAGCAGTTGGTCTCCTTCTCAATCGATGGGAGGGCGAATTGGGAAGTGGGGAGGGGTATTACAAATCTCCATATCACATCGATAGACCTTTCATTACATTAACAGCTATCCAAACATGCTTCGCGTTCTCGTAGTCGCTCAAATAAAAGCAATTAACCAAAAATATTAAACAGATCAAAGTTGCAAGAATGAAATTGCAAGAGTCTGCCACGTGTGTGTTTTTGCATTCTTCAACGTAGACACTTGCAATTGGATCAGGACCGTTTAGAGCATATGGCTTCCGTTTCTCTATTGTTTAACAAACAAACAATGGGCAATATCTCTGTATTTTTGCTACTAATTAGAATCCGCAAGTGGGTCGATTAATCATTTCTTATATACTTTTAGGAGTATAGAAATCATGTCTCGGAGAAGGACGATCGGTCACTCGAGTCAGAGTCGATCACTCATTTGGGACGCAATAAGAAGCGTTCGCAAGCGCTAACGTAGCCTAAAGTCTCGTGTCGTCAGTGCCAAGAGACAACTATATCTTCTTGCGTAAGGCTCACTCACGAATGCGCTTATTAAGCTGTTTGTTCATTCCACGCCAACATGCAGGAGTATATACAAAGAATGTATTTTCAACAAATATTCTTACTGGACACTCGTACTTGCAATACTTTATTTCATAATGGTCCCTGAGACGGGTTTCAGGCCAATTCACATAACTTTACCATTTCTCACGATGTGCCATTCTCGAATTTATTGGGAGTTTTGCTATTCCACGTGATTTTCCTATGGAACCTACCCAGAAAGCACATTAAGGGAGGGTCATGTTCCACCAGGACTCTCACCTTTGAAAGTGTCTAGGAGACTGTGAAAATCCTATGGAATAGTTGTCGATTGTGCATAGGCCTAAGGACGAGACAATATATTCACAGTGTTCTTCTTCCAGTAATGTTTAACGGACGATGGATGAAGATAGACGATGGAGAAAGATAATACTTTAGTAAATGTATCTTTAGGTTACTTGTAAAATCTAAAATAGCTTATAATGCCATTTTTCTCCCAAAAGCTTTCAAATCATCCTTGTAACTAATTCCTTTGAACTTTCCACGAAGGTATCCTAATACATTCTTCTCAAGTTTTAAAAAGGGTAGAGAAAAATGCCAAAAGGAAATCAAAGTAACTTATACGTGACAGTACTGCTTTACAGTTTACTTAGTTTCACTAATGAAAATTGTCTGCTTTCTCGTTACCTTCAAATGATTCCACACTACTATCTGTATAAAATTCTATTATTTTGGATTAGATAAGCGAGTGATTGCAAGAACAAAGCATAATTAGTCATTATTTTACCAATGATAAGCAATGACTCTATCAAATTTGAGGGAAACTTTCAAAAGCCCTAATTTCATTTAAATGGCAATTCTTCTACATATTTAAAATTAGGGACTAGTAATGGTCTAACGAAAGCTGCAATTTCTAATGAACGATTTCTCTCTCTCTCTCTCTCTCTCTCTCTCTCTCTCTCTCTCTAAGATGATACGTGATTTATCATTCACACAGGTTCACTTATTTCTGTGAGCTTTATCAAAAACTCTTTCTCTGCTTCATAGGATGAAAGAGCAAAGTAAGAAAAAGCTTTCCATGCTACTTTGTCCAATGTTCTCTAGTATTTTTATTAAATCTTCTAGTTATATATATATGATCTCTGACGTCAAGACCTTAATTATGATTACCCTTTTATTTACAAGAATTAAAATCGGTCTCATTGGGTGCATGCGCAAAAGTAATTACTTCCCGAAGCAATTGCACTTTCTTACGTTGCTCTTAAGGTCTTTTAGTACAATTTACAATTCGAAGGCTAGAGATATAGAGTAAAGTCAGGTGCTAAAAGTAAAATAACGTTTATTTTAACGAGTACCGTAACCTTTCCGTGAAATAACTTATCGGATGGAAATTACCATTTGATGCATTTGTAAAATATCCTCGCACTGCTACAATGATCAATCTGGATCGTTCATTTTTCCACTGGATAGCGTATAGCAGCCAATTTTCAAATAAAGTAGAGGGGAAAGAAACGAGAGATTGAAAAGAGGGAAAAACATGTCACGCTCATTTCTTAGCGCGACATGAATTTTTGTCGGGCTACCATCAGAAAATGATGAAGCTGACACATGCAAACCGGTTCAGGTCCCCGCGACCTTTATAATTACATTCAATCTGCACGATATAGGCCTATAATCGGTTTCTGCCCATAACGCGCCGCCTCCAGGAAGTGTCACGATCTTTTCTATCGCTTTTTCTCCATCTCCTTTTCTCTCTCCTCTTCCTACGGTCCATTCTATTTCATTTTCTTCGCGAGTCCCTTCCATTCTTTCTTCGACAACTTTTTCTCTCCAAATCTAAATAAGACTGGAACGATTCAGAATGATTTTGCGGTACCCGCCCGTCAGATGCTGGTTCCTTTCAGTGTTCTCTCTCTCTCTCTCTCTTTCTCTCTTCCTCTCTTCATCTCCTCCTTCAAGGTACCGAAGACGCGCACCACTGGAAAGCCAGCGTCGACCACGCTTTTTGTGCGCGCTCATCCTTTAACTGAACGGGTCGAATAAAAAACGAGTGTATTTTATTAGCCAATAAGAATCGATCAGCCGATCACACGAGGCGATCGAAAATTGGAGCAAAGGAAAGCGATGGTAGCGGAGGAGAGGAAAGTTTCGAGGAAAAGCGAACTTTTGCCGCTGTCTCGTGAATTTTACGTAGAAGGAAGAGAAGGAGGAAAAGGAGAAGGAGGAGGGGAAAGACGAGGGGAGAGTGCGAGGGATGGAGGGAGAGAAAACGATTAGAAAGGAAAGACCGGCGGCGAGGGCTGCATTCTAACGTAATGACGGCATACTTATAATTCAGGCTGCCAGCAGGTCTTACCCCTGACGGACGGACCTCCTTCTTTCTTCTCGCTGGAAACGCATCTCTGGAAAGCAGTCCGATCTTTTTTGTGCTGGCTCGCTGGCTCGCCCTTTGAAAGAACGCGCTCGAGGAAAAACGATGGCGGGGCAGTATTTCGTTACACGGTAACGATCGATCAACGTGACCGCACGACCGCACGGTACGAGCCAGGGCGAAACGAGACGACGAGACCAGACCAGGCCAGACCAGACCAGACCAGACCAGACCAGGCCAGGCCAGGCCAGGCAAGCCAAGCCAAGCCAAGCCAAGCCAGGCCAGGCCAAGCCATGCCAAACCAAGCCAAGCCAAGCCAAGCCAAGCCAAGCCAAGCCAAGCCAAGCCAAGCCAGGCCTGGCTTGGTCAGGCCAGGCCAGGCCAGACCAGACGAGACGAGACGAGACGGGGCCAACCAACAGACCAGATCGGATGAAGAAGGGAGTACTGTGGTTAAAATGGACCGGGGAGAGGGGGGAAGGGCGGGGGGAGCGCGAACGAAAGAGGGAGAGAGGGAGGAGAGAAAACACATCCAGAGAGCCAGGATCGGCCCAACCGAACAAGGAATGCATCCTGCTGCCATCCTATACATTCCCAAAACTCTTTGTGCGCACGGTTTAGAGTTCCGTATGGTCGCTTTGGCGTGCTCGTTTACCACCATCATCACCAACCAAATCCGCGCACCAAATTTTTCTTGGGATTCCACTAACTTTCCAAATCCACCATCCGTGTGTGGCGGCGATATCCCCTCTCTTTCGCGCGGAAACGCCACTGGACTGTCAGGATTGGCGAAGCTTTTTCGTGCCGGGTACCTGAGTCCTCTATGGGTCTCTTCGAGTTCTCGAGTTAAGGGGAGAGCCGCTCTCTGTCAACCCTATCCGACATTGAAAGCGAATTTGCGAGTATCTTTATTCCGGACGCATCTGCTAATAATCTTGGCCCTGTCTAACTCTCTTTTCGTTTTCCCTTTCTCTCTCTCTCTCTCTCTCTCTATCTCTATCTCTCTCCCTCGCATAGGTTTTCAATGGCCTCTTGCGGCTTTTCCCCCTCTTATTTTCGGAATTATCGCGTGGGATCTGTAGAAACTTTGATTGCCGGGAAGAATGTCAGACTTGTACTTGATGTATATTCAAGGCTTTCCTTACAACCGCTGAATTCGAAGGAAGAATGACCGGACCTCGACTGTTTTGTATGTGCCCGCACGAAATTACAGCCGAGACGTGTCCGTGTTTCCTTTATGCTCCCTCCCTCCCCGCGTGCCCCTTCTTCCCGTGTAGCTGTTTTTTAAAACTTGCCTCTCCCACTTCCAGAATTATTGCTGGATTTGTTTATTCGAGGAGGAGTCTCGCGCAATCCGGATAGGAAGGGGAGGGCTGCATCGTTCTTTGGCTGCTCCAAATTTGCAAATACGAGCGCGCTCCGAAAATTGCCGGATTACCGTTAAGGGCTCGTGAAAAATTTCTATCGCTCTCCTCGAATCTATAATTTGACATTTCTGGCGAAGCTCTGGCATTTGTGGGAGCTGCATTATTACAGCCGTAGTTATTTGAAAAGTAGGGAGAGACCCGGCGATACGTAACGTGGCTGTGCTTGCTTCGGGGGGCTACTCTCAATATTTATCCGAGAAAGAATATTTTTTCTCCTCGCCACTCCTTCCACCGGGCTTTCTCATTTCTAATCAAAGCAAATAACGAGACGCGTTCCTATTTGAAATTTTTTCTCATGGATGGTGCGGGACAGGTCCGGCCGTCTTCGGAATTCGCACTTGCGCCTTGCAATTTTACCCTCCTCCCCTACCGAGGCGTTTTCGATGTAGAGAAATTTTGTCACCGGCTAAAATCTTGCCGAGGAACAATGGGGAGGGTCAAGTGCGATACTTTTCACTCGAGATTTTTCCTACGCGAGAGAGTTTTAGGAAGATAATCGAAAAATATTCTCGTCGATGCTTTCTTGACTGCGTTGTAGCTCGTAGTCGCGAGCATCTTTCGCTTGGAATGAAACGCGCGAGTATTGAAATTGTGAAATCGCGCGAATTAATTGGCCGATCGAACTAATTAAGGCGATCCTTGATACTCGCATCGACGGCTCAACAATTTCTATCGGCTTTCGTGAAATTTCATTCGAGTGCGAACGTCGATGCGTTATCCTCGTTTCTTAATTATAAGTGCAGTATCATCGGACATAAATCATTACACGTAAAAACGTGCTCACGGACAATGGCCATCATCACAGCCGACGTCCAGGAAAATGTATATTACTTTCGAACAAAGGAAAGGGGTGCGGGTTACGGGTTGCGGGATGCGGGACGCACAGGATGCATTGACGCGTACATTCGAAAAGCATTCTTTTGCGCGCGCGCGTTTGTGTGTGCGCGCGCGCGTGTGTATCCGTGGAGGTTAGACAAAAGTGCAGTGACATCAGCTACTCGACCACGTGAATGTGCGATCGCTGAAAATTACTCAAAATTACACGTGCGTGCACCGAAAAACATCAAAAAAACATTAGCGCTCGAACATTAATGATCGAACGCTCAAGACTTCCGGAAGTAAGAGCGCGGCTATTTTCCTCAAAATTGCCAATAAATTTACATTTCTCTACGGTGCTCTTTCTTTGCGAAAGAAAAGCAATTCTTCTTGCTCTTCTTTCTTCTTCTTCTTCCTTTTTTTTTTCTTCTTCTTATCATCGTCATCATCGTCGTCATTATTATTATTATTACTACCACCACTGCTACAGCTACTACGACGACTATAACCATTACCAAACTACCATCATCGTACATCAAGATAAGAATATTCAAAAACACGAAAGTCTCCATTTCATTTTTCGACACTAATCCTCGTGTGGTCGAGCGTTCGGTGGCCATATGCGCGAGAGATCCAAGCTGTGGGTCTCGCTTCAAACCTATTTCGAGTCTCTTAGAGTTTTATTTGAAATTCCACTAAATCACTAGAGATGCTAATACGCTAGAATTGGTAAGAAATAAAAAGGGGTGGAGGAGGTGGAGAAGAGGGAAACAGAAAATGCGTGGAATATTTTAGTATAATATCTTGCAGGGTAGGAAGGGAGAGATATCCTTTATTTACAGTTTTAGTTGGCGAGAGATATCGGCAGGATTCGGTTAAACATTTATCCAAATATAGACAGGTTCGTTAAGGCATAAATTTTCAATAATTTACAATCGGATTCTAGTTTATTATTTTTAACCACGCTGGCTCATATATTCGTGCGAAGGTTAGGTTATGAATAAGAAGGAACGTGATACGGCGAAGGGGTAAAGAGACACGGGAGTGAGAGGAGGAAGAGGAGAAGGGGTGAGGGAGGGGTGGGGAGATGAGGGGGTTTGTCGTTGAACAGCAGCGAGTTCAACAGGACGCGCGCGACCTGGTTGCGCAACGCGAACAGCCAGCCAACATAATTTGGTCGCTTCGTATGCAGAAGGATCGGAAAGCGCTTGAAAAGGGTTCGACGTTGAAAATCAAAGAGGCAACTGCGATGCTTATCTACCGCGGCCCCTCGGGCACCGATCTGCCCGCATGTTGTAGCGCAGACGCACGAATTTTTACGTCGAGCCAGCTTCTATTTGAAATTCAAACCGATAGTCCAACCTGAAAATACTCACTCGCTCGCTCGGTATTTTTCCTCTGCCTACTGTGTACTATCTATAAAGCTTCTGCCCGCTATATCACGGATTCCGTCATATCGTCATATCGATTCCGCGCCGATGAATAAATCTCCCGATGTGCTTTTAATCGATTTATGACTATTAGCCGACACCTCGATTTAAGTCCGGCGGCCTCTTTCCCGCGGGGAATCGCTTTCGCGTTGCACCCCGAATCATTCTTTCGTGGAACGTTGCTCTCCTCCTCCATCGGCGAAATCCCCTGATCTCCCGCGCGAGCACTTGAATTTCTCGCGATACGTCGCGCTTCCCCGATCTTTTCAGAATTTCAACTGCTCTGGAGCAGCTCTGAATTTCACTCGGACTCCGCAGAATTTTCCACTTTCGAGCGGACAACGCGCCGGGACGACGAAATGTTTTTCCACTCGCGGTTTTCGCTAATTTCATTGAAATTAAAATTACGCTCTAGAGCTTGCCCTTTGCCGTATGGAAAGACACGCGAATCTGATATGCATCGCTATTAAACGTTTTTATTGTTACGCGATTCCTTCGTGAAATACCTGGATGAAGTAGTATGTGAGGAAATCGACGAGATACGAGTGAAGGAAAAATTGCTTTTGTCGACGCTTCCATATCCAGCGATGTTTCGACTCTCTCATTCACTCCCCTATCTCTCCCTCTCTCTCTCTCTCTCTCTCTCCTCTTTTTACATGCGCGCGCGCGCGCGATAAGAGTCACTAATTTTATTTAAACGAAGAACGCGCGTCCTCTCCTCCCTCACCCTCGCATTATTATTTATAGGCAATATCTGCATTTTTGAGTTCATTTCGGCCACGTGGAAAATTTTTTATTCCGCGTGCTCGTTCGCTTGTTAATTCATAAATATTTCCCAACGCCCTTGGACGTTTGCTGTTTTTCTGATCGTTTAATCTTCCCGAAGTCACTGTGAGTTTTGTAACACAATGGTGCGTTAAAGAGTATGCGTGACACCGTTACTCGAAAACACCTACACAAGAGAGTAATATTTATACCCATTGCACACAACGATCTTCCGTAAAATAGCAGCGGGTATAGCAAAAACGATATCATAACTCAATCTTAACCGGTAATGGTAAATTATACGTACGTACGTACATCGTAATATCCAAAAAATACTTTATTGAGCTACAGACATCGTAGCTCATTCATCTCGGTGTCAGACACCATTAGCGACCAATAGAGGGTTATACCAATCAAAGGAAACTCGCGTCTGCCATTATATTTAACGCGACGTAGACTTTTTGTTCGCGTGAAAAATACTGGTGGCACGGAATAGATAACGGACATCATTATTTGGTGTTGAATTAATGTAGGAAGTTAGCCAAAGCCAAAGGGGGAGATTGGTAGAGAGGTAGAGAGAAAGAGAGAAAGAGAGAGAGAGAGAGAGAGAGAGAGAGAGGGAGAAAGGGAGCGATGGAGAGTAGGGGAGCAGCGAAGTATGGATAAGGGAAATCAGTGAATGTCATAGACTCGATAGGATCCATCCGTACCCTCTCGTACGTGGTTCCTCCATTTTTACTTTATTTCCCTCTTATCCGTAACGCATCCATATCCAAGCTCTCCCCCGTTCGTAACTCTCAAGTTTTTTGAGTTTGCCTCGAGTTTACTCTCGTACGATTGAATTGTCGGTCAAGCGAAGAGTTCGAGAGACGGAGCTAGAGATAAAGAGAGGGAGAGACGTTATAGCTCTCGCAAAACTTGGTCTCTCCTCTCTCAGGAGCAAAGCTACCGAACGCGTCATGGAAGAGCAGCTGACGCGCGATCGGCACGCCTCCGAGTTTCCGTGCTCGCGTATTACGATCGATAAAATTGTCTTCCGAGTTGCGTCACGACGATTTAAGCTTAAGGCCATCGCGCGCCATGAAGAGAAAAACTCGACGACGTAACAGGCGAAGCCGGGCTGGGACGGGCCAATCGGGACCCTGACTGCCACTTTCGTAAGGCAGCCTTAGGAAAGGTCCGTGATTGGTGGATTCCGCGCGGCTTTACGGCCACGTTCTTTATCGTGCGTTTTTTTCTACGTGTCATGGCTTTTAAAAGGTTTAAAGCCTGCTAGCACGCTGAGGAAGTGCTCGACTTCTGCCCCCTCCCCCTCCACTCCACTCCACTCCGTATCTCCTCTCCCCTTTCCCTTGCGCGCACACCCCCACCCCCCACCCCTCTTTCTAATCCACTTTATTCTCCTCTGGTTTCTTCTATTCCGTCCCAACTTCAACCACTGCCGTGCTCCTCTCCTCTTTCCCCGCGACAGATTATATTATCATCATCATTATCATCATCCACCAATGACCCCAATTTTTTCCTCGTGCCAATCTACGCGTCTAGCGAGAACCGAGTACTTGGGAATATTTTTGTTGTTGATTTACATGGCCTTGTTTGTGACATTGGAGGCTTTTGATAGTAGCACCGAACACACGTGCACGCGCGCGTGTACGTGTACAGTGCAAACGCAAAGCTAATGGATAGCTATTTAGCACGAGGTGGCTGAGACAGTGAGAAAGTTGTTTGCGCGATGGTAGTGGTGGATGGAACGTACGTAGAGATCTGCCTTGCCTTGTCTCGTTTCGTCTGCTCGATCAAATATATGAAATATTCTATTTTGCGATGCTTGAAGTTTAGTATAGAAATATGCATATTTTGTAGACTTTATGTACGTCGGACTGCATTGAAATTGATGTACGATAAGAGAAAGCCAAAAGAAACAGCAGTTTTATCTGACATTCCAACCCATAGCGAAGAGACGCTCGAAAGTTCCAAGAATTCCATTTGTAGGATGCACGCGCAACGCTCGAGGAAAGCGCTGCTACGCTTTACCTCCGTTGGGATATATCTATCTATCTATTTATCTATCTATCTATCTATCTAACTAACTAACTAACCAACCAACCAACTAACCAACTATCTATCGATCTATCTATTAATGCGCGAATCGCCCAAAGTTTCGCCCTTGTGTCGTTTTAGCGAGAACCTCCAGTAACTTGGAATTCGAGTGAAATTATTAGAAAAGAGTCATCTGAGTGTTTCCGCAACATCTCCGATGACTGGCGGCGTCTCGTCAGGTCCCGGGGAGGGATCGCTCTTACCGACTTTGCTACAGATCCCCCAACACCCCTAACACCTTATTCGTTTAGTCCTTACTCAAAGTATAAAAAGTAGTACTCTATCTATCTCGTGCATAGATTATAGCGTCTGCTTAGATTTAACGTGTGATACATGTACAAGTCGATGCTCTGTACTTTCATTAGAAACGCGCTGAACGGTATCGCTAAGTTTTTAGGATAATTCTTTTCTTCTTCTTCTTCTTCTTCTTTTTCCTCTTCTTTCCTCGATAATTCTCGCGAGTTTTTCTTTGCTCGAGGTTAAATTTACTTTGGTTCGAGTCTCGAGCCGATCGGATTCTCACTGGACTCCACCCGCCATTAGTACAATTAGCGAAATATACTTTTATTTGGGAAATTGTCGATTCAGCTCGAACGCAAATGCCCCCTCTTCCCCCGTCTACTTTAGGAATTAGTGGAGAGAATTCGAAAGAATATTTTCCTATGCAATTCGAGGCTTCGTCGAACGTCCTGCAGGATAAACCCGCAAGATCATCTCGACGCTTGACTTTATCGTTTGTTATAAATATTTGCTATCGCTATCAAGAATTGCGTCTTTCTCCCGTATAGCCAAATACGAATAGGATGATCTCTCGAGCCAATGAATCAATCAATATGTTTCCCGATTCATTGACTTTAGAGGAGAGTAGCGAATGATAAAAGGAAGTCATAGGTTAGCGTTTAACGCCGAGTATTTTTAGGAATAAGAGACCGAGCGTTTTCTTTTTTTAGTATCTAATCGCTTCGGAACGTCGAAAAAGGATACTCGGTTATCTCATCGGCGAGTACAGAATCGGCCGCGAGAGTATGCACGGCCGAGTCTTCCGATATATCGACTGATAGCGTATAATGAATGATGTGTTCGAATGAACGAGTGAATGAAAAGGAATGAACGAACGAACGAGCTAGCGAATTAATGAATTACAATGTATCTGTGTACTACTAGCGTTGAGACGAGTTCGGGGAAGACCTGTCGTCTTTTTCCACTAAACAAGTATCTCCTTCTAATTTTATCTAATTTCCGGCTAATTCTCTCTCGAGTCCCCCGCGATTGGTAGAATGACTTATTCGTAGAAGCGTCGCGGTAGTTTGCGAAGTTAGCCAAGTTTTTCTTAACGGGCGAGCGTCGTACGTACGAAGGAACACAGCACGTGCACATCGAGAAGTTTCACCTAGTAATTTAGTTGCTTTTCGAAATTCAAATCTCCCAACAAAAGTCTGCCTGCGTATCCTGGCTAGGTTTGGCCATGCGGTATTTACGCGCACCCTTTTCCCCGACTCACGCACGCACACACGCACACAGACACAGACACGCGTACACCCATGGAGACCCAGACACGAATCGTAGATTCCCCATCGTTATGATTTGCGATGTATAATGGATGGATGGTTGAAAGAAGCAAGAGGGGGAATCCCTCCCCGGCAAAGGGTCTGAAAAGAACCGAGCGAGAGGGAGAGGGAGAGGAGAAGCAGCGGTGCCGCGTGGCGAAACCTTGCCATTTGCGCACGTATGTGTTAGGTACAGGTACGCCCTGCGCGTAAAAGGATACAGGCGCGCACCGATAGTTCACTAGTGGTAACTCGGCCTTAAAGAAGTGACATTAACTGCCTCAAACTACTAATGTAAATGTGCTAGCGCCCTCATGACCGTCGACTGAGCAAAAGCCTGCACGTGCTATCCACCTAGATTGTACAATAATAATCGTTAAGGAAGTAGAGAAGTAGCCTGAGAATAGTAGAAGCCGAGAGGAGGAGCGCCACTGCAAGCAATCGTCGAGGGGCGCGGAGGGGAGGCTCGAAAGATCTTCTCAAGGGCGTGGGCAAGGGCGGGGGAGGGTGCGTATTCTTCGGAGTCGAAATCTCTCGACGAGCAAAGTGCACGTGACTAGTCGCAATGAGTTCGGTAGGCGGGTGCTCGTCGTCGTGGATGCTCGTGCGGATTAAAAAACGCACGGCACACCCGGTATATCGACCCGAATGGTGGAGGAGGAGGAGGACACGAACGCTGCGGCGACGACGGGGATGAAATCGAGCGTGATGCTCGGATACTCCGCATCCGCGTTTAATAGCCGTTGAACTTTGCGACGGGGGTTTTGCGCGAGTGAGGAAAAAATTCTGCGCTCTTCTTCCGCGCGGCAAGAGGAGCTCCGGGAGGATTGGCAGCAGCTACTGCGGAGCACCAGTACTAGTACCAGCAGCAGCAGCGCCGACAGCATCAGCGACAACAACAACATTGGTAGAGAAAGAAAGCGAGGAGCTGGTCAGTGCGTTCCGGAGCAATGTGTAGGTGAGGGGAGGGTCGAGTGGAAGGAAACGGTAGGAGATGGCTGCGGGAAGGGAGGGGGAGGGGATTGCCGTCATTATACGGGCCCGGAATACGACAATAAGGATCGTACCGCTTGCACGCGGTTCATCCCACGAGAGTTAATCGAGAGATGAGGAACTCCTACGGCTTTACGACTTTGCTCGTAAAGGGCGCTTTCCGTGGAACTCGGCCCTTCGGTTGCTCCGGGCGAGCTCTTTCGGTGTAGCTGTCTCTAGGTCTCTACGAGCAAGGTGTGTGCGCGCAGGTAGTCGCCTCCGAAAGGACGAAGGTAGGAAGGATCTTGGCAGGCGGCCCGAAGAACCACGGGCGGACTGGAGAAAGGGCGGATGAGCGAATGGATGGACGGACGGACGGACGGATCCGGCTGAAATGGGCACAGGTAGCAAGCCCTCCGGAGGGCAGAGCAGCTTTGATCCAAGCTTTCTCGGATCGAAAGTCGATTGTACCTCGTTCCCCGCATCGCCAATTTGCAAGGACCGGCCTGGATTTCCACGGAATAGCAGCAGGCTGCGCGATATATCCATTGAGAATGGCCGCCATCGCCGCCATAGAAAATACGCTCGAACAATCGGAGGAATCCGACCTTGCTCTGTCTCTCTTTTCCTTCAGGGACTAAGACTATTCTTGGTTCTCTCTTTCTCTCTCTCTCTCTCTCTCTTTCTCTCTCTCGTTACCATATTATGTATTATGAGCAATATATTTTTACATCCCCCTTCCGCATCGAGTCTTACCGAGCCTTACCTTACCTTACCATACCTTACTTTGCCTTACCTTACCTTCCTTGTTTAACATTCCCGCCGGTTGTAATTACATACAACGTGGACCGTAAGTGGCGGATACCTGGTAGTTTGGCTATTGCGATAGGTTAAGCAAAGGAAACGCCATTTTGCATGAAACCCGAGGACCGCGTCTCTGAAACATCCGGCGTTGCGAATGTTGAGACGATAGTTTCCTCTCACACCGCAAGATGGTCGGATTGGCCGGAGTGAGATCCACTCGCGCAGGGGAATCCCCGGTTAGGTGTCCACTGGCGGCGACAGCGCCTTCGTTCAGCAATTTATGAATCTTATCAAAAGCTATTTCAAACAATTGGCCATTGGATAAACCACGAGTGCAATAGACGAGTCGTGACTCAATTATCTCTAGTTGAATCCTCGCTCGAGCTATCGTGCTCGCCGGTGGCTGCCGAGTTTTAAAAATGCGATCCGCGTTTTTACTTCCTCCCGGTAGTTGCAGCCGTTCCCCGTTGTCACTCGTCCTTCGCCTTCGAGACGAGCAGCAGAGCTACAACCGATACTGCGAATCGAACACCGTGCGTGTCTCGCCTTCAACGGGTTTGCTCGACGTCGTCGCATTTCTAACGCTGCGTTTCATCTCTTTTCATCCGATTCCACGCGATAAGCGAGGACGAATGGAGCGCGGTCGATGACGTCACTCAAATTAGCGAATATAATTGCAACTTGGCGCGTGCACGATGTTAACGCTCGATTTGTTCCGGAGTTCCGTTCTTTTGCCTGCTGCGCAAGTTGAAATTCGGCAAGTCGTGTTAGTCGGGGTAAGAGTAAAGTTTAATTTCGTTTCTAATTTATCGATCGGATTCCGCACAGACGAAGATCGACGTGGGAATGGGCCCAGAGGGAAGAAAGGAAGTCGTCGCGTTACGTGCAGAACAATACTAAAAGTGTACTCGACGCTAGTTCTGTCTTAGAGGGAATTACGGCCTATGGGCGGTTTGAGCCACTCGAAAAGCTGGACCACGCCCTCGCTCTCTTCCATCTCTGCTACTTCGACGACTCTCTCGACGATCGATCCTCTCCTTGCGATAAGCTGGCAAAAATTACCACCGCAAAAGTCGAGTACGAAACGGGACAGTCGAATACGCCCCTGGGCTCAGGCTCAGAGGCCTGCCTAGAGCTACCTCGGCCAATCGATATCGTCTACCTACCGTTTGACAACTTCGACATTTCTACGTGCACTTCGAAGCCTCTCTTTCATTCACTCACCGCTTCTCTCTCTCTCTCTTTCTCTCTCCTCCTATCTATCTCTCTCTTCCTGCTCTCTAACAGACCTTTCTTTTACCCTATCTTTCTCTTTCCTCAGCTTCTTCTTTATCTTCTTCCCTCTTTCTCTTTCTCTTGGATTGGCTAGACCCTCGTCGACCTTTTTATTTTTTTAGGGCTTCGTTCTGTTGGTGTAATAAAATTCTAGCTCCCCTTTATCCTGTCTTCTTCTCCTCCTGTCTCTCTTTTCGAGCCTTCCCTACTCATCGCACTGGGCCAGACGAACAGAGGAGGCGGTGGTATAAATGCAAAACAAGCAGCAAGGCGGTACCCAGTAATGCACCCGAGCCCTATCGCCAGCTGCGCTCTCCGCTCAAGGTGAAGCTAGGAATTACGTGAAAATTTCGAGAGAGCCCAACCACACGTCCGATGCGCGCGACGCCGACTGATCTTTACATCTCTCTCCTACGATTCCTCGCAAACGGAGCCGGTAGCAATTGACTTCAGGCTCGACTGAATCTCAGTCTCGGTCAATTTCTATGAAAAATCAGCGCGTCCGCCTTCTTCGAGCCGGATGGCGCAGGGTCTCGCGGGGTAGCGCAAAAGCAAGAGAGTTAAATTTCCGGTGGATAGATACACCCCCGTCGACCCCGTCGACAGCTTGCAGTTGAACGCTCGATTCTCTCGCGGTTGGGGGTGGGGTGGTAACGGGAGGGGTGACTGTGGGATTTTGCAGGGGGCAAACTAGCCAATCAACTATTATAATAATCGCTGTATCATAAAGAACATACCTATGCATTTAAGATAATGTACAACTCTCTAGTGTGATACATTTCTACGCTTATTCTCTAACTGTAGTCGTCGAGTCTAAAATACGATACCTCGTTGCCCTCTGACAAGGAGAGTAGCCCTCTAATAATAAAACGATCAAACGCCGCTCGGCTGATTACTCGCGACGGCACATATGCCTATGACGCGCTCGGATGTGTGTGTGTGTGTGAGTGTGTGAGTTACATATGCGGCTGTGCGACATCGCAACGTGAATATGCATGCGCGCGTGACAGCGTCCTATCGCTTCTATGTATTAAGCGCATGCACCTCACGCGCGAATGTATGGATACGTGTGCATATGTGTGCGTTTGTATATAGATTATTATACATACACACAGATATGTACATGTGTGCGGATATTGCTGATGGCAGGTCCTATCGATGCGACTGAAGCGAGGCAAGCACCAAGCTGTTCCAATAAAAAACCTAGGATTCGTAGATCCCCGAATCCCTGAAGTGGATGGATGGATGGATGGATGGATGGATGGATGGATGGGGTGGGGAGGTGGGTGGATGGATGAGTGGACGAGTGGGCGAGTGCTTGTAAGTGCGAACGACTATACATATATGAAGGATGGATGGATCGAGCGATCGATCGACGTATGCGTGTGTCAATGTATGGTGTGCGTGTACGTAATAACCGATACACAAGCTAAGTATTCAAGAGTAACGTCTCTAGTATGTATATAGATCTGTATATACGAACGAATCACTGACTGTATAATACCACCCAAATATATTTATATTTCATGTTAAATCAGCGTTTGCGTTCATTATTTTACCCACGCATCGCCTAGCCCGTGAAAAGGAAAGAAGAAGAAGAAGAAGCATCGGAACTCTGCGGAACTCGAAGGTAAAAAAGCAAAGGTTGGGAATACCTGCGTAGTCCTTGTAAAATATGCGTGTGCAAAATCCATGACGCAATGCATTTAGCATAACGTCAAAATCGAGCGATTTTCTTTTCTTCCCCTTTTCCTTTTTTCTGGGCCAGACCATTGTGTTCCGGCTCTCTTTTTATTTCTAGCGGAATTAACAAACGCATTTGTACTTTTAACATATTATTGCCATACCAGCTGGTATGGACCATAAACTGAATCCACAAAGGAAGTTGGACGATGGCTCAACGAATAATAAAAGAGATTACGTTTTAAAACCTGCTGCGAACACCATTTGTTCCTAGTATGGTGCAATACATATAGGTAAACACACACACACACACATAGATAGGTAGAGAGAAAGAGAGGGACACGCACACAAGCGCAGAAACGCTAAGAAGAAAATGGAGTACGACTGGTATTTCGGCGTTGCAGGGATCTTGTATGGTTTCGTGGGGTTCTGGTCTTGCAGTTAAATCCCCAGAAGCAGTAGGGCCAGGCAATGCATGGCAGGAGGGAGGGAGACTGAGGGTCTCGTGAAATGAGAAATAGGTAGGGACAGAAAGTAGTAGCAGCAGCAACAGCAGCAGCAGGTGGCGCCGGGGTAAGAGGAGAGGGGAAGAAAGAAACGTAGTGTGCGTAATCGCAAAGTGTAAAAGGAACGTCCCTCGCACTGACAATAAGACACGCCGACGGCTGATATGTATCCCGAGAATGACCACCTGGCCATCTTCTTAAGAGTGGGTAGTAGGTAATCATTAAGGTTTCTTATTTTCCTTTTCTCTCTCTCTGCCTTCCGCTTTTCTTTCTTTCTCTCTCTCTCTCTCTCTCTCTCTCTCTCTCTCTCTCTCTCTCTCTCTCTCTCTCTCTCTCTCTCTCTCTCTCTCTCTCTTTCCTTTTCTCCGTCGCCCTTGTCATTTACGTCAGCTAAAAGGAATTAGCGCTAGGCGCGTACACTGAGAATAAGGAAAACAAATATGGTGCTCACCATGAGGAATTCAACATTCATGTTTCAACATTTAACACATTCGACCGATTAAGGTGCTCTCGTATCCCCAATAATTTATTACGAGAGAGCTTTTGATCGTAGTGCACGGCATTCTACATAAGGACACAGAGCAAGACGTGCGCGCGTGCGTTTCAACACCCTAACACCCTGACACCCTACGTGTTACGTGAGTGCGCGCGAGCGCGCGCGTGTTTATCATGCATTCACACGCATGGGCATTACGCGTAATTTTCAGAGAGGCGAAAATGTGTTGTGTTATTAGCACACCTGTATTCTCGTATCGTGATACGGACAATTCCTCCATTTTCCAACAACGCACAATTGTCGCATGTTTATTTGCGAACGAACGAACGAAACGAGATAATATCCGTCACGTTCTTTTTCTAGCTATAGACGTCGCTGCGTCATTTATCCTTTCTAACACATTCACTGTCGAATACGGCCGACGTCTTCTGCGTTTTTGCGAGGTCGTTATTCTTGCGCATAATGCAGGTCAGGTCTTCTCAAAGTTTTTTCCTCCTTTGTTAGGCAAGCTTAGGCTGCGACAATTGCTCCTCTACAAGAGCAAGCCTTGGACCGTTTCACTGTATGTTCTTCTTAATCCTTGCAGTCCTCTCTTTAAATGGCTAAAGTCGGTTAAGTTGAATCACTAACAAGCAACGCTGGATCCAGAAACAGCATGGACCTCGGGATGCTGATGCTGTACGTGCGCGTGCTTGAGCACCGCATCATCGATCGTCCGTCCGAATTGTACATACAAGTGCAATATGGTCGCATCTCCAGGCAAAAGATAAGGTGATCGTTGTGAACGAAGCTTTTTCTCTACTCGCGTACTCCTTCCTCGAATTCCAAAGCTCTGCATATGCAATAAAATGAAAATTTCCCTCTGTTTTTATATTAGGGTTTAGATAGCAAGTTTTCCGGCTACGTTTCACGGGGAAATTGGATAGATTCGGAGAAGGGGAAATATGTGCCTTGGGGGAGCTTTAAAAGTATGCACAGTCACATGGTACATCTGTGCGTATCCTATTTTTATTTTACATTTAGTGTACGTCTCTGTATGCGTTTGTGTGTGCACGCGCGTGTTATGTCTTAGCGAATTTCTCTGTGTCGTAAAAATATGCCTACGGCGAGGAAGACCTTTTGCTGGATAATTAGATTGTCTGCCTGCTAGGTTGTGCTAAATATGTCGATTTTAGCGCAGTTAGCTCTTTCCATACTCATGCCGGCCTCCTAAGCCCTGCTGGAAGCCTTCGGATTTCAAGCTTCAAAACATAGTCCTCAATTACTCTAATCGTGTTTACAGAAATGAAATTCCAATGGGATTTTAAATCTGCGAGTGCCACTATATTTTAACTTTCATGATTCTTAAGATATATTCTTAGCGCAGTAAATTGTTTTTCTAATTGGCATTGATTTATTGTCGTAGCTGGTCAACAGAAAACAAATGTCTCTAGAAAAACGAAGAAACCCCGTAGGAATGTCAGTAAAATTTCATTACAACAATCCATTTGAAACATGAGGAAAGTACGTGCAAGTTTATAAAAATAATCTTTTATGATTTGACAGTATTTGCTATAATGTTTAATGAAACAAAGCTGTTTGCTCATGCTCCTGTATTATCTTTGATAAAGAATAGATCAAACGAATAGGTCCGCAAAATGTGTGAGAGGTTACCGGCTTATCACCGGTTTCCGAAGCGTGCGTACAGATATGCACGTGATTAGGGTCGCTACTTCCATCTATGAGCAATATTGGTAAGCTAGTACAACCTAAAGTTCGCAATGAGCTTTACAGTCATGCTTTGTGCTTAGCCAGAGCCTGGACACTTCTATGTTAAATTTTGTTCCCGCGTTTTGATTATTTCGATAGACCTTAGTTAGGTAGCGCTGCAAACGTTATTCCCCCACCATTAACTTCTACCCCTACTTTGTAATAGCTATACATGCTAAATAAAATTTGAGCGCTTTTCTTCTGCATAAATGAACGAATTTGAAAACCATTTGACATGGATAATCTGAAAAACCTAAGAAAATAATATTAATATTTGCGGTAACACAGATTTATATAATAATTATACAATAATTCCGAATGCGGTGTCCATCCGGAAATCAAGAATTAAAAAAATAGATTGTTTTGAAGAATGCAAATAAAGCAATTATTTGAGTGTAGTCTTGATCCAAAATTCCGAGAAATGTAGAAATAAGGAGTAAAATAAAAAATGTTGTTAAATTGCTAAAAATACTGTTCCGCTTAACCACGAATTCGATAAAACAGAGCGAAAATTAGTTCAGCGTATCTCGCATAAATAGACAACATCAAAACTTTTCTAATTGCACCTATTGTGCCGACAACACTGAACATTGCTTAGTTAAGACAAAAACTGAACTTTTGTTCACTGCAGAAATTTTTGGTCAGGAAAGAATCCTCTTAATTAGATATATATTTTTTGCTTTCTCATTCATGTGTACTTGGAGTCAAAATGCTACTGCATTTCTTGATTAAAATAAATGCAGGATTGTCACTAACCTTTTAACCTTTTGCGGCCCAGATATATTTCTCCTATTGCCAATGGTCCAGTCTGATATTAGAATGAAAATTAGAGAACAAATTTTGTCAAACTTTTGTAAGATCAATGTAAGATTAAAAGTAATCATACCTTTTTTGAAATTTGCTTCCAAATTGCAGCAACGAATGACAACAATACGCACGTTTCTTCATTATAAATTCTGTATACTTAACGGTTGGATGGTATGAACGTTAAATTAGAATAGAAATACCTTAAACAATTGTATGTAGATCGTCGTTTAATACAATTTAAAAATTTCCCCTAGTGGGAAATTGTAAAAGCTGTTAGTAGTGGGTGAAAATCACTTGCAGCGCGATCTGAGGGAAGGTCCATCGAACTGATTAAACAATGTGCACAAAATTTCTATATAAGTGTCCGGACCTTATACTCGATAGTTAACATTAGTAAGGAGCTGGTATGAGTGGGATTTTTAGTGTAATCAGTAATCTGTTTCTCTGATTTTACCACTAAAAAAGTGAGTCAAGAGTCCACAATTCTGTGTAATATGTATTACTTAGAAGTATCTCTGTTAGTATTAATGATGTCTTTTTAATTTTCCTTAATATTCTTGCATAATGTAACTGTAACATAACCTATTTTTGCATTCAAATACACAAGTGCATACATGTCTATATTTATGAGTAATACCTTATAACGTGTATTGTCCCTTTTGTATTATTTTAAGTTTACACTGAAAGTATGATCAAAATATATATTTTAACAACTTGGTAATTATAGTAAGACTGATCGAAATATAGTTTTATAATGTCTAATTAAAATGATGAAATATTTTCAGGGAATTGTCAAGAAATCCAAATCGAATAGTACCAATAGTGTTTTTGAAAAAACATATTATAGAAGCAGTAAAGGTTGTGTTTGGAGAAGAAGCAGCCAAATCTATTATTGATATAATACAGTACAATACTGCAAGGCGTAGATTTATATTGCGTTGCGAACCAGATAGATATGTGCAACTGAGAGCAGCTTTAACTGCTTCCGTAGAATACGAAGACGTACCTTGTACATATATTGTTCACAACGCCTCACCTAATTTATTGTCACTTACTGCTAACAGTAGAACATACGTACATTAAATTTTGTCTTAAACAAATTATTTATATTTTATCTATATAATTTTACTTGGAACAGTAAAATGTCGATAGTCCAAAAAGAGGGTAAAGATACAATAATATTTGCTAGCAAAGAGGATCATGCGGAACCTAGTACTGTTAAATTACCAGATCCAGAGCCTAGCCCTGGTTTAATATTACCAGATGGTGAAATAAATTGGAACTGCCCTTGCTTGGGTGGAATGGCTACTGGACCCTGTGGTGTAGAATTTCGTGAAGCATTTTCTTGCTTCCACTACTCGACCTCAGAGCCAAAAGGAGCAAATTGTTACGAAGCATTTAAGACAATGCAGTCTTGTATGGTACAGTATCCTGCGCTGTATGGCGACAAGGAACCAGATTTAGATGAATTAAACGACGAAGGAGAGTCAGCGAAAGATAAGGAAGAGGACACTACTATTCAAAGTAAAAGAAGGAACTCCATACACAACGAAGATCAAGAACATATAACAGAAGCCTCTAGTAAAACTAATATAGAAAAAATTAGTTCCAATTGAAAAGTTCTTATACTTAAATTTTTTATAACAAAATCTGTTATATGTAGGTAGAATTAATAACTCTTCAAGTTTCAACCAAAGGAAAAGTCAATGGAACTTCGTTTTTAATGTCTGTTCCATTTTCTAAATGCCTGTTGAAGCATTTAGATTTTTATCGTATAGTAATCGGAAAGATCCAAACTCTATGCAATAATTTTTGAGAACAAAGTTGCATCTTTCTCTATGTAGTTTAACTTATGTATAAAAATATAACATTTCGTTACGAAACCAAGTTCTAAATATATAATATATTCCTTGCTCTTTTGTTTCTTTAAAAGGTACAAGTTTTACTGTAAGAAATTTTATTTTTCAAATTCATTTCATTATTCGAGAATTACAGGAGCTCTCTAGCAATTTGTCATGTGCTTTAATCAATGAAATAAGACAAATAAAATGATTTAACAATTTAATCCCTGTACAATAGAAATAAATTATTACCCACGAAATTGAAATTTCATAAAGAAACGAGTTGAGCTTAAATTTGTCGCTATTCCGTCTAAAAATTTCAAGAATGAAATCCGAAATGAGCGTACGCGTCCAAATAGTTCTTCTCTCCTTGCAACAACGTTAATCGCGCAATGCGCAAAAACGCGTACAATAAAACCCGAGGTTTGGCTTTGTCACGCATCGGAAGGAGCAGCGACGAGGTATAAATAAAGCGAGATAATAAATAACGTGGAGAATAAGTGAAAAAAAATTATCTCTCTTTATCTAAAGCGGAAAATCGAGCAATTTTTCAGCTTGCGTAGCCGTAAACATTGTTTCGGATCATACTACTGCCACTGCTATTACTGCAAAGCATAAAAGCCTGTAAGAAAAAGTGTAGGAAAGCGAGCGACGCGGAACTAACGATCGCAAAAAGGTGGAGGCGATGAAAGGACATTTCCCCGCAAGCAAATGCGAGTGTTTCGTAAAAACGTAGGATTGTTCATGGGACGGTGCAACGATTTAACGCATTGCCAACGGGGAGTCCCATCGTCGAAGACGGAAAAGAATTTCGAGGGAGAGCCGACAGATGTCGGCGCGAACGTCGACGAGTGGCTTGTTGACGTCAGCTGTCCGTCTATTCCTCTCCTCTTATCCTAAGTCAGAGTATTTTCGTGTATACAACTGCTATGCTACTACCTTCACCATCTTAATCGTCATCAGCTTCGTAGCACCATGAGTCTAACGTTGGCCATACGTTCCGATCGAACATGCTTGGTTGCGCTACTCGATTGATGAGCACAGAGAACGTAAGATAGCGTGTGTGCGTTTGGAGAAATCGGATGTGCATCAGGCTCGGTAGAGCAAGAGTGAAAAGGAAACGCGTGCCGTGCCGTGCCGTGTCGTGCCGTGCCGTGCCGTGTTGTGCGAACAAAGTACGAAGGAGAGACCGAGGATTCTTTTATAAGAGATTGAGCCCAGTGCACGTTGGATTCGCACTCCTTGGCAGTGACCAAGAGTGTAGGAGAACGATTCCTTTTGTCGAGAGACCATTGTTTTTTTTCCAACGCGAATGGAACCTCAGAAAAAAATGAAGCACAAGGAGAAGAGACGGTGAGTTAACCCTTTAAAGTTTGCGATGACACCGCCGTAGTCCCCGTCCCCCCGCGTAAGTGGAGCAGATCGCTGCGAATTTTCACGGAATTCGCTGCTGTCACGTTGGAATTGCGCCGATCGCCGCTAGAACCTATGGGGAACCCTTTAAAAATCCCATCAATCTGTTACATGGGAAAAGGAGAGCGCTCGCTCGCTCGCTGTTTTGTGTATGGGACTTTATGGTTGGGGAGAGTGCGCTCTTGTGCTCGCGCGCGCATGTGCATGTGGCTCTTGTATGTGACGCAATTGCGCTATCTCTATCCACGCGATAGGCTCCCACTTTCTTTATCCCTCTTCCACCCCTCCCCCCTTTCCCTTGACCCTCGCTTCCATTTCTCCGTTCTTTTTCTCTCTCCACGATACCTAAATTTCTTTTGAAGATTTCTACGAGATGCTCGTCTTCCTCGACCCTTCTCTCTCTCTCTCTCTCTCTCTCTCTCTCTGTCTCTCCTTGGTTAAATTGATATTTTTTTACTTCACGCAATTTTTTCCTGTTCCAGTTTTACTCCGGACAAGATTATTCTCCTTAAAATGAAATCGGAGCATTCGCATTGTAGTGGTGATGATGGTAGTGGCAGTGGTATTGGTAGACCACGCTACGTCTAACAGTAGTGCGAACCAATGTTTTCCGAATGCGCAGTCTATCGTCGATCAAACGAATGGAATCGTAAATCATGAGATTTTCCAATGCCGAAAAACATGCATCTTCAATTATCTATGGGCGGTGGTGCTCGACACTCGAGCGCCACGATTTCTCTTTTCTTCTTTCTTCTTCTTCCTCCACATGTTCGCTTCAATTTAAATATGAAGCTCCGTGCGTCGTGTATGCGACACACATGCACGCGCACGGAAACGTTTCTTTGTATCGCTTAAACGCATTCGAGTAAATAAGTTCGGTTGGCTTTTGAGAAGCATCGAATATGTATCTGCTATTGCAAGTCGGATCGTCAGCCGATAAGAAGCGACGATGGTCCAAACCTTCTCGTTTTGTCATTTTCTGTCTTCCTCCTTACACGCGTGGAAACGGGAATCTCTCGAGAGATTCCCGAAATTCCATAACTTTTCTTCAGCGGCCACGAACGTGCAGGATCGATCGATCGGATCGATGCTGCAAGCTAGTCGAGCAATCATCGATGCATCGTCGTCGTCGTCGTCTTTTATCCACACCGACGAGCATTTGCGTTTCCTAAAAGACGGCGGTGCATCGACGCACTCGACTGTAGCGGAAAAGTTTTAATTGCGACGATTAATTGGAGCGATCGACTCGAAAACGTTGCGCGCGATCCTCGTACGTGAATTCACGTACACACACACACGTACGTACATGCGCACGTAAGAACGTGAGAAGACAATTAGATAGTTGAAACCCTTGATTAACGGGGGCTCAGAGTCGAGCCGATTTGATCTTCGTAATACACGAGCGGGTGTTCGTGTCCCAGTTTCAAGAAAAACAATACAGACGAATCTTTCGTCTCTGTGTCCGTGTGTCCGTGCGCCTATTCCTCGTTAAGTACGCGTGCGGTACCACGAGCATGAACGTCAATGATACGCGTACTCTTGTACTCTTGTACTCTTGTACGATAGAACCTAGGGAGAGGGCAAGGGGTTGATCTTTCCTCGCACATGCGATGCCCACCTCCGTTTATCGTTCGTACGTCAGAAAAGGTTACAGACTGTCGCTGCTTCTGCCTCTGCTGCTGCTGCTGCTGCTGCTGTACAATTTCGTAGGAAAAAACTGACGATACCCTCTGGACACTTCCAGAATGTCCGTATCTCTCGAGAACAACCCTCGCCGACCTCGTGGTAACTCACTGGCGAATCGATCGCGGTACGTGAGTTTCAGCGGGTCGAAGGTGCGTTGGCATGAGCCAAATTCAGCGGGTTGATTTAAAGAAAAAGAAAGAGAGGAAAAAAGACCGGAAGCAAAGGCGAGAATTGGCGTTGGGACCAAACTTGGCGAACCAGTCGGTGACCAGTTCGAGAGGCTCTCGAGAGTCATTGGTACAAACGCGACGTTTCCATCGGGAAAAATCAGCGTGGCCTTGCTCGCGTTAGAGCGCATTAACATCGAGATTAGGTGTGCGGGTGCACTCGCCGATTGTTCGAGGAAATCGTTGATGAGGAATCGCTCGAGGGCCCTCGCGCGATCGAAGATCTTGCGCGTTTTACGGATCGTTCCGGGGATGGCGCCGCAAATATTTTCTCGCGCGATTAACGGAGGTTCTAATTGAGATGTTGCCTCGACTGATTTCTCTGGGATTATCGCGAGTTTGATAATGGAAAAGCAAAATTTTGCGCTAGGGCGCCAAAGTCCCGTTCGCCAGTACCATTTGTCCAGGACAGGCTTGCCAACGACGATCGAGCGATTCGCTCGCACGCGAACTATTTTGGAACGCTCTTCTGATTTTAATCTGCACACGCGCCATCGCTGGGTATCTTCTCATGAATGTTAATCGGCGGCGATCGAATGGAAAAACTAACGAGCTCTTTCCTCTTTACAGATTTTTCGCTCGCTGCTCGCTCGCTCGTAGCGTGGAAAAAATATCTCGAGAATATTCCTTCAGAAATTTTCACTCCACGCTGTATTAACGAAATCATTTTTATTTCACATCACGTGATCGATGGCTCCATGACGGACTCTCACCGCTTCGGGCTAAAAGCCCGTTAATTGTCCAGGCATATGTGCCAATGATCTTTCAAGAGTTCTTACATTGAAACTTGAAAATTTCATGCGCTCTCCTTGCATAGAATTGATAGAGAGACGCGAAACGACCGAGAGATTCTCTCCCCATTGGTTCTTGCGATTCTTGACTCGTACACACGTGCAAATTTACTTGCGACATCCTTTCCTAACGATTGCACGATGTCTCTTCTTCTAGCGGTAGAACCTCTTCGAACTTACCTCTTCTGATAATTCCGATAATTCCGATAATTCTGATAATTCCGATTTTTCCAAATGTTCTAGGAGTATATAGCACACGCCTCTTAATCGTTCTCCCTCAAGAGAGTCGATAGCTTTTTGGAGTAACAATATATCTGAAGAGTTTTGCGCAAGTATTGAGCTGCTATCGTAAAAGACTATTGCAAACTGCAGCAAAAAATGCAATAAACATGTACGTAGAGACGATGGACGATAATGCGAATGGAGCACGATTGAATTATGTGAAATTATTCGACGTTCTTGAAGTTCTCGCGAACGACTCGATTATAATTACGGTTTTAACGCTCACCAACGGTAGTTGCGTTATTATCTTTCGACAAATGTTTCTCCAATTCTAAGTGGCTATAGTCATTGACATATTTATTGCAGACGGTATTAAGGTAATACCAAACTATCATTATCTTCTGTGTGTACTTTATGCCGCACAACAAAGAAGGGATGTTTTGAAAGTATTGCCCACACCAAGAAGACACTGGACTGGTGGGAGTAGCTTATAGAGTTTTGACGTGGCGATTACGATAGAAGATAAAGTTTCACTCGAGTACACGTGGCATATTTGTAATTATATCGAACCGCAGGAAACATTTTGAAGAGAGAAAGTCTTACGGCGCATTTGTCTCGCCGAAAAATATTGCAGGGATATGAAATTTTTCAACTTAATCGAGTGTCCGAAAGAATTTCAATAGACCCAGTCTATTGAAATGAGTTCTTGGAAGTCTCGACTGACTCGTCGTAATTAATACAGCGATAACCCAGCAACAGGGACCACCGAACAGTGTTTCTCCGTAAAGGATCGTAATCTCGTATGGACTCCGTGGGCCAAAGTTGCCAAATACGTTCTTCGAAAAGAATGGAAAACACCGGCTGCGCCAAATCTGCCGAAACTAGGCTAAGCTCACATATGGGGAAAGGGGAGGGGGGAGCCAAACGCAAGATATACTGGCCAAAACGATCGTAATTTCACTTCGAAAATGGTCAATGGGCATCATAAGGATTTACGATATTGTCTGTGACGCCGCTGCGTGTCTCTCCTACTGATTAAAAGAGAACAGACGTCATTGGTCACAGTACTTGCTGTTATCGAGAAGCATTAATATTCGCGAGATACGCATCCTTTCTCCAAGTTGGATGCCAGCAAACATATTCAGCGAATATTTTTAACTTTTGCTCTACGATCGAACACGATTCCTTATTATAATGCAGACAAGGCATTCCATTATCAATCGAATTCACTAACGATCAATTAGATTAAAGCTGACTCGGAGATAGCGTGTCTCTATTCAAGTAGATTAGAATTTCAAGTATTTTCCATTATACCGGAAGTCTACGGCCGAGTCTAATTTACGAAATCCTTTACGAAAGTCCTTCTGGGGGTTTCATCATGAGAAACGCGTGAAGCACGCGGAGGACCGACCGACAGTCCCTTTGTGTCGATTTACGTAGCTCGTCTCGATCGCCGGATGATGGATCAAGGTCACGCGAGATAGAGAATATTCTCCGCTACTCGTGACTGATCGTTTATAGGCAGGCAAGCGGGCAACCCTGTAGAGTAGCGAGTGGCCTTCGCTGCAAGAGAAAATGCAGTCGGTCGATTATGTAGGTAGCGCCAGGGCCAAAGAACGACTGAACAAACGCCTTGATTACAACTTAGCTAAATGGAGTGTGCGCGTGTGTGCGTGTGCCGTATATAATATACAAACTTAACCCGCATAATGTATTCAACCGTTTGTACATACATTCCCACCACCCATGCCACTCGTATATGCACAGAACACTTTTTATGAGTACGAATGACTGGACGCGTGTGCGTGGTTATAGGCAAAGAGACACGCACACACATCGAGATACATATTATCGAGATACGCGCGCGGGTCGCGTGTTTTTATTTAGAAAGATCTATAAACACCGATCTTCTCGATCGGCATATTCCACGTGATTTTTCGAGGAATTTTTGCCGCGGCAAACACATTATCAAAGTTCAGAGAGAGACACAATTTTGCTTAGTTCGCCATTTGATATCAGCGGAGGGAACAATATCTGAACACGCTGCTGATTTATGTAACTGACAAATTCAGCTGCTATTTTTTTTTTATGTAACACGGCAATCGCGACGAAGCGAAGGAAGTCTCCTGGTCGATGAATCGCAGCGCAGCGACGATCGCCGAACGACTTCCGATCCGCCGTTTTCTCTCGTCTCTCCTCTGTTTTTTTTTTTTTTTTTCGGCGAACTTCTTCCCGATGGAGGTTCGTTGGTCTCCCGCGGTCGTCGACAGCGGGGAATTAATCGAGTCGCCTATTCGAAACGCGAGTATTCATCTCTTCGCGGAGAGCCCGCGACGAACAGCAGATGTACATAGCGATGATACGGAGTATCGTTATCAAGAGTCGTCGATAGCGATCGGGAGAGTTCGGCCCTGATTTCTTAAGAAATTGTAGGCAGCTTAGTGTCCAGTTAACCGTTGGGTATCGACCACCCGCGGCGGAACTCGAAATAAATGAACCTCCGTACGGGGTTTAAAAATGGAAGTTGCGACGAGGCCCGCGGCCGCGAAATAAACGTGAAGAAGGAAGGTGTTCCTCGTGTCTCTTCGTGTGGGAAGCATAATTCTTTCTCTCCCGACTTCCTCGACGGGTACCTTGATCCAAATCGGCATCTGGACACGCGTATTATTAGAGTTTGCGACCCATTTTATCGTTCCATTCCGTACGATATTTAGCGGAAAGCTGCTGAGAACCCGTTGGAAACGCTCGCGACTTTCCCCATTTGTAAAAGGCGTACCTCGCCCGGATTTCTTCGGATCAGGAAGTCGCGTATATTCTTGGCGTCCTAATCTAAGCTACGTGCATGAAAGATGATCGCCGCAAATCTCCCCGTGCATCGGATTCCAGTAGCTGACTTTGATTTATTACACAACAATCGGGAATTTGATTCCTCGTGTATCGATTCGAGATTCTCCGGTCTATCTTTTTCATCATCGTCGTCGTCGTCGTCGTCGTCGTCGTCGTCATTGTCGTCATGGTCGTCGTCGTCGTCGTCGTCGTCGTCGTCGTCGTCATCGAACAATTCCGTGAACTTGTTCGCGAGAAAGGGTCGACTCATCCCGGCGAATGGGAGCGAGGACGATCAATTTAAGGAGGCCGGGGCTACCCCCGTTGGTTTTCGAGCTGGAGGTTCGGCGGATTCCAAAGATGGCGGAAGGAACGAGGAGACGTCGTTATCGGGGAGTCACAGGCTACCCAACTTTCAAGCATCGTTTGTTCTTTTGAATAAATCCGGAGATAAGGGGAGATGCAACGTCGGTATTACGGGAGCAGAAGTCGGTAAAGCAGAATTTGATTTTGTGCTGGACAATGGCAGTAGCAACGACAACAGCAGCAACAGCAACAAACAGATCTTGCAAGGGAACGCGGCGACGAGAAACTGTCAGCTGGGTCCCGTAGACGTGGAGGACCTCGCACTCTACTTCTCCCCCGAAAGAGCCACCTCCTGCGGGGAAAGCTGCACGGCAGCCATTTCCCCGGAGTTCACCGGAAACACTCGCCAATTTGCTCAACAGAGCAACTTCCCGCAGGCGAAACCCTCGTTTTCTTCCAAGGCGATTCCGGGGGAGGAGGGGAACCACTTCGAGGATGGCGACCTCGGAAGGAACAGGAACGGGTTCTACGGGCAGGATGGAGAACCGGAGGAACAGCGCAAAGGGGATGACGCGAGTTGCGTCAATGGCAAGACAGGCCAATCGCTGGACGTGAAAGAGGACTTCCCGTTCTTGAACGCGCAAAGCTTCTCCGTAGGCTGCTGTCCAAGTTGCGCGTACAGCCCCACGGAGGAGGGCTACGAATTCTACGGGAACAGAAACTCTGGTTGCTGCCAATCAAACCTGAAGGCCAGCGGCAGCTTCGGGTCGAACTCGACGACGTTGGCGCACCAGCTGGTGGACCATCGTCTCGATAACGCAAGCGCAAAAAATTGTCACTTGGGTCCGGTGGACGTGGAGGACCTGGCGCTATTTTTTAACTCGGACAAACCGGCCTGCCCCACGAACGCCGCCTGCTCCTTCCGGGAACGTCAGCGAGATTACCAGAACTTCTGGCAACCCCCTGGACTCCCGGAGTTCGACAAGTCGAACTTTAACCCCCAACACCACCAAGACCAACACTACAGCTCGCTGCCATTTGAGTTTTGCACGGAGAACCGCTGGTTGCATTGCCCCTTCAGTGACTCCTGCCCCCTCTACAACCCTCGAAACCCACCCCCGCAGAACGTTACCTCCTTACCATGTGTCCTCGGCAACCCCGGCTTTCCCCCCGACTGGCAATACCCTTCTCTCCAGTTGGAAAATTCCCTTCAGTTTTCTACTTACGATCGAAATCAGGTTACCGACGACAGCTTCGAGGATTATCTGTAAGTTCTTGAGAAAAATTCATCTGTATTGTGCTGCTGTTGTGGTCCACTGTCAGAGTCCTGTGTCTCCGACGTAACTTATTATAATTATTATTTTATTATTATTATTATCATCATCATCATCATCATAGTTATTATTATTTGTCTATCTTATAACTTAAAAGTATTTCTGCGCGCTGAGATGTCCTTAGTAGATAATCTAAGCAAATGAGATAAATATGGAAAAAGATTCCTTTCGACATATGAAATTAAGCAAATCTGTTTACGTGTTTGTAACTAGGTTTTCTAGTGGTGTTGGTGATGGTAGGGAAGAGGGACAGGAGTAGGGGAGGAAGCTCGATAGTTTCAGGCGTTTTACCCTTTTACGGCAGTTCTCCTTTTTTATGTAAGGCTTCTTTGTGCTTCCCTCTCTCCTCTGGGCTCTTCTCCTCTTTCTTTTCTACGCTCTTCCTCCCTGGCTCTTTGTTCGTCTCGCCATCTTTTCTTAGCAACTCGAAGGCTCTGGCGGCCCCTCCATTGCACAGCGAGCATTGCCCTCCACGCTCTCCGCATACTTTGGAAATTTTCAAAATATCCTCCCTCTGCCAACGCGCAGACAGCCGGAACCTAGATAATTACCATGCAACAATTGCTCGTGAAGAACCAGAGTTGGGCAACGAGGAGACCTAGCATCTCGCGACCTTATGCAATCTCAATAGTTTTATCGTCGCAACGCAAATCAGACAATTTTTCTCACCAGACAGAATTATACCGCTGATATATATCGCGACAACTTATTTCTTCTTACCACTCTACCAGTTATTACGTAAAGCACGCTTTTCTAATTTTATCTACAATTACCAGTCTGGAAAGAGAGAAAATGTGTAGACGAGAGTGTATGTAGAGACTCTGTCCACGTGCGCGCGCTCCCGCGGGTGGGTGGGTCTGTGTGTGCGTGTGCGTGCGCGCGCGCTTGTCCATTTTTAGGGAATTTCCATGAACGACGTTCAATTCTCTCGGGGAAACTTTTTGTTTATTCTCGAGCGAGTTCTACGATAATGCTCTACCTCCTAAACTCGATCGATGACACGCGCGCTCGCACGACGCACGCACACACGCGCGCGCGCGCGCATGTGACTCGTGAGCGCTCGACATTTCTGCACACTCGACAATTAAGAACTCGAAGACAATGGGCTCTATTGCGAGGAGATGAGTTTTTTAGAAATTTTTTCTATCGGTTATCAGCCCCATTTGTTTGAAACGATGGGAGCGCACTGTCCAATGGAAAAAACAACGTGACGAGATCATCAAATCGATTTCGAGGAGCACGTTGAACGAAGGTCGCTCCTAGAGCAGATAAGGGTCGAACGTGTGTGATAAGAATACGGTAGTGCGTTGCCTTGCTAAAAGAAATTATAGTTATAGCAGCCTGAGGCTCCTAGGAGTCTCCGCGCAATATGCAATGCCCGAGTCATCCGCCATATTGAAAATAATTCGCACCCTCCAACCGCTCCCAACTTCCCCGGTACGATCCGAAGTCTTTTTTAAGCGCTCAATGTTCGATGTCCCTTTGATGTTTGGCAAATGTTTACCCCGCTGTTTACTTAGGGGTTTTCTCTTTTTTATTTAAAAAAAAAAAGATTAACTTTTCGTTACAACGTTTTGTCTCTATTTTGCAGGAGCAACGAGAGGCGGAAGGAACGATCGAGGGATGCAGCCCGATCCAGGCGTAGCAGAGAGACGGACATTTTCACAGAATTAGCTGCGGTTTTGCCGATCTCTCCTGATCAAGCGGCTCATCTTGATAAAGCGAGCATCATGAGACTCGCAATTGCTTACCTTAAAGTGAGGGCCGTCGTCAATGCAGGTAAATATCAGTCTACGTCATGATGGAATGTTACTTCCGGGACTCGCCATTTAAAAATTCATGATTTTATCGTAAATAACTTTGATCGAGTTGGAATTTCCCTGATAATTTCGGGAACGTGATTTTCTTAAGTGAGAATTCAATTAGCTTATTTTTTCTATTGATTGGAATAGTTCGAGTGTGTCTAATGTTCGATGTCTGTATTCTTCTTCTTCTCTCTCTCTCTCTGTCTCTCTCTCTGTCTCTCCCTTTCTCGAACATCTATTTGTATGCCTGGAAACATATTTTGTGTGAGGAAAAAAAGATGGCAAGGTTTCGTTTGGGAGCATAACGGTATACTCCCCTACGACTGGAATTTAAATATAAATCTTCCCCGTAGGAAATATTTAAAAGCATGTGTGTGTGTGCGCGCACGCGCGCATGCATTTTTGCAACACGGTATTATTTTAAACAAGCCAAATTCGTATATCGTATCAACTTGCAATGTTTTCCATTCCCTCTTTTCTTCCTTTTCTTTATTGTCTTTGACGGTACACTGAAGCACATCAAGTTTGTGTAATCGTAAAATTTTTAAATGTATTAATCCTCCTGTTCATGTTTTATCTTCTAAGAGGTAAAAGCTTTTGTCTTTCATGTATGCGATGGAAACATTAAAAAAACGTAAAAATATTTGTTTATGATCAACAGAAACTACTTGAATTCATATTTTGAAGAATGGTCAAATCTCCTTTTGATTCAAAAGAGTGAAATAACGTTTTTAATAACTCACTTTTAGGATTTCCCTTTTGTCAAGAAAGTTTTTTAAAGGTTCGTAGTTAGTTAGAAAAGTGTAAACAAATAAATTTCAGTATTACATTTGTTTATAAATAGAAAAATACCAGTAAAGATAAACTAAAGCTAAAAGATTAGAGTTGACCTCTTTTCGAAAGATTAATTTGGTTGTTTAGATATCGACTATGAAATTTTAATACGTACATTAAAAATACATATAAAAGTTAATTTCTAAAAATTTATAATATTTTTTAATAATTCATTACAGAGAACAGTCTTGCATATCGATCAGTTCGTCATTGTTTGTTTAAAAAATGTACGAAACACGCTCATATTTTTCTTTGAAAGCATACCAAGTTTACAAGTTTCATGTTTATCGTCGAAAGAGTCGTTTTCGTTACTGCATGTTACCATATACCAGTACTTTTAGTCTTACATTACATAACCATTCGCATTTCTTCGTGAATATTCCATTATGCGACTGTTTCATCGAATACTACTAAATAATTAGTTGTTTACGCTAGTTCCAGGGCCACTGGCTAAGACCGAGGAATCTGTTGAGATGGATGAACTCTTCTTAAAAGCTTTGAACGGTTTTATGCTGGTTCTTTCCAGCGATGGCAATATGGTCTATCTATCGGAAAATGTTAGCGATTATCTTGGTGTTTCTCAGGTACTTACAATGTGTGACCTACATTTATTATTATTAAGTATAACTATAAGAAGTTTCTATCAGAGTTGCATCACACTAATATTATACTTTTGTTTTTCATTTTTGCAGATGGACATGATGGGTCAAAGCGTGTACGAGTACAGTCATCCTTGTGATCACGATGAGTTACGTGAGTGTCTGGAATCAAAGTCGCTCGATGGCAACGAGAAACGCATATGTAGTTTCTTTTTAAGACTTAAATGCACATTGACCAGTAAAGGCAGAAAGGTCAATTTAAAGAGTGCATCTTACAAGGTACTTAAACTCTCATATGATGCTTTTAAAAGGATTTTTGCAACATTTAAATTACTCCTAACTTATTCATTTGTTCAACCTTTCGTGTTTATTTTTGACAGGTTATTCATTGTACCGGTCGTTTAACAAAAACTCATGATTTGAGTCCGAGCTCTCTGCAACACGATGTTGAAGAGCAATCTTCAGAAGACGAAAGTATAATACGAGACTCCGGAATCTCACTGGTACTTCTTGGGTGCCCCATTCCTCATCCAAGTAACATCGAGATACCTTTGGGACGTCAAACTTTTCTATCCAAGCATAGTCTCAGCATGAAATTTACTTACGCTGATGAAAAGTAAGTTTAATGACAATTTCTTATCTATATAGTACACACGTTATTCTTAGCATTCTGTGTAATTGCATGAATCACAACTTGATAAGTGTTCAATAGCTTTATAATCTATCTATTTTGTTACCAGGTTAGCCGAGTACCTTGGTTGGAATAGTGAGGAACTAATGGGCCAATCAGTTTTTGAATTTCATCATGCTTTGGATAACTCTGCTCTGGATAAATCCTTTAAATCCTGTGAGTAACTTTTCACGTTTATTTACGCGCGTATAAATTCAAGCACACGTCTCTTATAAATTTGAATATTTCGCAAATCGTACAGTTAAATATTATAAAGAAACAAATCAAATTTTTATTTTATTATTTGAAATAATAGATATATAAACAAATTTAGACGGTGCATTTTACCGGTTTAATAGGAATGTCCGTATAAAACGAATGTCATAAAATGTGTGTAGTCGTGAGTGAAATAATAAAAGAAATATTATATAGTTATAAAAGAAATGATTATCGAAATGGTATTTTCAGTATTTTAGAATACATAATTGATAATTAGCCCTTTACTACTATCATGCGCTATTACGTATTTATTAGAAAATTGTATCACGAAATATCGTGATACATAATGAGATTCATGAATTCGTGGCTACATTCGTTTTAATAAATAGTCGAAGGCTTTATTTATTAAAAAAAATAAATAAATAAAAAATTAGCTTGGCATAATAGAATAAACAAAATCACAACTTTAATCCAATTGATCATTAATTGCAACTTACGATCAGAATTTAAATTTTGCAATATATTAGTGTACGAGGAAAACATTGAAGTAAAGCTACCATTGTAGTTTATCACGTAATATGATGTAATAAGTAGAACCGGAAGTAGATTATAGGAAACAAGCGCCGACCGCGATATTCAGTGAAGAAGGAAAAGGTACAAGGTGGATGGGTGTTGGCTGGGTAAGCAGAGTGGGTGGTATGAGACAGAGGATATAGACGTGAAGGGTACGTGCACAGGGTGAATGACACGTCAAGGGAGGGATTTCAAGGACGATCGTGTCTCTTATCGTACTTTTACGAGCGAACTTTACGTTCTAGCCCGCCTCCATTCTCCTAACTTATGGGATTGCCCAGAGCAAAGCCGCAAGTAGAACTCTCGAACTTTCAAACTCATCGTTATGTGTAGGGGAGGGTGAAAAAAAGTCCCGAAAAAATATTTTCAATTTTGGATTCGTCGTTTATATTAAAAAAGTTCAATACTTTTTAATCGTGACCCAAGTAAAGCTAACACGTTTGTCAACTACTGTTTAGTCTCGACTCGATAATAATCTAGAAAGAAAGAAAGAAAAGAAAAGAAAAGAAGTATGAAAGAGAAGAATTCTTGGAATTGGGAAGGAGATTACTTGTGGGAGAGAAAACCTAACGACAGGCAGTAATTCGAGGAGGAATCTGGCAATTGGATGGAATTTCGTACAAGTGGCTTTCGCTTTCGCTTTCTTCGAAGCAGGAGGTTCAAGGACACAGGGAGGTTGGGTAGGACGAAGGTGCCATTTCGCGAATCCTGCTCTTTCCCGCCTCTCCTACCGTTTCTCATCGGTGTGTAGCACGTGGAGCGCGCACAGGACGTCGTTGCTTCTGCTCCTGCGCCTTCTTCTCGGCCATCTTCTTCTCAGTTGCTTTCGCTTCCTTCCCCGGCATTCCACTCCAATGGCTAAAATGGTCCTGCACTAATCTCGATTCTCACCCGACACCACCCACTTAGCTTCCTAGGGTCTACCAATATATCTACCTATATATATATATTATATATATGCTCACATCCCCTTCTATCCCTGGGGAAACTGAATGGGTACCGAAAAAACTAAGCAGGAGCTTACTAGAATGTGAAATCTGATTTCCGGATTCCACTCTGATTCTCTATATGGAAGAGGAGTAGCAACGAGCTTCCTCAATGTTCTTCAACCTCAAGTAAATTCTCCATATATCTATAATGCATTTTCTTTGATGATGCAAGCGTCCCCTTACCACTCCATAAGGGAGTTCAATTACTCCACTTAAAGTCAGCTCGGATGATTTATAAAGCTTGCCGAAGAAAATGGAGCAATGCGTCAAGTATCAACGTTTTATATCTCCACTGCTACACTGACACTTACACACACGCGCACAAAAGTGTGCGTTCCAGTCTCTCAGAGACACTCTCCACCATCGATATTCGGTAATTATATTTTGAAGAGAGATAGAGCGACGTTCCATCGGATCTCTAAATCAAAGGGGCACTCTTACGACTGCATTTTGTCGAATCTCAACGATTGTATCCGAGGGGCCGCGCGTCAAAGTGTTAGGAATTATTCAGTACTCGAGTGGTACGAGGGGCGGGGGTTGAAAGGTGTGTTGGGAGTAGGAAGGCGAGAGCCGAAATAGTTGCTTTCTGCGAATCAGTGGGAGAATTATGCAAGTGGGCTCCTTATGACGAAACGGAACGCAATCGTAGCAGGCTTAGCTAGGTGGATGACAAATTTGAAATTCACCATAAGGGATTTCATCAGCCGGGCGTCGGTTGCGTGATGCGCTTCGCAGGCGCAGTATATCGGGACTCTTTCATCCTTTGCTTTCTCCTGTTGCAGTATTCAGCAAGGGCCAGTGCGAAACGGTTGCTTACCGATTCCTGGGACGAAGAGGCGGCTATGCCTGGGTGGTCACACAAGCCACCCTCATCCACTGCTCCAAGCAGCACAAGCCGTTATCCGTAGTCTGCGTCAATTACATCTTAAGGTAGGATTTGCATTTGCCACCTTGCACGAGCTTATTACGAATTTGCCCCGGCGCCTCATCTGGCCCCTGTCCCACCCTCGCGACTCCTCCGAGACACCCTCCGCTCTGTCGTCATCCTCGATGCGATATGATAAATCCTGCAGATTGAATTGTGGACGGACGGAACTGTCTTCCGGTAATTAGATGATGAGCGAAGTCGCGACTATTCCCCTGGGAAGCTACCGAATACTTTTCCTTCCGGGATTATTCCTCTTGATAGGGCTGTAGGGCGCTGGGCCACTGAGGACCCTCCTGCTACAACGCCGTCCCACATCGAGGGTCTCACCCCCAAGAACGACACCCTGAAAATTTTATAGTTTGCAGAACTCGTCACGATTTCACACAAAATGTTTCCAGCTATCGATCTATCTCGATCTAATTGCGTGTCGCGTTCATATTTTACTTGTTCTTTTTATTTATTTTTGTTTTTTTTTTCTTTTTTCTTTTTTTTTTAAACACAGGTAGCACACCCGTGAAGGGAGTGATATTTTTTATTTAATTTCCGTGCGTTTGTGTTTTATGCAATGTTGTGTTAATTTTTGGTGTATTTTGCTTACATCATTGTTTCTTTTTCTATTTTTTAACTTTTTTTTTTTTTTTTAATTTTGTTTTACGTTGATAAATGTTTAACGAGAGTTGGTGGACAGGAGAACTCGCGATAGAAGTGTGTAAATCTGTTTATGGTTTTTGTTAATAACAAGAAGGATGTAATAAGAGAGACTGTTTAACAAAAGGTAAGTGTCAGCATTTAAGCCATACCTAAGATTAAAATTATGAAGTATGCCTGGCGTTAAATTAGCGAAGCTCAAGTGTTTCCTGTTGACCTTATCTTTTCCTTAGCTGGCTAAAACATTTCCCGTTGGTTTTGCGGTTAAAAGACCAAGGGAATAGTTGAGATTCCGTCGACTTTGGTCTAGTCACACAGGTTGCGCGTTTTTAATTCGAGAATTCGCGCTGCATCGAAGCTACGAGAGATTGCGTCATACCCCGTTTAAGGACAAACCACGAAACCCGGCTGGAACCACTTGACAATCGCCGTCGATGGAAGCGAATATTTTTCAAAGTGTCCGCAAGGAATTTCCCAAAAGTCAGTTCCCGAAATGACGTCTTTCCGTCGAGGCTCGAATGTAACGCGTAATCGCTCGGTTTCCTCCTTTTCCCTCTCTTTGTTCAATTCACATTTGCTGACGCCAGGGGAGTGACCACTTTTATGCGAGTAAAGTCCTCCTTGTCTCCCCTCATATCTGCAGCAATTCCGGGACGGCAGTTCGAACTCATGCGAACTTGCTTTCCTACACACGCATGTGCTTAACTTATCTCTGTGTGAAGCTTTTCTTGGTGATCCACATCCATCCCGTGGTGTGCGTGTGTGCGAGTGAGTCGTCGCTCCACACTTGGTAGAAAATCCTATTCCCAATAATACCTCTTTCCGTGACTTCTTCCAGAATCTTCCATATTTCATTTCTTCGTCTTTGTCGATATTCCTGGAACTAAGAACGTGGACCGTTCTTCTTTCTCTATCGGAGTTAAACGCCTTTTATGTGATACACGCCTCTCCTCCTTGCAGCAGGGGGAGGGGAGGAGGTAGGTCCGTGTGTTTTCTCCTGGAATATGGATTTCGTGCTCTTTTCCTCTCTCTCTCTCTCTCTTTCTGTCTTTCTTTCCCTCCGAGAACAGAAGCTGAATGATAGACACGCGTATCTATAAGAAGCGGAACGATAAGAGAATCGTGGATAAATTCAAATTCTCTTCGCATTCCTCTGATGAAACTCTACTTATTTTATTTCTCTGTGCCTTGGATGTGAATGAGCTTGAATAAAATTTTACTATCCCCATTTGGCACGTGGTACTCCCCCTGCATATTCCAAGTCTACGACCCCATGGCTTTTCCCCTTCTACATCGCAATCTACCGTATACTTATACCCTGATAGAAAAGACTAGTTTTTTTTTGTTTTTTTTTTTTACAATTTTATTAAAACTATTATTTCTTGTCGATGATCATTTTTCATCGTGAAAAAACTAATTTTCTTTAATCGTGGCAGAATATTCAGATGGGAGCATTTATGGGGTAGCGTTACGACGGTGGTGATATTAGAAAAATACTGTATGAGCGAGAAAATACTTCGCGTTGCTTCAGAAGCAGGAATATTCTCCATCCGTTTCTCTCCACAGTCCGTTATCCTGGTCTTTCCACTGCGGGTGGTAAAACTCTCCCTTTCGATAGACGCTAGGCGCATGTCAACGGCTGACTTGGCTGGTTTGTTTTGATCTGGTTCGATCGTGACTGGAGTAAAGCAGCAGGATCCTCTGGAAGAGATGGAGTTCCTCGTCTAAGGTACATCCTCTTCTTCTTCTTCTTCTTCTTCAACAACTTTCTCCTCCTCGATCTCTCCTCTGGAGTTCCATTCTTACCTTTCCCAACATTTCCTCCTCGATTCTTCCTCGATCGAATCAGGCATTCTTCAGCTGCGTTTTTCTCCAACTTCACCGCCAATAAAATCCATATCCGCTTTGGAGTTCCGCGCTTCTGATAAAAGTTTAATCTCTCGTGAATCAGTTGACGTTCCCTACATTTCCGGTCCAGTGTTTCAATCGATATCGTGTGCCTCGAGGCTCGTGTGCAAAGTCCTAATGAGTTTTCCAGAGTGCCTCACAGTGAAAACGTCGGGATGTTGTGCGTACACGAATGGGCACCTCCGCTTTAAGTGGCGGATTAAGTGGAAACTGACGCGAATGAAACGCTTTTAAAGATTTCTGCACCGGATCTTCGATCTTCGACCTTCTGAAACTTTCTGAAAGTTTCTCTTCAGTTATTCGCGTGAACATTGTCCTCGGACATTTATTAATTCAAGTTTCGAGTGTTTTTTCGTAAACCAATCGATTATCCCGGAATCTAATTACTCTCGCGTGTATCTGACTAGCTTACTTGTAACTAAAAATGATATCCCATATTTATTTTGTGATATACGAGGAAAAGGGCGGGAAATATTACTTCTGTCCATTCTACAAATTAATATCCATCCCATCAATCGAGATAGACACGAAAATAGGGAGGAATCGATGAATTATCTTATCCGATCGAGTGTATTTAAACAAATTTTGATACGGTTCCTTAGGGTGGTGATGGTGGTGGTGATGATAGTAGTTCAAGCAATCCTGCACACTGGTGCACGCATTAACGTTTTATCATGTTTGTCGTATAACGAAACGAAATAAGAAATAAAATTACGCTAACGAAGAGCTTTAAAATTCGTAAAGCTTCGTAAAGTATATAATTTAAGGATTGCAATCACGGTTGTTATCGACGATGAAGAGTTAGAGTTACTAAGATGAGGAAGCTTGGAGAAGAACGAAAGAGAGACGGATAGAAGAAAAACACGTTGAAACATTATTTAACCTCTTATTTATGATACCACGTGTGGGAGATCGATTATTCGAGCTGATTTCACGTTCTGTGTCGCTGAAGAATCTTTTTTATTGCGGGACTTGCGCGTTAAATTACGTCACGTGTCCGCTTAAACCTCCTTCGTCTTCCTTCCTCCTTCCTTCTTTCCTTCCTGGCTGAACTCAATCTATGTACGAAAGCGAAAGTGAAAACTGTAGCGAAGGTCAATAGAAACTCGGCCAAATCGTCGTAACCCACTTAAACTACCGACAATTTTTCGAAATCCAGAATAATTTATTTTCTGCTCTGAAAATACTCTCGCCGAAATGGTGCACAACGGCCATTATACGCTCGAAAACCGTAATCATATTTGATTTAAACATCCTGAAAAGTTTATTGCTCGAATGGATTAACCGTTTCTTTATTAAAAGGATTATCTCGAAGATCGACTACGTTCAAAGCCTCTTCTTAATAGTCCATTAATGCGGAGCCTTTTAAAAGTTCCATTAAACGAATTCTACTCGTCTCCCCGTTAATTTGCGTAAGAAAGAAAATACGCTGGAATATCATACACCGAGTTACAGGAAGGAGTCTGTAATTTATCTAAAAACGTAACACAATCGAGAGAAAGGGAAACTTAATATCGCATTGTTTGGCGTGCCCGGAAATTTTTGCACTATTCTCGTAAAAATGAACGGCATAGTTACGACAAACGGGAGCCATCCTCGCTAAATAAAAAAAAACCCTAAAAGATTTCCAGTAACTTCCCCTGAATTTCAGCGCGTTGACCTCTCTCTCTCTCTCTCTCTCTCTCTCTCTCTCTCTCTAGTCACGGAACTGACTTCGCGCGGCAATTTTTTCCACAATGTTCCCCGGCTTTTATGCAAATCGCCGGGAAACAAAAAACTTGTGAAATAAATTTTGCATCAGCGCTAAAAAGTCCACGAGAGTCGGTAGCATTAAAATTCTCTCCGTAGTTTATAAATCTGTTTGACCACTTAATATTTGCAGTTGGATCCGCGTTTGATTTTTATAACTATCGATGCCTCTTCTAGCGAAGATTCTCGTCATTTTTTTCTCCGTTTCCTTCTCTCCCGCTATTCTATTTATAAAGCAACGTTAGCAATCCCCAATTCGAGGCGTAATCGTCTTCTTAACGTAAGTGCGCTTCCTGAGACATTAAGAGTTCTTACGAGAGTTCAAGCCTTTCTCGTATCTTTATTTATACTAACTTTTAACTCGTTGCGCAACACAGATACTCACTGTCGATGTGTAGTGTTCGTTATACAATAAACCGACAGCTCGCTTACTGCTAAGAAAATTATTCTTAGCTCAATAATAAGATAAATAAAAACTACCGCTTCGCTCCCCCCGCCCCTCCCCTCTCGTCATCGCACACCTCGCACAGCAGTATTTTTTCCATCCGATTTTTTAATCGCCTGCATCGGTTTTCGAGAGACGGAGGAAGCAGATTGCTCTCCCATGAAGGTCGATCACACTCGTCGGGTCCCAATTTCGATTTTTCTTATTTTTTTTCATCGGTCTCTTTTTTAGAGTCAGGCGGTACACGTGATTTTCGCATGGCCAAGGAACCAGTGGCTAAATTTAAATGGGATCACGATTGTTTTGATGAGCGCACACGGGACGGAGACGATCGGGGGAGGGATCGAGCGATCACGGTAGAAGTTTCGTCAATATTTCACCTCCCGTTAAGAGAGCGGAAGCTCCGACAGGGAAAATCTCCCCTGCACGTGCTGCTCCCGCGTAGCACTGGGGGAATTTTGATTCGCGTCACACCTACATCTTCCCGAAATAACGACGTGCGTCGTCCGACCCCTGCTCGTCCAATTTGCTTCGTCCCCTGTCCCCGCGCGCCGGTCAGTCCACTCTTAAGGCCAGAGTCGGCAATATTGCTGGAAATCGCGCGGGAATCGCTCGACAAAGGCGATCGCGTCCTGCCGCGTCTCTCCCGCGATCCACGGGAGAACAGGCGGAAATTCGAGCGAAATCATCACGTGGTCGATGATCGGGCACGACGGACGAACGTACAAACGCATAATGACTCGACAACTGTTTCGTTTCACGAGAGAACGTGTCCCGCGTTGAGACGCGAACGAGAGGAACACGAGGAGCCCCCCGAGATTTGCCTCTTGCGTCGGAGGCGAATTTTTCATCGGACTCGTAAAAGCGCGCCGTTAAGACGTCAATCATTCATCGTCGCTTTGACAGTCCGGCGAAGCAAAACAAGGCGAATCAAAGCAAAGCAAAGCGGAGCGGAGCAAAGCCGAGGCGAAGCGCGAAAGCTCTCGCAGTTCGCAGCTCGTGCTCTTATGGTTGGTTAGCTCGTGGCTGTCCGACTCTATCGGGGACCGCCTCTCGCCTCGCTTTCTGGCAGCCGGCCCTTGTACTTGCGCAACGCTCGCGCGACTTACACAATTGCCAGAGGCTGAAATTTAAAGAGGAAGATTCAGAGCGAGAGAGCTAACCGTTGGAATTGAAATTGGAATGGGCGGCGGGAACTGGCCCCGATGGGACGCGTTCTCTCGCTTCTTCTCTCGCTCGTTCGTCGTCCATTCTCTTCCTCTAACCCCTTCCACCACTGCGTGGCCATCACGCAAATTGCGCAATCCGCGAATAATTTGCATGTGACGGAGCAACGTTCACCGTTCGAATCCCCTTGTGATCGGCACAGTCCTCGACCTTGAGGCTGAACCTCGCACGATCGTGCGGATGTCAGCGTTCGGTGATCTCTTCCTCCTTCTCTCCGCTCTCCCCCCTACCCTCTTTCTCGTGATTTTTCTCGAAAACTCGACTACGGTAGCCTGGTACCGAGCAGCGGTAGCTCCGTCCGATAAATCAGCGACGATACCCCCTCGTTGGACAGAACCTCGGTATTCGTTCAAGTTTTATTAGCGCGAGTCCTGTACAACTGGGCGAATTGCCGGGATGAGCGATAAGCCAATCCGCGAGTAAAAATTAAATATTTGCCTTCTCTCGAGGAATTAGTTTGCAGTTTATCTAATCCACTGGAGCCTGTCATCGTCCTCGGTAATTTTCAGCGTGAACAGAGAGAGCCGCTTCGAGATAAGGATTATCGATTTTGCTCGTGTACTTTTCTCGGGGAGAGCCTCGTGGTTGAGGTAACTCGCCAGCTAATAATCGCAATGATAATAATCGCAATCACAATAGTAGCGTTAACAGTGGTGAGACGAAGCAGAAACGTTCGAGGGAAGTGGAGTAAAAAAGTAAAGTTCCTTATCGGTTGTAAGTTTCTTATCGGAGCGTGTTGCACACACCAAAGGAATCCACGTGATGCGATGACGAGTGCGAGCCACTCGCACGCCGTCTCTCCTCTCCTCCGCTCTTCTCCTCTCTCTTCTTTTCGGGAAGATGCGGTTAAGCGCCGACTGCTGTAACCTCGGAAATGCCTGCGATTACTCATCGGCGCAGCTATGCACATACGCGTGTTTACCGGGATCATTTTTTTCTCACGCGAAATCTTTGCGCCGATTACGCTGATAACGACACTCGAAAATGTGGTCCCAGTTTGCCATGCACGCGCGCGCGCGTGTGTTTGCACACGCGTGTACACCCCGAGTCGCGGGCCGCGATACAATTTAGTCGAATCGCTAAATTTCCGTGTAAATCCACTTGTTCCTAGGCTGCATCTCGATTCTACCTGTGAGAATAATAATAGACAGTTCCAAGCATACGTGCGCACACACACGCGCGCGCGCGTGCATTTCCGCATATTAGATTAGACGTCCTTCGCACTTACGTGTGAGAGTGTCACGTGAACAAAGTTCCTCCCCCTTTTTGCCTCAATTTCTTGTAAACATTCTGCATTTTGCCGAGCTAACGCGATCGGATTGTGCCTCCGCCAGAGGCTGCAATTCCATTATCCTAATCGACGCGCTTCCCCCTGTCCTTATCTCGGGAACGTTACGGAAAATTTATCGCGCGACTCGCTAAAGCACGAGGAAAACGCCAAAGAATCTCTCTCCGAGCTTAAGAGGAATGATTTTCGAGACTACGTGCGAACATCGTACGAACGTACCCACGTACGTACGTACAGTCCGTGTATTTATATGTGCAATGACAGATCGGTACATTCGCCCGTGGTTTACTCGTCCTCGAGGTATCGCGTTTCTCTGTTTATCCGCCGCTGCTAATGAGGATCAACGCGCGTTATAGAAAATTCATCCTACGATTTAGCTAAAATAGAAGCGCGCGTCAAAATAGACCGGAGAATCTCGAATCGCGCGGGGATGGACGACGACGACGTCGGGCCGCGGTTGATCTTGAAAAAACGACACGTCCCCGTGGTGCGGTGTCTCGCGGATTTTCGCGTCCGTCAAATTATCGTCGCGTTTTCCCATCGGGGGGTTGCATCGCGCGATACGAGTCACGCGTGTAATTTCATCAGAGAACTCGCGCCTTTTCATGGAAACTACTCCGGGTATTGGGATGTCGGAGGGTGTTGGACGGTATCGGTGGTAGGGTCGATGAAACTATGGAGTCTCGAGAAAAAAAAAATGGCCGACCTGCGAGCAAACGGAAACATCCGTGTGGAGGAGGCTCTTGTCTCATTTATGTAATAGCCATCATCGAGATACCATCGTGCCCCTTGATACATTTATTTCGTGATTTTAATTAGGCCAAATATACGTATCGTGTAACTAATCGACCCCTTCTGTCCCATTGGAAGTCATCGCTCCGGCTATCACGCGATGCACATTCATGCCGGAGGAAGACGACGCGTGACACGGTTCTGTGGGCCCCCGGATGATCGAAAAAACGATCGCGCGTTCATCGATCGGTTCACTCGTCGCTAGTACTCCGCGCCGCGAGTAGCACGCGTCGACGAAACGCGCGCGCGCGCGCATCTCACGGATCTTTCGAAAAGTCGCCGCTCGCCTGATAAGAAACCGCGTGGTGTCCGGACTTTTCGCGCGTTTGCGATCTCGCGTGGCGAGGAACGACCGAGCATCCACGAGGACGCTTCGTCGTCGTCGTCCCACCACTTCCCTCCCCCGCCAGTTTGTGCTTATTCCACAAATTCGTCGAAACTCCGTACGGCGCGTGGGGTGCAGCTTGGACCACTCCGTTGGGCATTTTCCGCAAATTCCTCGAGGGAAGCCGCTTCTGCATTTGGAGGGAGGAAGAGGGGGACGAAGCAGCGGAACGAGAGTACCGATGTAAACGATCGTTCTCGAGGTTCTTCCCGGAGTCGCAGAGTCGTTGGAAAAACGGCAGGAGGCGACGTTCGTCGCACCGCGATACACGGTGCGTTGTAAAATCGATCGGTAAAGATAAAATCCGTCAATGGCGATTAGGCTGGCGCGCGCACGGTTAAGTGGCAAAAGAGAATAGCTTAGCCGCCTGTAAACAAATAGAGATGAGCCGCGATGGTTACGTAATGCGGCGTTGTTTATAATATTCGCGATTAAGTAAGGGTAAGGTTGAAGCTTTTGAATGAGGAGAAATGCACATGTCGCTGAGTAGTGGAGGAGGAGGAGGACGTGGAGAGGGAGATTCAGTGGTGGGGATCGATTGAAGTCCCGACTAGCAAAGTTGGCATAGCGCGTAGCAGCGATCGGAAGTGGCAGTCGCAGTCGCAAACTGCGCTCGTTGTCGATTCTCGTTCTGCGCTGCTCCCAGTTCACCGTCAACGCAACACGCACCCGAGACACAGCTGCTTCGTAGAAATATGTGATTTCTTCCGAGAAGGGCAGAATCATTCTTTTAAGCGTAATCGAGCGATTGCAGAGCGGAAGTACGTAAAACGTTGCGATCACTGGGACGTAATTGCGCTGAAGAACGGAGAAACGAGTAGGAGAGGAGAGGATAGTAGAGAGAGAGAGAGAGAGAGAGAGAGAGAGAGAGAAAGAGAGAGGGAGCAATGATAAAGTAGAAAAAGAAATCGAGTGTTATGTGTGCGAGTAGGGTGTCGATGGACCTGACGGAAAAGTGTGCTGGAGGACTACTCGCACGAACATAGTTGATCTCTTCTACTCAATTGCGAAACGACTTATGCAAGTGTCTTCGGCCCAAAGTTACGACGATCCCATTGACGGGATGAACTCGCCAGATGATGCCTGTACTCCGCGCGGTATCGAAAAAGCCTAATTGGAGGGGGGGAGGGCGGGCCAGCTCTTCCATGAGAAACCAGTAGTATAGCAATAGCGCGGATAATAGAGAGTAATAGTACGAGCGGAGTAGCGCGATAATGAGAGTTACGCACTAGATTTAGTTCCCGGGAGAGTAGTGGGAGACTCGAATCAGCTGATCCGCCGTACAAGGGGGAAAATGAAAAGATGACTCGTCGTCGTTGTCGGTACTAAGGACGCGCTCTAGGACCGTGAGAAATACCGACGCATAAATAACCGAAGGAGAAAGAGTAGAACGCGGGGGACTCGTTACCAGGGAGGGAGAGGGGGAGAGAATCAAAGTAAACAACGTTGGATTTCCGAAAGAGGAACATCGTGCTCGGCGATTACGCAAGGAGGAAGGGGCTCGTATCTCGCGCGGGACAAATTTTCAAACAGTTAATACGCGGATAAGAAGAGGAGGAGGAGGAGGAGGAGGAGGAAAAAGAAGAAGAAGAAGAAGAAACTCCAGTTCCAGTTTTGTGAGCACGAGTGCGAACTGGACTCTGATGCGCTAAGTCTCGTGGCTTTCGATCCCCGCTTAAGCGTCATCTTTCTGTCTCTCTCTCTCTCTCTCTCTCCCTCTTTCGCGTGGACACGCACGATGGAGGCTGAAACACGTGTTGGTTCTCGCTGAGTTGATGGAAATGTCGAACGGTGGGTGGATGATAAAAGGACACGTTGGCCGAGCGGAAATCGAGGCCCTCGTCGGAGAATGAGAGGACTAATTTAAAACAATCGGCGACAACGCTAGGAAGGAATTCGTGGACGTGAGTCGCTCGATGCGCAAAAGTGACGCTTAAGGTTCCTAGCATTGTTCATGCGCGAATAATTGGACCACTCGAGCGAAACTCTTTCGCAACAAGTACACGAGTACTGTTCGGCGGTGGGTGCGTGGGCGTTCGCGAACCAACTGGAAAATCATCGGTAAAACTCTTATAAAGGTGGATCGAACGTGGTCCGGTCCAACGACCCTACCTCTACGGATATTTTTAATTTCGGCAACCCCACACGCAGCAGCGCCCGATATCGAGTGACAACCATAAAGTTTTTTTCCACGCAAGCACGCAGCAGGCACTCGCGCGCTTCGCTTCGCTTCGAGAAAAAACGAAAGAGCGAAAAGAAAAGCAGAAAAGCGAGAGCCAGTGTGTTGATTTTAGCAAGTGGGGGCAGTACTCCAGGAGGATCCACCACGGACGCATCTCTCACATGGTAAGACTTTGGCTGGACGATCGATCGATCGATCGCCTCGATCGAACCACCGTCGATCGTCCATGCCGTTCTGCTCGGTTCGGTTCGGTTCGGTTCTGTTCTGTTCTGCTGAATTTCGTTCATCTTCCGCGTGATTTTTCGAATTTCCCTCTTTCCGTCGTTTAGAATTTTCGCGGGACTCTGGTGGTAAGCGGAAGTGCTGCTCGCGATGCCGTGCACAGAGGAGGCTGTGAAAAGCAAGTGCGTTGGAGGATGAACGAGGGGAGGAGGGAGCGGCATCGATAAAACGCTAGTGTTTTGATTCGCGCGGAAAAAGCAAGCGCGTTTGTATTCGAAACCGATAAATCAAAGCGGGCGGCCGCGTACTCCGAAGGAAAACTATTTACAAAGCGAATAGAGACGCGCTTGCTGCTGGGGCCGCCAGCTGCTGCCGAGATTGATATTTATCGTGGGTACGTCAGAAATTCGCTGGCCACGTGTTTATTTTTGCACGCGCACCGGTTATTTAACGAGTAATTCCCGTTATTATTGCCGGTACCGATTGAAACATCGATCGTAGGAGCCGCGGTTCACTTTTCGTCGGAATCGCAAATATTTTCACCATGGTGCCCTCCGGGAGCGAATTAAGATTCACTCCTGTCACCGGGACTGAAATACACTTTGTAGCTCGCGTTGTCCATGTCAAGTTGGCCGAGGATGCGTCGAGCTCGAATTTAGCCAGACGCGATGAGATAGACCAAATTCAAAGTTTGTAAATTTGATATCCCCGCTCCGCTATTATTTTTCAAAACGATATCGAGCTTTGCGATAAAGTATGAAATTTAATTAGATCTCGCTCTCTCCATCTCTCTCTCTCTCTCTTCTCCGAGTCTCTCTTATCCTATGTCAAGTTAGACTAACCTTTGCTAAACCGTAATCCGATCGTTTGATAGTATTACCGTTTGTTTTCGCGACTTGACGATAATACCGCGATGACATTGACAATAGTTCAGGTATTGGCAATGGGAGTCTTTTTGGGAACTCGATCCTTCAAATCATTTCTAGTGATACAACCCTGCGTGTGGTCCGCCGGAAGAGTCATTCGCAGGTTCACCAAACCCACTTTTTTCTGTTTTTCTCTGTCTTCCTCTTAATTCTCGCTTAAAATCATTCTCTACTCATTCCAATCTGTTTTCCATTGGATAACACAATTTTTCTCTTGAGATCATTGCGTTGAACTGTCGCGTTCGATAGTTATCAGGGAAATCAGAGCACGAGGATATTCATAAACACACATAGCCCAGAAGTGGTAGGTTAATTGGATATGTATATAAGGTATCTCTGGATATCCATCGTCATTCCCATTGAGCTGAGATCGATGGATCGATCGATCGATCGAATTAGCTCGACTGCCAGATCCTCTTCCCCACCTAACCAGAATCGAATGGCTCTCGAGCCTCTCTAAACTTGTGCTTCGGCATCCTCTCTCTCTCTCTCTCTCTCTCTCTCTCTCTCTCTCTTGTTAGATTTACGTAACAGCGAGACGAAATCGCGAAGGGACAGCGATGGAGAGAGAAAGAGGGAGGAAGAGAGAGAAATACGAGAAACGTCACTATCGTGTTGTTGTTTGAATCATCTGGTGGAGAGTGATTGACGATGAGAGAGCGACCGACACATTTGTGTGAACGACTCTTCTCCCGTAGTATTTCCTTTGAAAATTTGCAGAAATGTATCAAATTCTACCAAGAGTCACTGCTACTCGACAGACACGATTAATCACAAGTTCCACGTTCGAAATTCTCTGTCGTCTCTCCCGTTCGTCAACGTCATCATCGTCATCGTCATCGTCATCGTCATCTTCAGCAACGGCAGCAACACCTCGCTTTCACCAATCATTTCTATGCAAATAATCACGATCCTATAATTGCAATAGTGCAGAGTCCGCGATTGCTCATCCATACAAATTCACAGAAAATTTAGGAAAAAAAAAAAAAAAACCTGAAAGCCTTGTATCGACATTGCAGAAATCTACTCTGTAGGATCTCCACGTTTCCCGAAGGAATTTGCGTATATTTCTCACCCACGTGCATGAGTGGAGGAGGTGGAGGAGGTGGTGGTGGTGGTGGTAGCGTTGGTGGTGGTGGTGGTGGTGGATGAACCGCAGAGAAGGGATCAAGCAGCACGTGCTCAATCGTACGATTGACGCGAGCGATGCGCATATACGCGCGCTCGTGCGTGTGTGCGAAAAGTTGAGAAATTTTTGCGGTTTATTAAATTTCGATGATCCCGAGAGCTCGAGCGATCGGCGTGTGCGAATCATCGGGTAAGGAGGAAAAACTCGAGTTTTTCTCGATCACATCGGTGAAGAGTCAGGGTGACACCCCAATTGCCCGACGATGACGCTGTTCGTCGAGTCCTCTCGTCATTTTGGTTCGTCCACCCCCGTTTCAGCGTGGGAGGGAGAAAATTAGCATAAGATCGCACGTTTGTCGCATTATGCGACTGTCGTCATTCGTAACGAGATTCGTAAGGAGTTCCGAGAGTGTCGTGCTCGCAGAAAGTGACCAGAAGGGGAGAGAGACCGGACCGGGCCGGACCGGACCGTCGAGGGAGCGCAACGCAGTGGTGTGGTGTGGCGTGGTGTGGAGTACGACACAGGGTAGGGATGGACGTGGTCCCACGTGCTCTCGATTGCACAAGTAACTCGAGCGACTGTTGGCCGTCACTCTATTTTTAACGGCGCCGGCCGCATATTTAACCTGCACCTAACTCGATCCGATTTTGCACTGGCCCTTCGTTTATTTCGTGCATCGATCTTCGTCTCCTCCCCTTTCCTATTTTTCTCCGCGTCCCTCTCTCTCTCTCTCTCCCCCACATTTTTCGATAATCTCCCCGAAAGAAAAAAAAAAAAAAAAAAAAAAATCGCGCACCCCCATTCTTATAGATTTCACGCGAGACGCTCCTCTTGGAGAATTCTCCTGCGTTATTTTCGTAAATGGTTCGATCTACGAAAGCTTTCCGTTCGTCATAATCTTCGCGATCTTAATCTAAATCAAGGTTTCACGAGCTCGGCACGTGACCGTACTCGTGAAGTTGACAGCTGATCGAATAGCACACGTCCAAAGAAATCACCTTTGTACCGATCGTGCGTGATCGTCTATTATTTATCGCTGAAATTCACGAGGCTGGCACGCGTGTGTCCGCGGTTACGTTCCTTCTCGTTCTTTCTCTCTTTCTCTGGTTCTCCCGACCTTCCGTCCGTCCGCCGCCCCCTCCCCCTCTCCTCCGCCGTTCGTACAGAGCGCACAGGAACGTTTAAGAATACAAAGAAGCAATTAGCCTGCTATTGACTTTATGCAAAACCTGTCGATAATTTGGATTTCCCATTACTGCCGGCAGCTTCGACTGGCGAACGAACGGGAGCGAAGAGGAGAGAGAGGAGGAGAGGATGACCGAGAGCGGTGCCAGTGCACGCGGTGCCCGTGCGATTTCGTTCGTGGCCCCCGGAAAAAATGCGAGGCGATGGAAACGATTGCATTCCGGTGCATTGGCGGAGGAGCCGCGCGTGAGAGACCCGGTTAAGAGCCCCGCTCCTCAATTTGACGCAATTACCAGGCCACTGCGACCGGTTAAAATCAGTTAACGCTCGCGACGTTGCATCTCCACTACGCGTACGCTCTTTCTACGTCCAACCATCGCCATCGTCGCATCGGCCTCCGGATTCTCCCACCTTGAACATCATTCGATATTTTTCATCGCCACCGAACGTTGCGCAATCTCTCGATCCCACTCCATTTCGCAATCGGCTTTTTCCCACGATTTTTTTCTGCTTCCATTCCTTCCTTCCTTCCTTCCTTCCTTTCGTTTTGCTGCAATCATCACGACTATCAGCAAAAATCATTTATCCCCCATTTAGTTGTCGCAAAACTACCGAGTTTGACGATGACCGTCGGTGTCCTCGACGAATCGTTTCTCGATTTCCTGTTGGAGAGGAGAAACTCGCTTCGCTTTTTCACGGGATCCGCGTGCGATTGTGAAAAAACACTTTGGTACTGAAATCGGGGGAGAACGACTCTCGAATGACGGAGTTTTTGAGAAATCGAGTGATTTTAATGAGAGAGACAGAGAGAGAGAGAGAGAGAGAGAGAGGGTGGAGAGGAAACTTTGGTATCGAGTCCAGAAAAGTCACGAGTCGTGCAGGACGAGGGGAAGATCGATGGGGGGGGGAAGGATCGAGGTGACGTCTCGATCGCGTTCGAGTCGTACGAGGAGTCGGAAGTTATTTGGAAGGTCAGTGACCTTTCGAGCAATCGAGCCACTCGCTCGTGCAGCGATTTATGCTCGTCTCGCGTTAGCTCGAAGGCTCCGGCGACGGTGTAACGTCGCGACAACGGACAAATTGAAATCGCAAGATTTCTCGAAACAATTACACTCGTGCATTTAACCAGGCGCAAAGTGCACCGTTAATGACAGGTGTTTTGACACAATACCCTCCTGTCTAGCAAAATATATCACTTTCAAGGTTTCGACTGTACTAAAATAAACCATCAATGACCGCATTCATTCATGTGGAAATTAATGCGTTCCCATTCCCCCTGTATTTAAGGAGTCGAATTTTCCTTGAAATTTTCATAGATCGCTCGCCTCATTCGCACACGACGTTGCGCGGTCGCTGCTAAAAAATCATTATATTTTGAATCGTGGTGCACGTTGACGCTGTCTCTCTAACGTAATTACGACGGCCTTAGCCTCTAGATAACCCCTGTAAGTTTGCATTCTGAAATCTCGTAGGAGTTGGCCGATTATGATAAACCTCGCGCACACGCACACGCACGCGCGCGCGCGCGGTCCCTGCCAAGTACCGCGCACCCACTAAAAATGTTATCCGATATCCGTTGATTTTTCAAAACAACCCGAAATCTGAAATCCCGAATACGCGAATAGCCTCCTGATAGTTTGTTCGAGAAATTAAAGCGAAGATATAAATAGTCGAGAATTCGTACGCGCCTGACGTACAATGCGATTTTCGTATCTAATCAACGTGCGCGAAACTGTTGGTTATCGGCGATTAAAAAAGCGGAGGGAGCAGTAGGCAAGGTCAGAGCCCCGAGAGGGGTAGGTGGAGGAGAAAGCGACGTGGAACACGGAGAAATCGCGAAAATAGAGTTGCAACGCGACGAGGTTGAACGAGAGAGAAGTTCGTCAAAGCAACTGGACTGCGTTGCTGAATTACGTAAGGAGAGGTCGGAGGCCGGGTCAGAGTGTAGGTGGGAGGAGGGGAGGTAAACGCGTCAGTGCTAGGGCCCAGGATAGAGAAGCGGCTCGATTTCTCGCTGCTCTTTCTCCGGATTCCCAGAGAAAATCCGAGAAAACGCGCGGAGTTCCCTGCGTTACCGACGACGCAGTGGAAAAATCGAAGCTTTCTCGAACCGACCGCCCACCTTCGGTTTCCCTCGTGATCGTAGCGAGCGCATCCACGATAAACGCGCCCCGTTAACGAGACTCGTTGAAATTCCGCAGCAATTCAGCCTACGTTTCTCGGCCAATAAATGTAACGACGAAAGATCGTGGTTGTCGATAGGCGCTCGCTCCTACACCGCCACCGCCGCCGCCGCCACCACCACCACCATCGCCATCATCGTCTAGAACAGATCCGATCTCGTGTCCGTGGCTTCGAATCGTTCGAAGATGACGAGGAAAATGGCGGCGGTGACGACGATGGTTCCCACGAATAATTTGGATCGTTCCCGTTCTCCGCTCGCGCGGTCCGAGCGAGCGGTTCGCGTTTTCAAGGACGGGGAAAACGATGGGCGAGAAGCTACAAAGAAAGATAAAGATCGCGAGAGGACTCGAAAACGAGACGAGAGGAGTCGAGAGGAGACGAAACGGAGAGAAGCGAAACGAAAGAAAACGGCATGTCCAACGGTCCCGATGGTTCTGATTTCAGTGGTGTGGAGCGCGAAGATGAGGTTTACAGCGCGAAGCAGCTGGTGGCTCGAGACTCGCTGACTCTTCTTAGCCCGCCTCCCCTCCAAAGCATTGGTCAGTCAACTCCGGAAGAAATTACTCTGCCCCCGTCGCAAGAGGCGCAGCGCGTCGACGTTGACCTGGTGGTCTCCGTCTCCGAATTCGAGCGGCAGGAGCCGGAGGAGGTAGAGCGCGAGATAGCGCCGCGACTCGTCGAGCCGGAGGAGCGATTAGAGCTCAAGGTCGGCGATCTTCAGGGACCAGTAGTGGTGATCGAGCCCGCGCATTACCCGACGCTGCTGGACCCGATCAACCAGCAGCAGGGGAAAGAGTCCCTCGACGTAGAGGACTCCGACCCGCGGAAGCAGCCAGTGCTTCTGACCACCGGCACTTTCCCACCCCTTGTCCAGCAGACCAAAGATCCCCTCGAGGACTCCTTGAAGGACACCCTCAAGGTCCGGCCGGACCAGGAGCGCAGGACTCCTCCCGCGAAGGAGTTCATCTTCCAGGTAACTTCGACCCCTAACTTAGAGATCGATGGGAGTCGCTGGATGTACCGGCAGATCTAATCGATCGTGACCTTTTTAGGGTAAGCCTGCGCTCGAGAACTGGAAACTGGAAGACGTTATACGTCGCGATCGACCACAGGCGGTGACCAGACAGCTTTTTGCACCCCTGGACCAAGCGCTGGGCAGACCCCCGCCTCAGACCGCCACTGCGAGCATCTTCGCCCCTCGCACAAAGGACATGAACAAGGGCTTCTTGACTTTCAGCGAGGATCAACCAGGCCTTACTAGTGCGTAGACGGTCTAATGCAATTAACCCCCTTCCCGTTATTAATGAGAGATTATGGACCAGACTCGTTAGCGCCGCTCTGTTATTTTTAGTGTTGAAGGACGAGCCGGAAGACCTGACGCACCTCGCGCCTACTCCCGGCGACGTTTGCGTACCGCTCGAAGACACGCCGTTCTTCTCCGACATGCTGGACGAGTTCATCCTTGGAAACGACAATTATTGCTCCCTCCTGAGCCCGGAGGGTGGTGCGTTGACCAACGACTTGCGTTCCGCGGAGCTGGAGCAGTCTTTGAAAGACCCGGACATGGCCGCGGTGCCAGTTGTTCTGCCGAAGAACGAGTCCTTGGTGGACTCTCTGGCTGATGGCGATCCCTTCATGTACGGGGACTCGCCCAGTAGCCCCTCCAGCGTTGACCCGAATTCCTCGCCTCTGAACAGATACCGACAGGTAGGAGGGGTTCTCGTCGAGACATCCGCTCTGGAGGAGTCACGGGGATCTAAATAACGAGTTTTCTCGCACTCTCTTAGAGTTCCGAACGTAGCATGGATTCTCTGAGCAGTCCTACGGAAGGAAGTGGTGGGGATGGCCTTTCGGAAGACGAGATGTTGATGCTGGGTATCGGCGATGGTTTGGCGGACGACGAACTTGCTCTGAGAGCTCCCTATATTCCCATGTCTGACCAAGACGAAGCTCTGGAACTGTTGATAAGCGACGATATGGTTATGTGGGGACCAACACAGCCTATGGAGAAGGAATCCAAGTGGTACTTACAACCCTTTCCTAGCGAGTACTCGTAGCGATCTCGAGATAAACTCTGACAATCATGAAACGTCGTTCATTGTGTGTTCCGACAGGCTCAACGATGACAAGGATGCCAAGTCTACGAATTCCAGTCTGGCGCAGCTTCTGAGAACCGACCAAATAGCGTCCAGAAGGTACAACGACCACGGCGGAGGATTGGTGAATCCTACGCAAGTCTTGGGCCAGACATGTAGAAAGAGTAAGTTGCACCGAACGCCACGCGCAGTTTCAAAGCTTTCTTAAGTATACGGTTAGCTGGAGTACGGAGGAGAGAAGTATGTGTGCGTGTACTTATTACTCATCGTTTACCGCTCATTGTTCACCATGAGTCCTATTCTATTCAGGTACTGCCATCGAGTCTAGTCGCTGGAAGATCGATAGACCCAGTAAGCGTATCCACGCTACGTCGGTGGATTTGATTGGCGAAAACAAACGCATCAAACGCGACAGTCTGCTAGCGAGCAGCAAAGCCACGTGCCTCGAAGACGAGTTGGTCTTTGGGAAGAGCGTGTCGCAGCAGACCTCGTCGAAAAAGGCAGCGACCGGGGGCAGTCAGCTATTGCGTTGCCTCGTCTCGCAGAATGCCTTGGCTTGTAGCGATCAGTCGTTGAACGACATGAAGCGAAACATCGTCGGGGGTTCGCGCAACACGGAGCTAGACACTAGCGGAAGTACCGTGGCGTTTGATAATCTCAACGAAGACACGACAGCGAACTCGCTTCGAATGGGGGCGCAGCCTCCTCGACATACCTCGCCGTCCAACAGCGTCCTGATGAATCTCCTGGTTTCCGGCTGCGATGTGAGTGCGGGCTATGTTTGCTTGACCAAGCCAAATTCCACGAAAAGCATTGCGGGCACGTGAGTGCACCGGTCGCCGGGGGTAGCTCCGTTTGCCGGTTTTCGCGTTTTCCCAAGCGGCAGCAACTCTGATGACGATGTGCTCGACGACGACCGGGAATCGGATCTGTCTGTGATTCCTGGAAAAACGATCGTCGATCAGAGTCGATTCATCCGCGACTCGAGAGTCCGCAAGAAACTTGTACTCTTGCTCCGCTTCCTCCATTCTTAGCCCTGCGGTCCCAGCGTTCTTCTTCCGATGCACGTTTCTTGCCCAAACTGCGAGTGCAGGTGAGTGCAGCGATGCAACAAGCACGTTGTACGCCGCTAGGCGAAGAATGGAGGTGGCAGGGGAGGGGGGAAATGACCGGAGAACGACGAACGATGAGAGAGTACTTGAGAAAAATGAACATTGAGAGAATGAGGAATGTGTATGGGTGCCCGAACGAAACGAGGAATTGCGTGGTCGTTGTTAGGGTTTAACGTGCGCCTACACGGAATAAAGAGATTCTAAAAAGCACTCACGTGCGTGCAAAATTATGCTACGTTGCGGAGAACTCGCCGAGCGAGTTTCTTTATGATTTAGGTCTAATAGTCGCGTCCAGCTCTTTAGCGTCCCGTTATGTATACAATGCATAGTATATGAAATTGTTGATGAAATATTATCGAAATACATTAAACATTGAACATCGAATCACCTTATCTGCTGCGTTTCTCGATCCCTCTTCATTCCTATAATCCGTCATGCTCCTCTCAAGAATGTCCGATCATGTGACTAATTTCAATCATGAGTTTACTGTCGAGTCTCGAATTAATTTATGTCATGGGAGGGCAATGCACCGATAGATACGTCCCAAGTAAAAGTCTCTTTTGGTTTTCACTTCCGTTAATGTCCCAACGATAACCAATGTTGATAGGCCTCGAGTTTTGGGGACTGCAGTTCACATTTTGAAATTGATTTATAGCCCTAAATTACATAATAAGGTCGGAACATTGACCACCCTACAATCGCGCGATAATTTAAGAGTATCATGCTCGTCACAAGGGTTCAATTTTACTATAACTATTCTTCATCTACCAATGTAAAGTGACTCATACGTTTATGGAGATCTATTCGAATCAATAACAATGTCAGAGTTCCTTGATAATGCCCGTCTAAAATAATCTATTTCTCATTGAGGACGAATAAGAGTAGTTTATTATTTACTGCGTGTCATCAACAAAAACATAATTGCGAGAGATCTGTAATACGCATGCGCACAAAAAGGATGGGACTATAAGCAACCACCCGCGTCATTGTACTCCGTTGCGCAAATACTTATCAACCGTGATCTATATATGCGCTCCGCGCGTTGAGTAGTGAGAATCTTCTGGCAATCTCTAGGCATTGCCTAGAGTTACACAAGGCCCTAAGATTTATGCCCACGTCGATCAGGCAATACGAGCGTGTTTCATTAACGGAAGGAAAACCTTATCAATGTCGAGTCTAAAAGCACTGAAAAATATTCTTATCAACCTCTCGTCATCTTATTTTCCTTAAAAGAACGAGAAATGCAGCAGAGTAACATTTACAGTGCGATCCTCCGATGCGACAGCTTCGGTCAAGCAAATGTGTAACGTGCGAGAGCACACAGAGATCAGACGTTTTAATACGATTACCAATGTATTTGCAGGACAACATGATGGGGTCTCGCAATGTGCCGTCGATGCAAAAAAAAAATCTTTCATCGCCACTCAGCGTGGATCTGGACAACCAAATGGTACCTCGAGGTCCCACCGGAAGCGTAGCTCTGGATCATCTTAGTCCGGACACTAGAACCCAACTCATAGGTTCCTTACCAACAGAGAAAACTATCCTTTCTCCAGCGCCGATGTTGATGTGCTTTGATCAGTTTGACTATGACGGAAGTACCAACGGAAATCTATTTCAGACCACTGATCTTCTGGATACTCTGTTGGATAGAAATCTCGTGTAATCTGCTGATGCTCTCTGGAAAAGATGCAAGCAGTTTATATTACGGTTTATATTACGCTCATTTCACTTACCGAGTAATTGTAAATATATTCACGTGAGCCCTATTTCTCCTTTATTTTTATATTTGCTCTTAACATTTTTCTTAGTCGAGAGGTTAGTCATATTTTTCAAAAATAAGACTACAAAAATGTGCGAACAGGGGCTGTACATTAATATAAAAAGGAAAAAGAAAGAATATGATTCATGAATTTAGAGTTAAAATATATAGGGGTATTGAGTAACGAAAATACTTTCATATCAGATTTATTTAATTTGGTTTTTCATGCAAATAATAGAAAAATTATATTGCATTTCTTTCCATGATGCACGTTGATCCTGTTGCATTTGATTTCTTGGATGCAATAGTTGTATCAATTTTCTATTTTTCTCCCTAATATTTAATTAGACTTTTACTTTGTAATAGAATCACGCAAAAATTTGCGTGGTGAAATTTATATAAACACAAAGTACAATCGTGCGTCACACCTGCAGCGTTCAAATATTTTCGTTACTCGTTATAGTGTTAGTACGAGTTTTAAGGACTTTGGCACGAGGCCTTTATTTGAAATTGAAGATTTTATTTTATATGCCTTATTATATTATATCCTATTAGGCGCTAAACCTTAAATCTTTTTGAATGCATAAAGTATTTTATATATTGATTGTATATATAACAGTTTTATAGTGAGAAAGAGAGAGAGAGATTATTCGATTAGAAGATTTTGTATAAATTTATAGACTAATTTCTTCACAGTGCTTGCAATAAGAAATATAAAATTTTTTAAGAAAAATTTTTCTTATCGCTTTTGTAACTTGGGTGGATAGCATTAAACATTTATTTTTTCTTATTAATGTATTCTCAAGAGAGAATAATCTCGAAAGATTATGCATTAAAAATGATAAATAAAGGAGAACTCGTGTTTTCAAAGAAAGCAAAAACATCAATACATTTGTTTCATAGAGATAAATATGTGATTGAGTTAACTTTGGGAAAGTTTAAGCAGTCCCTAGGAGTTCCATTGTATTTGGAAACATTAGATAAAAACTAGATGCCATAAAACTTTTGTAAGCCTTTACTTTAGCATTTATTATTTCCAAAAAGTTTTTACGCACAAAATTATTTAGAATGTACAAACCATGTACGTATAAGAATTAAATTCGAGTGTATATCATGGTGCTCTCGATGATAGGGTAATCTCGAGGTGATTGGGGGAACGAGTGAAAATAAATGATTAGAAATAATCATACACGATATATTACAAATAGAACCACCATTTAGTTTTTCACAAATGATGTGCATTTACGACGAATAACGTGGGATGAATAACGTTATCGTTGTTAATATCATTCTTATATAGTCTTTTTGTTTATTAATGTTGTTATTATTATTACAAAAATATCTATATCCGAACTATTTACCATACATAATGTCAAAAGTGTTCTTGCTACCACGAATGCTACGAAGATTCATTGTTATTTTACTATCATTTTTAAACATTGAAAATGTGTTATTTTACTAGCTATTGTGGTTACAAGACAAAAATGTATAATGGTAAACAAATAAATCTAATATTTCTAAAAATACTAAAAACAAAAAAAACGAATTTTTCTATATATCTGGAATTACAAATCATCTGAAGGTGTATAATTAACAAGTAAGCTAAATCGATATTTGTATTAGAACAACATGATTTCGATACACATGTATGTAGAGAGGGGGGAGAAAGAAAGAATGAACAAATATAAGACATTACTCGCTATTCCTAACCAGATTTCGTACACATATGTGAAGATTTGTTTAATTAGGCCAGTTTTGGTCTTATATTAAAATGGCGCTATCAAGTATGGTTTGTACCTGGGGTTCATTAAAAATAATTTATCTGATCATAATGTTGCTAAACGTTATAGGATGCTTTATTATTATCGGTAGTATAGTGTGGGCAGTTAAAATGAACAAAGAATTTAGCATCTATTTGAACTTTGTGGCACCAGGTAAAGTTTTTTAATTAGCATTAATTCATGTCTTGATTGCATATTTCATCTGACATATTTTCGCGTTAATAGACCTGTGATATGTGTAATAGGTGACGGACATTTTTGGCCAGTCATAATTATTGCCATTAGCCTTTTGTGCGCACCCGTCTACATTTTCGGTATAAGGATGTGCATAGGAATTCTGCCAAAACATTTAAAATCCAAAGAATCACGAGTCAATGCCGAAATGAATGATAAAAAGTTTAGTCAGCGTATAAATCGTGGTTTTTTCGTACATGCCGTACTTTGCCTTTTTTCAACGTGTCTGATCATTATCGCAAACGCTGCCGTGATACTTTGTTCTGCTACTTTTCAAAAAAAATTTCGAGACGGCTTGCTGGAAGCTATTGGAAGTTATGCCACTGATGTAATTTCTAAGAGCAGCCTGGATGCGGTGCAAACCGAATTTCATTGCTGCGGCAGTGACACGTATCGAGATTGGTTTCGAATATCTTGGCTGAAAAACTCTTTAGATCCTAGTGTAACTATTCGCTCTACCTCGTACATGAGAAACAAGAAAGAGTAAGCATATATAGTTTGCGAGGAAACGATTACTAGAAAACGTAAAGATACATCTTTACCGTGTTTGAAAGTGGTCCTTTCGAAAAAACAAAGTAAGAATTGCTCCTTATTTTGTAGAGATTCGACTTCTGAGACGAGTGACGATTATTTTGTGTCCACCGATGTACCCTTCTCTTGTTGCTCCACCGATGTTCTCAGGCCTTGCATTCATTATGACATTCTTAGAGCAAGTGACGCCTACGACTACAATCCGGAGAAAAGACTCACGATTGCCACGAGTGGCTGTAAAACCAAAATTTTGACACGCGCACGCACCATCGGATACACGTTAATTATGTTTCTCACGTTTCTCGCTATTTATCAGGTGATAAAGAGAAAACGATTAATCGAACTTTTCCTTCCTACGGTTCTTTCTTAAAGTTGTGTCTGTTTTTGATGTAACAGCTGATTCTATCAGTGTTCAGTCGATTGTTACAAACTGCACATAGCAACGAGCTCTATATCGGTCCGGAGAAAGCGCAGTACCATTTGTGGATATTGGGTGGAAGATCGAAAATCAATAAAGATGACGATTTGAGCTCCATGGATAATTCGTCGGTGTTTTCGACTTCGGCCTCATCCGCTTCTAGGGATCACGGCGAGGAAAAAATCGACGATGCAATAAATAATGACGACAAAAAGAAAATAGAACTTTTGAAGAAGATCTGCTCGAATCTCGCTTTAGCTGGAACTAGAAGCTTGCCTCTGTATTTGTCACGGGAATTTCGTTCATGCAAGTGTCGAGATAAATTTCAAGCAAAGGTCAGTACTATAACTCTAAACTATAGAAAAAACTCTATTAAAGAGAGAAAGAGAGAATAAGGACGAATAAATTCCTGCAGAATTACGAGGGAGCTATTAAAGACAGAAGCGGCGACAGGGTCTACAAATATCGTAAAAATAAAAAAGTTTTTAAAAACGGAAAGGAAAGATCTCTTGGCACAAGAAATAGCAGTAATCAAACTGACGAGTACGAAATAAAGAAGACGATCGAAAGAGAATCTGAGAAAAGTAGAAAGAGAATGGACATTCAAGAAGAAACTTCCATTAATTCTGCGATAATGATTTGCAAAGACGGATCTCTCACGAATTCAGAATATACGAGCGATTCCCGAATAAATTTCAATGGCGAGGAATCGGAAAATATTCCGTCACCTCCTCCACTACCGAAGCAAGGGACGTTGCCCACCATACTCCAAGAAACGGAAACATTTTATTACGGATTATCGGAAAATAAAAGGTCCAGCTTGCGTGTGATGAATGAGAATGGTTCATACCGAAAAAGATTATCAGGTGGAGCGGATAATCATTCTTACCGGGCGCAAAAATTCTACAGGTATGGCAAGAGAGATAGCAAAGAACGAATACCGACGCATCGACGTTACTTATAAGTTTTTCTGATTGCGTTTGCTTCTGTGCTCAGGCTTCGCGAACAGAAAAGTGTACACGGTGCCGAGAGATCCGGGAAAGAGAGAATTTCCTCCTTTGGAAGAACGGAGGTGAAAAATATCTGTTGGAGCAAAAAATCGGGACAGTCGATGGCCCGGTCGGGTGGTCGTGTATTAACGAAATTTGATCCGTCGGATGCGTACGACAGATTTCGCGGGACTTTTCAAGACACATTGGCGAGACGAGAAAATAAATCGAGAGCGCGACACAAAAGAGGATCGATCGTCAGTGGTCGATGGCCTCCTGCTGCTGGACCTGCTCCTCGGACGGATTCCCTGAAATGCGTTAAGAGAAAACAAATTCTGGAAAAATTAGGCTGCAAAAATGATTTCCCTCCTTGCTACAGCCTATTGGCTAAGATGAAGAACGCATCTTGCAGCAATTCCACAGCAGTCTCGCCACCACCCCCACCCCCGCCGTTGCCTCATTTCATGAACCTTCGCGAGATCAGACCCATTCTACCCAGTTTTATTTCTCAACAACGACAGCGCATTGCCAGAACAGTTTTGTTGGGCGCACGAAACTCTTTACGACATCCTGCCAGCTTTTTGGGATCTAATTCAAAATTGAGGATGCGCGTGACTTGCGCATCACCCTCGACAACGGGAAACCACGAGAAATCGAGGGTACAAGGTACACGCTATTACGAACGTTGATTAAATTTCGCCTACCTGCGTTTTCGATCCTACAATGTACAATTTGCGATACTACATAGAAAATGACATTTGTCAAATGAATCCGAGACGCGTGTAACGCAGGGTATTTTGGAGCCGAATAAAAAAGCAACGCTCAAACTACAATACTCAATTGTTTATTTGCCAAGAAGTAAAATTTACATTTCTTATAATGGTATTGCCGCGAAAGATAAACTCTCACACCGTCTTTCTCACTGCTTCCTTTTCTCCTCTTTTCCGCTCTTTCTCTCTCTCTCTCTCTCTCTCTCTCTCTCTTTCTCTTTCTCTGTCTCACTCCGCCATTTTCTCATTCTCTCACGGCATCTCTGTAATACAACATTTAGCGATAATACAACATTACTAAAAAGAGAGAAGCTGAATCATTAAAATTTCGCTTATCAACGTCTTTACAATGTGTTTTTCATCTCCTTCGTCTTTTTTTTGTAATATCTCATCTCCAAAACGATCAACATACTTCGGTTTTCCACTCCGCTTCTTACCTAGCGACTGGAGCAACTGGAGTAAATCGCGCGCTACTCGCGTTGGACGACCTCGCCGCAACTCTGCGCAATCGGCTACCGAGAAAACCTCTCAATTTGGTCTAGATCGCCGCCATTGCCAGACGGTTTTTCATCGAACGCGCAGCGAAATATCGTCGAGGTTGCGATTTTCACGCTGATAATCAGCCGAGGTCGTCCAGCGCGTTCTCTCCGGCATATCGCGGAAGTACCGGGCGAATTACTCGTCGAGCAACCAAACCGCGGGGAGGAAGGAGTCGCTTATTGTCCATCTCAAGGTCCACTGACGTTCTTCCGGTTTTCCCTAACGAGAAGAATCGACTCGGCCCTTTTCCACGCCACGGTAAGAATCAGAGCAATCTCTCCCCCCTTTCTCCGCTCTGCCTTGCTACCGTGATTGCACGCTCTTTCTTCTCGCTTGGACTCTCGTTTCTTCGGGGCCAACCACGATTCCACGAGAGGTCCGGAAGGATCTCGATCAACTTTAACCATAACTCAAGTTTGAACGATAACTTTTCCCTGAACAACAACAAGATTTCCACGCTCGTTTAACAAAGCTTTCAGGCACGGATGGTAGAGGGAAAAGCGAAGAAGATTTGGGAAAGGTCAAGGAAGAGGGAACAATTGCTTTAAAAGGAAGGAAGAGAGGAAGGAAGGAAGAAAGTAAAAGATAGCTTCAAGCGGAGGAAATCCATTATCGAGATTTCTAAGTGAGACTTAGGGCTTAGGCTTCGACGGGTCAAGCTCAGAAACCGATGCGACTCGTTCCTTCCTTCTCTTCTGGGTCAGCCGAAAGAAAAACTGCCGTACGCGAGCAGATTTCTTGGCTCCGCTTTAATACACCTGCGTACCATTGCGCGATTGCGCAATTTTGGAACGGTGGTCCCGATTGGTCGGTTCTTCTTACTAAACGCAAAACAACGCAAAACTCTGGACCACTTGTCAGCATACGACAATGACTGCTTCCCATCGACATTTTTCTTTCTCACGACCTTTTGATCGTGGCACGTATACACGGTTAACTTGCAAATGTAAATGAAGAGGTCTATAAAGAGAGAGAGAGAGAAAGAGAGAGAGGAGAGATAGACGATACGATACGATACGATACAGTGCAAGATCTGCAATTTCAAAGAAATCTTTTGCCGTTCAATTTCTCTCTCTCTCTCTCTCTCTCTCTCGTGTGCACTCTTTCTAAGATTTAATCTCCTATCTCTGTTGCACCAGTGAGCAACGCGTTAAACTTGCTATCAATGCCATTTTCCGTATTCGATCAATCGGTAGGAAGCACACGCTGTCGTATTCTTTTAATTAATAAGACCTTGAAGCTTGCTCGTCGGGTCAATTCGAACGATTATTCTCTTACAAAATGTACTCGACGCATTCGTAATCACTTTTTTATATGTATCTCACCTTTACCAGTATCAGAAAACAGAGAGTTTCTCGTCAACGAAATCTAATCTACTCTGATTCTCTCGATCATGCACTCACTCTCTCTCTCTCTCTCTCTCTCTCTCTCTCTCTCGGACACTCATACATGTATACATATTTTGCACTCTCGTCTCCCTCTCTCTCTTTTTTTATCTTTCTTTATTCTTAAATACTGGTTTAACTATGCATATCTATTTATCTCAGTCTACCTGTGCATCTATACATTTGTGAGTAGGTATTTAAAAGTACGCGTACCATATAGACCAATATGTTCGATATGAATTACTCGTGTCCGGATATAGGGACTTTGAGAAAATAAGTAAAGTACGTAGCGTCTCACGTAGCAATGACAATTCGAACGTCATAATGATAATCATGTAATATAATAATGGTAATATAACGATGACAATAATCATAATAATAGTAATAATAATAATATAATGATAGAATATATTGCTCGGTATCTCGCGTTAAATTACTCTGCTCGCGAGTAAAGAGCAGTCTACGCTCATTTCAGCTAATAAAAGCTACTATTTTAATAAGAAGGACTCACCACGCTCGCTCCATAATATACGCAACGTTATACAATATTATGTATGTATTTATGTATGTATGTATATATGTACGTGTGTCTGTATATTTTTTTTCTCTTTTCTCAAAATTTATTTATCTATATAGAATAATTTTAACTTTCCTCTCAGCGTAAGTAGTAGTTATTACAATAGGCCTAACGATCCCACGAGTTTCATTCGTCTCTCTCTCTCTCTCTCTCTCTCTTTCTCTCTTTCTCGCTCGCTCTCATTCGCCCTTTTCCATCTTTTCTCCTATTTCTCTAGCACGCACACACACGCACACTCGACATACGTACATAATGTAATTTAACAGACATTTTCACCATAAGCTGCACGAGGCCCCTGTCATACCCCTAACACGTTCGTCCGGCGAAACGTCCGTCGTAGGGACCGCAGCCACATTTTCCACTTTCGGCAGTAGGAGAAAAGCAAAGAGCAAGCGAAATTGAGTAGACTAGATATTGTGTTTCATTCTCAATCGTAAGAGAACGTCACTGTTCAAGGCTGGTACCCACTGGTACTTGCTGCTACTGCTGCTGCTGCTACTGCTGTTGTTGCTGCTGCTGCTGCTGCTGCTGCTGCTGCTCTCTTCAATTTTCTCCAACTTATAGTTTGTACTTATATTTCTTATTATAATGAAAAATTACAAGTAACCTTGGTAAACTCTCCGAACGGATACTCCTCTTTTTAAGAAATTGCTTAGAATCCGTCTAATTCCGTCGGCCCTTTCGAGGGCTCCCTATCTACTTAAGATAATCTGGACAAAGTTTTAGAGATCTTAACATCGATTAGGTGCGTATTGTCTAAACTTTAAATGTGTAGGATGTAAGAAAAATGTTCTCTCGAATCAGATCAAAGTGGTACCGTGTGAGAACGAGTAAGTAAGTAAGTAAGCAGGCAAATACCCTGGAGTAAATCGGTAATTGAACGATAATCAAGTAAGTGAACGAATGAACGAACGTTAAGTATCAGCAGGAATTTCGTCGACCAGTGAGCACCCCCAGGCGCCGCGTCGAGGCGACAAAAATGTCTAGCGATACTCTTTTTCGTACATACAGGAAACATACGTCCGACGCGTATCCTCCTCGGGTTAATACAATAATGTACAATCTTCTTTGGAGTTAAACCTTACTGTGATCTCGGCGCGTTGAAAACGCAGGCGCGGATGCGGATGCGGGTGCGGGCGCGGGCGCAACACACCCACCCCCACGTTACGGTGAGACGAGTAAACCATGGAAAAAAAAGGCATAACTATCTACATCTTAACTCCACTAGACTCATGCGACTCTTAGTCTTCGTTGCTTCGTGTTATGGCTATCTTCGCTATCCGTCCTCCATCTTCCATGATCTTTTTCACCCTGACCATGACCTCCCCCCGCCCCCTAGTCCTGATTCTACCACAATGAATAGGAAGCGGTAAAATTTTCTTCTAGAATAGATCGATCTAGATCGCTGCCTCTTTTTCCACTTCCGGCACGTTTTCCTCTTTGCCAATAAGGATCCTTCAAGGTCTCTTGCAGCGACATCACTCTCACGAGTAGCTACTTCTTTACGCGATTCATTCAAATTCATCCAAATCCGCCTGCACTAGCGTTAATTCGACGCTTTCTCGCTTTCTCGCATCGCAACGCGTCGCGTCGCATCGCATCGCGTTTCGCTCGCGTTTCACCGGCAATCATACGCGACCTTCTGGTATCGCCAGGTGTCATCGTGGTACGCACGAGTTTCACACTCGGAGAAATTTCAACAGCCTTCTCTCGGTTCCTTGGATAAACACTTTCAACGAGAGGTATCTTTGTCAAGCTTTTATTTATCAATCGTTTACTAATTTCTCTCCCAGAGATTCCTTCGCTCATTACGTATAATTCTATAGTCAAATATAATTAACAACGCAAGACTCTGCCCAAAACTCACAGATCATCTCAAATTTAACAAGACAGGTTTAACATTCACGTAAAAGTCATTTTTGTAAGCGACAATATTTAACAAACGTTTCTATGTTAATAGGACACGTCTCTTCATTGGAATATTGCACATTTTCTTTTTCCACCTTCCCCCCCCCCCTCCCTTCTTAAATACAAAACTAGTTTCGTTAACTCGACGAAATATCAGAAGCGCGCTAGCTCTTCCCATTCAATCGCATTCTCTTGACTTTTATCGATATTAATTGGAAGTATAGTGATTTTGCAGAGATTTCACTATATATGTACGCGTATATACAAATACGCACATATAGGTGTGATATCTCTATGTACACACGTGTACAATAAGAAACGAGTAAGTTTACGGCGACGAAATATGCAATATCCCAGCAATTCGCTTTTCTTTCTCCGCCATATTCGTTAAATTACAAATATTATATAATAGTTTAGCTAACTTATCATGTTGGTAATCAATTACGTAAATTTCCTAATGGTTTTCTTGTTATACAAAGTACTACTCGTGTATTACAGTGATTCTCATACAAGATATGATTGATCATTACAACGCTATGTCCAAACCGTGTCGTCGTTGGAATGCTTTAGCACACGGTATTATCCTCTAGAGCCAGGCTAAATATCCTCATCGGTATGTATGTCTAATGATATTTTCTACAGTAAAGTCTAGGTTGAAAACAATTACAACTTGGCACACACTGTAAAAATCAAACATATTGTATACGAGAGTTATCGATTAATCCTAATCGTACTTAAATGATAGATGGAAGGCTGATTCTCAAAGGAACACCAGAAACAAAATAATTCATTTTCCCTGTCGCTGCACATCAGAGTTGGATCCTTGAAAACGCGCTTCGTGCATGTGGAAGTAGCGAGATTTATAAAAAACTCCCCCAGACCGAGAAACCTCGACGCGAGCAATCGAAACGTTTCATCCAATTTTATGGTACATATTAAAACATGTGTGTTAAGTTTTTGGTGATGAATATAAGTCTGAAGGGAAATACGTGCTTGGCCTTTCAACCGTGGAGTGTCCAGGTTTTTCGGTATATATTGCTCGTATGCATCAGGCACTTCCGCGCTCTATAGCAATGATATAAGTTTCGGTATCAGCAATTTTGTGTTTTTTTTTTGTTTTCGCGCGCGATCAAGCGCCTTCCCATTGCTGCTTCCTCATTGTGTTCGTGTGCGTGTATTTTCTTGTATTTCATATGAATATCGTGATATAGTACATTTTAACCCTTAAACAGGTAAAGAGCTTTGAGGTCAGGTGTGCATTACTTTTTTAAAGTTAACTATCGCAATAGCGTCAGAGAGAAGAGAACCAAGAAGAGCGAAAGAAACGCGAAAGAGCCGCAGTAATCGCAGATCTGACCGTTTCACCGATCTTTTTCGAAGGTTCTCCCTTCGGTCCCTGCGCATCCCACTATTCTATTCAAGGGTTAAAAATCGTCTGACCGCGGAGCACAGAAGAGTACGGTTCTCCTGCGATAAGACTGGAAATGGAGTTTTTACTCCGAGTATCGACTCTTGCAATATTAGCCATGAAGAGACACGACTTTTTTTTTCACAGTATCAATTATATCGTGTGTGCGAGTGCTCAAATGGATCAAAATCACGTACAAGGAGAGACAGAAATACGTGAAGATATGCTATCGAGAACGTGCCTCTGCATGCATTGATATTTCTGAAGATGTGATTAGCAAATAAGATAGAAATCAAAAGACCTTCGAATCCAAAATACCTTTTCGTGTTATATATTCTATAAACTTGTAAAAATATACTGTCGTCTGAATCTGTGAAAACGATTATACACATTCGCACATTCTCAGACGCCATATGTTTATTCACGCTTAATGCATCCGATGTTTCAATATGCTGCTACACGTTTTTCAAGTCTATATCACAAATGGTTTGGTAACAAAAGGCGATGATGAAATGTAAATGTAACGGGGCAACGTCAACATATCAGTGGGATTAACAAAAATGAAACTCGTCGAGTAAACTGTCCCAATTTCTTAAGCTGTATACACACAGGTTTTCACGAATACTTTACTTTAATCAACCAAGTAGTAATCGATAACAATATTTTCCGATTTCGCGTGCTATAGCCAGCGAGATGTAAGGCTAATAAGTGGATCGATATTTTATTAGTAACATAACTTTGCGGGTAACCGAATTGAAAGGCCTTTACCGTTTATTGACCCGATGCATAAGTAGGTATCACGCGTTAAAAATTGATGAATTCCACAAACAGCGTGCACCGTCGTGGCATATTGCATCGGCAACAATATGTCGTTCCCTCTTTCGCTCCCAACCTGCTTTCAGTCACGTTACGCGTTCGATTTTCAATTTTCCATACGTGATACTTCAGCAATCGTGTGTCTGATCAAAACACGGAACAAAATAGGGAAAAACTCCATTCCCCCGCGATAATCCTCGCGCGTTTCCAAATATCCTGTGTATTGAGCAATTTCCGGATAGATCCTTTCAAGGTGCGAAGAGTTCGAGGATAAATTAATCGGTGGTAGGGCCGCTAAACAATATCAATCCATTGCATTAACAAAGACTCGATACACAGTGTCCTTGAACAACAACGTATCAAAGATGAGAATAAAGTTTATTTGCTAGAAATTCTGCGTGACACAAGAGAATTTTCACCCGAGCGAGAGTCCACCGAGAGACCGACTCCTCCTGGTGATCGTGTGTGGTTCCTCGCAGAACCTTACTAAGCAACATAGAATGCTCGTTGGAACAAACAAAGCTCGTACAAGGCATACAAGAGTTGCATTCGCCGCATTTTCCAAACACCTCTTCTTGTGGCTGCTGGCTAATGCGGTCGCTGATAAGGCTAACGGCTAACGCCTAACGCCTAACGCTCAAGTAAATACAAAGAAATAAGTATGTCGATTATCGACTGAATATAAGTAAACAAGTAAGTAAACAGTTGCGAAGAAGCGGCGGCAAATGAATTCTAGCCCAGGATATCGGAAAAAAAATATAGATAGCGAGTGTGATGATGGTCGCGTAATGGAGGTGATGATGGTGGTTGTTGTAGTTGTTCTTGTAGTTGTAGTTGTAGTTGTAGTTGTAGTTGTAGTTGTAGTTGTAGTTGTAGTAGTAGTTGTAATGGTGATGGTAGTAGATTGTTGTAGTTGTGGTAGTTGTTGCCAACTTGGTGCTCAGGAATGGCCTTACTTGAGTAGCTGGTGCGCTCGCTCGTTGGCCACCTGTATCCTCGTCTCGTTCGAGTCACCCTAAACGTGGAAAAAAGAAAACAAACCGAAGATCGTAACGAGTGTTTTTCAGGATGCATCGAGATATAATACGGTTTGAGGGAGTTGCAGAGATCGATAGCGAGATCGATCGTCGGACGCGCGAGCGCGAGCCGTCGTCGGGTTCTCCGTCTTCGTTAAATCAGCCGTCGAGCCCTTTAGGGTGATAAGATTGGTGCGACTACAAGACGGTACCATGTCCTCCAGATAAAGAGTGATAAAGAAAGCGTGTGTGTGTATGTGTGAGAGAGAGAGAGAGAGAGAGAGAGAGAGAGAGAGAGAGAATCGTGGAAAAGATAGGAAGATCTACTTCGACTAACAATTACAACTACAGCTTATTAGTCTTTCAACGAGAGGTAGGTAGTTAGATTGGTAAGTGATTAGTCGGATAGATACAGGTATCTAGTAGTCGAATCTACGATACAGCCACGCTAATCTCCTGCAACCGACTAAAATGGTACTTTTGCAAAAAGAGTCTACTCGCCCGAGCAAAAGTTCTAGAATGCCGTACAAGCTGAGAATCGACTAGACAGTTTTGCATAAAAGATGCAGTTGAACGATCAAAGAACTTTTGCCCGAAGCCATATATAATACAAGGTCAATCGAGCTTAACCTACAGATTTTACGTAAACTGGTAGCCGAGTCGAAGTAGGCGGAGGACAAGCAGTCGCCAATAGAGAACAATGATCTATCTATTTCTTCTATCTATCTATTTACCTATCTATCTATCCATCTATCCGTCCATCTATCAATCTTTACATAGGTTGTGCCAGTTTATTTTTACATAGGTAGAAATTGTAAATAAGTAGCGACGGCGACGGCTCGAACGACGGCTGTGCGACGACGACGGAGATTCTGAGGGGGTTGCGAAACAAGCGGAATTCGTTCGGGGCCCGAGAGGGCTGTCGAGGGTGAGACTCGTCGCTGCTCATCCCCGTCGACGAACAGACGATCGAGCCAGGAGGGTGGCCATGCTCGCTCAACCCCTTTAGCGCGATTCTTTCTGTCGCGGCGGAAGATGCGGGGTCGTGGGCGTATGAATATGGTGGTTGTGGTTGTGGTTGTGGTTGCAGTGGTGGTGGTTGTGGTGGGTGCGGGCGCGGGGCACAAGAGACGGAACGTGGACAAAGTTGCTCTTTACTTGAGCAGGGCGTGAGCACGTTGGTTCGCCACGGCTATCCTCGTTTCATTCGACTCGCCCTGCGGATTAGTTCACAAGGAATGGTCATATGTTACAGAAACAGAGAGAGAGAGAGAGAGAGAGAGACAGAGAGAGAAGGATCTAAGTGAACAGAAGAGACAGATCGTGAATTGCCAAGCTTGGATCGGTGATCGTGACGGTGCAAATGTGCTCCAACAAATTGAACATTGATTAAGCCATGTCAACCACTTGACTCGAGCTAAATAAATCCAGAGCGTCCCTTGGAATTGTAATGCTAAATGTCAATGCTAATTTTAATACCGCTTCTTCGGGTCTATACAATATTATCGCGTTACGATTAATACAAAGAAGAGCCCGTTTATCTTTAGGAACCTATCGCTTAATCAACGTATCGTATTACTCAGTAATAGTAGTAGTAGCAGTAGTAGCGGTAGTGAGTGGTGTGACAGATACATTTCTAATAAACCAGAAAGGAAATTCAAGTCGTGCGGTGTTTGTGCCATGACATGCTACAACAAATAGGAATCTTCGGATCTCGTGTAACAGATCTATCATTGATCGTCCGATGATCGTCCTTGAAGCATCCGCATCCAAGAAAATCGTTAAATTTGATGAAGAACCTTCGAGCGGAATGAAAGAGAAACGTTATTTGCGGAGCAGGGTCAAGGACATTCGAAGTCGCGTCGAACCGGTCAAGATGGCGGCTCGCCGTTGCTCGGAACTCCACGGGTCTTTTCTGCTCTCGCTGCTTTTCCTCGTTCGCTTGAATAATTTGCGCGGACACTGGAATGGGGAGGGGTTGAGGAGAGGAGGACCGGAAATGCAGCAGGTGGCGAAAATAGAGAATCAACGAGGATTTAAGAAATGGCCGCGATTTTTCGAATTGACTGAAGGATGTCGGTGGTGGTGTCTTTGGAATAACCTTGGGCGAGTGTTCTGAAGAAGCGGGCCGTCCAGAGATTGCGATGCCAATGCTCAAAATGGCCACCGAGATGCTTATCCTCGGTTCAGTGGGTAGTGACGGGAGGAAAGGGCATAGCCGTGTTCGTATCGTAAACGACATGCTTCTCATTGTGCCGTGCACGAAGAAAAATAAAAAAAGTAATAACGACACTCGATAAACGCCAATTCGTGTTGGAGAGCAAAAAAGTATGGCTGAATATTCTAATGCGCGTTCTCCCGCAAACTCTCGATAAGGATCGCGCCGCTTGATAGTTTACTCGACTCTTTCTTTACTTTACTTGACTCGAGACTTGGCTTTACTTCACTTTACTTCATTTTACTTTACTGTTCCAACGATTATACGAATTGGCTTCATCGGAAGGGTAAAAGACAAACGCAAGGTTGAATGAATCAGTGGTGCAAGTGTTCTCAAGGATTGTGCGCAAGGGAAAACTCTTCTCACCTTCCGGTTAATCCTATCAATTTGGCGATTCTGGTTCTCAAGTTCACTACCCATATCGATCGCCATGTTCCTCAGGTTACCAATCATAGTGTTAACCTGACCCATGTTCTCCTCCATCTCGTTTTCACGAGCGTCGTTCGTGATCTTGGCGATGTAGCCACCTTGAGGTCCTACTCCATTGCGGTCATCCATGACCCGTTGCGGCTGATTGTTCACGACTTTCCCATCGTCGTTACCTTTCCACGTGCCCTCGTCTTCCTTGAAGCTCGCACCCCTGCAAAAGTAAAGGTCGATGCTCATTTATTTCCTCCCACTTATCGGGGGGGAGGGAGTCCACGTTTTTCCCGAGCGAAATCTCGAGATGCGCGTCGAGTTTTCGTGAATTTTTTGGAGAATCGCAAACGCGCGCGTTACGAGGGAAATGGCGCGGGGAGTAAAAACTTAATGGAACTCCATACTTGTTGCACGGAAGAACGCAGAGGCCGCAGCATTTCTCCATCCCCGTGAGATTCTTCTCCGCTTCACGCATGTCCGCGTTGATCTGGTCCATACCCTCCTCGATCCGGTCCAGTTGCTCTGTTTCGTTGCAAAAGCGGTTCAACGTTAGTTGCCTCGTGATATCTTTCTTTCTTTTTTTTCTTTGCGTTTTAAAGTAAAACACGCTCGCTTCTATCGAGCGCGGTCTTTCGTCGAAAAACAAGAAAGAGAAAACTGCAATGTCGTTCCCTCGAATTTCAGGAGAGGAATTTTCTCTTGCGAACGACGAATTTCGCTTTCGTCATTGCTTTACTTTATTCGCGCTGCCCTTGACCACACTTTTATCAGAAAACTGCGTTATTTTCACAAGACCGATCGATGCTTCTCGATATCGCCGCTATTCCTTATTAATTCCTGTCCTTTCATTCGCAACGACGTGCATTCCCATTTGGTTGAATCAAAAAGTAAAAAGAGACAGAGAGAGAGAGAGAGAGAGAGATCGCTGAAGGACTCTGACGCTCGCGGCAAAATTCAAAAGTATCTTTCTGACGTTTCAAAAAAAAAAAAAAAAACATTCATCGCGAATATTATAGAAAAAACGAGTTTGCGCGCCGTTTGCCAAACGAACGACTCGCAAGCGACTACCCCGGTTAAGAGTCCCTGAACGATCTCTCCCCTAAAGTAACTAAACGTAAAAGTGCGCGACGCAGATCAAGGAACCTGCGCCGGTGAGTTGCTTGTATCGTTTAATGAAGTATAACATGTAGAGGTGGTGATGTTCTGCCAACGAATGTGTGCGTATCGCAATATAAGAATCGCATAAGAAGGGGGGCCGATATTCAGAAATAAAGAACAACGTGGTCGTGATTCGGTGGCTGAGCATAAATGGCAGGCGTGTGTGAGACTTTAAGTTGCTCTCGTGTCCGTCCGTCCGTCCGTGCTCGTTTCTTCGTCCGTTCGTACGTCGAGTCCCTTGACACGCGGCTCCAAGCAAAAACGTGGAAATGGAAGAAAAACAACGATAACGCAATAATCTGATATGTACACACGCGAACGGAACGGGAGAAGCGAATGGTGGATAGCGCTGCTGAGAATAGAAAAAGAGTGACGGGGACGTGGGCGAACGGGGGGGGGGGGGGGTGTAGCGAAAAGATCAGAAACAGGTAAAAAGACGACTGGGGCTAGAGAGTCCATGAAAGTTTTCGTCGTCGGACGAAACTATCGAGCTGCGAAGAAGGAAAATTCTCCGTTCTCGTCGTTGGAACGTCGAGTAGTAGTACCAACACCCCGTCGTGGTTATCCAAAGTGATTTGAGCGGTAATTGGAAACCCTCGGGTTTTGACCCTGCGGCACGGTGCGTCAAGTTACATGGGGGATGTTCCTGGGATTGGACTCGAGTCTTGAATACGAGAAACGACGCGACGCGACGCGATCTAGAGATACTCCGCAGGAGGAATTTGTATGTGTGCATCGTCGTAGTTGCGTTGTGTTCGACCGAGCGATGCAGCGTTCTGTTCGTAAACTTTTAATGTTAGGCTTATGTTTTTAAGTTAGGCTAGATGGATGGCTTACCGCCTTGCTCGTCCAGCATCACGAGGGTTTTCATCCCGACCTCGTGGCTCTAAACAGGCAACCGACCAATCAGCGGCTCAGTTAACATCGGAGATCACCGTCGACGCTCCCTCGCTCCAACCACCCGCGACTTTTTATCGGTAATCAGCTGTAACTGCTACTAGGTCGAGGATAATGTGAGAAGGTCAGAAGGGATTTTTTTGGTTTCTACGCACTGATCGTCGTTGCACTTGCTCGTTCGCTCGCTCGCTCCCTCGTTTTCGGGGCTTGTTCGCGCGGAGATGAAATCGTTTGCGTTTCGAGGAAAAATCTCGACCGGCCCTTGCCGTTGCTTCAAGGTCAAGCGAAGCATGGGCAAAGCTCGCGTTTGCCATCGCGATCGGCAAATCTGATCGTGATAAAGATCGATTTCGTAATGCGGAGAGCACCAAGAGAAACGGGAGACTGGCGGAAGACGGGAGATCAGAGTGGGAGCGGAGAACAGTGGTAGATGCCTGAAATAAGGCAGACTGGCGCGTTTTTGCGAGGGGCCTCGAGAGGCCAGGCAACGTCGAGGAGCGAGAGGGCGCATCCGATGCAATTTCGCCTGCACTATTTTTTTTTTCTTTTTTTTTATCTATTACGGACACTTACATATGGAGCGAAACACAGTCGGGAGAGAAAAAATCAAACGGAAACTTAAGATGCGGAGTGTGAAAAAATCAAGAACACGGGGACACGTGGGTTTGGAGTGAAAAATCACACAAACTAACGGGGATCCACCAAAAGAATGGGAAAACACTTGAAAATATGAAGAAGAGAGAAAGTATAGGGGAAAAAATCTGAATAAAATGATAATGGGACATATGAGAGAATCGACGCTACACAAAGATGGAAATGACAAAAATCGGATATAATTCATGTTAACATTGTCATAATTCATATAAGTAGGTATCTCTTTTGGGATGTTGATAATTCGTGGATCTGGTTGATAATGGATTGCAATTGCTAACGTTAAATGTTCTCGTTACATCGTTAAGACATTCTGTCACGTTCTTTCTCAACTCTTTTTTCTCGTTTTGGTCAATGTCCTGGAATTTTCGTCCTCTATATATAAATATGTATGTACATATGTGCATATATATGTACACACAGACGTATATACATGTATATAATACATTAGTATTTTTTGTATAGTCAGGGAACTGCTTACCGCCTTGATGGTCTAACATCATCAGGGTATTTGCTGCAACATCCTCGCTCTACGATGGACACCAAGTTAACGGAAATGAAAGAGCTTTCAGTGATGCACGCGGAAAACTGCGAAACTAAGTAGAAGAGTAACACAAAAAACGAAAAACGTGTACGCGTCTTGCGGCCGGGAAGAACTATCGAAATCTCTGAATGGAAATGTTTTTCCAGGAGGAAAGACATTAATTTGATCGCCAAGCGGTTGTCGGACGGACAACGAGTGTCATTTGCATTAATGAGATATCATTAATTTGCATTGCATTAGCAACAATTTATTAAATTTCTACCTTGGCACGAACTCTCCTCCACTTCCTTCATTTTCTACCGAATGATCTCCTTTCGCAAGACGCGACACACTGATAAAAAAGAACCCTGATTCTTTAAAGAATCCAAAAATATGAAATTAAAGAAAAAACGGGTCGTTCGTGACCACATTCCAATGCTTGAGTGTGAAATAATTAATTTCAAAAATACTGTGCTAGAAAGAAAGAAAAAGAAAAAGAAAAATAGGTCGAATGTCAGGCTAATATGCTCACGAGCGTTCGTTTTTAAATCATTAAATAAATAAAAATGAGAGATATGTAGCTTAAAGTAAATCATGAACTAAGTATAGAAAATAAATATGGAGGAGTAACCAAAAGGTTGATAACGAAAGAAACGTAGCGAGTACTGAACGCACAAAATCTTAATCATCGACTCTCCATGGAATATTCCCTCTTTTGTCAATTTATATAATGGATTTCTCTCGTACAATTCGCGCACACTAATGATCGCGTTACCACTAAATACATGATCTCTATACTAGAAGATGCTTTTTTCTTATCCTTTCTCTTTGATGATTGACGATTTCTTTCCATACGTGGTAAGACGACGTCCGACAAAGTACAGAAATTTCATACAGAGATAAGACGAAAACCAAAAAGAAAAGTACGACAGAGACAAACAGCTACCGCTAAAACGTTATAGTAAATTTTTATATATGTATATGTACATGTATATATACTTCATATACGTATTCATAAACACATACGCACACTCCCACGCACGCTCTTACATACATATATTTATATAGATTGTTAAGCATATATATAAATATATGTGCAATCTGGATTTACACTAAGTATAAGTATAAGTATGTTGTAGATAACGTTAATAAAAAGCAACACAGCTAAAAGCTTCAAATGAAACTACGAAGTAAAAAAATACCATCCAAGGAAAAATGTATGAACTATAGCGAAATAAACAAATAGGCCTGATATATACTCACATAGGCAATTATGCCTACATACATATACACACAAACGATTATGTTTCTGAGTATTAGTATGAATTGTTATTCTCGATTTGTCGATCGGAGTTTCTCGGACAAGAAGGAAACTTGAAAATGTTCTTGTTGAAAGATATATCAAAGAAGATATTGTATTGTGACTTTTTACCCCAGAAATGAAGAACCTTGGTCGACGTTAAGTTACCATTTTTATGTGTTGCAATTTATCCGATTTTATTGTAAAAAGATGGCGGAAGCAGCGGCAGCAAATACTAGTAGCAGTAATAACAGTAGTAGTAGTAATAGTAATAGTAGTAGTAGTAGTAATAGTAGTAGTAGTAGTAGTAGTAGTAGTAGTAGTAGTAGTAGTAGTAGTAGTAGTAGTAAATAGTAGTAATAGTAGAAGTAGTAATATTAGTAATAGTAGTACTAGTAATAGTATTAGCAGTAGTAGTAGTGCAAATGATAGTGATGGGGATGTGGCAGTAAAAGTTTTTTAGTAGTTCCAGTGGTAGTATCTGTATCAAACAATTTTATGGGAAGAGAAATAATAAGTGGACAGAAGTAACGGTGACAAAAGATATTTGGCACTTTTTTAATTGTATGCAGTGGTAGTTGGCTGTCATTTTCTTCATAGCAATCTCACCCCTTTTGTGCTATGTAGTACAGTAGCAGTTACCTTACCAACATGAAATCTTTTCGATCCACAGTTCTCGCATAAATACCATCGTGAGGTACGTATTGGTACATTTTAAAATCTCGCGAGATAAAATTAAATAATTTAAGGGAGCATCGTTGATGAATCGCATCCCTTGTATATGCGCGAGAGAACTTAAAAGAAATTCCACGTCCTTTCATTTCAAAGACTACCTTTAAAGATCGAACGGAAAATGAAAGAAAATAGAAGTGGGCAAAGTAATCCAGACATCATCATCATCATCATCATCACTGTGTACATAAGAATTTATAGTAGACAAAAAGCAAAATAATAATACATGTACGTAGCGTTTGTACGTATGTATAAGTGTATGCAGATGTGTTTGATTTCGCTTGACTCGAAACGCACGCACCGATTTTTCCATGGAAAGCAAAAGGTAGCAGGATGATTAAAGTAAAACCAAAAGAAGCAAGTCGGAATATGAATAAGTAGAATAGTCACGGTTTCATCGTACTACCTTTTCTTCCCAGGGAAAAGCCTTCCCTGGAGACAGTTCGCGCGTGAATTATAAGTGAAGGTACATAAAGGTTGAAGAAAAGAAACTTGGGGAAAGCGAGTGAGAGGGACGAGGGGAAAGGGGAACGCTTGGAAAGAAGCCGGGGGAGGAGGAGGTAACCGATTAATGGTCGTGCGATGTGTGTGCTTAAAATACCTTGGGGTAGGATTTGAAGAAAAAAAGAGGGGTTAATAAGAGCGATATGATCGGCGAGTAGTATAGGGGTGTGTGCGTGAGATTAACGTAATATTCAGAGACTTATTTGCTAAAACGATTCACTCACCTCCCTGGTCATCGAGCGCGACCAGAGTGCGGATGCCGGCCTCCTTGCTCTACGACAGATAGAGGCAGCACAACACAGACAACCACCACCAGTGTTAAAGAGTTGGTTTAGTAGTAAAAGTATATAGGTCATATATTAGTTAGTATTAGTATATTAGTTGAACGAGAGGTAGGTATAGAAATACAATAATATATATATATATACACATATATACGAATACCTAAAAAAAAGTATATATATATATGTATGTATATATATATATATATATATGCGGAAGGTGTCTAAAGGTTTGGAGGGGCAAGCATGAGGGTTTCATAGTTTTCAACGGTGCAAAGAGTCCTCCTGTTGTCGGCTTTCTCAAGATCATTTGCGGAGAGTGAAAGACTTTGGTCTGAGTAATCCGGAGTAACCGTTTGTTTCATACCGATCAATCAGCGAATCCGGCGCATTCTCGTAGGGCGCAAAAATCGTGCGGCAAGGAAACATGACAAATAACAACGATCTCTATGGATATACATATATGCTCGAGCACATATATGTGTATAATATGCAAAACCGTACATATGTGTGCATCCTTGGATCGAGACATAGAGATACATACATACATACATAGGTCTCGGGTATCTAACACAGAGAGAGAGAGAGAGAGAGAGAGAGAGAGATAGAGAGAGAGAGAGAGAGAGATTGGTAGATATCGGTTCGATCGCTTTTTCGCAGTTCTTAGAGGGTTGTTACCGACATACATGATGAAGATGTTATTGTTGCTGTTGTTGCTGTTATTGTTGATGTTGTTCCTGTTACTCTGTTAAATGTCGGCGCCGTTGTTATTGTTGCTGTTGTTAATATTATTAATTTTCGTGAAACGCCGGTTTGGTTTTTCCGAGTGGTCGTCAGGACCGGCCCGAGTCGCCCACTTCCGGTTGCACAGTCCACTCTGACCTTGGATCTTACGGCGAGCGTCCTATCTTCCGCTCTGGAGGAAACTCTCGCGAAGCGGAGAGGAGAAAAGCGCGCGAAAATCGGAAGGAAGAGTGAAAAGTGCCACCGGACTGCAAGAACGAGCAGAGCGATGGTACCGGTGGTATTTTGCGACTCTAAATAAACGTGGAGATAGAAGCATTTCCTGTGTCGACGTGGGGGGCAGGAGGAAATGGAGAGTGGAGGAGAATCATCGAGCGTCATCGTGTAATGGTTTCAATGTGGGCTTGGGTTTCGGTGAAAGTTTTGGTCTTGCGAGAGACAGAGAGAAAAAGGGGAAGGCCATGCATGCAAGAGAAGAAACCTTGCAAGAGACAGAGGATGCACACACATGTATACCTAAAAGAGAGAAGTGTGCGGTAACAGCGGGATCCAGATTAGTGTGTGATGAGATGACGGATGAGCGAATGGGTGTTCGCCTTAGCTGCGTATACAGATGTACCTTCTCTACTTCCTCTATAGTCTGTCGTTCAATTCCACATGGAAAGTGTCCACGAGTGATAGCACTGCTCTTACATCAAAGTTCTACAGATACTCACACAGTGGAAACAACCGCACCGGCAACCGGGCACCGATCACCGGAAAGAGCAAGGGAGCAAATAAAGCATAGAAAGACAGAGCTAGAGAGAGAGAGAGAGAGAGAGAGAGAGACAAAGAGAGAGAAAGAGAGACGGATGGTCAGTGTCAGAGCATGGTCCTGATCCATCGATTGGTCCACAGGATCGGATGAGACGAGCAATCCGCGAGCATGACCTTGGTCTTCTTGCGTCGTTCGGTCGATACCTTCGGACGAGCGAATTTTGCTGTTTTTGCTCGAAACGATGCAAACGAGCGGCGAACAGAGATCAGAGAGCTCCTTCCAACAACTTTGCGACGATTAGCGGGTGTATTCGATGCGTGCATGTATGTGTGCGCGCGCGAGTATGAGTACTGCAGAGTGTAGGGTGTAAGGTTGTAAGGGTGAACATCCTTCGTCGGAAATTCACTTGATCGATAAAGGTAGCTAGAGAAAACACAGGCTATAAGTAGAGGCAATCCCTTATTGACGGAAGCAAGAAGACATTGAACCTCGTGTGGTCTGTGGTAGTCAGCTAGAGTCGAGGTAGCGAAACCAAGTTGTGCTCGGTAAGGAATTCTCTCGACGAAGGACGCGGAGAATCCCCGGTAAGAATTTTGCTGATGGACGAACAGGCAAAACGCACAGACAGCGACAGGCCAGGCACACGCGCGCATAGCGGAAAGGTAACAATCACGGGATGTGTAATCGTCAGCCAGCAAGAAGCGCACTCAGCTTTGTGTACCTCGTGTACCATCGCCATGTGGGGAACGCCAAGGGATGCACGCGATTTGCAAGCGAGAGATCGAGACAGCCCGGGACAGCCACATCATGTACAGACAGACAGACAGACAGACAGACAGACAACAGACCAGCAACGTCAATGGCCACGTGAAAACTGAACATCTACTGTCAAAAAAATGCGTCATTCCTGTACACAGATTCTTCGTCGGCGGTCCTTTCAACTTTGATGCGGTCAACGTTGATGTCCAGGCAATGCACCAAGTTCTCGCATGCATTCGTTCTTACACCCTCGTGTTCTCGCGTCATCCTCGTACCCTCCTGCAGGCATTGCTGGTGCAAGAACGGAAGTTCCGTTGAACAATTCGGTATTTGTACGAGCTTTGCGCGAGGGGGGAGGAGGAGAGACCCGCTGCGAACTGTTCGAGAATGTTCTTCGAGGGGAAGAAATCGTCTAGAAGCGAAGTGGAGAACGACTAGAAACTCGGTGTTAAAAATAGCGTACGAATCCAGTACTCGAGTGGTAACAGAGAAAAAGATAGAGAAAGAGAGAGAGAGAGAGAGAGAAGGGAAGTAAGGCGTGCGTACGTGCATTTGTCAAACACCTATCGAGTCTACTTCGATTCTCAACGTTGACGTGGGTCCGCGCGCGATGTTGAAGAAACTTCAACCGCTACTTCAACGGAGGACTCGAGGAGCTTCCAACTCCCGACATTCAGCGTCCGCCGATCGTCGGGGTAAATTCCGTTCGATTTGGAAACGAGTCTCGACTCAGAAAATACCGCGCAAACAAACGCGTCTCTTATCCACTCGGGGGTGGCTACCCCCTCCGGGATTTTCCCCGAGAAATCGCAAACGCCGTTCAGCGAGTATCGATCGAACGAAAGCGCGTGGATTTCAAGAGGTTCGCTCGATCCCCTGGAAAGTTTGGGGGTGCGTTTGCCGTGTCCGTCGCGATGCGGCGGGTAAAACAAGGGGGGTAGTTTCACGAGCAACCAGCTACGAACGGCGCGCGCGAAACGTTCGCCATTTCCGAGGTCCCACGTCGACGGAGAGGGAACGCGACCGTCGGAAAAATGAGAAACTCGCCCGTTCGACGGCGATCCGTTTGGAAGAGAAGAAACGAGTCCTCGGGAACTCGTCGGGCGACAGAGCTGCTGGTTACGCAATGTTGCGTAACGTCGCGGAAACGGGAGAAAAAATTCCTGCAATTTTCATCCCGCGAGGTGCGTCGTTACGAATAAGTTGGCGTTTCGTCGCTGCGAATACCCCGGGGAGGGGGTGAGTTTGTCGCGTCGCCACATTACAACAAGGTCAACGGTGACGAGGGCGAACGACGAGATGCGCAAGGCCTAATTGTTGAAATCGTGCAATTTCTCGCCGATCCTCGCGGGATCTGCTCCAGATCCAGGACCTGTAGCGAGAGTCCATCAACGTCCAACCGGGTTAAACGAGAACCGCGTGGTTCGCGTTTCGAAAAACGCTGAGCTCTCGTACGTTCGACATCAGCGACGGCAACGGACTGCTGCTGCTTTTATCGGGTTTTCGGGGAAACTGGAACTGCGAATGATGCCACCGTCGATCGAAGACTGTCGACGGATTTTGGCTCACCCGGTGGATTTCGATCGATTTGGATGAATGATGGTCCTCCGCCACTGGTCCAAAAGCCGCCGGTGCTCGGGTGCTCATCGGTGCGGTTCTTACGAGAGTAAGCGGAGAGAGTGACACGGTAACGGGGGACAACGCAACGGCCTCCTCCGCCATTGAATATCTCAGGTAAGTTCAGCTCGATTCAGTCATTTCCAAAGTAACCGGGAGAAGAGACGGAGGAGAAGAGGGGGGAGGGGAGAGACACGCGGAATTTGCGGAGGCTCGTTGCGTGGTGCTCCTCGGGCAAACATTTAGAGATAACAGAGAGATACATCAGATATACACAGTAATACAGAAAGACAGAGACAGACAGACAGAGACAATGATAGAGAGACAGAGACAGAGACACAGACATAATATGTAAATACCGAAAGTATATTAGATACCGGAAGTACGAAAACAAGTTACAGACACACGCGGGAAGAGCGCGTGAACGGAAGGAAGATCAAGACTCTGTGCGTTGGTTAGTTTCTTACTTTCTGTTTTTTTTTTTGGTCTCTTTTCCTTCCCTTTTCTTTTCCTCGACAAAACGAAAGATGCGAGGCGAACGAACGCCCGGATTTCGAGTCTTGATCCTCCCGGCCCGATCAATTTTGCAAAACCGCGCGTCGATGCGTCGTCTTACAATAATGTCGCGATGATTTCCACGAAAATATCCCCAAGAACTCCGTGGACTCGCGATCCGAATCTCTCGGTATCTTTATCGAGGGTGACCGACTTCCCTTCGGCGAAGCAAAGAACCGGAAGCGCGTTGCAGGGTGATTCTCCCCGTTGACTCTCCGCAGAATACACAATGTCAGGCGTACCACGCTGCGCTCGCAGGGGTAGCCGTTTCTTCGTCTTTTTCTTTCTTTCTTTCTTACTTCGCTTCTTTCATTCATTTTCTCTTTCCTTCTCGTTCTTCCGTTCTTTCAACTTTTCCTCAAACTCTTTTTCCTCTCCTCCTTCGTTTCTTTTCTCGCGTTCCCTGCCTTTAGGACTTTTCCTTCAGGAATCAAGATCGCTCCTGGGTAAACTTTTTCAGGAGCGGAGTGCAAAAGGGCAAGGGGTGACCGGTGTCGAGGATGATCAAGGTCAGTGCGTCGCGGGAAGGAATGGAGGAACGATGAACTCACCTCCTCGCATAATGCCAGCATACGCCTCGTACTCTCCAGGGACTGAAAGAGAAACAGACTCGTTTGAAAGTTCGGCTTGTGGGAGGGAACGGTTCTTTACGGGGGTTTTACGGGGGAGTTCCGTCTCTCAGGGCGTCCAGCGACCGCTTGAGAGTCGAATGGGTGAAAAGCGAGACTCACCTCATCCGTGACTTGACCGGTCTTGAGTTGTAATTCTTGCAATTCCGTGCGTGGCGGGCCGCCCTCGGCCGGGCCCGGAGCTGACGTCGGTGCAGGCATCGCGACGCTGCTGCCCCAGGAGATCAACCGCTTCCTTAGCCGCTTCCTCTACCACGTTACCTCGTACCCACGCTTCGACTTGTGAGCGCAGCTACCCTGAAACAGTCGGAGCATCGTCTGAATAAGAAAAGTCGCCGACTCCGGAAATGGCGGACACGTTCGAAGAACTCCGTCAACCTCCGCAATCGTTTTCACCACTTTCTTCTCTTCCACGCCCCCCTCCCGCGAAATTTTCCTCGCGAAATTTCAATTTGGACCGGGTCGACGGTAAAATTCTCCTCGACAGCCCCCGATCGGAGGACAATAGCTCCCCTGATTAATGGAATTAATAAACTCGGAAATTATTGGATGGGGACCATCGAGGGAGCGCCGCAGTCCCGGAAATATTTATTTGATCGGGCCCAGTTATTGCATCCGTCATCGGGCGGAATCCTTTCACTTTATTGGCTTTTCTGCCAATCTCCGCGGAGATAAATGCTCGAGAGGGTGACACATTTGAATTGCACCGTAAAACTCCCGATCGAACCAATTGAATCGTCCGTCGCAGCAACGTCGCTTGATTTTCCATACTTTTCCGCCCAGCTGGGGAGATCCAGCGTGCGAAACTGTCTGTGTATATGTTTGTCGCGCGCGCACGATTACACGCATGTGTGAGCAAAGAGTATCGAGAGATAGCGGATCATTAAATATCGCAGGGAGAAGCGCGTGCCTGCTGACGAGTATCGCGTACTTTCATAAATCATAATGAAACGTGGTGTGCGTGCAGGAAGTGGGCTATCTTGATGCGCGACACATCACCGGGACCTGTTCCACGAGAGAATGCGCGTATTGCGACGCAATAGGACGTTTCCAGCTCGCACTCTGGCACGGAACCTCCTCGTGCCGAGGCCCAACGCGACCGATCGCACCGGGTCTGATCGAACGGAACGCAGCGACTGCCTCCGCGAACCAACCGAGATGGATCTATCCGTGGATCGGGGATGACGCGACGCACGAGGAACATCCTGGACGTGGGCAAAATTCCGCTTTCACCGACGAACCTCGGTGGTCCGGACATCGCGCGTGGAAGAGAAGCGATGGGGACGATGCGACGCGATCTCCGCTGAAATCCTCGATAGATCCTGGAAATGCTCGCTGAAGGCGCGACACATCGGAGGAAGAGAGAGAGAGAGGAAGAAGGACGACGAGGAGAGGCAGGGGTTTGATCTTAGGTGGAACCGAGGGAGGTGTTCCTCCTATTTGGAGGACTCCTGGTTGGAGGGTGGTGAATTTCCAAGGGAGAATTTGGGAGAGAGGAGAGCCGCGAGCGCTCGGGAAAACACCCGAGTCTCTTCCCGTCCGATTAATCTTTGAGGGATACTCCTGTGAACCGGTGAACCGATCGGGTGGACGAGGAGGAGACGACGCGATCCCGCGTCGGCGAATATTGGCCAGTACCTCGGTGAAGAATATTAAAATTCCGAGGCGGAACTTCGTCGTGAGGCTCCGATGAAATTCGCGACACGACTGCCGGTTGCGCCGAGTTAGACTTGCGCGCTTTCTGGATTCGCGTAGGCTGGGAGGGGTGCGAAGGGGTAACAACGTCGGGGTTAGGGTGGAGGTGAGCTTGAGGCTGACTAGACGGAAAAACAATACACCCAGCCAGAAGCCGGCTGGATAAAAGATATTATGGTCTCTTGGCAGGGGGTGGAAATTCCATATCCGGTCCGCAGGAAAATTTCTAATGAAATTTTCACGAGAACAAGGACGACCCGATACGTTTTTATTCTTCTCCTTTTCTGTCCTCTCTCTCTCTCTCTCTCTCTCTCTCTACTCTCTTTCCCCCTTTCGCTCTTCGGCCTGCTCCACCACCCTTAAATTTTCAGATTCTTCCGTTTCTTTTTCCCTGTCTCCCCGGCCTTTGTGCTTTTCATTTGATCTTTTTCCTACCCCTGCAGGACAGAGGGATGGAGGGGGAGAAATCCATTGAAATTTCTGCAAAATTCTAATGGAGCTAGAGCACTAGAGCTGTATTGAGACACCAAACGCAATTCTCAGGAGTGTTGGTGGTAAGTGCACGCGCGCGTGTATGCGTGTGCGCGCGTGCTTGTATATTTGTGTCTCTACTCCTACGAAAATCAATACTCGTCGACGACCGACCGACCAACCAACCGACCGACCGACCGACCCACCGACCGAATTACGCGCAGCCGCACCATCTCGCATCCATGTCCACCCTCCACTTCATCCAACCCCCGTTTCCTCGCCCCTTTCACTGCCGACTAGAATAGAAGATGCACGAAAAAAGAGTTTCGACCAAGACAAGCCATAAATATCGTCCGATCGACCCTTAAAGAAGACAAACTAATCGAATCTTGCTTTGGTTTTTCTTACTTTTTTCACCCCCGACTCTTTCCCTAATGGGTATCTTCCGGTCTCCTCTTGAAATTTCTCCCGTGCAACTTTAAAATACTGTCCAATGAAAGAACAAAAAACGCAAACACCATTAGGGGGTGAAAGACAATTTTAACGATGGATCCACCCAGGTGGTGGAAACTTTCTTATCTATCGTAATGAACGAGTTTATGTAGTTTTTCGAAAGTCGAGATTCAAGAAAAGTTCATCAAAGTTTAAGGGTGCAACGGCGGGGTGGAGTGGACGAAGGGTTGGGTCGAACCGAAAACAGGAGACGGATAAATTACTAAAGAGTATTTAGCTGGGGTTTGTTGGATAGATAAGAATCGCGTATAAGCAAGGGAGAAAGAAAAAGATGGGGTGGTGGAAGGTGGAGGGTGGCGAAGGAGCTGCGCATTCCGACGCGTCGCGACGTCTCAGCAATCAGCTGAAACGAGGGGAAAGCAGGTCTGGTGCGCGACGGTCAGGTACATCGAGCCAGGTCGGGTCAGGTCCACTTTTAAGAATAACAGATAATCCCATCGAAAACGGAAGTAGGGGAATAACACGAAACACGTGTACTACCTTCGCACACCTGGTAAACTACCATATCGCGGATTACGCGTATCGCCATCAAATCTACCAAAGTCAGATACAACATGATTTTTCTTCCTTAATTAATATCCGTTTAAAGATTTATAATCTTCATCCAAGCTACGATATAGATCAATGCGTGTAGTAAAAAATAATTTTTTCCCTTTTCCACTCCATAATCATTTCCAGATCCCTGACTGACAACCTGCCCCTTCGAGAATTACTTAATGTAATTACGAGTAAATTATGTAAGCGAAAGAGGTTTTTATACATGCGATGTTTCCATGTCAAACAAAATATTAAGAAAATTGTCTCAAATTTTTAAAGAACCAATCGCTGCTTCAATTATAGAGAAAAATTCAAAGAGTTGCCTTGATCAATTTGTTTTTTGGTAACTTCTAAATATCTTTATTTCCAGTCTGTATATATATATATATGAATGTTTTACTGGAATTTTTATTATTGTATAGCATTAGGAAGAAACATTAAATGAAATTGTAAAGAGAGATTGTGGATGATCCAATTGAAATTCGCTCTTCGTGTTATCGAGTACACGATGTACCCTTGAACCAAAGAAACCTGGCTAGCTGCCAAAATCAAACAGTTATTTTTTATGTTCGAAAAATTTGAGCCGACTTCAATGAGAAATCTATATTGTTTCCATTAAGTTAATCCTGCTGGAATACACGATCCTCTATTTGTTAAATGAAAAACTACGAGGCATTGTATCAATTATGCATCATGATAATGTTCCAAATATGTACTAATATTGCACTATTACGACTAATTGCCATGTTATGATGGAAATAAAATTTTAATACCATTCATGTAACAGTCTCTAAGGATGGTTTACTAAATAGATCGATGATGCATGATGACCCATTACAGCACTGACGTATTCTGTGTTTAGATAGCAGAGAATCATTCCCGTGCTAATTCGAAAAGTACATAACAAGCTCACCACCAGTACGACTTCCGGTTTAATAGAAAAATCTAATTAAAAAACTTTCTTGATTAAATACAGGCTTCTTAATTAATTTATTCTTTAATTTCTTCATAATTAATTTCTTGCAAACAATTTAACGAAGGAAATTCCAAATATAATAGAAAACTATGAAATACTAATGACAGCAAGATCCTCTCAAACGTACGAGTTATTAAAAAAAAATGATCTAAAACGAGACATATCTCTCGATAAATTCTTCTTTGGCCAAATGATAGATCATGTTTTAGACATCCACGCGTATGAAAAATTAAGATCATCGTAAGGACATTTAATGAGTCCAAAGCGAGTTCTTTGACTAAAAAGCAAATCGTAATGTACACCTTTTATGGGCTAGTGGCGTGTCATTGTGAGTAGAAAGAGCGAGGAACGATTATGTAGGTTTTACACGTGTGCATAATTGTTTAAGGTAATAAAATGCATGAGCAAGGCAGAGCAGCAGTGAACACGATGTCAATGCATAAAATGTAAACTGAGCTACCAAATCGTGATAACTAAGCGTTGCGACCTAACTGACGCCAAAAATCACAACAGTGTGATAATATAGCGTATAAATTAAAATAGATCTCCATTGAGGAAGTTTGTAGTGCTAAATAAGTAATTTCCTTTATCAAGAAATCACGATTTTATCATTATACTGAAATTTCTGCTGCTCTCGTTCAGAAAGTATGACTAATTACTTCGGAAAGTCTGATGTTATCGCATAACGATGTCAGATGCACATTTATAATTTGTATGATCCGCTCCTATACCAAGAATCATAGTCGAGTGGAAATTATTGACTGCCCGATGACGTGCTGGCGCGGCCGACAATACGTCGACTTTAAATTTGTCTACCATACGTAATCTCGCGCATAACTATTATAAGTATTTTTACAGCAAAATAAAAAATTAAAATGAAAGATCTGCTCAAACATGAATTATCCAATTAGACAAATGTCAAATTTTTATTTTAAAATGAGAAGGACAAAAGGAAGAGAATGAAGAAAGGAGAGGAAGAGAGAGAACTAAATGTATTTCATAAAACATGAAAAGTACAATATATATAAATTATAAATTAGATTCTTATGAAAATCTCTTGCGAAATAAAAAAATCACAAGTTTGACTTTAAAAACAAAATAAATAGAAAAATTTATAAGAGTAATTTGATTTCTTTCAGAGTAAATTTAGTATTCGTTACTAATTTAGTATCACCTTATAGACAACAGTCGTATTAATACAATCGTTTCTTTTCGAATGTTCTACTTATTGGTATTTCCTTTTTTAAACTAATAAAATAGTAAGAAAGCAGTATACGCATTCACAGTTCATTGTGAATAATCGTACAAAATGGATTTCTCATTCAACTATTATAAATTTTATGTTGATTCCTTCGTCGAAGATACAACTGTTACGGTGCAAGATCCTCAATACAAAAATAACAAATAAAGGAATAATTCTCCTAAATCTATGAAATTGTATAGCTAAAATGATATGAATATACGCCCATTGACAGGTGAAATTTTAGATATCCCATAGTCCACTATCAACGCTTGATCATACACATTAGATTTGAAAAATTCCAAAAGTGAAATTATCTTATCGTCAGATTTCGTGGCTAAACATATATCGAATATCTAGAGTAATATAGAATATATTGCAGAAAATCGATACAACTTTGCCGCAATGTGATACGTTGTGCACGTTTGCTAATACAGGCCCACGGATATGCGCAAAACTTAACGCTAATTCAAGCTCTCTTGTGAACTTACTGAAATTTTATCAATATCAGCAGCCGCAACGGTCCACCCTCGTAACTCTGAATGGCCAACAAGATTCACAAATATCTGTCAACAATTCACTAATAATAACAACCCTCGCGACACGTCGCAGGTACGTCGGGAAACACAGCAAATGCCATTCTGACAATCGGATGTCATCACAGCAGAACGATAATTCGATTTTAATTCGAGAATTTCGATTATACCTTCGAGTTGGATCTTACGAATAATGTTGATGCCCTTAAATTATGATTGCATCTCTTGCATGCGTTTCACGCAGGTGTGAAAACGTCCTTGATAATCGCGTCCTCGATGAGAAAATTCTCATGAATATCAACATTTACTGGACAAGCCCTGAAAAAGTATAAAAAGCTCTCAACTTTGAGTTCTCGTGATTATTTCGATTTGTTGGTACTCCTGACTCGTCGTCTGCTTCACTGTGTGCAAGTTTCCGTATCAAACTTCAACTTATATCCACCCCTATTTAAAGTTCCACCTTATTCTGCAGATTTCATAACAAACGATAAACAATAACATTGCGATCTTTGCATCGAGCCCAGTGCTGTTGATACTCGCATCATTTCTCAACACATGGATGCACCCAGAGTAATAAGATGGAGCTCTCTTTAAATGTACATACTCAACTTTCATAATTTACCGTAATACGTTTTGACATTAGCCAATTGAGGGATTTGCAAAATGGGATAATGGTCACTTCCAAAACCGCACGAACGATGTAAAATTATGGTATATCATTTGCATTGCTTATCCATAGCTTGATCGATTATTTTTTCTTGTGGGTGAGACGATGTTGGGAAGAGGGAGGGGAGTGATCGATCGTTCGATTAATTTTTCTGTTGATTTTCCCAAATTTTGTATGGCAAAGGGGATTTATTTGGAATAATCGCTAATCTTGAGAAAATACATTTTTAAATAAAGAAAGAGAGGGCGCTTATCAGTAAAACTGATTAACTGTTTGACTAAACAGTTACTAACAGTTCACTAACTAATCATTTTCAATATGATATTTAATATGTAAACATGTTTTTTTTTTATTATTAGGATATGTACCTTGAGATATGACAGATACGCATCTATTCTACTTTTTGGCACACTTGCCCTTGTCGACAGTGATATATAAATTGCGTATTCGGATTCTTTCTCTCATTCAATGATCTCATAAGGAATCAGCTGAGTCAGTAATAAGCGTGAGCGTTAATACGCGACGCATATTCCTGTAATTCGTAAGATGGCAGGCTCAGAGTTACGTGCCATAGCGTTTCTTTATTTATTTCTAAGCTCTTTCTGCGGAATTCTTTCGAGTCCAATTACCATTCCATTGGAAAATGTAAGCAACACATTAATCCAAAGTGCTATTGATGCATTAAATCAGGATTCGCCAACTCATCATAAGTACAAAGGCGGGAATTTAATTAGCGCCCAAAAAGTCGTAAGTTATTTGAAAAATGTTATTTATCAGTACTTTGGAAATTATTCTTTTTGTCGCTTTATTAAGAAATTGTCACTTTATTGTAATTTCAGTATGAAAATTTAGTGTTTTTATTCTGTTTCTTAATGGGGACAAAGAATAATTGCATTTTTCTTTTAATTTCAAATAAACATGCCAACTATTAGTACTCCTGATACTGATAAACTGTGATAAGCTCATGGGTTATCAGGATCAACGAGGGCTATTAAAATTAGAACATTAAAGACACTGAAATTTTTTAATGCCTCATGTATAAATAGCAAGTTAGTTATTGAAGATTTCTTAATTTATTATTTTCAGGTTGAACCACCCAATGCAGTATATAGATTAACGTTGAATTTAAATCCTACATGTGAAGAAATAGGAGAATCTTGTCCTTGGGAAGCCTGTACTATTAACCTTGTGCAGCATGAACAAGGAACAATCAGTGTTCAGAGGGATTCCATACAATGTATGTATGTATATCCCCAATTTACTCAAGATGACATAGGAATAGGGCATGAAAATATTCAACAAGATACAAATCAACAAGAACAAGAAATAATTGATAATTTAGATAAACAAATAATTACAAATCAAAGTGTACAACTTGATCATGAAGTACAAACAACTGGAGATCAAAATGAGAAACCTTTTATTGCTGTACGAGCAACAGAGAGAAATTATTGTCCAGGTTGTCCATATGACTTAAATCCTGCTTTACCTGGACTGATTATATTTGGAGAAGAAACGGTTCAATGTATGGATAAACTTATTGATAATGATTTTAAGCATAAAGTGGTTAATATTATTAAAGCTACAAGAGCTGTACCAGTTGGTTCTAATGTTGTGCGTTATCAATTTTTATTGGAAATAGGAGAAACAAATTGCTTAAAAAATGCATTAATTGAAAGGTCGGAGTGTATACTTCAAACAAATATACCCTTTAAGGTATGTTTTGTTAGTTTTGATGAACAACCTTGGCAAAATAACAGTCGTAAAATGACACAAAATAATTGCACAAACACTCAAAATACAGTAAATGAGTTAACAAAGAATGAAAATTTACCACTCAATAATGAACGTCAAGTAACAAATAATGTTAAACTTTTAGAAGAGGCAAAGGATTTTGCTTATCAAGATTTAAACAATATTGTAATAAAAAATGTAACATCTAATAAAATTCTAGAAATTCAACAACCTGGAGTAACTGAACAACCATCAGTCAAAATTTTATTGAATGATAATTCTGATGAAGAAAAGCCTCATGGTTTTGTCAATAAACAAAAAGAATTTGATGAATTCTTAGAGGATTTTGATTTGCCTATTAAAACTGAAAGTAAAACTGCAGATCCGAGTACTACACCAGTTAAAGAAGATCTTATAGAGCCAAAGAAGATTGAATATCCAGATACAACAATAAGTTCATTAAACCTAAATGCTGAAGGAATTTCACAGAAAAAAAAAAGATCTGTACCAAGTATAGGCATTACTAATAGTTCATTGATTAGTCAATTGGCACAAAAAGCTGTAAATATTCTGGATAATATAGATATGGATGATCAGAAAAGAATGATCTTAGATATTCTGGAATCAAGAATCGAAGAATCTAGCGAACAAATTTATTATATCAAAGTAAAAGTAGTAGGTACAAATTGTGATGAAGAACTCATTGATATACATAAGTGTTTGATTGAAGTTCCTCAGTCGATAAAGGTTTGCGATATTGAGGTTCACACAGATAAGGAAGCACCATTACAATATGCAAGAGTAGTTAAAGCTGAGTGTTATAATGAACATAATAAGCTTGTTACAAATTTAAGAAGATTACAAAATTCAATAAAGGAAAAACGATCACTTAAAGGGTATAATTATAACCAAAAAATGTTAAAAATTGCAGAAAGTATTAATCAAGAGCATATAAAATCAGAGCATGATTTACAAGAGCTAAAATCTGAAAAAGTTAATACTCAGAACAATGTAATTACACACTTAAGAGATTCCAGATCAGTACCAGGCGCTCCAAAAGAAGTAAACATTGATGACCCTACAATACAAGAATATGCTAAACTTGGTTTAAAAAAGATTTCTCAAGTCTCAGAAAGAGAAAATGAACCAATTATTGTACAGATAAAAAAAGCAACGTCTCAAGTTGTAGCTGGTTCCTTATATAAAATATATGTTGATATTGGTACTAGTACATGTCCAAAAGGTAACAAAGATAATTGCCAATTGAAACCTGATAGTATCATTGAAGAGTGCGAAATTAGTGTATGGTCACGTCCATGGATTGATCATGGATCTCCTGAAGTAACTGTTAAGTGTATATCAAATCCCAAAACAAAAAGATCTGTGAATAATAATGAAGCACAATCAAATGACAAACATCAGGACCATATTGTAGGTGCCCCTACACCTATTAGTGTCGAAGATCCTACAGTAAAAGAATATGCAAATCTTGGATTAAATAAAATTTCTCAAGTCTCAGAAAGAGAAAATGAACCAATTATCGTTCAAATAAAACAAGCGACATCACAAGTTGTAGCTGGTTCCTTATATAAAATATATGTTGATATTGGTACTAGTACATGTCCAAAAGGTAACAAAGATAATTGCCAATTGAAACCTGATAGTATCATTGAAGAGTGCGAAATTAGTGTATGGTCACGTCCATGGATTGATCATGGATCTCCTGAAGTAACTGTTAAGTGTATATCAAATCCCAAAACAAAAAGATCTGTGAATAATAATGAAGCACAATCAAATGACAAACATCAGGACCATATTGTAGGTGCCCCTACACCTATTAGTGTCGAAGATCCTACAGTAAAAGAATATGCAAATCTTGGATTAAATAAAATTTCTCAAGTCTCAGAAAGAGAAAATGAACCAATTATCGTTCAAATAAAACAAGCGACATCACAAGTTGTAGCTGGTTCCTTATATAAAATATATGTTGATATTGGTACTAGTACATGTCCAAAAGGTAACAAAGATAATTGCCAATTGAAACCTGATAGTATCATTGAAGAGTGCGAAATTAGTGTATGGTCACGTCCATGGATTGATCATGGATCTCCTGAAGTAACTGTTAAGTGTATATCAAATCCCAAAACGAAAAGATCCGTGAATAATAATGAAGCACAATCAAATGACAAACATCAGGACCATATTGTAGGTGCCCCTACACCTATTAGTGTCGAGGATCCTACAGTAAAAGAATATGCAAATCTTGGATTAAATAAAATTTCTCAAGTCTCAGAAAGAGAAAATGAACCAATTATCGTTCAAATAAAACAAGCGACATCACAAGTTGTAGCTGGTTCCTTATATAAAATATATGTTGATATTGGTACTAGTACATGTCCAAAAGGTAACAAAGATAATTGCCAATTGAAACCTGATAGTATCATTGAAGAGTGCGAAATTAGTGTATGGTCACGTCCATGGATTGATCATGGATCTCCTGAAGTAACTGTTAAGTGTATATCAAATCCCAAAACGAAAAGATCCGTGAATAATAATGAAGCACAATCAAATGACAAACATCAGGACCATATTGTAGGTGCCCCTACACCTATTAGTGTCGAAGATCCTACAGTAAAAGAATATGCAAATCTTGGATTAAATAAAATTTCTCAAGTCTCAGAAAGAGAAAATGAACCAATTATCGTTCAAATAAAACAAGCGACATCACAAGTTGTAGCTGGTTCCTTATATAAAATATATGTTGATATTGGTACTAGTACATGTCCAAAAGGTAACAAAGATAATTGCCAATTGAAGCCTGATAGTATAATTGAAGAATGTGAGATTAAGGTATGGTCACGTCCATGGATTGATCATGGATCTCCTGAAGTGAATGTAAAATGCAATCCTAACTCAAGATCTAGAAGATCTTTAAATAATGAGCAGCAATTAAAGGAAAATAGTCAAAAGCACTTATTAGGTGCTCCCACTCTCTTAAGCGTGGAGGACCCTACAGTAAAGGAATATGCAAAGCTTGGATTAAATAAAATCTCTCAAGTCTCAGAAAGAGAAAATGAACCGATTATCGTTGAAATAAAACATGCGACATCTCAAGTAGTAGCTGGTTCTTCATATAAAATATACGTGGATATTGGAACAAGTACATGTCTAAAAGGTAACAAAGATAATTGTCAACTTAAACCCGATAGTATAATTGAAGAATGTGTAATTAGTGTATGGTCACGTCCATGGATAGATCATGGATCTCCAGAAGTGAATGTAAAATGCAATCCAAATACAAGATCAAAGAGATCCTTAAGTAATTCTGAAGATACTGATTTGAAACATAGAAAGCGTATTGTTGGTGCCCCTAAATCTATTAGTGTTGAGGATCCTACAGTAAAGGAGTATGCCAAACTTGGATTAATTAAAATTTCTCAAGTCTCAGAAAAAGAAAACGAACCAATTATTGTGCAGATAAAAAAAGCAACATCTCAAGTTGTAGCTGGTTCCTTATATAAAATATATGTTGATATTGGTACTAGTACATGTCCGAAAGGTAACAAGGATAATTGTCAGCTGAAACCTGATAGTATAATTGAAGAATGTGAGATTAAGGTATGGTCTCGCCCCTGGATTGACCATGGCTCTCCAGAAATAACAGTCAAATGTAATTCAAATTTAAGAAATAAACGATCTCTGAAAGGTGTTGATTATACTCAAAAAATGTTGAAACTTGCCGAACGTTTAAAACATCAAAAAATGTTTGATGATTTTATAAAAAAGTACGAGAAAAATTATGAAAGTTCTCAAGAGAAAGAACATCGATTCCAAGTTTTTGAGAGCAATTTAAAAGTTATTGAAGAATTGCAGAAAAGTGAGCAAGGAACTGCTGAGTACGGCATTACAATGTTTGCAGATATTGCACCTGAAGAATTTCGTGCCAAATATTTAGGTTTGCGACCAGAACTTAAGGTTGAGAATGAAATACCTATGCTCCAAGCAGAAATACCAAATATTGAAATACCGAATGAATTCGATTGGCGCCATTTTAATGTAGTTACACCTGTAAAAGATCAAGGAGCTTGTGGTTCCTGTTGGGCTTTTTCAGTTACGGGCAATGTTGAAGGACAGTATGCAATTAAATATAAAAAATTACTATCTTTATCTGAACAAGAATTAGTTGATTGTGATAAAATGGATCAAGGCTGTAATGGTGGATTACCAGACAGTGCATACAGAGCTATAGAAAATTTGGGTGGTCTTGAATTAGAATCTGACTACCCATATGAAGCGGAAAATGAGAAATGTCATTTCAATAAAAACAAAGTCAAAGTTCGTGTAGTTTCAGCTGTAAACATTACATCTGATGAAACAAAAATGGCTCAGTGGCTTGTTAATAATGGACCTATCTCTATTGGTATTAATGCCAATGCCATGCAATTTTATGTTGGAGGAGTTTCACATCCATTCAAATTCTTATGCAATCCTAATAACTTGGACCATGGAGTTCTAATAGTAGGGTATGGAGTAAAAAGTAAGTATTTTATTTGAAATAATATTAACTACAAACATAGTATTATAATATAATATAATATAAAATATATGTGTAATAAATGTATGTTAGTTTTTTTGTTTAAAGTATAAAAATATGATATATTTTTGTAATTTTGGCAACGCAAAATAAGATGTTTAATATAATACTATTTTTTAGCTTATCCTCTTTTCAAGAAAACAATGCCATACTGGTTAATAAAGAACAGTTGGGGCCCACGATGGGGTGAACAAGGATATTATCGAGTTTACAGAGGTGACGGTACTTGTGGAGTAAATATGATGGCTTCGAGTGCTATAGTTGCTTAATAAATTTAGTCTAAATTTGTTTTCGAAAAAAGACGAAAAAAGAAAAAAACATTTTTGATATTTTATATATATATATATATATATATATATATTCTATAAAACCTCATACATACATATATATGTATGTATTTACTAGTATTGTTTTTAAAAAAAATTCATGTGACTGAGACTATCTAAACTTTTAATAAAATAATACAAATTAGAGTGCAATAATAATATGATAAGAAAGCTTTTTATCGGAAATTATTAAATCATAAACTCTAATCCAGATTTTTACTAATAATATAATTATCACTAACTTTAGAAGATTCTACATCATAACTTCTGGAATCTTAAATATCCCTGCGTATTTGACTGTGATTAGTGAAGAATCTTCCAATAAGTCAATGCTTGGATTTTATTAATAAGATTAATATTGAATATAAAGTATAAGCAGTAATATAATTTTGTAGATTACATTTTACTAATTTCTGTATTTAAGAATATTTTCAGTGATAGTACAATGCTGGCTTTTTAATAAAACTCATTACAATCTCAAAATTATGTATTACAGTTTATTTGAAATACACTTATCATAGTCATTTTCAATGTTACACTTAGTAAAAACAATGTTCTTCAGAGATGTCTCATATTTATATTGAACTTGCTATTCGATAATTTTAATAATAGAATTGACAGTGAAAAATATACTAGCTTCTTCTTTAACAATCAAAAATTTTTCATATAATAGTCAAATTATTATTTTTATTATTGTAATCATTAATAATTATAATTAAACTGATAGATTATAGATTAGAGTAGCTTTTTTACAAGTCAGTTTCTCATATTTAAATTTATTATTATAGTAAATGAATACCATTCAAATTTTTGTGGACGTAATCTTTTATTTTTTGCAAGTGAGAATTAAGTTACGTTATGTAATTGTTCTTAAAATTATAAAATCGCTTTATTTTGATGAAAATTTAAAGAACATTGTTGAAATATGTTTGCATATAACAGCTTTCTATAAATAAGAACAAATATATACTGTTGAAAATCATGCTGTAATGGCATCACGTCGAATAACGAAATTAGACATTTTTAACCTAATAGTAATTATAGGATCCCCACTGATTATATGGTCCATACGCTTGAGGTCCGCCTTGACTATACTGCCAATTCTGATAGTTTGCATAATTTGGATCTGAAGGAGGTGGATACTGTTGATATCCTTGTTGATATCCCCCTTGACCACCATACTGACCACTTTGAAACTGTTGTTGAGACTGATACGGGCCGCTAGGTCCACTACTATATTGGTAAGAAGATTGTGAACCCACTGTTGGTGGAACTGGTCCACTTGTTTGATCACCAATTTTTGTTTTCTTTGGTGGTGATGCATCGCTGTAAAAGAGAAATAACTCTCATGAATATTACATGTATAACTGTCTAGATACAAGAACCCAAAGTAATATTACTTACGTTTTATTTTCATCGCTCTTCGTCTTTTTACGCTCCTTGGCTTGTTTAATACATTTTTGAAATTGTTCGTGGGCTTTTAAAACTTGCCTTATATCTGGGCTAAAATCTTCAAGAAATTCTACTTTACGCTGTGCAAACAACACTCTTTGTTCAAGATCTGCATGTTCTCTTTCAATAAACATGTCCATGTAACCTATAACTTCATCCGTGTCGACTGGACTTCTTTGCAATCCCAGATCTATCAATTGTAAATATAATCTAGGATTATCCTTATCCTTCTCCGTAGCCTGAAAGCAATTTAGAAAATAACTATGAAAACACATATCAAAAAAATATTGTTTTACTTTAAAAGTGAGAGAAATGCACGTATAATTACCTTAAGTAGTACTTTCACTGCTTTATCAATATCATTTGTGATTTTACATAAAAATCTTGCGTATTTCACAGCTATATTATTAGCAATTGTCCTATTTTTACTATTGCTAATATAACTTTCATATAATGTACAAGCTTTATCTAAATCACCCCTTCGGCGTTCCAAATTAATTCTTCGATATGCTACTTGAAGCATATTCGGTAAAACATTATCAATATTTTCCAATATTGTTGCAGCTTTTTCGAAATTTCCTTGGCCTTCTTCAAAAGTAGCCCATTGTAAGTGTAAATTAGGTTTCTTTGGATGATGAACGGTACACGCTCGAGAGTACACGTCTCTAATTTTTTCTGAATTATCACCTTTTAATGATTCCAAATAACGTACAAACTGAAATAGAACCAAAATTACAACATTGTATAAATTTCTAAAATAATTAATAATTTTTTATCAAAATTTCTCTACAGAATACTTACTCGCATCCAAAATTCATCATAGAGAGCACATGCTATTAGACATCTTTCAAATAAAATAACTATCCGATTTTGATCTTTCTGTTCAATCTCAAAATCTAGGTACTCTTTCCAATTTTTTAATTGACATCTTTCAAGAGGTTTCACGTGAAAGTAAGGTCTTTTAATCTATATAAAATGGAAAATATTAATAAAAATTATGTAAGGAATAAAATATGAGCAACAAAAATAAATTTCAAATGATTCATACCCCTTCTTCGTACGACCATCTTGCAGCAACAGCATTCACATTAGCTTTATGCATTTTTCGCCGGGTACTAATTATCTTCTCTCGTATTGCTCTTGTTTCTTCATCAGTAGGTGGAAGTTCATGTGGCAATGGTTCTTCACCAGGAGGTGCATCATCAGCAGCAGCAGTTGTGGTTGTATCTTCAGACTTCAAAATAGCTTTTACTTCAGCCCGTATCGCTAGGAAGTCGTCTACGCTCAGGATGCGATTAGGTAAATTTGACGAAACAAACTCTTGGAAAGTTTCAAAGTGAGTAATGTATCCAAGAGTTGGCGTGCACAATAAACGATCGTAGAGTGCCGTGACTCTACTGAATCGCTTACCCTCCATCTCCCACTTTATGTAACTTTCCCATAGACGATCAGACCTTTTATAAATAATAGAATTTTTACGTTTAATTCACATATTTGAATTTCCCCTTCTTCATATGTTCCAGAAGTAAATAATTTTACCTAAATTCAAGACCACACGCTTCGATGGCTCTTTCGTACTGTTCACGAAGTTTTTCCTCGTCCTTTTCATAGACACCTTTGCAGTGATTGATGTAATGGAGCCATAGATCGACACTGAGAGAAACTGCTTTCAAACCTTGATCGAACACCTGGTGGTAATGATTGATAATAACGTTTAAAGCAACTTAAAACTGATTGGGTTGTTGTTGGGTAGAGTTATACCTATTTCTTAGCTTTCGTTAAGCATTACGGTTTTTAGTTACGTATACTCACATATCGTACGCGTACTGTAAATAAACGAATATAATTAACACAGAGATTGCAGAGCATTGTGCATTCACCTTAAAATCAGGGAGTGTTCCATTCTGGACGCCTCTGAGTCTTCCACCACTCTTTCTTGAACCCTCTCTGGCACGTGCACGTCCTAAGTCTTTGTTTTTGACTTTGAATTAACGCCCAACCGAGTCTTACTTACAAGGTAAGAGACCGCATCTTATTTTTAAATTACAATACTTGTGTAGTAAGCTATGTGTACAAATGCTTACAGTAAATATTACACACATAATTTTTGGCACGACGGAGTCGCAAACGGAAACAACTAGAGCCTCGAACCGGCTTACGTATCATACGCAGAATACTTTTTTTATAACGATAATGATTAAATAATAATAATAATAATGATAATAATAATAATAATAATGATAATAATAATAATAATATGTAATAGCATTGTAGATATCGCAGTAGAATAAGTAAATAAGTAGCTATTTGGTAAACGGAGAGAGCCGTATAGGTGCCGCAAGACGTGCTAGGCTGTTGGAAGGGAAAACCATATTTACGTGCGTGCACACTGCCCACGCGCCTTCCTAACTCGAGCTATTTTCATTAGATTGCGTTAATTAAATAATATTGTAATGGAAAATAGCCTATTTGAAATGGTAAACAAGACGACTCACCGTTTGGACATTTTCAGGGTCGCCCTTCTTCTTCTCATAATCAGCAAATTTCCTCCAGTATCCATAGCAATAAGGATATCGCTCCAAAAATTTTGTGTAAGCTTCTCGTGCAGCTTCCGCGTCATTCTGCAACGTTATATTTTGCTTAATATCGTTCTATCCATCATACTATCACAATAGAAATCTTTTCACCGATTACTTAATGTATTCTTTAATACCTCTTGATCAACGTATTGTAAAAGGTACGTCCATCCAGTGAAATCTGAGGGATCTTCATTTACAGGTTTCCAATATTTTTCTAACTCGGGCAAAGTTTTTTTCTTTGGCGAAGCTGGCTTCATTTCTTGCTCATTATCAGCACAGTCTGCTTCTGATGAAAGCACAATTTTTTTGACCGGAGTTTCGTCGTTATTTTCAGATGTCGGAGAACTAGGATCATATTCTCCATCTGCATTTAACCTCCTTTTGCCTGTTAAACATTATTCGTGTTATTTTCACTTTTATACGTAACATTATTTTTAAGGTAAAACTTTATTAACTTACTTCCTGTTTCTACTTTAGTTTTCTTATCTAAAGTTTTACTTAATAATTTTGCTCCAGCTTTTTTCTTCTTTTCGCCATCAGGGGGCAATTCGTCTTCTGAAACAGATTCTGTTTCTCCCAAATCTGCTGGCGCAGCAGCAGGCAACTCTTCGTCCGAGACTGCTTCAGTTTCGGGTTCCTAATTAAATATTTAAATACTTTTAGTTTTGATAAAAATAATAATCATTAAAATAATAAAACAACAATAACTAAATAATAAGAAAGCAACAGTAATGATAACAATAATGATATAATAGAGAACTATCTGAAATCTTAAGCAATACTTATGTCATGTTTTTCACACAGTGAAAAATTACTTTTGTGAAATACCAAAATTTGTATATCTGCTTATCCTATGTATTGTAAATATCTGTGAAGTAATTAACAGTGAATAATTTTTAAATACTAAATATATAATTGCAAAATTTTCTGTTGATTATCATCATTGTTTTAAACTTTTGTGGATGAAGGAAAATGGGAAGGAAAGGATGGATATACCTGGATTGCATATTCAGTAGAAGAAAAGTCATCTTCTGAAACTTCCTCCATATCTTGAAACTTCTTGCCAAAATATCAATAAAATAATAAGAAAATCTTAAATTTAAAAAAAAAAAAGAAAAAAAAAATAGAAAAGAAAAGGAAACAATATATTATGAATATATACTTGATAAAAAGTACAAATATATGTGCCTTTTATTAATATAAGTAATATATATAAATATAAAATACAAATCTTACTTTTGTTGCAGCTTCAGTAGGTAGTTCATCCTCAGACACAGCTTCAGTATCTGGTTCAGTTTTTTTTATACTTTCTGCTAAATCATCCATTTCTGCATCTTCTATAGTTTCTTGTTGCGAGTCATCAATTTCCATATGCATTCTTGCATCTAAAGTTATATCTTCAGATTCTACTTCCTGTGTTTCTAAAATTTCTGTAACTTGTCCCACAGTATTAGAGCTGTGCACAACTTCAAAGTTAATAAGCTCATCATTAATAACTTGCTCATCTATTCCATCTTGTTCAACACTATGCAAGATTTCTCTGTTGTTTCCTTCCATACCCATCATAGAATCGCACTCTTCAGACATTTCCTGTAAACAGGTAATAATAGATAGATAAGACTTTTGATTAAAGAAAATCATATGTCATTTATATCATTAATTAAATTAAGCAACTTTACACACATTTTTACAAACTTTACATATTTGCTACCAGCATCTCGAATAAAAACCATTTACCACAACTCAGATTTGATCATACTCAATTTAGGTCAAACCAATTGCTGCTTAAATACAAAAAAAAGTATAAGCGTCCCTGGACTAGTCATAAACTGATAAAGAACATGTTACAATAAAGTTATGACAATAATTTGATAATGTTATAAAGAATTCTGGTAAAAGGCTACAGGATACTTGTAATAAACATTTCTATAAAATTTCAAACTTACTAAGTGCTGATTTGACTCCTTGAGTTTTAAATTTGATGAAATGGATGTATTTGGCATATTGTTTATAACTGGTGGTGGTGGTGATTCAAGCTCTGGAACATGTACATTATGGCTTACATTAATGCCATGTCCAGTGTCTTGAGAATCTTCTAATTCCAAATGGAGCATTGACGCATCTTCTTCATTTTGTTGTTCAATAATAATATCACCTAACCTTTGAATACCATTTTCTGGTAAGCTTCCTTCATTTTCGTCTTCTAAAGTAGCTTCTTCCTAAACAACAACCGATGAGTTTAAGCATCTGTATTCTGACTGTTCGAATAAGAAGTAATGTACACACTTATTTATTACAAGTCGTACAAGCTAACAAATATTTTAATATAAAAATATAAATGAATATATATTGTTTTACCTCAATTTCTTCAATTTCTGGAACTTTCTTCGGAAACCTCGTCGCCCTTGCTAAAAATTTTTTAGCGGGAGATTTTTTTACAGCTGTCGTAGACTTCCGTGTACGACCAGATCTGGTTCGCCGTACTAGAAATATCATAAAATATTGTAAATCCTAATAAATTAAAATTAGACAATATTGCATTCATACGTGATTTGCATTTACAACCGGGGTGTCTAACAACGTGACGCTTTCAATCAGAAATATTTTCACAAACTCTTATTAGAACCAAATACAACTTAAGTAAATATATTAATCAAATATTATTACCTGTTTCAGTTAATTCGCTTTCATCACCACTTGCGGACGACATCTTTTACTATGTTTGAAGTATTTGGAATGTAAAGCGCAGAACTGAAACTTAAAATGGCGTCCTACGAAGCTACTATGCACAGACTCCTATATAATATACTAGTATTACAGATTTATACGTAATATACTACACTGCTACTATGCTATAGTTTGTTGAAAGCAATTTTGAAGCCATTATTTTTGGATAGTGGGGAGAACCGCCATTTTCATGGAATTCAGTGGAGTCTTAAGTATATTTCAACTTTCATTTACAGTAACTCATTTTGAGTGGATAATATTAAATTGAATTATATTAGAAAATTAGGAATTATTAAAAATGAATAGTTGTTGTACAAATGAGTTGTTGAATTTAAGTTTCTTGGTGAACTCTATAGTCTGATCAACTTCCAGTAGCCTTTATACATAAGGTGGTATAGCCTCTCCGCCCAGATATTTTGCAGGATATATTTTAGTGTATTTTATAGGGTGTAATGATGATATGTTTCATAAATTTAAGGAGCTATTAGACGGAGTGATTCTAAGATGATTTTTCATTTATCATTTTTCTACCAGAAGCTTAGTTTTTAAAATATTCGATTATCAAGGTATTACTATGTAGACAAGGACAGTCAGTTAGTTGAAGTAAGACAATATGGCGTTAGCTCACTTCAGTTACTACGCCAAAGGTATATTAAGATGCATCTTCATGAAAGCATTCATCTTTGGAATCGGTTGCACTTTTACTCTAATTAGCTAATATTTTGTTTATAAGTGTATTTTGAGTGTTCACAGTATTGATATCACGAAGAGAGACTATTATACAAGCGAAAATTATGATATTGAAATGCAGAAAAACTCAATTTGCAGTAATAATTGGATTAAGGTACATAACAATTTGAAAAGTAATCAATATCGAATATATTGCATCAAAGTTCACAAACCAATCAAATAATTGCCCACGTTCTTTTATCATTTCAACATATAAAGTATATTAAAAAGTTTTTAATCTCTATTCGTATCCACCTTATTCATTGCTTGGATATAATAGCACATACATGCACGATGCAAAATGAAATGATAAACAAAAAGGGAGTACGCGCCATGACATATAAATATATTGAAAGAGAAGTTAAATTTCTCAAATTTTTCCACAGAGTTTGACGATCTTTTTTATACAACAACATTGTCGACTTGTTGAAAACATAAATAAAATGAGGAAGCCATAATAGGAAGTAGACCGATTGAAAAATCAAACGATTCAAAATAAGATAGAAATATAGATGAGAGATCCAAGCGAGCAAGCCTAATAAAAATTTGAAATGGTTTCAAGAATCTCTGCTGAAAATAGATTAATTCCCAGAAGAGGAAGTTGAAGCAACTAGAATAATCAATCAGCAAGTATATTTGCAATTATCAGGTACATCGAGTAGGGATGCGTACGGAATCGCATAAGAGTTATGCAGAATAGTTAATTAAAAGAGTTGTGCATAACTTGTGAGAGGAATTACTGAAGACGGAAAGAAGAGTCGCTGCAGTTAGAGAAGTCGTACTCGTGAATCGCCGGTTGGGTCGAGTCGAGTTGAGTCGAATTGAGTCGACTCGAGTTAAGTCGAGTTGATGGCCAATGGCCGCCGTGAATGAATGCCGTGTGTCGGCTCGCTGGCCGTTGATTAATGTATCAATACGCGATATTTAATCATATTTGATTGTGTCCAAATCGATAATACGTCGCCATTAACCTTGATAGAATGCCAAACCAGACAAAGAAGGACAAGGTGCGTCTGCTAGAATAAATTTTCTCATCGCCCCGTACGTATTTCCTTCATGCGATCGGTTTCTGTGCGCGAGCAGTGTTTCATCGTAGGAAAAAAAGAGATGAAAGGAAAGCGCGAAAAGGAGCGAGAAAGAAAGACCGGAGGAACAACCCTGACAGGCATAATCGGCTTAAGGGTGTAGCGTGACACCAATAATTCGGTTTGCTTAAATTCGACAGGCTGCGATTACGAAAAATCGCGCGCGACTAAGCGTTCTTCTGCCTCGGCATATCCCAAAATTACATGTGCATGCACATATATGCGTATACAAACGTTCCTGCATACGTATACATTCGCATACTTGGGTGCGCGCGAGCGAGCGAGCGCTCCGACGCGCACACGCCTACACACGTACACACACGCAACATATATCTCTATCATCCGTCAACGCGTTTTCGGCCACTCTAATAATAATGGTATTTCCGTCTACTCTCGTTTCCATTATCATTACCGCGAGTGCGAGTCTTAGACTCGAATGCGCGTGATCACATATTGTGCGATTGTGTAAACGGTCCAGCTTACTCCTTCTGTTCCAGGAAACGGCGAAAAGCGGAAAGGACAAGGGGAAAAATGGGAAAGATGTCGACTGTACCGATGAGGTGAGGTTATATTACCCTTCTTTCTCTCCCATTCTCTCTCTCTCTCTCTCTCTCTCTCTATTAGTCTCTTTCTTTCTCTCCTCTCTTCTCTTCTATTCTTTTCTCCTCTCTCTCTTCTTCCTTTATTCAATATAACTCCTGTCATCAAGTATAGATTGCTACAATCATGAACGACATGTCACTATGCCTTATATCCTTGTGCAAATCTCCGATCTTTTTTTTAAGAATACATTTGTTTTCGGAATTCAAACGTCACTCGGTAATTTGCATTGTTTTCAATGTTTATGGACTATTTGCATAAATTATACTCAAGATTACACGACACCTGCTATCCATTATATGAAATAAGGGACTTCTTTTCATTTGTAACTCAAGGTATGCAAGGTTGTTAACTTGGAAAATAAATCTTGAGTTTTGGACAACCTGCAAGTTGAATCGTTACTAATGTTTTGTACAGTTAAGTAGATTTGGACAACAGAGTAATGTTTATTTTCAATGGTAGAACAAGGTAAAACATGGAAGATTAATAATCCACGGATTACTGTGTGCTATGCAAAGTTTTTCATGCGTGAATTGTAAAATTTATTTCAATCAAGAAAACCACTCACTTCATAATGCGCAAGATTTATGCCAGCGTTTACTCGGAAAAAAATGGTACATTTGGAGTCAAGCAGACATATCTTTTTATCTTCCAGTGCAATTATCTGACTCCGGTAATTAAATGACTAGTAAGGTTGCATAAGAAACATAATATGCCATTTAAGCACGTCAACGCTTGGAAAACGTATACGTTTTAACACACAGCTTCAGTATATTCGTTAAAGTAGTTAAGTTTTTGGATCATCTTTATCGGCATGTAGTTTGAATATATGTTGCCAGATGTCGCCACAAATCATAACCCTATTTCAGGGTATCACGTGTACAGCTAGTCTCATTCTCCAAAAAAACATCAAGATGCAAAAATTTATCAAGGAATTATAATATTCCTTACATAAAATTAAGACAAGGTTAATTTATTATTTATCAATTATTTATAGTATAAATATAGATTTTTCATAAAAATAATTGAAATCAAAAATAAAAACCAACTACTGTACACACTGTATAATGTGTAAGTAGAGATGTAATTTTGTGCAAGCTTAACAAAGGCTTCACCTCTTAACATCATATATGCATTTTTTTGTAATCAGAAGAGACAAAATTGGGTAACATTCTTTATATTATAATAAAACTTCATTAAACTATGCGTTGCGTGAACGCATAGTTATATCCTCCTAAAAAACATCAAGATGTAAAAAAAATTCGCCAAGTAGTTACATTATTATTTAAGTAATTAAGGTATAAGGTTCATTTATTATTTATTTATTATTTATTGCATGTCAAAGCCAAGTACAATTATGGTTACATAGTTGTGTAAGTAATGATCTATAAATACCATCATAAACCTGTTCAGAGGTATCATTCTATTAGAAAATCATACACTGAAGTTTTAAAATATCAGTATCTATTTAAAAAAATAAAGATTCAATGAAGAGGTTATTGATCCTTGCTTTTTGGAATATCTTTCAAGTTTATTTTATGTATGGGGTAGGTACACAATAAAATTTAAAAAGGGAATTAGTTAATATTTGTAATTAAAAAATAATTATTTGACTTGAGATTATAACACTTTAATGTGTGACAAAATTTACTTCTAATGACATTTCAAATTATATATTTTTTTTCTCTATAAAAGTTTACTTACCAAGCGATTCAAACTTGTAACTTTATGTTTCTCTGTTATGTAAGTCTTATCTCATACTTATGTGCTCATCTATCATTTTGATATCTACATTGCCATTTGATAAGCATTCTGTCATATTGATTTCATTTCAAATTTAATCCTTTAAGAATTAAACTAGTTAAAGTATGTTTTATTGCGCTATAAGTAACTATAAATTAATACACTATCATTAAAAATATTAATTTTAATATTTTTCTGAAGTAATTTATTTTTAACTAATTCCTTTTTTTATTGCATACTAATTTAGAAAGACAAGTAAAAAGAAATTAATTTTATTAATTTTTATAGAGAGCATAGGATCTATTTATCTAGTGTAAATTAAATGGTGAACTTTTATATTATTATGACGAATACAAAGTTCTTAAGCGAAACTTAAGATAGCTGACGTTTATTTATCTTTTGAGATAAAATATCGGGTATAACTGTCACTCGCACCTGTTTTGCACGAATCATTCTATCTAAAAATTATTAATTCAGTTAGGCAATATAACTCTACATAGAGTATTATACGAAAGACAATAATCTAAGATCAGGCATTAGATAAGGAAAAAAAGACACTCGATCAAATGACACGTAAGTAGATCGAGGGCGATTCAAAAATGATTTGAAAGGGTCAAATCAGATTCGAGAAAATCTATTTCCTTATAAAGCCTGAAGTAGTTTAACTAATAAGTATTATCATGTGAACCGAAGAATCTAACAAGATAATATGGTAAATTTAGGGATTTTCGCGGTTGTTCATGACATTGGTAGGTACTGTCAATGGAAATAGGCGAATATTCTATTGGTTCCTTTCGTAACGGCAGACAGAAGACACCGTTTATCTATTTTGAGCATCGTGCAAATAGAAAGCGTACTAATAATAGTAGTCGATGGTGCATTCCAGACGCTACCATGTCCACTATTCCACAAGCTACGTGATTTTGCTTTTGTCAGTTGTCCAAGGTACCTTTCGCTTTCTCCGCTTTCCGTGCTTACCAATTCTTGTTCTTACAACTCAAAAAAGCGATTGAACAAACAAACAAACGCCTAGGAAAAGCGCGTAACTTGATACTGAATATGAAAACTTCATGTGGAAGTAATCATTTGTAAAAAGGTTTCTCCTTGCGCATGACTATGGAAACCATCAGTGTGATACCCTTAGAGTTCCGAAATGTTAGGATTCGAAATTCTGTCTAGACCTTCGTCTTGCAACAGCGTTTAAGAATCATTTGACTTTCACGAAAGTTGATTTACCTCTCGCTGAAGGTTTTCCTAGGGAGAATAATTATGCGGGACAACTAAATATAAAAGAGGAGAAGCAAGCGTTAGGATTCGGTGAATTCATAAAGAAATGCGGGTTAAGTTACAAAAAAGCCGTGAAGAATCAAATTTAGAAAATTTGTCGATAGTTCAAGTCGTTTTCATAGTGAGAGTAGGATCCTCCGCTTATGTTGAATACTTTAGTTGAGTTTCTTGTTGAAAAAAATGACCAGCCTTCCATTTACTCTAGTCCCTGAGACATCGGGTCTCGTGATTAGCCGGAAGTGTCTGGTTAAAAGGTTAACGGTACCTGGTCCACCAGTAGGTGCCGATACCTTTCAATGTTAAGTAGCTATTTCCAGGTCACTGTGGCCTTAGCTCCAATTTTTCGATCGGAGCCACATTATCTTAGCCCAGCATATTTGCTAGTGCGTAGATCGGCCAACCGTGGACTCTACGGACTAACACAGCGATCTCCTTCGTACATTTTTATGAGAATTACGTAACGCGTGGCGCCTAGATGAGTTAAGTAGGCTGGATAGCGAGCGAAGTAAAAAACAAACGGATCATTGGCAAGTATTGGAGACACCGTGTGGAAGTTGTTTGTTGCCAAGTGTTGCCCGGCGCTCATTGTCCTCGTGCTTTTCGCCCGCTAGAAATAGACGACAGGAACATTTAGTCGAGCACGTGAAATGGATACAGAGCGTGCGCGATTCGTTTTTAGCGGGCAATTTTTTGCGTTGTCGCGCGAAAGGCGAAAAGGCGGGGAAGATCTACCCCGTTGGAATTTCGAAATTCCAACAATGGCGGACGACCGGAAACCAGCGCGCGACTTCTGTAGGATTTCGGGAACCGGAAATGGGCGATCGATGGCCGATTTCTTTATGAAGCTCGTTATGACGATTAACGTGGAGCGTCGTGAAGTTGCTAGCTGGTTAGGACGTTGTCGAATGGATTGAGCGAAGTGGCAACGGAGGGAGGGGACACGCGAAAGGAGGTTGCGCCAGAACCGGATGGTCTCCGAGGAAGACGCGTCTGCTGTCAGTTGGACGTTCGCAATGTCACCCGTTCGCTATAAACTCTCTCCGTGTATAATCAAAAATTGTTAGGAATAAAGTGACCAACGATCACCCCCGCTTTCGGTGCTACCCGTTTTCTTTGGCTAGATCCAACCTGGAGGTCAGACTTTAGGCTGTGTTCCTCCTGTGGGCCTAGTTTACACAGATAATCAAAGTAGAAGTAGCAGTAGCGATAGTACACGAATTATTAACTATATTGATACTAGTACTAGTAGCATTAGTAGTAGTAGTAGTAGTAAAACTTGTAGTATTATAGTTATAGTTGTTTCTCTTAGTTTTTACCATTATCATCATTTTTACCCTTCGAACGAGTTCTTTTACATATTCTTCGCATCGTGCAACAACATTACTCGATTGGTACATACACAAAAACTCACAGATACCACGGATCATGCGATATTCGAACGATGATTGCTTGTTTTTTCTCCTTTTTCGCTTATTGCCATGAATATGAGCATACACCGATGCTGATCTTTCAGTTAGCCTATTTACACGTGGTCTTTAATTGTGTGACAGTTTCACGTTGACTCTTGATCTTTTCGATGCACCCCATCGAAATTCACTTGTCAGAAAGATTAAAATTAGATTCGAGGCGATTACCGTGGTACAATGCTAATTATTTTCAATGAAACACGTGTAACTGCCATGACTCATTGAGATGATTTACTTTCAGTCTTTTTACGTCAAGTATACTTAAGTGGAAATCGTGGTAAGGCAGATAGCTAAGATTTCTGAATGCTTGATGATAATTGCTTAATTAATAATGTCCTTAAGTGATTCTGGGTTGATTGGAACTTTTAGAGGGGGAGGTTTTGCGATAGATACGAGTTTCTTTGTTGTTAATGTGAATATTATTCAAATAGAACGCGACTAGTGATATTATCTAGGAAAGCCGCTTGCACATGTTGTTATTTTCTATATCACGAGGGAGGTATTTGTTACTAATGTCCAAGTTAAGCCGCTCGACTTAAAAGCTATGCCGTTCGACAGGTGCTATTCTATTTGATGCGAATTCATAGTATTAATTCATGAATTGCCTTGAGATCACACTTGGAATTGCATAATACAACAGGTACAATTAAATCGTTACCTATTACCAATTCATAAGCCACCCACCTATTTTATCTTCCACCCCCTCCTATCGTGCTTTGTTTTAACGATTTATTTGCTTGAAAGAGCGCCTAGACGAATCAGAGATGATTTTATTAAAGAATTATATAAATAAATGAGAACGAAATATTGCGAGGATTATGTTGTGTGAAAATCTATGTTCGATTTATGAGGTTTTTAATTTCAAAATATTGGAACGGTGGCGTAAACTATTCGCAGATCTTGCATTTTTCTTATGAGCTAACATTTCGATTTATTCATTTCTCGAAACTTCCGAAAATACTGGCAAAGATAAATGTCTAGTTATCAAGTGGAATTCATCTTGAAAGTAGACTCACCCAAACTGACTTCGATAAATCGTAAAAGAAGCGAAACACCAATCAAATCTTATCGTATATCGTGTCTTTTAATGATTTAATCGCTCAAGTGCAAGTTAGAATTCAATAACAGTAGCTCTTGACAAAAGCTACACAGTTTTCTTTTTTACTCAAAGTGTAAATAAGAAGACCTCGATAGCTCAAAGATAATATCACAGATTTTTTATTTAATTTCTTTATATTAAATATTTGTAAGTCGATCACATACACGCCACTCTGGGTGAAGCCTTGAATATAAATACGATCATTGAGTAACATACATTTTTTCATTAAAATGCATGCTTGAATATTTATTTGGGGTTTAAAAAATATCTATTTTTAGATCAATTGTTTTTTACATACTCGAAATTAAACTATATCGACAATATTAGCTTTTGAATTTACATCGGTATTGGTATTGGTATTGGTATCAGGAAGAAGGGAGGTTAGTAGAAGAAAAAAAATTCCACAAAAATGTCTCGTTGCCTGAGGGTTGAGGTCACTCGAGCCGAGCAGTGACCTTGAAGGTTCTCCGCCGATCGCTCGCCAAAAGGCGAGAATTGGACTCGCACTTGGAGCTCACTTGTGTCAGCGCTGTGTGTGGAAGTATGTTGCAAGCGATCCGCGAGTTTCTCTGTCACGAGGTTTTTTTTTTCACTACCACCATTTTTATAGATTCCCCGATAAATCAGATCCAGTCCAATCAAAGATCCCGATCCACCTTGGCAAACACTCATCGGTCTTATCCTAGAAATTTTTAACTTCAACAGTTTTCAAAGTTTCCATGTCCGTTTTTAATCGAGAATATGAAATTGTGAATATTTATAGTGAACAATACGATATGGCGAAGATTATTTAAGTCGCGAACTAATCTATGTAATTTAGAACCCTTCTACACTCACGTATAATCGCTATATCGGATATCATGGTTTTGTATATGTGTACGTGTACGTGTGTGAGTTCTGTTATCTGTTATACATAAAGTATATATATCTTTAGTTAAAAGCCTCAATCGCATTAACTCCCCCGCATTGTTGTTGATTTGCGTTTTTCTTTACATCATCCTGCGCATAATTCGCTCGGACGTAGGTTTGCACGTGATACGTTTTTGGCCCGATTCCTGAAACTCTCGATGGAATTGAAATTGGAATTGAAATTGATCCATTTGCACCTAGAGCAAGGAAATCTCTTTATAAATACCATGTGAAAATGGCGCGATGAAAAATCATGGCGACGGTAGTGGTGGTGGTAGCGTTTTGATCTATTTAGATCCAGAGCAGATCTTCGTGTTTTGCGTCGCCGAGTGGCTTATTTTCGCCGCTATTATTACTTCCATCGCGGTTTTCATCGGCACATTTTTGCCAAGAATCCTCAAACATTATTAGTTCCCATCGGTTCGCGCTTACCGGTCGTCGACGCGCATCGGCCATTTTCTCTTTCCTTTTTTCTTTCTCTCGTTTTCTCCGTTGAACGAGTCCCCCAGAAAACCTTCCCCCTCTCACCTCTCCGCGCGGTTACTTGCCGAACGATCGTTATATCTCGACGAAAGTTTTTCATCGTTTCTAAAGAAAATACTTGATAATGATGATTTTCCCGCCTTTGAATATTGGTGTCACCTAATGCTTCTCATAACGGAATTTTGTTGTTTTTTTGTTTCCAAAATGTGCTTCAACTAGGAGTCATTCCCACCGCGAAAGGAACTCGCTCGACCAATTGACCAATTGACTGTGAAATAAAAGGTGTGATCAATGCAAATGTGAAAATTATGCGTGCCGGTGCAAGAAGAGTATTCGTTTCAAAGAGTATTGGTGTGTGTCGATAGTGGAGAATCTATTCGTCTTGGTCTGCTGTGTAGGCTACTGGCTACCACTGACTACCGGCTACCGGCTAACGGCTTCCGGTGCACGCCGCCCCAACCTGCTGAACTCTGGAATGCAGAATAAAATGCAAACTTTCAGCGGATTGGCCTTTGGAAACGTATTCAAGAAGAAGGCAGGTTTCTATTGAGAATGCTTCAGTACGTACTACGAGAAATATACCTAAGTCCTGGAAGAACGACTCAATCTGCCTTTCATAAGTTTGTATCCTTGTAATCGCGAGTCGCTTATCAAAATCGCTTTGCAAAATCAGTAACTGGACGGAATATTTTCTTTATGGGCAATATTTATCGTCAATAATATCAACCGTTGCTACGCGTTGATAGTTTTACTTTTATTTATTTCAATAGGTAGCTCTGACAGTAAAAAGAAATAATCGGAAAAGATAAGAAAAGTAAATGTAAATAGCTTGACCTATATGTCCATTAATACTCGATTACGAATGAAGGAACTTTCAAAGAATAGCTTGCGTGTGCCATGCGCAAGATTATAAACAAAATTTTCTTAAGAATTTTTCCACTTGGCAATACGCGTATCGAAGGTGTGTATTGATGGATAATTAGCGACCGTGAACTTTCATTCTCACATCTTGGCCATTTGCCTCGTGAGTCGACTAGAGTTATTCGTCGTGCATGAAAGCAATCAGTCGGCGAATCTTAAATTGTTTTAAGGTACGAAAAGCGTACTATCCTCCTCTCCTCCCTCTATATTTCTCTCTTCCCCACTCTTCGCTCTTATTGTTAAAAATATCGTTCAAATGCCTTGTTCCTTTAGCGCACGCTCTGCGTTTTTAAATCACTTCCTGTACGTATATTTGAGTACAAACGAAATAATATCAAATTGCAGTCACCTAATATATATAAGGGTTGAACTCGCATTGTGTATCTAATGTACGTGGAAGCTCTTGAAAAAGAAATTTGACAAATAAAACACTTTATAAACAGATAACTTGAAAAGTACTTGTGTATCATCCATTGTTCAAATATTATTTCTATTATCTCTCTCTCTCTCTCTTTCTCTTCTAATTTTAAATATGTAATTTCGTTCAGAAGAAAATACTTTTATCTTTTTGTATAAATATATACTTTTATGTGTTGTTATGATTAAAATGCTTGAGTTACAAATGAAAATTGTGGAAAATTACTTTTAAAATCCTGCATAATTGGATGAAGGAAAGTGTCGTCGACCAAGCAAAACATTCTTGCCATTCTTTAATTTGGAGCATTACTCCTGAAAAAGTCTTCATCCTGTCAACATTATGACAGCATCAGCGTGTGCCCATCAAGAGCTCAAATAGTGTGCGTAGCATTGCGGTGTGACGTCATCGCTTCCTTTTATCACCGTGCACACGAATGTTGCTACTTTATTGGCCGGCTAGATACTTCTTATAATTTGAAAACGAAGCCCTAAATTGAAAAATGACAAGGAGATTTTGTACTCGGTATATTCTAAGGTTTCTCTTACCTTAGAAGCGTTTACTTTGGAAAATCTTACTCGGTAAATTTGCTAGCGATGGGGTTTTCGACAGGATACAAGGCGGATTAATAAATTTTAATGAATGAGCTTATTCTAAATGTAATGAGAGAAAACTGAGCAAATTCATTGCGAAGTAGCAATAAAAGAAATGTCAATATCAGCCATAATGAATATTTTTGAGATGTCACGGTTCTAATTATAAGAACTAATGTACTTTGATTTCATAATAAAATATTTGTTTGTCCTTATTTTTTTCAATAGGCAAACAAAGTGGCAGGTGGTCCCCCTGGAATCAATGCGCCGCCTCCCCCACCGACACTCATTAACAAAATTAAGTATCAACCCGGCGGACCTGTTATCAAGAAAGATAAACGTCAAAGCAGTTCAAGATTTAATATATCTAAAAATCGAGAATTGCAAAAATTACCTGCATTATCGGGTAAGTACCTACTACTTTTATCTTTGAACCCCTTTTTCTCTCTATTCCTTTCACGATAAATTATCATCAGGCTCGTAACGTACAATAGTACGTATTAAAAGGTGTATCTGAATAGATGCGCAAAATAAGTCAAGAATTAATTACTCGACGTAGAAGAGATGGTTAAAAAACAGTTAGCATTGACCCCATTCCCCTGCATCACTGGACATATTTCTAGACGCGATAAAGACGTTGTAAAAAGCTTATAGCCTAATCTGGAAAGCAGATGAATTTTGCTCAATAGCCTTTCATCTCTTAGGAGCCAAGCCTGTTTTGTGCAATGCGAATTTGCTTCTACAGAAGTGCTCCGTGTTTCTCGCTTCGGGAAACATTCGAATGCAAAGTTCTGTACTCTTTATACCCAAGGAGAGTATATAGCATGGAATTCGATTACGGTTATGTTTATTGAGAAAACAACGATTAATATTTCAACTGGGTGCTGGAAGAAAGGGGTCGTCCTCCCCGGCATGTGGTCATTTCGAGAAAATGAAAAGAAAAAAAAGAGTTAAGCTCTGATTGGTGCCTTTTGATTCAGGTGAACCGACGCACGATGGCGAAGAGATTGAGGGAGGGAGCTCTGTAGCATGAAAGCCAGTTGATGAATACAAATCGAATGAGTTTCGTGTCAAGCTTTCTCTCCTTTCGACTATTGTTATTAAAATTCTAGCCAATGGAAATAAACCGCTTTCCAAATTCTGCCTCGCCGAAGACGAGGCGGCCATTCTTAAAAGTTTGCCGGGTGCCGTCGTCCCTCCTGCTGCAACGCTGCCCGGTACAGCGAGCTTTTCTCGTAAAGCTCTTCCTCAATTGAAAATTCGCTGGAATTACCGTTCAAATCGAACTTCCGACTAACAATACATTACTCCCTCCGCTCCTCGATTACCAAACGTGGGAATTCGATAAATTTCTTCATCCCCTCTAGCCGCACGGACGCACTACACTCGCACACGCGCACCCACACATTTTCCAACGCCACATAGACTGAATGAAAATATAGTTTGAATGGAAACGTAACCTGATTGCTCGCACCGGCTTTACGCGTTGGATATGGTAAAAGAGAAAATGGCGGAGACCCGGTGAATCAAGCAGAAGAAGAAGAAGAAAGTGAATTGGAAGCAGAGACAGAAGGGGGTAGTTTGAGAAATTCGGATGTGTGCGAGGGAAACGAGAAATCGGTATTGCGCATTTTCCCTGGCCTTTCTCAATACCGTGGCAGTATTTCGGTGTCAATCGGGGGTGGTTTGCACCCCCGTGCAATAGGAGTGCTGACGTCATATCGTATCGATTGTGCAGGGGTCGCGCGTGCGCTGCGGCCGCGAAAGAAGAACATCCCTCGTCCTCTCGACGTCTCTCCCTCCCTTTCCCTGGCCGCTCTTCCCTCGCCATTCCCAACGTAAACACAGTTCTCCCCTGATATCACCGCCCTCGCACAGCATCTGGTTCTCGACCCCGTAACCGTTATTAGGGCTCCAGGCCCAGCAACGCACCACAACCTATTAGCTTTAACGCATCCACGTCCATCTTTCCCTTTTTTTCTCGACCCTGCTACTCTCTTTCTATCTCTCCCTCTCCCCCACATAAATGTATTCCCTTTATTTATTACTTTCTCATCCGATCAATCTTCGCACGCTCCGCTTTTCTCCGCTTTTCTCCTCTTAATAATCCGTGTCAACAGTTAGGTCTAGCTATTGCGCGCTCCTCCGTGGTAACGTGTTTGCGCGGCTAGTGCCTGACCAATTACCGGGAAACTTATCAGTTGTTGAGAAACCTCCGGAAGGAGGAAGCGAAAGAAGAAAGGAACAGTTGAAAATCGGTTGTGCCAGGGTTGCAGGGCAAGAAGCGGAGGGTGATAACGAGTATCGATCGGATTTCGAAGCAACAGATTGCCGGGGAAATCTGGTAAATGGTATATAGATGCGTGCGTAAACAGAGTGGCAAGGGATTCTTACGAGGGAGGAGAGTGGCGATGGTGATGTTGGTGGTGGTACCGGAAGAAAAAAATGAAACTATGAAATAAGGGTGGCCGGGCTATTTCGCTCGGGCATTGGAACGCCGCTGGAAACAAAAACATTGCTTTTGAGTGGAACGACTCGAACGAGCTAAATCGCCGTCTCCGAGCTTTTCAACGTAGAGAGATCAAAAGAAGGGGAGAGAGGAAGGGGTTGAAAGGGATTTTGTAAAATGGTGCGCGTAGGAGAATTTCGTGCCGTTGGCTTACCCAAAAGTCCTAGTTATCATCAAGATTTGGCTTTTGCGACGGTGCTGCTGCAAGACCCGAACAAGCAATACCCAACAGCTTTTGTAAAACACTATCAACCCTTGCAGCCCTTGCTGATTGGTAAATGAGAAAATCTTGTATCTTTAATAATGGTGCTAAGACTTTATCGCGATTCCCTATTCTGTTTTGTCTCGAGTGTCTCTTGCTCGTTTTACTTTACTTTAGTTTACTTTACTTTACTTTCTTCTTTTTGCAGAAACGCCGCAGGGTAACGAGAGAGAGGAGCTTTTTATACAGAAATTACGGCAATGTTGCGTCCTCTTCGATTTCGAATCCGATCCACTCTCGGATTTAAAATGGAAAGAAATAAAGCGAACGGCGCTTCACGAAATGGTCGAGTACGTTACAAAGAACAAGAATGTTATTACCGAGGCAATATACCCGGAAGCGGTAAACATGGTAAGAGCAATTCAATTATTTGATAAACTTTGTTAGAGACGCGATGTGAATTTCTGAGGGCGATAGGTGAGGAAAATGACGATTACCGTTTTCTTCTCATTTTCCTTGACCAGACAAGTGTCACCGATAAAAAGTCTCTCGTAAAAATTGTAGGGGATTTAAACGATAGCGTGTGCGTATGAAATATAAAAACTTATCGTATCGTTCCCATTTTCATAGTTGCCTTCTTCTCGACATATCGACGCCGTAAAGATCTTTTTGTCATTCGTTTTCCTTATTGCAAGATATATTTATATATTCTTAAGTTGCGAGGTTTCTATCGAAACGCCCAAGTGCACGGAAACACGGTGAAAATATTGCACTTGGAATTGTTTCAGTTTGCGGTCAACTTGTTCCGCACTCTTCCACCATCCTCAAATCCGAATGGTGCTGAATTTGATCCAGAAGAGGACGAGCCAACATTAGAAGCTGCATGGCCGCATCTACAACTAGTTTATGAATTTTTTCTACGATTATTGGAGTCACAGGACTTTCAACCTTCCATTGCGAAACGTTACATAGATCATAAATTCGTGCTCCAACTGTTGGAGTTGTTCGATTCGGAAGATCCCAGGGAAAGGGATTTTTTGAAAACAACGCTTCATAGAATCTATGGAAAGTTTCTGGGGCTTAGAGCGTACATTAGAAAGCAAATAAATAATGTTTTTTACCGATTTATATACGAGACGGAACACCATAATGGCATTGCGGAATTACTTGAAATTCTTGGAAGGTAATCAGTAATAATTATTCAGGATAGAGATATATTGCAGAAGATAGCAAAAAATCGCCAAAAATCTTCAGTTACGTTATGCTTCAATGAAATTTTCTACCTTTCTGTTGCAGTATTATCAATGGTTTTGCACTTCCATTGAAAGAGGAACATAAAGTATTTCTGCTAAAAGTGCTTTTACCACTACACAAGGCTAAGTCTTTATCCGTTTATCATCCACAATTAGCGTATTGTGTAGTTCAATTCCTTGAAAAGGATCCATCTCTGACTGAACCCGTTATTAGAAATTTATTGAAATTTTGGCCAAAAACTCATTCTCCCAAAGAAGTAATGTTTCTTAATGAACTAGAAGAGATTCTAGATGTAATCGAACCAGCGGAATTCCAAAAAGTTATGGACCCATTATTTAGGCAGCTAGCAAAATGTGTTTCTTCGCCTCATTTTCAGGTATTTTTTCCAAAACATATTTATCTCTGTCTTAAGTTAATGTTTAGTCAAATAATGGCAAAAATTTTGTAACTCTTCTTTGGTTATGTTAGGTGGCTGAAAGAGCTCTGTATTATTGGAATAATGAGTATATTATGTCTTTGATATCTGATAACTATTCCGTTATATTACCTATAATGTATCCAGCTTTCTACACAAATTCTCGAAATCATTGGAACAAAACAATCCATGGTTTGATATACAACGCACTCAAACTTTTCATGGAAATGAATCAGAAAGTATTTGACGAGTGCACTCAGCAGTACAGTCAGGTACATTGTGATACTTATTCGAATATTTGATATAAAGGTCCGTATAACATTGTAGTTTGTTCAGTCAAGTTCATTTATAAAAGGCTTTCCTTGACTGACAGGATCGCTTGCGGGATCGAAAACTTATGAAAGAACGAGATGAAGCATGGTCCCGCGTTGAAGCATTAGCAAAGAGACATCCAAATTATAACGTTGCTAATAAAAATTTGACAAATAATCCTTTCCTGCATCCTCAGCATGTGGATAATACATTACCTGATGAGGATGGAGACACGGATCAAGTTCCATTGACGCTGGAAAAGATTGAAGCTAAGGCGAATGAGGTATGAGGTATTTCCTGACATGTTATGATAAATACATGAATAAAGAGATAGATTTGATATTCCTACATATTTTATATATAATTTGAAACGGCAGGTAAAGAAGATGACCAATGTAAATAAAGTAAAACCTCTATTACGAAGAAAAAGTGATCTACCCCAGGACTCATACACCATGCGAGCATTGTCCGATCACAAACGTGCTGATGAGTACCTTGTTACACCACCAGATTCAAATAACTGCTAGTCCTTACCCTACTCCCTTCCAGTATATCCTCTTTTTTACTGTAGTAACATCAGAAGTTAGTTTCTTTTTCTGCGGGGAGGGGGATGGCGATAATTCAATACTATGGCAGTGGCTGCCTTTAGAGCCTTACTGTGCGGAATCAATAACGTCTAATGCATTAGAAATTAATTTCTGTTGAAGAAATCTTAAGAACCTTCTGGTTAAATCACGTACAGTTCGCGGTATGATAAACGAGTTAACGTTTATGTAGAGAAAGTGATACGGAAATCTGTTGTCTGCATTTTCGCCTACACACTGTATGTTTACTCCCAGGGAATATAGTCTCAGTAATTTTATTATCAATCAAAGAAAATAACATCCACAATAAAATCTCTCATCAATCACGAATATTTAGCAACAATATGCATACTACTATAGTTACTATGGTTTTGGTATATTCTAGCCAGAGAGATTTTGTATGAGTAGTAGTTATTACGCAACAATTGGTGTTAATAGAAACAAATGATTGTAGGAGAAATTAAGTTTTGCGTTAATTTCTAAACAATTGAATGTGCATAAATTTCGTAATTCGCTTCAGTAAAAAATCTAAATAGTTAATAAAAAGACCACGCCAGACATGTTATATCTTAGGTATGTACGGTAGAGCCGCATTTTAGGAAGTTGATTATCATAAATTCGAATACTTCTGGATGTATTACTTTTATATCTGTTGTGCCTGGATGCCTGTGAAATACATTCACAAAAATCATAAACGAGTACCAGCTGTTAAGCAGTGAGTTACATATCGCTTTGCCAAATGTAATCTGTATTAGAGAATTTCAGTAATGCGCTTGGATAACATTACGTTGTTAATCTATTAGCATCATAGTCAAACAAAATGAAGAATGTATTGTTGCGGCCAAGAGATGAACGGAATTTAAACAAAACAAAAAAACTCAAAGAAAAAAAATATAAAGAAAATACTTTAGTCTTTACGCTGCTGGCAAGCTGTTGTGTTAAATACTATCGATAATACCTTGTTGAAAATAGATAATAAGCACACATATATTAAATATTAGGAATAAAATTACAGATGGTTTAAAAACGATCATTCATGAATTATTCCTTTCAAAAAAATGGCCATTTCTGCTGAGAATCTATTATGATAAATAAACAAACAAACAAATAAATGAATGTTAATAATTATATATTATTTTTAGTGTAAATAATCACATGAAACAAGTAGGTTAATAGTATTTGTAGTGGCTATTAATGACGGTTGAGTGAATCATTCACGTTCTGAAGACGTGGTTTGCGTTCCAATAAGTATCGCATTTTATAATGACTATTATAGGAAGGGAACTAAGAGATTTTCGTAAAATCAGCATTAATTAATGAAAGCAAGAAACATCGAATCAGAATTCTATGCAAACATGACTGTGTACGCCTGCAAAAGCTTTGAAACGATTTATAGTCTCTAATAGAAGATACAGTGAAAATGTCTTAGCGCTGGTTGTTATTTTTCTTATATAACAAAAATTATGTTAATATTATAATATACCGCAGTTTTCGAACATAGTTTTTTTTTTTGAATATACCAAACCTAAAATAACATATCATTTACAGATGTTTCGTAATGAAAAAAATCCTTATATTGCTTCATTTTACAGTAGCTTTGTATTATGTTAACTATAATTGTAAATATTATGTAAATAACGTAATTATGTTTGAATGCAGTCTAAGTTTAAATCTTAAGCATTATACCTGAATTATAAGTTACGCTATAAATTTTTCATGCATTAGAATTTTCACATAATTATAGAAATTTCTTAAAAAAAAAAAAAAAAATATGTTTTGTTTTTAATTATTTTAATTAATCAAGAAGAAGGTTGAAGCCAGGAAATACAAATTTTCAGCGAATAATTATCCGAATGATTTATATGCGTATGTTGTTGATATTATATATAGTTGATTATCAAAATTGTATCTTTATTCATTAGTTTCTCAATAGTTGTACGTGTGCAAATACTCTAACGGCGCATGCATATAATGCATACCGTACTAAGATCGTTGCAACATACAGTAGAGCAGTATGTGGTTGCAGTATTACGTATAGTTCGCAATATTAATTAACGAAACATAGTATATATAGCAAAGGTAGAAAATAAAAATTTATTATAATTTTTAATAATTTTTGATAAAAGAATTTAATTAAAATTATCATTTATATATAAAGTTATATTCATATTATTATATTTACATTATACTATCTAAATGCTCTCATAGACTGCATTATAACATAAGTAAGATTACTTTAAAATTATACAGATTCTACAGATTGCTTTTTCTTTTCTTATTGTATGAACACTGTTTTATTTCTTGAATTTGAATTTATTCAATTAATTTTAATAAATATTTTCTTGCAATTTGTGGAAGGAATAGTTTTATAGTAAATAAAGAATTGCTACAAAATTTTTAGGGCTTCATATATCTATATATTTATAATTTTTTCCTTACCAATACAATATTTATTAAACACAATTTCAAACTTATATATATATATATATACATATATATAGATGCCTTCTTTTTATCGATTTAACATAATATGGGTTTAGATAGATTTATTGATTTTTCTTTTTGATACAATGAAGATATTAAGTAGAAAACGCTGCTATTTTTAAACAGAAAACTATTATGATACAGTGAAGATAATTGGCGTTATAGATTTGTTTCAAGATTTCAAGTAAAAGTTGATGAAAATATCTTAGAATATCACTAAACACCATGATGTGTACATTCCAATAAGAATGGTCTCGAATCCTTTTATATGTTTGTAAGCATTGTGCTTATTTTATTATCAACAATTTATTTTTGTTTCTATCAAATCACGCATTAATGTCTATTCAATTTCCTTCGCCAAAATTTTCTTTAATTTAGCAATGCAATGGATAATCATAAATTTGAGAAAAAGTACAACAAAAGCACTAAAAAAAAGTACATGCATTTCATAATAGTTATGTATGTAACAACTATTGAAACTGGTAATGCTACTATGCTACTTAATATCGCGGTTTATGATTGAATTTCAACAAATATCATTATATACCATTAAATTATCTTTTTACTTTTACTAATATTTTTCATTGATCTTTTACGTATAACACGTACTTATACGTTCAAATAAAAAAGAATATATTTTCTGAAAATTTTATTATCCTTTACAACATCCTAGTACAGTGAAATTGCATACGATTAATTCAATTCTGTAGATGTTTCTTCTGCTAAAGATTAAAAAGATAAACAAAAATTTGATTCTTTGAATAGGTGTGAAACCCTATTATGTGAACAAACTAATAAAAAAGTCTTTTTAAGACTAAAACAAATGAAAGCCCTTTTAAGGGATAATATTAGGTTGGGGAAAAAGAAATCCATTATATTTTTAATTTAATTTATTTGATTTAATTTTATTTTAAGACTTTTATGAGAGAGGCATTATGAAACTACTTTTAAAATGGCAACAAATTATAGAACAAAATAATGGATTTCTTTTTCCCCAACCTAATATATTCTATATAAACAAAGGGAGCTTTAATTATCTGGGGATTTTATATTTAGGTATATAAACCTCATCCTAAAAGCACGGGTCATGTCTTTTGGCGCTTCCTTTTGCTCTAGGGTAACAGGAAGTTTGGATTAAGGGCTGGATCATTGAGTGAAACCAGCTCTACAGCAATTACACTTGGTGATCCTTAATTAGCCCAGGTGAGGAGTTTAGTGGGTCGAACCCCACACTACCCCCGGCTAGCTGACCACGGGAGTTCCCCTATTCGAGGTCAGGCAGTCGAGAGTGTCTGATTATCAGATTCTACTCACCTGTCAAAAAAAAAAAAAAAAAAAAAAAAAGTCAGATGAATGGCAATTGAAATTTATTTGAATTTCCATTGTCATTAAAGACACAAATGAAGCTATAATACAGAGCGAGATTAATGTAAAATGTTTGTCAAAAGTATGTAAATTAAATGTATGTATATATGTAAGATATTATAAATAAAGAAATTTACTATATACATATGTATGAACGTTTCTTTCTTCAATTTCAACCTAAATTCCAGTACCCTATAATCACAACACTTTAGCACGCTAATAGTAAGTTTCAGATATGTAAAGCGATGCCACTTTTCCAGAAAAGTAAGTTGCTTCTAATGAATAAGTAACTTAATAAAAAAATTCTTGAGAAAACTCAAAGGGATACCACATGGAATTTTCGTAAAAATCGACATCTCTCAGAATCGCTTGTAATTCCGTAGGAAGATAGTATTCGATGTGTAGAACTCATATCAGAAAGCCGTTTCCAAAAATATTCATTTTTGTGGAAATAGCAGCACTTTAAAAGTCGAAAAATTTTTGAGAAAACACCAAGGGGTACCACTTACAATTTTCTTAAAAATCGACATCTCTCCGAATTGCTTGTAATTCCGTAGGAAGATAGTATTCGATGTGTAGAACTCATATCCGAAAGCCGTTTCTAAAAATATTCATTTTTGTGGAAATGGCGACACTTTAAAGATCGACAAAATTCTGAAAAAGCTCCAAGGGGTACCACTTACAATTTTCTTAAAAATCGACATCTCTCAGAATCGCTTGTAATTCCGTAGGAAGATAGTATTCGATGTGTAGAACTTATATCAGAAAGCCGTTTCCAAAAATATTCATTTTTGTGGAAATGGCGACACTTTAAAGGCTAAAAATTTTTGAGAAAACTCCAAGGGGTACCACTTGGAAATTTCGTAAAAATCATTTCTCGGGATCGCTTATAATTCCATAGATAATTGAATATATAGAAATTGATTCCGAATTTTTCTTCTAATAAGTTGGTTATTAGATGTTACTTACTTTTCTGAGTAGATGGCATCCCTTTACATGTACTGAGAACGATTGTAAGCTTTCTGATCTTCTGTGTATATAGTATTAAAGGATTGTTGTTTGGAATGGGTAAAAAAAGATTGTATACATACATAAATTGTAAATTTTTTTATTTATAATAACTTATATATATACATTTATTAATTTATATACTTTTGACGAACATTAATTTCATTCACTATTATAACTTCATTTGTGTCTTGAATGATAATGGAAATTGAAATAAATTTTAATAGCCATTCAGTTGGCGACATATTTTTTTTTGTTTTTTTTGACAGGTGAGGAGAATCTGAAACCAGACACCTTCGACCACCGAACCCTGAAGACTGAACTTCAGGGGTCAACTGATTGAGGGTAGTGTGGGGTTCGACCCACTAAACTCCTCACCCAGGCATTTTCTGAACCACTGAATGAAATCGCCTCATGGCTTACTTCTTTCGATGGTTCTGCCTCTATGCTGTACACTAACCGGCACGGATGGTGCCCCTACCCGACATAGAGTATAGCATTTACCAGGCTGGACAAATTTGCCCTCTCACTCGTACGTGACGGATTTGTTATGACGCTCTTGTTATGGATTTTCGGCTCGCGTATAGGTTTCGACACTCTTGTTAAGGATTTTCGACTCGCGTATAGGTTTCGACGCTCTTGTTGAGGATTCCCGGCTCGCGTATAGATTTCGACGCTCTTGTTGAGGATTTTCGGCTCACGTATAGGTTTCGACACTCTTGTTAAGGTTTTCGGCTCGCGTATAGGTTTCGACGCTCTTGTTGATGATTTTTGGCTCGGGTATAGATTTCGACACTCCTGTTACGGATTTTCGGCTCGCGTATAGGTTTCGACGCTCTTGTTAAGGATTTTCGGCTCACGTATAGGTTTCGACACTCTCGTTGAGGATTTTCGGCTCGCGTATAGGTTTCGATGCTCTTCTTAAAGATTTTCGGCTCGCGTATAAGTTTCGATGCTCTTGTTAAGGATTTTCGGCTTGCGTATAGGTTTCGACACTCTTGTTAAGGTTTTCCGGCTCGCGTATAGGTTTCGACGCTCTTGTTGAGGATTCCCGGCTCGCGTATAGGTTTCGACTCTCTTGTTGAGGATTCTCGGCTCACGTATAGGTTTCGACACTCTTGGTGGGGATTCTTAGCTCGCGTATAGGTTTCGACGCTCTTGTTAAGGTTTTCGGCTCGCGTATAGGTTTCGACACTCTTGTTAAGGATTTTCGGCTCGCGTATAGGTTTCGACGCTCTTGTTGAGGATTCTTAGCTCGCGTATAGGTTTCGACGCTCTTGTTGAGGATTCTTGGCTCGCGTATAGGTTTCGACATTCTTGTTAAGGTTTTCCGGCTCGCGTATAGGTTTCGACGCTCTTGTTGAGGATTCCCGGCTCGCGTATAGATTTCGACGCTCTTGTTGAGGATTTTCGGCTCACGTATAGGTTTCGACACTCTTGTTAAGGTTTTCGGCTCGCGTATAGGTTTCGACGCTCTTGTTGATGATTTTTGGCTCGGGTATAGATTTCGACACTCCTGTTACGGATTTTCGGCTCGCGTATAGGTTTCGACGCTCTTGTTAAGGATTTTCGGCTTGCGTATAGGTTTCGACACTCTTGTTAAGGTTTTCCGGCTCGCGTATAGGTTTCGACGCTCTTGTTGAGGATTCCCGGCTCGCGTATAGGTTTCGACGCTCTTGTTGAGGATTCCCGGCTCGCGTATAGATTTCGACGCTCTTGTTGAGGATTTTCGGCTCGCGTATAGGTTTCGACTCTCTTGTTGAGGATTCTCGGCTTACGTATAGGTTTCGACACTCTTGGTGAGGATTCTTAGCTCGCGTATAGGTTTCGACGCTCTTGTTAAGGTTTTCGGCTCGCGTATAGGTTTCGACACTCTTGTTAAGGATTTTCGGCTCGCGTATAGGTTTCGACGCTCTTGTTGAGGATTCTTAGCTCGCGTATAGGTTTCGACGCTCTTGTTGAGGATTCTTGGCTCGCGTATAGGTTTCGACACTCTCGTTGAGGATTTTCGGCTCGCGTATAGGTTTCGACTCTCTTGTTGAGGATTCTCGGCTCACGTATAGGTTTCGACGCTCTTGTTAAGGTTTTCGGTTCGCGTATAGGTTTCGACGCTCTTGTTGAGGATTCTTGGCTCGCGTATGGGTTGCGACGCTCTTGTTAAGGTTTTCCGGCTCGCGTATAGGTTTCGACGCTCTTGTTGATGATTTTCGGCTCGGGTATAGGTTTCGACACTCCTGTTACGGATTTTCGGCTCGCGTATAGGTTTCGACGCTCTTGTTAAGGTTTTCGGTTCGCGTATAGGTTTCGACACTCTTGTTAAGGATTTTCGGCTCGCGTATAGGTTCCGACGCTCTTGTTGAGGATTCTTAGCTCGCGTATAGGTTTCGACGCTCTTGTTGAGGATTCTTGGCTCGCGTATAGGTTTCGAAACTCTTGTTAAGGTTTTCCGGCTCGCGTATAAGTTTCGACGCTCTTGTTAAGGATTTTCGCCTCGCGTATAGGTTTCGATGCTCTTGTAAGGATTCTCGGCTCGCTTATAGGTTTCGACGCTTTTGTTAAGGATTCTTGTCTCACGTATAGGTTTCGACACTCTTGTTAAGGTTTTCCGGCTCGCGTATAGGTTTCGACGCTCTTGTTAAGGTTTTCGGCTCGCGTATAGGTTTCGACACTCTTGTTAAGGATTTTCGGCTCGCGTATAGGTTTCGACACTCTTGTTGAGGATTCCCGGCTCGCGTATAGGTTTCGACGCTCTTGTTGAGGATTCTCGGCTCACGTATAGGTTTCGACGCTCTTGTTGAGGATTCTTAGCTCGCGTATAGGTTTCGACGCTCTTGTTGAGGATTCTTGGCTCGCGTATGGGTTGCGACGCTCTTGTTAAGGTTTTCCGGCTCGCGTATAGGTTTCGACGCTCTTGTTAAGGTTTTCAGCTCGCGTATAGGTTTCGACGCTCTTGTTGATGATTTTCGGCTCGGGTATAGGTTTCGACACTCCTGTTACGGATTTTCGGCTCGCGTATAGGTTTCGACGCTCTTGTTGAGGATTCTTGGCTCGCGTAGAGGTTTCGACACTCCTGTTAAGGATTTTCGGCCCGCGTACAGGTTTCGACGCATGGTATAGTGTATTGCCATATACTGACCTTTATACTTCATATATTTAGACCAGCATCGCGCTTCTCCTACCACCCCACCAACAAGCATTTGACGTCACGTACGAGTGAGAGGGCAAATTTGTCCAGCCTGGTAAATGCTATACTCTATGTCGGGTAGGGACACCATCCGTGCCGGTGAGTGTACTTCCTGATCTCTAAAGAGACTAGGAAGCGCCATGAAAACATGACCCATTTTATTATCTTCATAATTACCGTCATTGTATATTTTAGCCACCTGGTGTTACTTAACAGAAATTTGTTTCTATAAATTCTATATAATAGAGTGAATTAATACTGAGCCAGATTTACTTTCTGCCTTTTTCTTTTTCCGGTTTCATCCCCCTCGTCATTAAGCTTTATGAATGCTTGGTCTAGTTATATATGTCATTGATTTTCACGATCTCTCTCATATTCGTCATTAGTTGATTTGAAATCCGCGAAATTAAACGTGGCGCCAGCTCTGAAATTTGTATTTTACTTTGGCCCGGTTAAACGCAAATACGTGGGGTCGCTAGAAGCAGTCTGTAGTGCAGTTCTTATGTGACATTCGTAAAACTTAAAGTTTTATAACAAAATGATAATAGTTAATAAAACTATGAAAGAAGTTATGTTATCATGAAATTTAATATTTAGTTTCTTACGTACATGAGTACATACACATAGACACATAAATATATATATATATATCCTGTTACCTATAATTATTTATCAATAAATATTAAAACATGTATTTCCTACATGTTACATTTTTGCTGTTTAGTTTGTCATCATTTGTAGTTGGGGTTAGTAAATTAACTGAACCCACTGAATTATATTAAATTTAATTTTTCAAGAATATAGTAAACTAGAACTTGTATATTTTAGAGTGAACTTGATTATGATGGATGGCTTCAACTAAGGTTATGGCATGCTTTGAATGATGATTCAGTTCCAATCTTTACAGAAAGAGGAAATGTAACAGTTTCTAGTCTTCGAAGTGGTGCATCTGTTGTTGGACAAAGTGGTCTTCAACAATCTGAAATAATAAAGTTAAAAACTCTCGCTGAGCACAATGAAAACTATAGATTGAAAGCTGTAGCACGTACAGCTTCTGGAAATGAAGTGACATTTTTAACTTCAGTGCCAGCTGTAATAGTTCTGTTATAAGAAAATAATTTGAATTGGCATAGTAATTTACTTATTTAACTATTAAGAGAATTCTAAAATTTTTTTTTCTAGTGTTATCTACTAGGATCTGATCTTGAAGATGTTTTAACAATTTGGCTAGACAATTCTGCAGAGCCTATAGCAGTTAGCATGTCATCTCCTGGCCCTTGTTCTTTAAATGATCCATTCACAAAAATGTGGACAACCAATGTTATAGTAAAATATCCTGATGGAGGACCTGTACCAGATACTGCCACTTATATTCAGAAATTAGAAAGAGAACGTGAAGCAAGAGAAAGGGGAGAAACAAAAGATAATAGATCATTCCTTGCAAAATATGTAAGCAATTAAAAAAATTAAGTTTTTAAGATTATTGTAGTTTTTTCAATTAATGTATTTATAAAATTTAATTAAATTTTAGTGGATGTATATTGTTCCTGCATTAATATTTGTCGTGCTAACATCTGCGACAAATCCGGATGCTGGAGCTGCTGGTGGTAGTACACAAAGACAGTGATGGGTTTATAAAGAATTTTCTATTGTACGAATGCATCTGGTGTGCTCTGTGTTTTAAAGCACACATTTGTAAAAAAGTTAAAATTTCTAATATACTTTCATAATTATACAGTATTCATCAATATATTACAGTTACATTTCTGCTAATATAAAAATTGTTTATAATCATATTTATGAACTTGTTACATTAAGAAATAAAATTGTAATTAATAAATATTTGAGTGCATGGTTTATTCCTTTTTACCTTCAATTAGATTAAATTTTAAAAAGGTGTTAACAAAATTTATGACGTTTATTTTTTTTCTATTTATTTTCACTTTAAGTATATAAAAAATAACTTATTTTTTACATTATTGTATCAAATTATACTAATAAATTCTATTCATAAAACTATAGCAAGAACTTAGTTTCACATTATGTGAAAAAATCAATAATACTAAGCTATAACCACTAAAAGAAAAGATACTTGCATTTGTACAGAAACACATTCCACTAATAACTACTTTTGCAATGGCAGCATTTTCTCTAAATATTCACAAACGTATTGAACCTAAACTTGTGGCTTGTGGAAAATTTGATGGATCTCATGTTTGTTTAGCCGCTGCTACATCTGGAGGTAATATTTTGTTGCATAGTCCCCATCGTCAACCAGTTTTGAGAAATGCAGATGATCATTCTGATGGAAGATTATCCTGGTCAGGAGAAATCGCTGAATTAAATATTGGCAGTCAGGTTTAAATAACAAATCTTTAATATCTAAAGCACCAGTGATTGCACTTTGAACGATGAATATTCTTTTGCACATCCTCACATTTATTATAAGTACTTGAAATGTATATTTTATTTTATTTTTTTTTAAATAAATAATATATGTAAAAATATATCACAGGTCACAACAATATGCACTGGACGATTTGGAGAAGATGAAAGAGATATTCTTTTAATAGGAACCTCTTCCCATGTATTAGCATATCATATTGAAGATAATTCGGACCTCTTTTACAAAGAAGTAACTTTCTTTTTACTGCATTAAATATAGAAAATACTACATACTTATAGCATTATTTACTTATATTAGATGTCAGATAGCACAAAGTGTATGATTATTGGAAAATTAGGATGGCTACCTAATCAAGTAGCAGTTATAGGAGGGAATTCTTCTATAACAGTGTTAGATTCACAGGGAACTGAAATTTATTGGACTGTAATGGGTGATATAGTTACCTCACTAACAATTTTTGATTTTGATGGAGACGGTGAAAATGAGGTAATATTATGTAGGGTTTGATTATTTATTGATATTAATAAAAATAAGAATTACATGTATTTTAGCTATTATCTGGAACTGCTGATTATGAAATAAAAGTGCATAAAGAAGACACTATATTATGGGATACAAAAGAAACAGGTCCTGTTACTGCTTTAGCAAATCTTCCAAATAAGCAATTTGCATATGCAGTTGGAAATGGAACTATAGGACTATATGAAGAAGGAGTCAGATTGTGGCGTGTGAAAGTGAAATTGATTGATATTAAATGATACTTTCTGATGTAATAATTTCCTTGTGTTTAATCAAATTTTTCATTTTAGTCAAAGCATAAAGTTATGGCTATCAATAATTATGATATTAATGGTGATGGTATATTAGAATTAATAACTGGTTGGAGTAATGGGAAAGTTGATGCTCGAACATGTCATAATGGCGAAGTAATATTTAAGGTACAACTATCTGTAGGGATAGCTGGCCTTATAGAGGCAGATTATCGAAGAACTGGACATTCAGATTTAGTTGTAGTATCTGTAGCTGGTGAAGGTAATGAAAGTATCAGTTATAAATGATGAAATAAATAAAATCAAGTGTTTTCAGTTCGTGGATATAGTTCTGGTTGTGCAATGGAAACTCCAGAACCTGGTGAATTAATTCGAGGACTACTAGCTAAGAAGCAAGCTTTACAAATGGAATTGAGACAAAGAGCTGCATCAGTTCCTAGTATGTACCATGGAACTAAGTTAGCCGTAAATCTTACATCCACAAGAGGTGCTGCACGATTAGGACTTGCAGCTGGACCTGGACTTGTGGTAGTTATACATATAATACTTTTTATATTGATAATTCTTCAATTCTTGTATTAAAGAGAAACTTTTAACTAGGTTCATTGTGCAGTAGTATTCGCAGAAGGTGTTTTTGAAGGAGAAACGCTAGTTTCACATCCGAATCATCCACAAGGGGAATTAGAGATTGAACTTCGACCGCCAAAAAATGGCTCGGTTGATATACACGTAAAAGCTTGCGTTGGTCCACCTGATGCCGACCTATTACAGGTATTTAAAGAAAATATTGCATTTTTTTGTCGCGTAAATGCGAAATAACAGAATTGCTTCTTCCCAAATAGGTATATGAAATATCTAGACATTTGCCTAGATTTTGCATGTATGAAGAAATTCAACGTCCGCAGATTATTCCACAAGAATTGCAGGAAAGTGGTGTTGTAATCGAGGTAAAACAATTACGAACTCTAAACCAAGAATAAATGTGTTTAAATCTGATACTTAATCATGCAATTATAAATAGGTGGCTGAAAGACCGCAACGAATAGCATTATGGTTGAATCAAAGTATCATCTTCGAAGAAGACTTTGAAGTAAAAAATGAATCACCAAACGCGTGTAGTATTGAGCTTTGGCTTCGCGGTCTTCGTGATAACAAACTTCATTGCTTTACGGCTAATCAAGCAGGGAAAATTAACATTCAAACCGAAGATTCATCATTCGCCGGAGATATTATTCAATCGTTAACTATGTTTTTGGGTTTGAGGGAACTTACAGCGGAAGCTAAATTTTCTGCTGAGGAGAATAAAATGTCAGAAGCTTTAGAACGTATCAAAGGTGATGCGTCTGAGATTTATGAATATCGTAGAAATGCGAGTCTAAAACTAATTAATAATAATCTAATCGATATTATTGTAGGGTTGAAAGAAGTCGATTCAAGGTTGCAGGCGGAAGCAGCCGGTGGAGCTACCTTATTAAAGCACATTGTAATACGATTAGAAGATGCAAGAATTCTAGAAGATATAAGTGATATGCGAAGAAGAATATCCCAATTAAAAAATATTAATGGTGATTTACTGAGAGAGCATGAAATTAGGATGAATAGCTATAGAGAATTAGCTATGACTTTAAAAGAATTGAATATGGGAGTTCAACGCATAGCTAGACTTCGAGGTGATACAAGCGTTATGTGCATACATGTTATTATACGTGTACTAAAATAAAATTAATAATCCCTACTTATACGTACATTGACATATTCGTTTACATTGATTTCAGTGGGAAAAGCAGCTACGAATGCAGTAGCGCGTTGTAGAACTGCCATACAGGATGAAAATGTCAAATCCCTAATATTAGCAATGAGACATGGATAAACATTCTTATACGTTTGTAATGTGCATCATTTATTTTTTATTAGAATACTGTATTATAATTGAGTGTTATATCTAATACATGATAATAAATATCCGTAAGAAAAAACACGTTGATTAATGTGTCACTTCCCTTTTAATTAATAGTACTTTACAAAAAGGCCATTCAATCGTACTCTTCACATCTTCGATAATCAGATTTATATCGACTTTTTTCCTCAAGAGAACATAAGATCTTAATAAAGTGCACCGCGAGCGGATATACTAAATCTTCTTCCTGGTGGAGGTGACGGACGTCGGAGGGCATTGACAGTTCCATCGGTGCAAGCACGTAATCTGAAGTAACTCGTATGATGCCCACAATTACTAGACAAGTCAGTTAACAGTCTATACGTATCCATAAATACGGCCGTGACCTGTCAAGTAAAAATAATCGTCACAGTTCGTCGTCATTATATAATGTGGAAGATATCTATTATCCCATTAACAGAAATATTTTTTGAATACTTTAGTTAGAATGAATGTTATCGCTTATGTTTTTTGAAAGCTCATTTCCACATGCTGGGCTTATAAGACTAGATAATAGATATTTTGCTTTAGCATTTTACACTGTTACAACATAAATGATACTAAGAGAGAAGAAAAAAAAAAAAATTGTTTAAATTCATCGATGTCGCTTCGTTTCGGCAAAATTTTATTAAAACTTTACCATTGAACTCTCGAAGAATGCGCTCACCCATTGATAAATACAAGTTTTACGTATCGTACTCAAAGTGCACTCAATTAAATTTGTACGAAATGTACAATCGATTAAAAGTAGCCTTTCTAAAAAGTGGAATATTTATAAAATTTCTCGTATATCTCAGTGACACATATTATTTAATATGTATAATATTGATATGTTTTATATTAACCAGAAAGCTGATAATAATTACTCTCGAGGAACAAATTATATATATTGTCTGTTATTTTAAGTGAGATAAAAGTACAAAAACGTGCTTCCTTCTATCGCGCTTGGGATACGAGAGATATAGATTTGTTTACGGCTTTGAGATCACGCGCAAACGCCATGACCAGTTTGCTGGGAGTAAACAATCAACTCGAAAAATAAAGTTCATTGCGATTAAAGTAAAATAATAATAATGTATAGCAAATTACGAATGATTAAAGAAATTGTCAATTACTTCCGTGATGCAAATAACGTATCGTAGACGATCCTCCAGACGTATTTGCACATACTTTTATGAATGCAAAAGTAAGCTGTATGCGCAAAATGATGTCTCCTCATAGACTCGTGCGAATACTGATTCATGTTTTCCCAGAGTAACGAGCGATACTTAGAACACTGTTGTTTCTTTGTTAGTTTTTCTTACCTGATCGACAGATTCCCTAACAGATATCTCATGAAACGCATGTGCCTCAATTTCTTCGGCTCTTCTTTGTCCTTCTATAGTGGACACCATCCTCTCACCAGGCGAAGCAGAGAGGTCAGCCTTATTCCCAATCAGTAAAACAACAGGTGGCACTTTACGGTCTTTTCTTGCATGCGATACTAAAAATCTGCAACAAAGGCAAATAATAAAATGAAATTGACATACGCAACATCATTCGACCATTGTTGCTCATTCTCTTAACGATCCTTTCGGTGGATTATACAAAATTACCGTAATAACTTATTTGCATTTGTTGTTATTTCTTACATAAGTACCAATATTTTTGGTTCGGATCTCATCAAACGTATTTTTCCTATTTTCTATTTACCGAACCTACAGATAAAACACGGAAGAGTACCAGATACTCGCTTTACCATAGATTACTTTTGTTTTCAATACTTTCGTTATCTTTTTCGATAAATAAATATTTAACGCGGTTCTTAAAAAATAAACTTTCTATCCGTTACCTTTGCTACGTACTAAAATTACGGAAGAACAAATCAACGTGTCGAATTTGCTTTCCTGATGAATCGGAAGAGTTCTAGGAAGAAAGGGGAAAGTATAAAAAACAAAATATATGTATTAAGCTTACCTCAGCCGAGATGTCTCATCAAAGCTAACCCGATCCGTTACGGAGTAAACTAAAACTATAGCGTCAGCCCAACGTAATTTCGGTTCAGTAACTGCAGAAGGAAATCCAGGAGGATCTGTTATTTCCCAGGATGATCCGAGAAGATTTTCCACTCTATAAATCCTTTCGGTACTACAGTCGTACTCGCCGATAAATCGCTTTGTTGCGAAACGTACGGCCAATGCTGAGCAAAAAAAATATTTACCAAATCAATCCATAAATTGGTACATGCGGTTCCGTTACCAATATTTATACCGATCAAACTTTAAACCGAAAAGTTGATTCCTTTTTCCTCGATGAGGTTTTGTAACGCGAGGTAAACACGAGTGAAAAGAATTTCTCGAGAAAAATGGAAGGAAATCATACGTGTCGCTTTAAGTAAATTTCAAGTGAAGTTGCCGGTAAAAGTTTAAAAATATTATTACAAAGAGCTATTACGGTACATTTGAGGGATTCTATAGAAAGTTCGATATCTCGAAGTTAGCGTTTTATAAGTTATTGTGTAGAAAATACAGGGGGTAAATTCAGAAGGATAGGGATTAATCGAACAAGACACTTTTTTACCGCCGATATTGATGGGATCGAGTATGATTTAGCCACGTAACAAAAAATATGATAGATTGTGTAGGAAAAGGCATTAAGGAAACACAATGGTGGAAGGAACATCGAGTTTACCAGTTTTTCCTACACCAGGTTGGCCCAAGAGGATAACCCTAATGGTTCTGGTCGAATCTTTACTGGCCAGTCCGAGGGTCCAGCCTATCGACGCGTTATTCTTCCTCTTCGTAGATCCGGATGATTGAGTCTCCATGTCCTAAGGGACGATGCTTCAGCTTCAGGATGTCCCATCGATTATGAAGCCTCGCTGCTACTCGGTGATATTTAATAGATGCAGTCATTATAAGCTACCGCGTCCTTCGTCATTTTCTTGAGCATGCTCCTGAGCGACCGGCGCAAAATAAATGTCGTAGTATCCCATGCACCCATAATTTCAAATAACACATGCTCCTTTATCAAGATTAAACTTCCGAGCAAGGATATATATATATATATATATATATATGTGCGTGCAATGTATAAAAGCTATGTCGCATATATATGTGCATGTAAAAGGTACTTTGTATAAATACCCCCGTGGAGAAATTATCAAAGAAACTTCAAAAAAACGTATTATTAAATATTGCATCAAAAGAATGCGTCTTGATATAATATCCCTTGATGAATGGATTTTTCAAAATGGTGGTGCTCGGAGAGTCCGAAGGCCAGCGGCAATTTTTTTCAATAGAATTTAATGTCATGTTTTTTACCTCGGATAGTTATAGCTACCTTTGATACGCATCTTCAATTACCTATAAGGTCATTCACAACCTCGCATGCGGTTCTTTCGGATAAGTGTATAAATAAATGTGGAACGCGGATTAATGAACAGTAAAGTGTAATACTTTCTGAAAGAGCTTAACGTTCGATATTATGCGTACGGTTTAATTAAAGCGGAATGAGTTTTATAAATATTACGAGTTCAATATTTTTGTACAAGGGAGCAAAGGAAGGAGAATTACCCCGTTATTATTTGGAGAGAGTACGCGTACTGTATTAAATACATATAATTCTCGCGGCCAATTAAAGTTATATAATATATAAATAATAAGAAGTGAAAAATATAAATATTAAACATCGCATTGCTAGATGTCTGCCTCGAGCAGTCCTCCGACCGAGGGTTATTATTAATTTTATGTAAGCCCGCAGACAGACGCAAACCTTATCATTTATTACCTCTGTCAGTGACTGAAACACGTTGTTCTTATTGTTGGATATAAAAGCATGGCCGTCGACTTACTTCCGCTTTGATATATTCCGCAAACTGCGCGGCGCACAATCAAACTCTATAAACGATTCCAGTTATACCACGCCATGATTTTACGAGTTCTGAAATGCATAAGAGAAGAGACGTTTATTGGATCGCATTGAGATATTCAGCAGAACTTCGTGTCGAGTAATAAATGTGACCGTTACTGCCGGAGGTTATTCTTAAAGACACATATTTCAAAGAGAATTAATCTTTCGCGACATTTATGCGAGCAGATCATCGTGAAAATATCATTTCGAGCATCGAGCAAACAATTAGTTATTTCTATCCATTGTTCGCGCGCGCACGTGTACTCCTTAAAAATACTATATCGATGGATTCCTTGCGAAATATCGACAACCGCGAGACAACCTTGCCCCTCTTTCTCTCTCTCTCTCTCTCTCTCTCTCTATCTCTTTATTTCTCTCTTTCCATCTCTCTTTACTCCACTATTCCGTGTAACGGAGAATGATCAAAATCCAAGGCTTCATTTTCTACGTCGATTATCCATCGGGATTACTTAATTCGACCTACTCTAGTTTTTCGAGAACTAGATTTCGCTCAAGGAAACCGAAAATGACGCTGTTCGAATTTACCATCTCGTTCCTAGAGAGTCCGTACACGCTGGGTTGACTACGTTGGGACAGGGCACTAAAATATCGAGTCGTATACTACCTGTCAAACGCAAACGAGAGCAGTAAGAGCGCGCGAAAGCGCCAGTATAACGGGAAGAGCGGAATTCACGGTGCGCGATAAAATGTGCGAATGGCGACGCGATCCCCCGCTGAAAAGAATTTTTGGAATTTCGACAAGTCGAAAGTTCTCGTCGTAAAGAGGCTCTCCTTGATTTTGGCGGATCGCGAGGTTCTCATCTGTCCCTTTCACGCGCTCCCGCTGAAAATCGCCCCCGAGCTAATCGATGTCTCTCCCTCCTTCCTGATGCAACCCAGAAATAGGATATTGCCCGATGATGCGCGATAGCCGAGCAAATGGAAAATATTGTCGGGATCTCATCGTGATCTCGCATAACCCACGTTCGTTCTTACGTTTCTTGGCGGAGAGTCCGGAGAACCTCCGCCAAGAAAGGAATTCACTCGGGACTTATCGTGACTCTCTCGAGATCTGAAATAACGTCACTAATGCGTAATAATGATCGTGTTGCGGGTATACGATACACGTATGCACGTATGTATTTCAGAATTCCTCTCTCGAGATTCGCAGGAATGACATAATTGACACGTAAGAGACACGCGAGAAAATGCTTGGATACCGGTTAAAGGTGTTGTCTCATGAAAAAAGAATTGCGCTGGCATCGCGATTCTCCTCTGTACTGTTACATGCGAGATGCTGCTGCTGCTGCACACGTACCGTACGAGCGTACGGTACGCGCGTATCCTGGCAAAACCAGGAAAGAACCACCGTGCGAGCAGGAACTCGAGGAAATCGAGCCAACGGACGCCATCCCGCGTGTCCTGTGCTCTGTGCTCCGTTCTGCAATGTTCTCCTCGATGAGTCCTTTCGCGAGTCCTAGGATATCCTTTCGATATCATAACGTCTCCAGGATACGCGCGGTATGTACCGAGGAAACTCGGTGCTATCTCAGGGACGCGAGACACGAGGTACTTTGGACGATTTCTACCTCGCGCGGTGTCCGCCGAGGGAGTTCCCCTTATAGACGCGATCCAGATATAGTTTTGCGTCCTTATCGGAGACGCTACACGGTCGTGACGTACGCGAGCAGATCTTGCAGGACTCTCCTTCGCGGGGGCTGACATCGATGACGTAGCTGCCATCGCGTGGCTGTACCGAAACAGAAAAGCACCCGTATTGTGGTATTGGCGCCACTTTTATTCGCAATGACGTCACAAGTGTGACGCTTACGCGTAGAAACTTGGATAGAAATTTTTCCAATTAAGAAGGCAATTGCAGCGGCGCTGCGGGACGTGTAGGAAAAAACTAGCGCGTGCAATTCCCGGCGTCGGAACGGCTTTGGAAATTTAGAGCGGTTAAAGAAAAGCGTGGGTCGTTTAACGATGCGGGTGTACCGGGTTCGCGCACTTTCGTTACCCTCTTGCTATTAAAATCGATGCGAGCACCGCGGCAAAGACCGCGCGGACAAAGTAAATTAAAGTGGAGTAAAGTGACGCGGAGCGAAGTAAGAAGCATTTTTTTCTTCTTTATTTCTCCAGTGGAAATGCGAACACAATTACCAGACGCAATTTGCATGCAAATGCTCAGCGGAGAAAGCCGAGACGATCGTTCAAACGCGATAGTTCTCGAGGGGGAAGCGATTCGTCGAATTATCAAGAAGGAAACGTCGAATCGATTGCGCGATATAAACACGCGTGTGCTCAGGCTCGGCGGAAGATTTGCGAGCGTCAGCGATACCTAGCCGATCTATTTATGATTATCGAGCAAATTATAATGGCGCGGAGATTACGCTGGAACATTGATCCATTAGCGGAAGGAGAGTAAATACTGCATCCGCGGAATCATGCAAGTGCGCGTGTGTGCGCGCACAAGAACGCAGCAGACACGAGGACGGTACGATCTTCCGCGAATATCGTAATTCTGCATCAATGCGGAAGCATTGGCAGAGATTACGTTGGCATCGCGCGCAGTTTTTGCGTAATGGTAAATAAAGGATAATCCCGGGTTCAAGGAAATCTAAAGTCCGCAAACAGTGCCGCGACGAATTGGCTCGAGGATTTGTGGAGCGAGCGCATCCAACATGGCGCGTTGGATCATCTCCGGTGCATTCTCGCCGCCATCTTGAATATTCGAGGGAGCTCCTCTGGACCACGCGGGCCTCGCCGCGCTCTGAAACCGGAGAACGCACGGTGTGCAGCGGAGAACGCCTGCGGTGCCTTCCAATAAAAACAAATAAGAAACGGATGCAGTATGCTATTTCCATTTTTAAATGAAATCTATTTTTAGCCGCATAATCCGGATATATAGGGCCGCTGCATTCTTGCGGCGAGCGCGTCGGATGTAGAGCGCACGCGTGGGTATCCTTAGGGCAGCCTCTTTTTAAAGTCAGCGCGGAGGCGCGTCCTATAATTAGATCAGTCGGTTTATCGACGAGCATCCGGTGAAACGGGAGCGACGAAAAGTTTCGAAAAAAATTGGCCGATCAATCAATCCGGGATGAGAATATAACGGTTTCTCGCCGCCGCTCCTCCCGTATTCGCCCCGTTTGATCGCTCATAAACAGGCGGCGCGGCCGCTGTAAACACGGAGTTATTAAACGATAAGAGAGCCCCGGGAGAGACAAGGAGAGACTGGCCGTATTTCCCATCGGAAAGTCTCTCCACGAAATTTTCCGCGAGCGATCATCGGCTCTCGCCTTATCCGTTGTAACTTTACACCTGATGACGGCCAGTGTAAACAAGTGCGATTGCCATTGGCATAGCATAGGGTCACGTATTTATAGACTCGTTTCAATATTAGCTCGTTATCCGCCGTTAATTGCACTCTCCTCTTTATCGGCGAATATCCTTAAGACTTAATTAAAGCGACTCGCCCCGCGCGAGCGAGGCGCGCACGATAGCTCCTCGCGCGAATAAATTTCCGGGAGATTTTCCCTGGAGCGATCGAGATTGTTTTCGTGGATCGCTGGCGCCGCGATTGCTCAATGATTTTCGTGCCGCGAGAGTCCGGGTGGAACGGGCTCGGTGGTACCGGAGCAACAAGAGGGTGGCACCGCCGAGAATGGAAGATTTGCGTTACTAAACTGGCATTGGGGATCCCCCGATTGATTCGATCGATTGGCAACGGCGCGCTCGCGAGGATCCATGGATCCACGGATCTAGGGATCTCCTTGTATCACGGATCCTTGATGACGACGACGACGACGACGATCGGATCCGGAGCAGCCGGAGGATTCCCAGCTTTCTCGGTCCCGCGGACTCGATAGCTTTTCCCCGAATTCTCAGGCATTTCCTGATACTCCGGTCGATTGATAATCTAAAAATAGCCGCCCGATTCACACGGCGGTCGCTTAAAGAAAAGCGTGCCGGCACTCCCGGTGACCCCACCTCGCCGAGTCGCCAGGGTTATCGCGCGAGGTTACCGGGTGCTTATCGCTTATTATCGCGGCTCTCCGCTAAACTATTACCCAAAGGGTACGGCGTTAGGAAGCTAAAAAACCAGAACGAGCTGCCGCAGGGTCCTCCCGGCAATCTCATGCCGTGTAACGCGGATAAGATAACGGAAGTCACACGTACCGATCACTCTCGGGACACATCGGGGGCGAGGGGCTGCGGAGCCACAGCCGGGGGAGGAGAAACTCGTTAATTTTGTTTTCGTAACGAGATCGCCGACACATTGTTTACATAAAAAGTTGCCTTGATAGGATGTGCTCCGGGTATCCAAGGGGCGGCCCGTTCCAAACGAATCTCGGGAAACGGTGACCCCAAAACCGGCCGCGTTGTCCCTCACGATCTTTTGTCATTTCCATCGGGAGAACATCCGGTAAGCAAAGTTCCTCGCTGACGAGAATCCGCCTGGACGAGATCATTCGTCTTTCGTAAGATAATCTGGGACACGCGTTGAAAGTGATTGATAGCAGTGTTGATGATGGTGTTGGCGGTGATGGTACCGAAGAACCACGCAAGCAACGGGAACTCGCGTTGCTGTTGTTGTTGGTGGTGATGGTGGTGGTGGTGGTGGTGGTGGTGGTGATGATGATGGTGGTGGTGGTAAAGGAGCCGGTCGCCTGCTAAATTTGGCAGTCGTCATTGACGGTGCTATGTATAGCGACACCTGACAAAATAGCCACGGGCAAGGAAACCACGGTGCGCGTTCCGGGACAAAGCGGCGGGCGTCTCTCTCCAAAAACGGAAACCACCCGTTCGGTATTTCTGCGCCACCCTGTGAATCGGCTCCCGGAACTTGGCCCCGGTTAACTCCTCTCGATATATAGTTCATTTTTTGTCGCGGTCATTAATCGCGATAAAGATATTTACGTAGGCATGCTCCAAACTGAATTCCCATCTCGAGTTGTAGCAATTATTATGGTACGCGTAATTTAAAAATTTTCCACTTGAGCTTTGATCGGGACCGCAGCGACGTCGATGACGTCGTCGCCGCCGCCGCCGCCGCAGCCGTCGCCGCATCGTCGACGACCACGAATATACGCTCGACGGATAATAATTAGTCAGAGCGCGATACTGGACAAGCTTAAATGTTAATTAACACAACTTTTCTCACGCTCTCTTAATTATCCCCCGCTGATTGGACTGCAAAGTTTGAATGGGGGGCGGGCTGCGGCCGGGGGTGAGAGGGGCCAGGGGACAGGAGGGCGACGCAGAAAATTGCTTTACACCGATTGACACGGGGCTCTGACATTTTATGCGCGCCGGCGAGAAAAAAAAAAGAGAGAAGAAATCTTTGACACCGGGAACTCGGCGGCGATATACGAATCTAACGGCGCATTCCTTATTTACAGTCGATAAACGCACTGTGCAAGCCTTGTATTAGTCTAACGAAGATGAAAAATAATTATTACGACCGATAGCGGTGACTACACATTCAATTATAGCTCTCGCCATTAAAATGTCCATCGCTTCTTTTTGCTCCCGTTCCACTCGATTGACCCGTGAACTGGTGTGTGAACGGCGAAGATAGCGAGGAAGCTTCTCCCGGGGAACAGACATGTCATGTACCTTGTCGCGTATATCGCGTGTTTACCCCGATCGGCACACCGCGCAAATATGCACAACATTTTCCTCTTTTTATTCCCTCCGGGTGCTCTCCGTACAAAGTGTGCATGCGTTCCCCCGATGCGCGCGCTAAGTTTGCGATTAATCGCGAGTACGAGCGAGCGAACTAATTAAGACAATTAAGATAGGGGGAGAGGGGCCACTTTTTCCCAACTATGTTTCCCAACTGCGCTCCATTTACGAGGGCAGTCGTAAAATCGGTAAATATCGCAATCTGGAGTAACTTTGCCGTGCGTAAATTTATGTGCACGTATTATTCAATCGCGCCTCGACGGAAAGCCGATCCGTCTGTTTGCATTCTTGCTCGTTCCTTCGTCCGTCGGTTCCTCCCTTCCTTCCATCTTCCCTCCTTTCTCCTCGTTTCCCTTTTGTTTCGTTCCCTCTCCTTCCCGTCGTTTAGCCTCGCTTCATTCCACGGGCCGCGGAGGATCGATAGATTAGATAAATCGAGGCGAAATTAAAAACGGAGTGTGCATTCTGGAGCGTATCGCGTGGGAACGAAAATATCTCGGGAGATTCGAGGAAAAACGCACGGAAGGAGCGACGGCCAGGAAATATTCGTTGTGTGTCTTTCGGGCCCCAGGTCGAATGACAAACACGGTTCCCAGATAACTGCGCTCTCGTAAAGATTGACAGCGACTTGTCGTCGTGACATTGACGATAGATTTATCTTACTCTCGTAGCGATCTCCGGCGGGAAAGGGATCGGCCATGCTTGTACAACATACCTGGGGCTCCGCCGGTTTCCCTCCCCCTCATTGTCCTGGCGGATGACCGATCGATCGAATCACGACGAAACTTATATTGTATGAAACTCGATAAGTCCCCGCGGAAGGGGAACGTCGCGGTCCACTTTGTTGGCAGCCAGGAGTCAACTGCTGTCAATGCACAACGGCAGTCGATCGCTCTTGACTCTCTCTCTCTCTCTCTCTCTCTCTTTCTCTCCTCTCGATAAGAGAGCGCTGACTCTCTCGATTACATCGACGCCAGATCGACTAGACATTCGATCTCGCAAAAATATGGAAATTCCCATGGAGAAAGCACCGAGTGCTATTTATACGCGCACCTAGTCGCCGCGAACGCAACCCTCGCGTCGCTCCCCCAGGAGTATCTGGCTCCGATTTTAGAAAAATCCTAAATCTCCGCTGCTCGACGCACCGAGACGATCCTGCTATCGCTCTACTTATCGTTATCGGCGGCAGGCAATAGTTCATTAATTGCGTTTGTAATCTAAGTAAAAAGGTCGGTAATTGCCGTTCTGAGAAAAGTTTATACTTTTCTCTGTAGGAGAGATATTTTCCGCGGAGAGAGGGACAGAGAGAGGATATCTCGAGTATTGCGTTATCCCATAGATAGAAAATTAACATTATCCGTAACGACACTCGATATCCGTGCAAGGTATTTTGCGATGCGACGCGGTAAAAAGTAAGGTAGCATTTTCAGTGTCCATGTTCGCGTTCGTGTCCGTGAGACAAAGGTTAGGGAGGAGGAGATGCGCCGTAGAATAACTTGCATAAACCGCGCCTGTTTAAGGTCATTCTACTTTTCCCTTCCCTCTCTCTCCTCTATATTTATGTACTTATCGATAATTAAACTAATAAGTAGGTATGTCGAGGTGGCCTGAACTTTGAACATTTGCTCTTATCTCTCGGGAGCAACTCCGGGAAAAGAAGAAGGATGGTTAGGGTATTTTCTCGGAGCGGCCCTAATAACACTACTTTGTCCTGCCCGGTGCAACAACAGGGCTTTCCCCGGGGAACCCTCGGGGAGAGACCGACGGCTGGCTCGTATTTGAATTTGACCCGACATTCACGTGCACGCGCCGTGTACGTGCACGTACAGTAGCAGCGGGTTCCTCCGAGTCTACAAGCGCACAATCTCTCGATCTCGGTATTATTTGTTTAAACGATCGCTTGTGTTGCCAACGATGGCGATGATGGCTCGCTTTACCGATCGACCACCTATCTCTGATTTACCGACTACTACCTCGGGATAACGGGCTAAAAATAATCTCGGCTGGAAGCTCGCATTTCAAAATACCAGTCAAAGCTACAGCAGCCTAACAGTGTGTGCGTGCGAGAGCGGCACCGCCATCATCATCATCATCGTCGTCGTCGTCGTCGTCGTCGTCGTCGTCAAGTGCGCGGCGACTCCTCAGGGTTGTTCCCTCCGCTCGACAAGAAATTGTCAGCGAGCACGCGAGAGTCAGCGGGGCAAAGTTAGCGAGTACCAGCGGAATTAGTCCGGTATCCACCAAGATGGCGGATGATGATGATGGTCTCTTAGGAAAATTTTCAGCAACAATGCCAATAGCAGCAAGTAGTAGCAGCAGCCTATCGAAAGAAGCGCGAGGAGTTGGCAACAAGAAGTCAATGGCTTGCACTCGGCAACAGTCCACGGGGACAATTTGTGACTGGTGTCGCGATAAAGGAGTCGTCGGCTCGGCGCTTCTTCGATTACATCGACGCCAGGTCGATGTGGTAGCTGAACTTGGACCTCCCTGAACAACAGGGCTTGTTTATACGAACTATCCGTATCTGCCATAGATATTGTTATTTGAGCTCTCGCGCATAGGTTCTGATTCAATGTAGAAGAATCTGATGACGAGGATCAAAATAGATTCACGACTCGATAAAATGCGTCGATGAGTAATCATTTGGGACGTCGACGGTTCTCTCCCTCCCCCCCTATTTACCTCTCGGGAGAGCATCGGCCATTGCTCTTATCGATGTTTGCGCAGGGTTCCTCTCGATATTTTCAGCGACCTCCGGATTCTTTTCCAGGACCGGAAGTCACCGCCGCGCTCGCGCGCGCGCGCGAGAGAGTTCCTTCGTCGGGGTGCGGAGTTTCCGCCATCGCGGAAGACCGGAGAACCGGAGGAATTTACGCCGAATCCAGCTGAGCAGTTGTACGACCGCGATTCTCGCGTTTTTATCGAAAAGATCTCGGGGAAAACAACCGATAGCGCATGATCGATGGAGTACGAGCGTCGAACTTAACCCCGTTCCCGCCCTTTCCACCGCCGGCCTCCGGGGGCTGTTTCGGACCGAAGTCTAAAGTGACCGCGCGTTGCATTCTTGCACCCCCACGTCCAACTGACCGGAGGAGAGACGACTGGAGATGCTAGAAAAATAGGAGAGCCGATTTCCTCGTTTTTGCGAGAGATAGCCCCGGTGGCTCTCGCCCGTCGGCTCTCTATTTGTTCGCGCTCGGTATATCTGCGTGTACGAGAGTATGTATCTCGAATCTCTCGCTGAACCTCGCTTTAATTAACCGTTTAATTAATGTCAAATTCCTCGCAGTCCAAGCACCAAACAAAAGATTGGTTATGTAGTATTTTTCTCTTCCCATATTTTTGATCGCAGTCCTCTGACCGCGCTGCTCCACCGATAATTCCTCTGGCTAAAAATAAAGAGTTCTCCGGGTGCGAAGTGCAATCCGGATTTCTCGGCTTGGCAATTACGCGGTCAGTGGCAGGAAATAATGAAAAAGCGCACGAGAAAAACGAAGATGAAGATGAAGAAGAAGAAGAAGAAGCAGCGGCGACGACGACGACGGCGGCGGCGGCGGTGGCAGTAGCGGGGAAAAATGTCCAGGGAGGACGGTAAAATAGAAAAAAAGGAAGAGAGAGGACTGAGGAGTGAGAGAGCGCGCAAGAAGTAAAATGGGGAAAAGGCCAAAAAAGAACATGAACGAATCTCGCGTTGGCATTTGCCGGTTTCGTCGGTTTGGACCATATGAAAATTCTTGCGGTATTCCCGTCCTGGTCCCACCACCACCACCACCCGGTAATCCTAGAAGACCCAAGAAATTCGGTAGTGTATCCGGAAAGCTCGAATATCCTCGAGTGGAAGTTGCGCAAGCGGAAACCGCGCCAGTAAGTCGAGGGTCCCACATGGCTACGAGCGACCGAGGGTGCAAGGGTATCAGCAGCTTGGTTGGGGGTTGGACGTCAAGGAGAAAGGACGAGTGGGTAGGACGGGGAAAAAGGACAAGGACCAGAGAAACAAGATAGGGGTCGGGGGAAGGGACGGCATTCCAGGTTTCCGTCGAGTGTCCCCTCGATCGAAAGCGCCGGTGGTCAAAGCGAGAGAGAGAGAGAGAGAGAAAGAGAGATCCTCACGAGCCAAGTTCAACAGCCCCTCGCGTCTCAACTTTAGGCCGATAGAGTTGCGTGAGTTTAATGGAGGCGACGAGCGAGATGAGACTCTGTATCGCGAGCGCGCGGGGTATCTTCTGTCAAAACCCTCACGCAAAACCCCGACGGTTTCTACGAAAGGTAAAGGTATGGAGAGAACGGGTGGAGGGAACCCCGCTACCCACCCCGCCCCCGTCGCGCGCACACGTAGCAACGGAAGTCTCGAGGCTCCACAAATGGATTCGCCGTGGCTCATTTCGCGTGATCCGCGGCCATTACTCGCGCACCTGTTACAAGCGCGCAATCTGCGTGTTTAGCGAAAAAAAAGAGTGAAAAGACACGTCGCGTGGTATCGCGTCCGGCATATCGCAACGCGTCGCGCGTCATTCGCGAGGCTGGCCCGCGCACGGGGGAGGGGTCGGGGTTGCATCGGGGAGACTTTAGCGTGAAATTGGGCCCGGGCCCGGTGGCTCCGGCGTCGCGTAATCCGGCGACGCGTGAGACAGGGTGAATTTTTGTCCGCGGACGCGCGGATCTTCGCGCGTTTTATCGCACACGTGCTGAGCACCTCGGCGATTACGTGACGTAAAGGCGTCGAGTATCGTGGGCTATTGTCGCCTGGCGGGCACGCATCGCCGTAATGCAATTCCGCTATAATTAGCCGGTGGTGGAAGGCAGAGACCTGCCGATCTCGGGCCTGTCGCGCTCGAGAGCTTAACGATGATAATGAAAATTTTATCGGCACGCGTTGCGCCGCGCCGTCGGAAGACGGTCGAAAGCAGGAAGCAGACGGACGATCGATTACCCGGCGCCGTTGCTGAATCGAATCGGCGGAGGAGGCGGCTGCCTCGGAGTGGCCCCGGCCTCGGGATCGGTCCCGGGATCGGGCCCGCGCTCTTGTTACTGAAAGTCGCACCGACTCTCATTACCGGCCCCGCAGGAGGGCCAATAAAACCTCGGCCGCGCCTGACACGAACACTCGCGCGTCTCGCGTAGATCTTGAAAATACCCCTTGGAAATGATTCGCACGATGTTCATCTCCGTTTTATTACCTGGCTTTTATTACCCTGCCGCGACATGGAAAAAACTTTAAGTGGTCCTCTAGCGCATTAGAATGGAAATGAAGAGCGTCGGCTAAATCAGTGGGAAAGAAACGATGGTCGTCCCCTCGTCTCTTTCGTCCCCTCTCGTTTGTCCCAGGGTCCGAGCGGCGGCGGCGGCGTCGACAGATCCGACGGAGGAGCCCAAGGTGGGAGGAGATCGACACCCGGAGAACCGACACCTCAAAGGCCACGCCGGCGACTCCTTCTGGGAGACGCAATAGGACGAGGCTGAGAGCGGGTGAGCGCGGGAGTAAACAACGCGCGCGAGGGGTATCGCGAAACGCTGCGAGATAATGCGCTTGTGCTCGTCTCTCCCCCCCGGGATTCGTCATCGGAGCTAAAAATAAGGCGGAAACGCGAATAGAGCGATCGAGGGAGTCGCGATAATGCAATTTTGCGGCAGAACGGGGCCAGCCGATTAGCTTTGTTTACAAGCTGAGGAGCGGCGAATAGGATAACGCGGAAAATCTCGAGCATCCTCGCTCCGTTAGGATGCCGCCAGATAAGGGAATTGGTACGAGCGTCGGAAAAGAACGAGGGTAGGAGGTCGCCCCGCGCGGAGACTCCCCATAGCGCGAGCGAACTCCTGGAAAAATCGCGCAATCTTTGTCAGGCCGAGACAAAACAGCGGCGGCGGCGGCGGATTCTATGCGCGAGATTAATCGCAACCGAGAGATAACGAAGGGCAAGCGTGTGGTCGTGGTCTTTGTCTCGGACCGATCGGAATCGTCAAGATCGCTGGGGATCGCCGCCACCCTCCGGATGATCCTGCTGGTGGTAGCACACTTCTTCTCCACGTGAACCGCGATGAACGATAACGGGACTGTGTTGTCGTCGTCGTCGTCGTCGTCATCGTCGTCATCTTACAACTTACTCGGAGATAAGTTTTTCCACGCGATGATAACTCGTGGTTATGTGGACCGTTGGGACATGCGAATCTCGGGATCCCGATGGAACGATGAAGAAAGTGCGAGAAGATTTTACGACGATTCTCGCGCGATGTACAGCTGAGAGTGTCCGATGTCCTTGCGCGTGTACGCGTAGATGCGTGGGGTTGGAGAGAAAAATCACCGGGGATGGATGCCGAAGAACGAGAACTCGAGATTTCAAGGACGCTCGGAGGACCCTTTCGCCCTCCCGTGAATCCGTGCGTTTCCCAAAGTTTTTTCACGTGTCAATTTTTCCACGAAGCCTCTCGAATTTTTCGGAAAACCCTTCATCGTCTTCCTGCGTGACGTATCCATTTTCCCGTGGTGGGAAAACCTTGCAACGCAGATTCAGTTTCTTCGCACTCGTCCCGCACAGCTTTTTTGGGAAACTTTGAGAATTTTCTCGAGTCTATTTGTTCAATCTGGGGAAAAGGGAAAGGAATAGGGAAGAAGAGGATAAGTGAAATCTCATGCTAGAATAAAGCTGTTTTGCCAACGATGAGTCGTTAAAGGTAGTCGGTTAAAGCGTAGGTAGGAAATTTCTTCAAGGACTCTTAAATCAGAGAGAGAATACATTATTTAACGACTTATACCTTGCTTTCATTACTAATTACTTATTTTATGACACCGAAGTACGTCATTCATCCCTGTCTAGACGGAAGCTGACGTGAATCCATCTATATCGAGAGGGAAGGTCTAAAAAGAGAGATAGAGATAGAGATAGAGATAGAGAGAGAGAAAGAGAGAGAGAGAAGAGAGAGAGAGAGAGAGAGAGAGAGAGAGAGAGAGAGAGAGAGAGAGAGAGAGAGAGAGAGAGAGAGAGAGAGAGAGACAGACAGAGAGAGAGAGAGAGAGAGAGGGAAAGAGGGAAGAGGGGAGAGAAAAAAGAGGAGGGAATAGAGCGATGAAAGAGAAAGATAAAGGCAGAGAGTGAGAGAAAAGAGGCGGTAGAAGGAGAGCAAGAGCTTGGCGAATGTCCCACTCCGACGACCCCTTCTACTTCCTCTTAGTCTATACTGGATGGAGTGACACGAGTCCGTCCATCTACCACCACGATCCGCACGAACTTCTCTCCCTTCCTTCATTCCTTATCGTTCCACTCCTCCGCTCGTGAAATCTGGATCAAGAACCGCGTGGCGAAGCGTCCCGGTACCAGTGGCACCGAGGATCTCGGTACCAACGGAAGTCTCTTCGGAAAACCAAGTAGTACGTCGCGTTAGTTTCGTTCTCTGGTTCAGGTCTCTGTGAAAATTCTAAGAGAAGTAGAAACAGAAGAAGAAGAAGAAGAAGAAGAAGAAGAAGAAGAGAAAGAAACTCACCGAGAGCCAGTTCTTGTCACAAGGCTCCCTTAAAATTTAGTTAGGAAATTTGCAAGTTCACCTCAGACAGAAGGGTAGACAGACTCTCGTTGGTCGAGTCATCGTCATCTTCATCATCATCGTCCCCAACGAGTGAGTAGCACCTGGACGCGCAGAACCAGCGGCAGCCGCAGCACTGCACGAAACCCACCCCGCGACGCGTGGTCGGTGGCTTTCTACTTAAGAGACTGAGAGAAGCGAAGAATCGCGCGGTGATTCCTTCGGGTACTCAACACACACACGTGGTTCACCCAAAGAACCAAAACTGGCAGGGATAAGTTTGAAGCGCATTAGAAAGATTCACTGTAAGAGATTAGCGTTTCGGAGAACAAGAAAATGGCCTGGAGAAGAACAAGTATGAGTGTCGTCGGTAGAAGGAAGATGTCGATGTCGTTGTCGATGTCGATGTCGATGCTGATGATGACGAGCATTTTGGTGATCTTAGCGATGGCGGAGTTGAGCGAGGCCAGACCTTACCGGATATCGCACCAGCGCACCCTCAGGTTGTGCTCCCGTAGCCTGAGCGACGCGTTGTATCTAGCCTGCAGGGGCCGCGGCTACAACGAGCCGTTTTCCTACAGCGGCGAGGAGGACCAACGAGCTCCTGCTGGACCAGGACTCGTCGAGGAGTGCTGCTATCGTGCTTGCAGCTACGCTCAATTGCAACAGTACTGCAAACCTTCCTCCGAGGAGAACCGATCTAGTTCCAGGGACGTCATGTGAGTAATGTTAGTCTCGCTATTTATTCTTTTCTTTTTTTCTCTCCCAACCCTCGCGCGCTTTTTCGCCTTCATCAATTCATTCGCCCGCTTTCGCAACCACCGCACGCATGCGCGCGTTTCTTCGGCTCTTCTCGTTTTCTTCAGTTTCTCACGGCGTTTCTCGCTGTTTCGCTCGATTTTTCGCGAGAACTCGATCGCTTTCCCTGATTCCAAATTTTTCAGTTTTGTTGCTGATGATTTTCTGGTTGTTGTTGTTGTTGTTGTTGTTGTTGTTGTCGCTGTTGTTACTCTTCCTCTTCTTCTTCTTCTTCTTCTTCTTCTTCGCTTACCTGTTTGTTATCACTTGTTTAGTTTCAGTCTCTCCCTTCTTTCTATCCCAGCTGTGTTTTCACTAGATGTGTTTGTTATTTCCCTACTTCCTTATCGCCATGCTGCCTTCTCGGCTGTTTGCCCGCAAATCTGTAAATAAGGAAAACTCCCGCTCAAAGTGCCTCCCGAATGCTCAGGAATGCGATTTATTTTTCCTCTCTGGGTTACGCGGGCGGGCCCGCCGTTAATGTCCACTGTTTACTCTCCCGATCGGTTTGACTTTTCGCGCGCACGCTCGTGTCCTGGTTTAGATAAATCGCCCCGGTTATCTTAATGGAATTGTACGAAGCTTTTTGATTTACGTTCATTTTTTTGTTAAAAGAGCGCCTGCTGGATTATCTTCGGCTGCCGCCGGTGGACTTTCAGTTTCTCGATAATAGGTACTCCGCGCGCGTCTATTTCTTCAGTTTTTTCCAATCTGATTTATCGAGCGGGAATAAACATTTTAAATATAGCTCGCACGATTGATTGTTTTAATCGTTTCATTCGCGAGTAACGGAATGGCGGGAGACGCCGCCGGTGCTCGATGCATCTGCCGGAAGGACACCAGCGGCAACCACAAGGGTACCTTCGTCGTTGGTTTATCTCACCCTCGTCCTAATTATCCTCCTCCTCCTCCTCCTCCTCCTCCATTTTATACTGTCGACGTATCATTGTCGGGGGCCAGAACGAAACGTGTGAAATTCTCGATTGATAATCGCACATGCGGCCGTGATGTCGTCGGGGGTCAGCCTAAACCAAGCCGACGACGTTCCGCAAAGCTATTTACGCTAGCCTCTGACTTTTTAATCTGTAACACACGCGGGTATCGTGTTCGAGTCAGATATAACACGGACCGAGCCTAGAGCGGATACTTTTCCCTGAGGTCATTTACAAAATTGATCCCGCAAGATCATTGGCGAACCTCTCGCTTCTCCTCCTCGCTTCGGGCATTTTCTTGCCACACTTTTAAAAACGAGCGAGGAAAGTGGCGTGGTGGCTTCTAATCTCGAGGTCGTTGCACGTTATGTCAGCCCAGCCACGCGCTATACACGGATGTCCTATATGGTCATAACAAATTTAACATTTATAGCTTCTCGATAATCGATATTTATAGAGACCACCACCACCACCACCACCTCCACCATACGAGGCTACGCGCATAATAAAATTACGTTATTCGAACCAGACCTTTTCCACGAATATTCAACCGCGTTAGGTACGCGGCAAACACGCAGTTTCTGCGAATTTTGCAACTTTGTACAAGACGAGCGGCCTGCAGCTAGCAAATGTGTTTCTAATTTGACCCGAAGGTGCACGCCACCACGCCAGTCTACACGTGATTCATCATCGTGTCACATTTCAAAATTCTCGATTTATTTTCTGGCACATTGTGGCGAGCCGACCAGACGCTCGCGTGGCAGCGGAACAAGACGAATTCGCAAAAACAGCATTATGGCCTAGTGCACTGATTCGCACACGTGCAAACGCATATGCACGGCGAACCGTGCCGTGCGTGCTTCGGTCTCTCCTCGGTCTCTTTTGTTATTGTTCCACTGTTCGGAGCCGCCGTCGTTGAACTTTACATCGGCCTGCGCGATGCAGAAGGAGTCTTGGATAATAAAAGAAAATGTGCGCAAGTTTGCGCGAGAGTGAGAAACCGGAACAACGGCTACGGAAGAAAGAGAAACACTGGCAAACGCGAGAAAGAGAGAACGACATGGGATGTATTGTATGAGGAAGCTAAGATAGCGCGGGAGAAGAGGAGAAAGAAAGACGATACGTTATCGTGCCGGTTTACCGATAATTTCTGTTACTTTTCCTAAAGTTCATGGTTTTGTGAACCGGTCTCGGTACAGGAAGATTAGTCCGAAGTATTAGGAGAGACGGGCTATATTCTATCTCTTCTTCTCCTCCTCTTTTTCTTCGTCTTCGTCTTCGTCTTCTTCTTCTTCTTCTTCTTCTGCCGTTGCTTCTTCTTCTTTCGCCTTCACTCCTCTCGTATCTGTCCGTTTCATGTTTCTCCATCCGTCTCTCCCGCACCGAATTATCTCGTTACGCGACTTGTTTTCCCAAAAATTATAATCGGTCCTCCTCGGTTCAAAAACGATGAAGTTTCGGACCTATAGTGCTTCTTGCTCTTCGCTCCATCGACGCTAATTCTCTGTTCCTGCATGATAGTAGATGTAGTAGTAGAGCGTCGCGTAGTTTGAGATGAATTTCACTGACGTGGACTATTTTTTTGCAGGGAGGACACGTTCCAAATAGTGAACGTACCTTACACCTCCGCCAGGAGAGAACTGTCGTCGGAGGAGAGATTGCGATCTGGAATCAATGAGATAGGCGATACGAAAAAATGTAAGGTCCATGGAATAAAAAGGGCACGCAAGACGGGGCATGATAATGCGAAGCGCCTAATTGGCAAAAGCGGCGGGGAACAATCCAAAGAGGATCATGCAAGAAGCTCTCTTTGCCAACGTCGACGTCGTAGGCGTCGTCGTCTTGGCAAGGTGCTTCCTCATAGGAGTTCATCATCACAACCTTGCATGTTTTGCTCATTCCCATTTTCATCCTTTCCCACATTTACTCCTCTCTCTCTCTCTCTCTATCTCTCTCTCCCTCTCTTGCTTGGTTTCACCTCGTACCCTCCGACTACCACTGTCACAACGCACGCCTAATTATGATATTAACTTTTTAACGGATATCGCTTCCAATTTCCTTTATACCCCGTTTTTCTACACTTTGCTTCTGTATCTACTTAATTAACTTCTACAAATAGTTATTGCATTACTTCAAAGTTCTTCCATGCACACTATCTCTTATCCCGGGGGCTGACCGTAAATTAGATTTTATTCGACAAAAAGGCCAATAACGTTTCTTCTCTTCGGATACGCGTCGCTTCTCTTTCCTATTGTACTCGTCGTATCGCGGGGCTTTCTACAGTGTTTCTACTTCTTTCTACGCTCGATCATTTATTGCCGCTAACTGGCTCCGATAACGCGCATTGACACATCAAATAATATTCCCTCGTAACAATCACTATGCTTGAAACTATTTTTGCTGCTTTAATAGCTTGGGTATTATTTATATACTTTGCTATACACGAGATTACGGGCTGAGATTTCAAAGTATTAATAGCTGTTTGTTTGTGTTTGCAGAATCAACGACAGATCGCCGCTATGAAGGTTCCTGATTCTCAGGTGTCAGTGGCAACATCCGATACAACTAGAAAGCCTTCGCCACTTTTAAGTAATCGCAACTAGAAGCGGAAAGTGTGCGGCCATTGCTCTCCAATCTCGTTCATCCATCATTGGAACCTGTAAATTGTTTTATAGTTGGAACCGTTCAAGCCTCCCTCTCCTCCACGGCACAATCAATCGTCTACTGATCTTTATTCAGAATACCGCGTACCCAAGGCTCCGTACCCAGAGAGTTTTAATTAGAATTCAAATCATTTCCGACAGCTTGAGAATTATTATGGGGTAGGTCGTGAGGAACCGGACGTCTAGCGATACAGATCAGTCGATCGATAATGTCGATAATGACTAATGAAGATGACGTGCTTCGTATTTCTGATCCCCGATTTTTCATGTATCATGTAAAGAGAATCCAAAGTGCACGATGAATAAGAAAATCGAGAATCGGCGAACCGCGCATGGAGTCTAGTCTCATTGCAGGAAAAGTGACGATCGTGATTCACGTGTCACTTGAGCGACAAGCGAAGACTTTGAATTTTACATGAGAATTATTGGCGAGATGCAAATGGACGAAGGGAAAGAAGTAATAGAAAGTAGAATCGATTATGGAAGAAGAAGAAGAAGCAGAGGAGGAAGAAGAAGAAGAAGAAGATACTCGCAGTACTCGAGTGAAATTCAGAGTTTTCTTGTAGCCGCAGTAGGAACTTCGACCCTCGCTCCAAAATGACGATTCGTCCCTAAATAAATGTGAAAATCTATCTCATTAACGAAAGTGAAGTTCGATTTCGATCTGTCGGCCAGAAGACAGAACGTGGGGACTCCACCGAATATTGTGATGAATTCGATACGGAATATAATTCGGGTTATCGAATCGGGGGTATGTCCTGCGACCCCGTAAACAAAGACTTGAACAAGCGTTATAATTTTAATTTAATTATGCTAGGCTCTTCAAGTGCAACGGATAGCTTGTTTTTAAAGTTGCCGATGACTTATTTAGCTCTTTCTTTGACTGATGATCTCACTAGTATTAAATATTAATTATTGATTAGTCTCTAATATGATTGACTCGTCTCTTTTAAGATCGATTATTGAGTTTTATTTGATACTTTGTAATACCATCCATTTACAAACTGTAAACTCATATTTTAATGACATCCTACGCACTCTACGACGTATACGCCTGCGTGCAAGCGCCACACACACACACATACACGCAAACAGACAATTAAGTAAAACTTCATATTTAACCACTAAGATTTCATTGTAACGATCTTTCATCCCAGATCATCCATTGTATAAGAATTAATAAATATTTATATAAATTAATTGCATTTCTTTTTATACTGTTTTATTTGACACCCCCTATATACTTTGTGTTAACTCTCACGACTTTACTTGCAATTTGTACAGTTATATTATTTGCGTTTGCTTATCAATAACTTACAATGATACAACATTTACGGACGAACAAATTAAATTAATTGCTTCATCGGCAAGTCAAATAAATTGAAAGATTCACGGAATTTAACACGGTACTTTGATATAAAACGTAATGTGAACTCTGCCAATAACAAACCTATAAAAATGATTCCAAATCAATAATCGAACAAAATGATAAAACAAGCATAAAGGAGAAATCAATATTTTGATTCAATTCGTTGTTCACTGTCATTATTTATGACTCACTGAAAACACATTGTTATCTATTTAGAAAGTTATTAATAATTTTCAAGTGCAATATGTGCGTATATCTTCATAAGTAAATATAATTAATTTTTGAAAATAAAAGACATTTTATACGCACATATAAATTGGTCGATAAACATATAATTGATCTTGAGAAATCTTGTTTCACATGAGAAGAAAAAAATATTCCCTAGTCAAATTATGCGTGAACTTTTAGCAAAAGCTTTATCCGCAGCAACGCATACACGCACATGCGTAATTACTTCTTTGCGAGATTAATTCATTTTACAGATTCATTTAGAACTTTATAGTAATATTAATTAATGTACATTTAGGCAAACAACATACACACACACATATATTCTATAGTTCCAATCAAATACCAATAATCAAAAAGCATTTATATTCTTGTTTTTTAAAGAAATTTTATATATTTTTGCAAAGCCAAGACTATACGTATTACATATATAAGAAGTGATTGTACATTGACTTTGAGCCTCTCTCGATTATTTATTTATACCTTTTCTTTTGTATATTTTTGAGTAAACTAGAGATTATTAAGGATATCAAGGACATAATACACGTCGCTATTTGAGGCTTAGTACAAAATCACATTAATTTAGAAATGATGATGCAGAAACGGGTGGTGTGGATGAAATGGTCCATGTCCATAGTGCGGTGGTCCATAACGTGGATATGGTCTGTGAGGAGGATATCCATATCTGGGATGAACGGGGAAGAAGGGCTCTCTGGGCTGACGAATGTTTACATCGGCTTGAGCACCTTCAACAGCAATTGGATCTACGGCATCTTCGATCCCGTTCGGCGAAAGCTGTCTTTTAAACAACGCGCTAGAAGCTTCAACATCTTCAGGCTGTTCCGTCCTTGCAGCATCTAAAAGGAAATTAGGTCATGCGCATTGACCTTGAGTTTAATTTTATATATAGCTATATGCACATTAAATTTTGTACATGAGTGAAAACCCGATCGAAGAGCACGATATTGATTGATCTCCTTGAGACACCTTCTAAATTTTTACTTTCTCAGACCAAGAAATCTCTTTCCATCGTTCTTCTGTCTGTCGCGATTGAACGGGAATATATGCAGTTATTCTCGCAGGCTCTGTACTAATTTTCTAAAAAATCTAATTGAGTTTCAATTTTCGCTGGCTAAGTCGTTTACGCAACTTGTTGATCACGATAAGTCGGATGGCAAATGATGTTACAATTTACCGTTTCCACGAATTATCAATTCTAATAATTGTAAACAATAAACAAGTTTGCCGACAGGAAAAAATGACTGGCTGATAAATCTTACCAAATTCTTCGGCGAGTTCCAATTTTTCAAATTTGTTCGCCACATCGAGATTTTCCAGAGCGCTCACTTCGATGGCAGCGCAATTCAGTAGAATTGGTAGAATGGCGATCGTCGCGATTGAAATTTGTTGCAAGTTATAGCGTTTCATGATGGATATTGGATGCTGGTAATAGGATACACCTGATGGTTCTTGCTTTACTGTTGCTAAAAGCGGCTAACCGCTTGGTTTTTAATCCCGAGCTTATCCCGAGAAACGTGATCAAATGATATTCTCGCAATCAATTTCACGTACGTGTGTCTACCTGATGCACGTACAAATCCCGTCTCATTATTATGCATATTCGTTAATATTATCTACCATGAATGTAATATTTTAGTATTCCGGATTATTCTTCGATCAACCACTTGCCTACTCTCCTTCGCATTAGCAGTATCATCGAACATATATATTCCAAGCGAAATGTATGAATCATAAGATTTATAGATAATAATACGATTGTCCTCTTGGAAGACTCTTTAATTCCGATTTTCCAAGTACCAAGTAGAATTTCCTTTTACAATTTGCGTTTATCGAAGCGGTGGGATGAGGAAGAGATCATTAAAATTTTTGATCCGAAGATTATTTTCAAGCATTGAAAGATCATATATTTCTCTTATCAGAACGTGTGCTATCTCTTGCTTCTCGAAGAATTTTAAATAATTGACACAGAACTTTATTTATAGTAATTAGACAGGTGCAAGTAATGATGACGTATCAAGATTTTCATGTTATTTGAAAAACTGAATGAAATTCATTATTTAAAATTAAATTTAATGGGAATATGAATAGATCATTTAAATTATAAAAAATTGCGCGATTGAAGGAGAAAGTGGTGCCACCAGTCGGATTGCTCCTTAACATAAGGGATTGACACGTATGTCGTTTTCGCATTTCCAGAAGTCCATAAATGTCAAATATCCTCATAAGGATTTTGTAATTTTTTTTCAAATAAATCTTACAATATTAGGTACGTAATTTGGGAAGTATGTCCTATCACGTGTTATGTGTTTTTCATACATCAAATCTAGTTTTAAACATAACCTCAATTCGATCTGTTTGCATATTATATCGAGAGAACATCGTTAGAGAAATCCCATCTAATTTAAAGTATTTTTTTTACAGGATTTTAAGTTATTTATTCTGAAAGGGAAAATATCATTCAATCAAAATGAGTACAATCGCAGAACAACCTTGTTACACCCTTATAAACATTCCAACAGATACTGAACCTTTAAATGAGCTTCAATTAAAGCAAGATCTTGAAAACGGTGATGTACATACGAAAATTGAAGCATTGAAAAAAACAATTCATATGATCTTAAGCGGAGAGCGTCTACCAGGCCTCCTTATGACTATAATCAGATTTGTTCTACCCTTACAAGACCATACAATAAAAAAACTACTTCTTATATTTTGGGAAGTAGTACCAAAGACATCTCCTGATGGAAAGTTACTTCAAGAGATGATCTTAGTGTGCGATGCGTATAGAAAAGACTTACAGCATCCCAATGAGTTTGTTAGAGGATCAACACTTAGGTATTAAATTTCTATTTAAGAATCATGAAAAAAGAATAAAGTTGTTTTTTCTAAAGTTAATATTTAAACAATTTAATTTTTTATTATAGATTTTTATGTAAATTGAAAGAACCTGAACTATTAGAACCATTAATGCCAGCAATAACAGCATGTTTAGAACATAGACATTCTTATGTTAGACGCAATGCTGTTTTGGCAATTTTTACTATTTATCGAAATTTTGAATTTTTGATTCCTGATGCTCCAGAATTAATTGCACAATATCTTGAAGGAGAGCAAGATATGTCATGCAGAAGAAATGCATTTTTAATGTTACTACATGCTGATCAAAGTAGAGCTTTATCTTACCTTGCTGCTTGTTTAGACCAAGTCCCTACTTTTGGTGACATTTTACAATTAGTGATTGTGGAGTTAATTTATAAGGTAAATAGATTATTTGTGAATTGTTTACTTATACAAGAAGACAAAATTTATATCAATTTTAAATTAATAGGTATGCTTAGCAAATCCTTCAGAAAGAGCTCGTTTTATAAGATGTATATATAGTTTATTAAATTCACCAAGTGCTGCGGTACGTTACGAAGCAGCTGGTACTCTGATTACATTGTCTAGTGCACCAACAGCAATAAAAGCAGCAGCGTCTTGTTACATTGAGTTAGTTGTCAAAGAAAGTGACAACAATGTGAAACTTATTGTTCTTGATCGCTTGGTAGCGATGAAAGAGAGTCCTGTGTACGAAAGAGTTTTGCAAGATTTAGTTATGGATGTACTGCGTGTCCTAGGTATTTTTTTATTCAGAAATGTTGAAGTTATTTATAAAATTTAATGATGCTTATAGAATGATATTATTTTAGGTTCACCTGCCTTAGAAGTACGCACTAAAACTCTCGCTTTAGCCATGGATTTAGTAACCACGCGTACCATAGATGAAATGGTTCAACTTCTAAAAAAAGAAGTTCTTAGAACAGTTGGCGGAGAGCACGAAGATGCTGGAAGATATCGACAGCTTCTTGTTAGAACACTGCACGCGTGTTCAATTAAGTTTTCGGACGTAGCAGCCACAGTTATTCCAGTACTAACTGATTTTCTATCAGAGAATAATGAGGCTGCAGCTACAGATGTTTTAGTATTCGTTCGCGAAGCTATTCAACGATTTGAAAATTTAAGACCTCTCATAGTTGAAAAGTTACTTGAGGTATGTCTGTTTGTCATTTTGTCGTATAAAGATAACAAAAAATATAATACTCCTTAATATAAAAATTTAATTATAGGTATTCCCCCATATACGTTCAGTGAAAGTTCATAGAGCAGCCCTATGGATTCTCGGAGAATATGCTACTTCAAAAGAAGACATCGAATCTGTAATGGGTCGGATAAGATCTGCCTTAGGAGAATTGCCGTTATTAGAAGCGGAGAATAAGCGGCAAGCGGGAGAAAAATCTGTAGAAGAAGGTGGCATGCAAGCTGCACCTGCAGCACAATTAGTTACTTCAGATGGAACATATGCGACCCAAAGCGCTTTCAGTGCATCGTCAGCAAGTAAGTACTAACCATTTTTTAATAATAAAATAGTTTATATTAATTAATTAAAGTGATCGTATGAACTTCTTACTTTACAGAAAAAAAGGAAGAAAAACGTCCTGCGTTGGTGCAATATATGATGGAAGGTGATTTCTTTATCGGTGCATCTTTAGCTACGACTTTGGCAAAACTAGCACTTCGTTACAAAAGCTTGGAGAAAGATGTTTCGAAATGCAATAGAATGCAAGCAGAAGCGATGCTTATAATGTCCAGTGTATTGCAATTAGGCCGTTCGGGATTGCCAACAAAAGCTATGACACATGATGACGCTGAAAGACTATCTCTATGTCTTAGATCCCTTGCTTGCCCAAATACTCTCGTACAAAAAGTATTTACGGAAGGTTGTCGAGATGCTCTCGGCAGGATGCTAACGGCAAAGGCAGAGGAAGATTCACAAAATCAAAAGGCTAAGGAAAAACCTGGCAGTATCGTGCAAGTGGATGATGCTATACAGTTTTTGCAATTGAATCGCAATTCAGATTTAACCGGGGGTGCTGGAGATGTATTTGAACAGAGTCTTAGTGCTGCTGTTGCTGGCAGACCAGGCTCTAGCGGAGACGTACCAACTCCTAGTGCTTTGAGCAAGGTTACTCAATTAACAGGATTCTCCGATCCAGTTTACGCGGAAGCACTTGTCCATGTAAATCAGTATGATATCGTGCTAGATGTTTTAATAGTTAACCAGACGGAAGATACTTTGCAAAACTGCACATTGGAACTAGCAACTATGGGTGACTTAAAACTTGTTGAAAGGCCACAACCTATTGTACTTGCACCACGTGATTTCGCAAGTATCAAAGCTAACGTTAAAGTCGCTTCAACTGAAAATGGAATTATTTTTGGAAATATCGGTAAAAATGTCGATTATTATATATGTGTATATATATATATATATATATCTTGAACATTGGATGTATCGATCAAATTTTTATTTCTAGTTTACGATATTTCTGGTGCTGGATCCGATAGAAGTGTTGTTGTACTAAATGACATTCATATAGACATAATGGATTATATTGTGCCAGCTACTTGTACCGACGCAGAATTCCGTCAGATGTGGGCTGAATTTGAATGGGAAAATAAGGTCTCGGTGAATACAACTCTTTCCGATTTGAGGGAATATCTCGCTCACTTGTTGAAATCGACGAACATGAGATGTCTTACCCCAGAAAAGGTACGTGATACACGATAGACGTAATTAATTGAATTCAGTCAATCCGCTATATTATGTTGATTCTTATATAATATAATTTTGAATTTAAATTACATAGGCTTTATCTGGACAATGCGGATTCATGGCTGCTAATATGTATGCTAAGTCTATATTTGGCGAAGACGCGTTAGCAAATCTATCAATTGAGAAACCATTGGATAAGCCAGATGCTCCGGTAGTCGGTCACATTCGTATTAGAGCGAAAAGTCAAGGAATGGCGTTATCTCTGGGTGATAAGATTAATTCGACACAAAAAGGACCACAAAGTAAATTGGTACAAGCTGCTTGAACAATGTTATTCCAACTTCGTCCGACTCAGTATTTGAAATATTTTTAGTATAAAGTTGTGTTTATATATATATATATAAAATAAACAGTTTATAAAAAAAATATTCAACAAAGTAGCTTTGCAGATCTTGGTATCCTCTATCTTTAATAGATCAATACACAATTTTTCCATCCCGATTGGGTATATCAGATATTGTACATTCAGCATCATTTGTATGTAATTTTATTTTATTTTATGTTTTAAATGGTTTCATAATATTAATCATAGTTTATGAAAAGAACACGCGCGACACTTTTGTAACAGGAACAATATGTATCCATGTAAATCAAGAAATAAATATACCGATAATACTTTCTGTAGAACCCAACTTTCTTTTTGACACGAGACAAGTAAAAGAGGAAGAAGAGTTTGCTGCAAGCTATCGCCGACTTGATGCTATTGTAAATACCATGAATAGCGCGCGCCTTGACACAATGATATCATTTTACCTATGAGTTGGATATGTTTTTGGTTCCGGGGTTACCGACTGGACTCGTCAGTAAGGCTTATGTTGATAACACTTGCTTTAATACATTACGAGAATTAATCTTATCCTAATATATATCTGTTGTTGAGTTGGGTTGACTGCTTGCGAGAATGATTGATTAAAATTTGATTAAAGCGGGTTGCCGTAACTTTAATCATTATTTTTATTTTAATTATATAAATATATATATATATATATATATATTTATAATCTTAACGTGTTTTAAAATAATTATAAGATATTATGTATTTCTTATATTTTTCAATATATGTTTGATCTATAAGTGAAGGAAAATCGTTTTTGTTTTTCCGCATCTCCATTTATATTCCATTGCATAATTGAGGTAGACGTGACATTCGTTCCTTCCTAGAATCACTCTTATTGTTGTATTAAAATTCTGTCGCCATGAATAAAATATTTTACTTCTACAGTAAAGTTTACTTTTGATGCTTTACTGTAAGATATTATGCATTCTCTGCTTCAATAATCTCATTAGACTTTCGTTAATAAAATAAGACAGGGCTATATTACGTTATATTGAAAATCAAATATAACCACAGCATTGACGTCAGTAAGTAAGTGTATATCATTACCCTACTAATATTTTATGATCTCGCAAAACATAAGTGAAAATTCTTTTAAAGCCAACCACCTTTTCTTGGAGATTTATTAGCGAAGCGTGGAGACCTTGGCATAATATTCACTAAGTTTTCTTGATCTTCCTCTTTTTGACCGGACACCATATTTGCAATTTTTCTTGGACTTACCGAAACTTTTGGTCTGGCTCTGGCAATGGACGAATCATTGATACTTGCTGTTAATCGATTAGGACAAGGTATTCTTGATATCGAATTTTCAGATTGATTAACTTTCAATTTAGAATTTTCATTTGCTGAGACAGAGCTGTTTCCTCTAGCGAAGTACGAAGACGTTTCCGTTTTCAAATTCACCTGTGGATTATTTACCACAATCAACGGTGGCGTGGAAATATTTTCGCAAGGCAATTGAATCATAGCTGATTGAGCATCAAGTGCTTTTCTCTTTAACGCATTTGAGGAAGATGTTGATTTCGTAGAAATCAATTGCTGTGGTCTTTTATCTCTCTTTTCATCAATATAACCAAGCGCATCAATAGGCTAAATTATATGAATCATAATAAATATAAAAGGATATTGAAATGGCATAAAAATTCAGGGTAGTGAATATAATAAATCTTACCTTAAAGGGGGTGATTGGGATAGGAGAGGGGCTCGAACTAAACGTTGTTTCAACGGGTAGAGCGGTGCCATCGTCTTCTACAATATCTTTGATAACATTTAGGATTGTAGTTGCAGTAGATTCCGGTAAATGAACGGGAGAGACAGGAGGCAATGGGCTTTTAGCGGCAAATCTCTTAGCTTCTTCCATGGCTTGTTTCAAGCTCTGTTGACTTTGAAGAGAAGCTTTGCTGGTACTTCGACCTATTTGTGAACTTCTTACCGCACTCTTTACAACCTGGAAATCCACTTTTTTTTTTTGGTTTCTCATTTTATATAATGCAAGCGAAAAGCTATATAAACTCTCTCCGAGATGTAAAATTTACCTGACTCCATCGATGCTCGGCAGATTTAAGAACGGCGAGTCTCGCGACTCTTTTCCACCTGGCAACGTTATCTTCGCCTTCCGCAGGCTGCTGAAGTTCTAATTCCTCAAGAGCAGCGTCCTCCAGCGTTCCTGCTGCTGGCCCCGCAATTTGAAAATCTCGCATCAATTGTCTTTCCCAAACTTTCATTTTCTTTCCAAGAACAGCTGCGGAACAAACATAAAATACTCTACATAAAAATAGTCTGTGTTGGAGGAACTGAGAATTTCCGTAAGGTATCAACGCCTACTCTTTTCTTTGGCATCCACACCAGAAATATCCATGCCATTTCTGCGAAGAATGTCCAAAAGCTCGCAACGCCATGACGAAAGGTCAGACTTCAATCCATGGATGTCATCCTCGGTGACGGGTTCCATTTCGTGCTGAGAATGGGTGTGTACAACATATCGCCATATTAAAGCTCTCGTTACCGAATTATATCTTTGAAAATAAACGAATTTAGTGTTATAAGAACAAAACAAAAAAAGAACACCATAAGGCAATAATTTTCTTCGATATCATTTAGAAACTATTCGCGTTTTAACACTAACCTTTGTTCTTTTGCACTCCTCCCTGTGTTAGATCGTCGAGAGACGTTTTTCCTTTGCAAGCCACACATTCTTAAGAATAATTTAGGTTGTGGGAAAATGTTAAATGGAGGCGGGAGAGTTTCACCTTCTTCGAAGTAGCTCATCCAGAGCCTCGTCCTTGCAAATTTCCATTCCGTGTCAGCGTGTTCCTATCAGGGCGAGTACCTCTTATTTTACGGTACACTTTCAGTGGCCACTCGATCGACCACGATTGATCTTACCTCGATAAGGGTATAACTGTTGCTCATCATGGCGATTAAAAGATTTAGGAGAACGATGACGTTGATCACGGAGTAGGAGCCAAACATCAATAGTCCCCAAAATCGAGTATAAGTTTTGATTCCTGTGAGCTCGAAGCTATCGATTCCGATGCCACCGAAACTCGCCCAAAAGAGGCTCTGACAGGACTCGAATAGACTACCGAATCTGATGAATGGAGTAAAAAACAATTTAAGAGTCAACGCTTAACTTAACTTTAATTGTGACCAATAAACTTTGCCAGTCATTATTATATAAACGTTTATGAGAAAGACAGTTGGTTCGTTGTAAGAAAATGATTTGATGGTTTTATTTAAAGTACCTTCTCCATCTTATACAAGAATCACTGGCGGGGTCCCAAGAGGCGTCAGCTATACCAGTATAGCATTTTCTCTTTTCCAATTCGGCAAAGTACCAAAGTAATTGGTTCAAACCACAGGCGAAAGCAAAGAGGACGAGTGTATAAATGAAGAAAAACTTGACAATGTCGATTACCATTCTACCCAAAGATATCTGAAAATATGAATTGTTATGAGAGTGGATGGGCGCATCATCCAAAATGGAGTCTCAGCGGCAAATCCAATCTTGAATGAAATCTGTCGTACCTGCAAAGGTCCCAGATGCGGATTAACGCTGAAAAGATGAACCAATTTCAAGGCACTAAAAATATTTGCCGCTGCGAAAAGACCCTCCGCGATTAACTGTGGGTCAAAGTCGCCCCAACTTTCTCTCGGTATCAAAGCAGCTGATGAATCCATTTGGATTTCTGCTCTTTGTTGAAGATAAGCTGCCACGCGTAATATTCCAGTAGCGACATAAAGAGAATTTCTTGTGAAATCGATAAAATTCCATAGATCGCGCAAGTAAGCTTTCAACCCGTCAACGTATACCTAATCAAATAATAACTTTCCATGGAAATTCAGCGAAACTCAGTGAAATTCAGCGAAATTCAATTAAATAGAATTTTCTATTCATTTGCCTCATTTTTGTAAGCTTTTATTATTTTACCTCTCTCGTCTCTTGCCATATAAAACCTAATACGTATAAGACCACTAGACATTCCAGCGAAGATGGACCGGAACCTCTTTGCCGGGCCAATTCTTCTTCGAGATTGCGAATAGTTTTTTTATTCCCAAAGAGTCTAATGACTTGTACTTCCGCACGTTGCGATACCAATATCAGGATAACTGTAAATTCTTGCTTTCATTCATTGTTTGCTATGATCGAACAATCAAGTGTGTGCGTGTGTGTGTGTGCGAGTACGCTTCGGGTTCACTCACATAAGAAGAATAGGTACGACGCTGCGTGCAGGAGAAATTTGATAAAAGGTCGCCTCATCAGCTGACCCGTTTTTGACTCGGGTATACAAAAGTACGCGAAACAGTAGAATGGAAACAGAAAAGCAGTTTTGATAAGAATCCAAGCTTTTCTAAGAGTATTCATTCTTCGAAATCCTGGAACACCCTCGTACCTGAACAACAACAACAACAACAAAATGTGTATCTTCCTTCGATCTGTCAAAATTTCGAAAGAGGACAGCGCAGCCTCATTTTGGAAAGGACAAAGTCTCATTACCAAATCGAGGCTAAAAATTGCTGGACGCTGGCATGGGCGACAAATTTTTTCTGCTTATACTGTACAGCCAGTTTCAACCTAGCTAACATTTTTTCTTGAGCTTCGTTTTCCTCCTTAGGGTCAAAATTTAAAATAATGCTTAATTCCGACGTACTTCGAACTTGCTGCAGAAGATCAACGGCGAATCTATTATTAAAAATTAGTAGGTCGATCAAAAAACTACACGGTTCCGTTAACTCCGCGAGCTATTTCATAAATAATTATTAACAACTTAACCGTGCGTTTTTTATTATCGAACATTTCGGAAAACCGTGATTCGTAATAGTTACATTGTACCATGATTATGACGCGTATTGCATAAAGTTTCCCTTACTTTTCCACTTGTCGCCTGAGTTTCAGATATTCAGTTCTATTCTCGGGCTCGGATATCGCCATCTCCCGAAGTTCCCAACTAAGTTGAAAAGCTGTCATTAGAGGGTCCGGCGAACTTAAAGCGATTAAACTGGGACTAGCCAACGCTTTGTACTCCGAGATTCTTGTTGAAGATACTTTCAATGGATCTCCTATTTTCAGAAACATAATTGCATGAAAAAAAGAAGAAACCTCTTAGAAACAGAGACAGCTTTTATAGACCATGAGATAATTTTACACCGCGATACTTTTCGAACGAATAAGGCAGAACGTTCGATGGATCATCGATAAGAGTGACTTTTTCTATCGAATCATCAATATCGGAAATTCTTTCCAACGTTCTTGCTTCCAATTATTGCTTACTGCTTGATGTCCGGACACATTCCTCGCAGCCACATTTAATATCGTGTGGCATTGGCAAAGTTGCGCCTCGGTCGAGAAGCAATTTCAAAATTTCGTAATTATTCCGTTGCGCGGCTAACATCAATGGCGTCATATCCGGCGGATATCTGGATGATGTTGGGTCGACTCGTTGCCAGCTGTGCTTTATGTCTCTGGCAGCTGGAAGATGGCAAGAGATCGGTGGTAGAGGAGGGAAGCGGGAGACAATTCGATTCGTACAAGTACAATAATTCAGAGATCGATTGGACTTGACAATTGTGTACTTCCGGAATATTTACCTTCCACAGGTTCGTTGGAAGTCAGAAGCTGTTCGTGTTCCAGCAATAGTTCCACAGCTTCCACGAACTCTTGGTCAATAGCGCGCAAAAGCGCATCTTTCGTTTCCACCCCCATGACCACGAGTAACTCGACCATTTCCAGATTTTCCGTATCTATGGCTAACGTTAGGGCGTTGCGCCCTAAATTGTCCATGCAATTTACGTCGAGATGCTTCCCCTGAAAGAGTCGGGGAATGGAAAAGCGTGGAAAGAGCTGTTTCTTTTTCAGAAGATTTGGATGAAAATGCTACTGCGTTGGAACGAAACTTACGTTGGCTCTCAGTTTGTTGGCGGTTTGTAGGATTCTCTTAACATTGGACAAATCGCTTCTCTCCACGGCTAGCAGATACTTCTTCTCCTCGATATTGAGCGGCCGCGGAAGATGAAGCACATAATTATCCTCATCTTCCGGGGCTGCCTCCGCTTCCTTCTCTGATTTTTCGCGCGCCATTTTAGCCCCACGCTTTCTTTCGTCTTCCTTATTCGATTACAAGCTAAACTTTACCCCTACACCATTCCTAACACTGTTACCCACTTTCGCTGTTTACTTATTATTTAGCGCACCTACGATAAATTCGTTTCGACCATAGGTATGGCAGAGGCGGCGACACTTATTCGATAAACACGGAATTAAGTGGAGGAAACGAGGCCGGGCTCGCGTTTGATTAACCGTGATACTAACTTATTTGTTGACAGAGAGACTCCCGGACAGTGTGGGAGGAGGAGGAGGGAGGCAAGGGGGGGCAAAATTAATAGTAAAATACACGAGAGCAGCTCGAGCGGAGAACTGATCGATAAAAGTGGATATTTTCGACTGAAGAATTAGCGATCAGCGGCAACAGTTATATAGGGGATGATGGAAATCCAATTAGGGGCATTAACCGAGACCCTGTTTATTTATGTAGACACTTAAGATGTACCTGCGTAGTACTACCACCACGTGAATCGCTGATGGTGGAGACCTAATTTGCTTACCGATATCTCGTTAGCCACACCGGGAGAGCGAACTGCTCGCCAAGCACGAAAAGTCTAGGAGGTGAGCGATAAAACCACCCACGCATTTTCCGGGGATTGATAATAGTGGGGCAGAGATATGGTCGCGTGAAAAAAAAGAAACCGGAATATTAATCGAAAGCTCGCTTCCCACATACGCGCACGCACACACACACACGCGCGCGAGATACGCTAGAAGAATAATTAGACGTTTTATGATTATTTAAGTAATCGATCGCGGAGAAGTTACGAAGCGAAGCGAATGGTTGCAATCCTTTTAAAATTTTCCAGGCTCTCGCTGATATCCAGCAACGACCGTATTATTTTAAGGGAAATCTTTTATTTCAAGCCCGGTACAAACACGTGGCGTAAATCAAATATCGAGAAAATAATTTCTACTCGCATTTGCTCAATTTTGATTTTATTATCGCAGACCGTAACAATGCACCGACCACTCCATCAATATTTGTTTGCTGGTTATCGGACTGGTTTGTTCGCTAGTTTCAAATCAACAGCTACGTGAAGTAGTACGCTTGAATGTATAACAAACAAGGAAGCTGTCATGTAACTCTAGGAATTCGATTGCTGTGTGTGTGCGCTGGCTAAGGGCCCACGGAATAAGTCCTGTTGTTTCTACACAATACGGAGGAAAGTCCTGGTGCGCCGAGCACTTCCTGAATTCGATGGAACAACAATTATCGCACATATTTTAAATCGGCGTCTTTCGCCGGCAACGTCGTACTCCTCCTCCCTGCGAAAGCTCGAGGGAACCGCGGGATGAAAAATAAATTGACGAGGTAAGAGCAAAAGGAAGAGAGGCAAAAAAAAAGAAGAAAAAAAAAGAAAATCTTGGATAATGAATTTTCTTTCTCATCCATTTCAAGTGACAATGTTGCCGTAACCCCCACAGTGGAAACTCGGCTAGAAAAAGCAGGGATATTCTTGCTTAATGAAATTTCTCATTTTTTTGCCACCTGGAGATTACAGAGTCGGCAAGATGGATAACGGGATCTTTGGATAAACAGGTCAAAGTTAAGGGTTGGAAGAGAAGGGGGCGGGGGTGGCGGTGGGAAGACGGTAGGAGGATCGGTGATGCAATTCTTCGGAAAATGCCAGGGCGAGATAATGCTTTCGGAGAGTGAGAAGCGAAGCTTTTCTTCATCAAGTGCAGTAAAGAGGCAAGGGCCTTTCCCCGACGACGTCGCAGCCAGCGGTACATTTTAAGAAAATAATTGCGGGATATCAAGTGCGTGGAAAATGAAGTTTACCAGTACGGGCGCGCGCGCGCAACTCACTAGCGTGAGAAATAATAGTCTACAATAATAGCGGAGAAATTGAATGTGCACACTATCCACTGTCGTCGTAGCGAGATCCTCGGAATTTTCATATTTCCTTTGATGTCAGTTTGCTCCTGCAAGAATAACACAGCCGTTAGACAGCGAAGGGTGCGCGTAAAAATAATAAGGGTAGAAGAAAAAAGTATTCTTCCTTTACGGCATATTAACCGTATCAAACCCCGGTCACTTGACCCTGTCGTCATTAAATGCGTAAGAACACACTTGTGGGAGCGGAGAGGGTATAGGGATTGTTGACCTTTGACCTATAGAGTTTGAGGAACCTCTCAACTGCAATACGCAACGCGCGCGCGTTATACCTATTTCTTTTCAGCTCTACTTACGGTGACATCTGGAGAGAACGTGACACTGCACTTCGTGGCAGGGGCCGTTGTAAACAGGAGCTCCTGCTTTTTCCACGGCGGCTCCTCCACCTGTAACCGAGTAATCGGCTCGCCAGCTCTCGAAACCGACGAGGAAATCGGTTGGAACCTCGAAGTATCGCGAAACCTCCCCTCCGACAGGGAGGCCAGCGACGGAAAGGTAAAAGGGTGGAAGGGTTTGAAGGAGGGTGCGAGCGAGCAGTCGCACCTCCTCCTCCTCCTCCTCCTCCCCCTCGTCATCCCGCGGTTTCAGGAGAGACCGACACTTGCGCAAAAATGATGACCGGATCTGGAACGGGATCTCCGTTGACGAGGATGATCGGCAAAGTGAAAGTACGCTCGATAAGAGAAAGATGATGGTTTTTCGATGACACGATCCTTTTGTTCGTCCGCGGGAAGAAAGTTATTGCGGCTTGGCAAAAGACACTCGTGACACCTGAATTGAAAATTTAGGAAAAACTAAACGAAGCGAGGAAGAGCGATTGCAATAAAATAGAGCTGCCCAGCTACGGAAGCTTCAGTCTGATTTTCATCCTCTATCCGCGGAAGGAACCTTGGTCCCCCACCGTGCGTTCATGGTGTGGACTGGTAGAGCCCAGAGTAGCAACGCAACGGTAGAAGAGGCAAACGGCGAAGATGCTAGCGCGCAAAATGGCGGAGGCCATGTTTCTTTTGTCGTTTCTCGCGAGTTCTTCATCGGGCGGGCCAATTAGGCCAGTGAGGAAGTTCAAGCGGCTACCGATGGGCTTCCGGTACACGACGGACCTCGAAACGGCCGCTACCCACGACGATTCACGTACGTATTGGTAGCACTTCCGGTCGGGTCGCTCCCCCCTTCCGACCCGTGGTAAAGCGCTAATCCCGATGATCCGGATGATTATCGATCGGAGGATCGTACTCGTCGTCGGGAACTCGATCTTCGTCCGCTCCGATATTCGCGCAATTATGAAATATGTAGATCCTGCGCGGGTAATCAGCCAATTGTTTAATACGCTTTCACTCGATCGCTCCATTGCTTTTCCGGAAGAATGATTTCATACTTAGAAATGGCGGATTAAAGGAATTTTGCATTGAAAATTCCATCAGGCCATGCTTGGCGGATCAAAGCCCTGAAACGCAGCGGGGCTTGATGGCGAATTAAAATATTGCGTAATGAAGAATCTTTCGCGCGCGGTACAAGAGAAGACTCCGTGTCGTCGTCGTAGTTTCCATCAGTTTCCTGGCGGAAGAGTTTGCGGTCCGCGACCTCTGACATTAAGCTTCTTCCTACGACGAACGTGTCGCGCGGTCCTCGTGGCATCGCTCTCGATTTTGCCGTGACCCGATGACGATCGTACTGATTTCACGCGTACACGCGCGTATAATGCGACAGACACGCGTGCACGTTTTTCACGATAGTTCCTCGTCATTTTCACTTCCGATTTCCATTGTTAGCGTCGCGCTCTGCTTCGGACCGGAAAGCTCCGTGAAAGTTTTTCCTCCCCCTCCCCGTCCTACCGCCCGTGCTATGGGGTCCCTGAACTTTTCTGAAAAGGGGGAGGGTACGGGAAAAAAAGAAAAGCGGTAGTTTCCTCCTGGCGCGAGCATCGTTAGATTTTTTCGCGGGTAACGTCAACGGAGATGGGACTTGCTCGCCGGAGGGGTGGAATTTCACGGATTAAGAATGTTCGTGACGATTTTAAGCGCGCGCGCGCACGGACAAACCTCCTCGTATTTGCGGAATGGGAACACTTTCGCTTACGAGAGTCTTAGCGGGGCTTTACCGCTTACGTTGTAGCTGCCACCCACGCAAAAACCGATTGGATCGTTGGGGTTGCGATCAAAGATTCTCCGACGAAACACCCGCGAAACGAGGGGCGGTGGCCTCTGGACGCATCCTCGGAGGTTGTCGGTCGTTGCGCGTTCTCGTTCGCTGATTCCCGGTACTTCCGGTCCGCGAAAGAAGCGTGCGAGCAAATCCCAGGAGCGAACGTCCGTTTTTCTCGGGAATTCTCAAAGTGGTCCGCGCGCGTTGTCGTCGTTGGAGCTCGGCGAGAGTTTCGAGCGAAACGCGCTGTTCTCCATGGCGTTTTACGGTCACAGTTCGCAGGGAGGATTTTCTCCGCATTCCATCAGCCACGAAATCCTCGATCGTATCTCTTCTTGACTGAGTATCTAGGAGATATTCGCGAAATAGTGAAATATCTGCTTTTTAGCGCCACGCGGGTCGCAATTCCCGTTGAACTACGACATTGCGAGACGTCGAAATTCGAAAGCCAATGCCTCCCTCCCCTCTCCCCCGCGCGATATACCAACGAGCACGGTTAATTAATTCTCGGGGGTCATTGGGACTTCGATCAATTAACGGAGAGTACTCTTGGTTGGATGGAAGAAGGAGGAGGAGAAGGAGGGGAAGCGAAAAAGTGAAAATTTAATTTGCGTTTCACTGGGGCAGATGGCGACAAGCACGTCGAGAAGGGCACCGAGACGAAGCACGAGGAGGGTCATCACGTGTCCCACATAGAAAAGGGAGACAAGGTAGGGCTTACTTGCATTTTCTTCCCTGAACTTCCATCGATGTCTTGTCCTTGCCAACTGCTTTTTTTATCGCCCATAACACCACTGTCCACGTGAAATATTTACGATGCGGTAGCTTTTGCAAGAATTCTCCGGTTGACGCGCGTGTGTTGGCCCTACGTGTGTGTTGCACCACTACACACACACGCGCGCGCGCGTCGAGGAACGCGTCTTTTTTGCAAATAAAAACTTCTTCCTGCTACGCCCTCGAAATACACTTTACCGCTTCCTACTTTCATCCAGGATACTCCCACCGCCGCTGGAGTCCTAGAGCAGGAGACTCTTGCCCGCCGCGATATTCATTTTCACCGAGAATTATCCAGGACTGTTTTCCACACGACGCTCAGGTCAATTCGATGAGTTTCCATCGGCCTGCGAGTTGATTAGGTTTTTTATCGTGGAACAAGACGCATTTGTCGCGTCACAGTGGTTTATGGGTTTCCCCGCAGGGTTCACACGGGGCAGGGAGGGGGTTGTCGATGGGGGTTAATGGTCTTTCTGTTATGGTTATTTCTATGCGAACCACAAGGAGTACACGAAAGAGCACGAGTTCGACAAAGGAGAGAAAAGTCACCACGACGACGAGGGTCGTAAGCATAGCTACGACGAGAAGAAAGGTCACGATAAGAAGACGCACGACGAGGTCGGCCATTACGGGGAACATCACGAAGGTGAGAAGGCCGAGAAAAGCGCAAAATTTGCCGAAGACGGAAAGCATCAAAAGGGACATAGCACTAAGGGCGAGCATAACATTTTTAAGAAGGTTCATTTAATATTCCCTTGTTACGTAATTTTTCATTTATCGCACGTTTCTCATATCACACTTACTCGCCGAGTTTCGGTCTTTGCAGAATCTCCCTTTCTTTCTTTCTCTCTTTCCCTTTCCATCGGGGAGTCCGGAGCTCCGAAGAAAATAGCATTATCTTTTTACTCGATCGCTTAATACTATTGAATCATTGAATTAAGACGTGAAAGTATTTTCCTTCACGCCTCGGTTAGCCGGAAATATATTATGGAATATTTTCGATAATGCTGGAACTCGGTGATATTCATTTCGTTCGACTCGTCATCGTCATCGTCATCGTCATCGTAGTCGTAAGCTTCTCCTTGCGACAGCGACTTAATTTCTAACGCGGACTATTTCGTTCTTTCGAATCTTACGAATAGCTCTCTCTCTCTCTCTCTATTAATTTGTTGGAGTAATCTTAAGTAATTTTATGTAAATTCTGTCGATTTTATAGGACGAGTACGAGAAGAGGCACGACTTTTACGACGAGTACCACGAGGATGGCGATCACGAAACGCAAGGGGGTTACCATCATGAACACGAGGCCCATAAAGGTGGCCACGAGAAGAAGGGTCATCACAATTCTGAGCATGATGCGGTTAGATTACGTCATTGCATAAAATATAAAAATTGAAGATTTCTTTGGTTCTCTGTAAATCTGTAAAGATGGGAAGGGAGGGAGTGTACTGAAAAGGGGTACTTGAATCCCAAATTCAAACACTTTTCCCATTAGAATGATTTCATTTTTTTTTCTATTCTATCGTTTTTTTCTTTCGTTGGGATTTTATTCCGTCGTCACGGTGAAAATTTTGTATTTTTCTGTTTGCGCAGCACAAGCATGGGAAGGAAAGCGAGAAAGAGGGAGGCCATCATCATGGTGAGAAGAAGGGTTACGATTCGGAGGAAGGCCATGATCGTCATCATCAACACGAGGAAAAATATGGAAAAAAGGGCGGGCACGAGTCTGGGAAGAAATGGGCGGAAAAGAGCAAACACTGATATGCCTCGCATCGAGGCAAAACCAAAGTCCTTTCTCCTCCTTACTCGGATTTTCAATAATGTTTTTGATAATGTTGAACCGTTAGCGAGTGTCGTTAGTGGAGAAATTGCAGGAAACGAACAACTTCTAATCGCTTGGCTCATGCTATTTCTCCATAAGACGGATCTAAGAAACGGAAGAAATAATTTCTTCCATATCGTTGTTCTTGACAAATTGACATTATTGAAAATGATTGCTACTGCTATTATTATTATTATTATTATTATTATTATTATTATTGTGAGTTGAATGGAACGAATTTTTTAATAAAAAGAAACCAGTACCCTTTACGTTACTTTGTTATTTCGGCTTGCCGTTAGCCTTGGACGAGAATTTATATAATTTTACTCGTTTCTGTTGTTCTTTGCTTCTTTCAATGGCATTGCACAAATAATTGCATACAAAATTCGCAATAAGGCATTGCGTCAATCCTCATTATCCTAGAACCTCAATACTCATGAATGAGTGACCAGTGTCACAACTGACAAGTAGTATTATTTTTTTTTTCGTTGCCTACCCTTTTTTAATTAACGCTCCTTTCCAGCGCAAATCTGTTTTATTCCGCATAGGAAACGGCGCGCAATTTATTTCTTCATCACTCGCCAAGTTCCAGAACTGGGAGTAGGCAAAAGACAGTGAACTTTGGAAATTTATTTACCGCGTCGTCAAGAAACAGAGAGAGAGAGAGAGAGAGAAGGTGCGCTTATTAAAAATTGCTGAGTTTCTCATTATCCAACGGTATTCCTTATGTAAATATTTTGAGTGCATAGCAATAATACTGTGTAAATATTTTATCGTACTTTTTACATCACGGTAATTTCTTCACTCATAACGTACAAATCTGATTTATCAAGCGAAAGCGATATCATCGGGCAAAAACCCAATCAAACATAAATATCAAAATGCATTATTTCTCAATCGAATTTGTTTCGCTCACGGTATAAATGATTTCGATAGATAACAAAATAATGCTATTAACGATAACAGTAATATTGGAAATTCGCCGATCAATCACTTCGAAGCGAACGAGTGTCCCTCGAAAGTTTTCCACAAACTACATTACTCCTGATCCTTGATCCTTGTCCATCGAATGCCTCACCCTGCTGCCACTCGTGAAATTTCTGCAAACGAGCGTAGGGTGAAAATGCAGGGATTTCCATGCGAGGCACGTGCTTAAAAAAGAAAATCGAGAGAAGTTTGTCGCTCGTATTCGAATTTTTGAGGGCATCGTCGATAAAGGAGGATGGCCAGTCGATTATGAGGATGGTGGCGATGGTGATGGCAGTAACGGGCTTGTGGTCTGTTACGTTAGATTCGAGATCTCAGTTTTCTTTGAGCAGCGTCGGTGCATTTTCTGCGATTTGGAAGCAAGCTTCGCGGACTTCTGCAAACATAGTTAAGAGAGCAGCGGCGGTTATTCCGACAAAAATGTTTTTGGCGCGACTTTCTTTGACTCGTCAGATATTCAAGCGGCTCGGTGACGAAATTTCCAAGGATTACGGCAACCGATCGGGCGAGAAGTCGCTTAAGTAAGTCAACGTCACGGCGCGAAACGCTGCGATATCACAACGGCGCCTCGTGAAAAGTGAAAACCCTACCGTGAAATTGGCCACGGTCTGCTAGTCAAGCTGTTCGCTGCGATTGACCGCACCCGAATAACCCACCTCGAGATTCGCCATTAGATGCTGCCCGTGCACATCTCATTCCGCACACTTCAAAATGGATTCTTCCTTTTGCTCGACTCGATTTGACTCGACTCAATTTTATTTTACTCGACTCGACTCTGCCTCGCGTTGCGTTACACTTTTGCGTTGCCACCTCGAGAAACTGGCGCGCCTCTCGCAATCCCGCAAATTCCTCGAGTCTCTCCCGCCGGAAAGCATCGCTACCCCGTACAAAACACACGATTCGAACTTTTCTCCGCAAAATTACTTTCTCTCTCTCTCTCTCTCTCTCTCTCTCTCTCTCTCTTCGCTCGTTTATTCGCTTCTCTCCCCGTTCTCCTATTCGCGCAAACACCGACGCGTTTCCGCTACATATTTATATCCGATTTCCTCAAAAACCCCTTGGACGCGCTCACCCCGTCACCCTCTGCAACGGGGAGATCTCCCGGGATCCCGCGACCTTGGAACTCGTATCCGCTCCAAAGGTTCGCGGGTATTGAAAAGGATCTCGTTAAAAGTTAGGCCGGAGCGAAAGATACGGCTAATTCGAATCGAACTCGACGGGATTAACCCAGAAAAACATCGTTCGAGAACCGGTGGGAATATATTCACAGCTCGGCATTGTACAATAAGCATTTGCAGGAACTGGGAGACTTTCCCGGGAATGGCTCTGAAACGAAATCGGCATTGCATTTCTCAGTCGCGGGCACATGTCGCACAGTTACCACGGTACGCATTCCTTCTGGCTGTTTCGAGGCGAAATATCCATCTGACATCGAATCAAAGTAATAGCACAGCCGATAGTTGAGCAATGGCAATTTGTGCCACTTTGGCTTCGAGTCGGCTTCGGAATTTTTTCCTGAATTTCCTTGGCAATTATAATCGGTGCTCGCCGAACGTGTACCGCGCGCGTTGGGTGGGCGAACGGGATGTAGAACGGGAGAGGGGGGGTGATGTCGTCGAGTTTACGGGGACTGCCGGAATCGCGACACATCCGGTCACGTAGCGTGGGACGCGCCGGAAGGAAGATACAACCCTCCCGGATAAACCGGGCTGCTGGCAAATTGCGGCTTGCGCTCGATTTACTTCCTGACTCCCTTGAGTAAGTTGGATAAGGGATTGCTAAAAGGATTTTCTGGCAAGCTTTAAAAAGGGGTTTAGGGCGGTTTTACGACGCCGGCGCTCGAGTCCAAGAAGAGGACGCGGCTCATAACGAGGTCAGGCCGCGTCCATCCGACACAGGAATAAAATTCCGGGATGAGCTTGCGAGGATCGCGAAGATTGCGTTCCCGGATACTTAAGGACGATTGTTCCCTCGCTCGTCGGGATAATACTCGTCGTTCTGCTATACGTGGCACTCGCATAGGAGAGAGAAAGCGTCGGTGTCGTTACGCACGACGACGCGTCCTGATAAATTTCCTAGTTCTGCCTATTTCACCGGGAAACGATCCGATCCGATTCGATCCGATCCGATCTCCATTCTCCCGAGCTACGGTGTGGTTCCTCCTTGGGAAATTCCCCCTGGCCGCTCAACCGTCCAAGGAATTTCAGTCGTTCGATATTTTCCTAATCGCCCTTGGTTATCGTTAGCCGCGTCATTCGCCCGCGGAACTCTCCCTCGCAGATCTTTCTTTCCTGGGATCGTTTTGAGATTTCTCGGCTACTTTCTCATTGGCAAATCACCGCTTCTCCGGAGGGGGAGGCATCCAGGTGTTTTCTGTCCAGGCGACGAGGTTCCTCGCTGCTTTTTCCTTTCTTCCATTTTTTCCTCCACGCTTTCTCATTTTCCAGAGACTCTTCACCCCGCGGGAATTTCCACGTGGAATATTTCGACTTTCTGGATAGGGGGTAGTTTGCGCGCGCGCGCGCGCGCTAGAGAGAGAGAGATAGAGAGGGAGGCGATAATCGAATTTCACGATGAGAGATCGTTGATCGATCGATCGGATACGACGAGCAGAGTTTTAGAGGCTGGGAGCCTCTTCGCCACGAAGGAGATGCGAGGCTCCGCGAAAGATGGAGAAAGAGAGAGAGAGAGAGAGAGAGAGAGAGAGAGAGAGAGAACAGCCAGAGCCGGAAAATTCATTAAAACTTCTCGTCTGATCGCCCCTGGCCCATTTGCCAAATTTCAAAAGTTCCCCACACTCGGATGGCGCTCGTTCGGTGAGCAATTCTCTCTCGGCAATTGTCCTACGGAACAAACCTTTCGAAATGGACGGCCAGATAAAGAGTCATCGAAAAAAGCTTAAATACAATGACAATTCGTTACTTATATAACGATTCCACCAATAAACCATAATACGTTTTCGCAATAAAATGAGGGCTACGGCAAAATCTATATTACAAAATTAATAAGCGAGGTTTCGGTTTTGCCGCCTTGTCGCACCGCCGCCACGAAGAATGTATCAGTTTCTCGCCAGAACGGGGGATATTTGTGTTTTTATCAAGAACCGAGCAACAGGTCCCGCGGGTCGCCCTGCCGTCGGGATCGATAGGTACGGACGATCGTGTATACGGTCCCAGCGAATCGGGGCCCTACGTCGACGTTCCCCACTGGGAACGTTGGGACTGGGTCTCCGACCTAGCCCTCTTCGCTCTCCATCGCTGAGCAAATAAAACGATTATACAACGTGCAAGGTAGAGCGGAGTGGAGCGGAGCGATTCATCCGGATGCTCAGTAGCTGGTGATTCGATCGATTGCCGATCGCCGAGCGAGGATCTTGTGCAACCGAGGGAGAAAGGAGGAAACTGAATCGAGCGATCCAACAATGAAGGATCGATCGAGATTGCGGGCCGCATTATCCCTGCGCGTAGTACCCTAATCACTGTGAAACTGTCGTCTCATTCGCGAACAGTTTCTAAAGCGAGAAACGGCCTGATATAATTGGCTGCTCGAATAAGGATCTGGCTCAGTGTTTGTCGAGGACCAGCAAAGACATGAGAGCCCGGAGCGGTTTGGCAGCGCCGCCGCTGCTCTTGCTACTGAAACTGGTAAATGTTCGCCGTCGAACGGTTTCCGGTGATCGCCAATAGCGTTGTGTCGTTCGGAAAGTGCCGTATGTCCCGATCCGAGTGAAACTCCCCGAGGAAGTTCCCGGAGGTGTCTTCCCGAGGGAGGAGTCGCCTCCGTGCGGCGGCAGGTGTCGCGCGGGGACACTCGGGGGGTACCGGAGGCTCTATAGGCTCGCACTGTAGGCTGCTGTTATTTTTTTTTTCGCAGATTTTCGTGTGGAGCGTGCGATGTGCGGAACCGGAACTGCCGGAGACCTCGCGGAGCCTCGACGGAGGTTCTACCGCGGGGAATTCCTCGGTGGGGAAGCTCTTCGTGGAGGAGGTGATCATCAATGGGAACCTGAACGCTAGCGACGCTGGCACGCCGGTCATGGACCATCTGAACTCGGAGGACCTGACCAAGCAGATCCTGGCGATCCTCAGTGGGAACTCGAGCGACCGCGCGAAACCTGGCGTGCCGCTGCTGCTGGATCAGGATCGGGACCAGGACCAGGACCAGGATGCTTCTCAGTCGCAAACGGTGGTCCTCACGGTGGAGGATCTCGCGGACTTGGAGAACCTCGAGCACGTCCTGACGGCGTCCGAGTACGAGCCGCAGAAACTCGACAGGAAGAGCAAACGCAAGACTTCGCAGCCTCCGGACGGTCTGCTGGGTTACGGTAGGTGTTCCTTTTTTCTGACCTTTGGCCTCTTTCTTTCTCCGTTTCCGCCGTTGGTGCTATCACTACTGACCATGCGTTTCCGCAGATGGATCGGTCCCTCCCACCCCGATGGCCAACGTCTACTACGAGGTTCCGCGGAAGATGAAACCAAAAGTCGCACCAAGGGTCCTTGAGCCATCGTTGACGACGACCTTGAGGCCGAGAAGCGCGGCCGCGTTGACGCTGACCACCGATGCTCTGACAACGGTCGCTCCCATCCCCATAGAGGACGACAGGTACTACGAGGTGCCCAGGAAGTCTCGGAAGAAGAGCAGGAACGCTTCAAGGTCTTCTCAGGTAACGGGAGTGCCGCCGACGAGCTCCGCGTCGAGGGTCACGAAGAAAATTCCGTTGGGCTTCGAGAGGTCTAAGAAGAAATTCAACAGTGGCGAGAACACTGCCTCGACCCCTTCAGGACTCAGGAGAGAAGACGTTGCTGTCGCGGCTGCTCCGAGATCCACGAAGGAGGCGAAGAAGAGGCAGACGAAGAAGGTGCCGAGTTCCCGCGTGCAGCAGCCGGGGCCGCAGCTGCCCGAGAAAAAGAGGCGGACCTACGCGGATAAGTCCCAGACATCGCAAACTCTCGCTGGCCCGGTGTCCACGCAGCCGACGTACCCGTTCTCGGAGAAGACCAAGCGGAAGATCTCCAGGATGTCGGAGAGTCCGCTCGCGCTGAACGCGGCGCTCTCCACGGCCTGGTCGGCTCCGGTGAACGAGAGCGACGACGGCAAGTCCGCGGAGGATCCGGGAGTTTTGGCGGCAACCTCCTCGTCCTCCACCTCCTCCTCCTCCTCCGCCACGTTCCCCTCGCACCACTCGCCCGACAGGACCGGAAGAAGAGCGTTGGACTTAAAAGCCGCGACGACTTCCTTGACCGAAGCGGCTGCCTATCCCGACTCGTCCAGGAAGAGGAAAAAGAAGAAGGTGGTTCTCAGGGGAGCCGAGGAGGGGCCGACGGGGACGGCTTCCCCGATCGATAATGCTAATGCCGCGAACAGCCTGGAGCGGAAGCAATTAACACTCGGGGATGAAAACGCATCGATTGACCAGGGATTACTGGCCAAGTACGACGTCATCCCCAGGGGGTTCAGGCGCTCGAATCTACGTACGACCAATTTCCGCGGAGACGAGGACGCGTCTTCCGTGCCGGCCGTAAGAGCCAATCCTCCCCCGCTAAACCCTGCAGCAGGAACCGCGGATACCCTCGGTCAGACGACGCACTTCAGGGACCCTCGCAGGAACCCCCAGAACGCGAAGCCTACGGCGAGCACCGATTACGACGTCCGCAGGACTTCCGGTTCTCCGGAAGTCACCGTGAACCCGATCGTGTCCTACGTGAACAATCCGACGTCGGTGACCTACGAGGAGCTGCAGAAGCTGGTAAACCCCAGGGAGAACTACAGGAAGTTCACCGGCACCTTCGTGCCGTACCCCGCCTTGCCGAAGAAGAGGGTCGAGCCCAAGGTCGAGACGGAGGACGAGGGCAGTTCCGGTCTGAGGCCCCTCACGGTCTTGCCGGGCTCCCACTTCGTCGAGAGCTACGTGGTAGCGCCGACCAAACCCTACGAGGACTCCAAGGTCGCGAGTTCCACCGGTGGTAGCGTGGACCCCCCGGAGCCGCCGACGTTCGACGACCGCGGAACCGGAAGGCCATCCTCGACGTCCCACGAGAACGCGGGCGGAGATTCCTCGAGTTCCCGAGCGAGACCCACCAGGAGGTACGACCAATCAGCGGCGGATCAAGAGGAGCCGCTGGACGCCATCAGAATCCCAAATAGCGAGATCATCGCCGATAGCTCGAGGGAAGAGGCGAAACCTGATTACGATAACGAGCGTCAGAACTACAAGGTTAAACCGAAGCGGGAGGATTATCAGGTTTACGAGACCCCGGACGAGAGTCACAGTCAGGAGAGTCCGGGAAGCGACCAAGAGAAGCAGTCGGCGCACGAGGGCGAGAGTACCGTTAACGACGATGAGGATGATTACGACAAGTACAAGCATAAGAAATACCAACCGATTTACGTGAGGAGTAAGTATCAGGAGACGGAACAGGAGGACCAGAGCCAAAATCCTTCGGTCCAATACGATACTCGTAATTATGATAAACAGCAAGCGGAAGAGAGCGCAGGGGTGGAAAGTCAGGTGGAGGATCAACAGCAAGATCATACCGATCATCATCATAAACACGACGAGGCTCACAAGGATGGAGGGGGTGGTGACAAGAAATTCGAAAAGGGTGGGGGTGCGGAACACGAGGAGGAACACCACAAGACGGAGAAGGAACACGGTGACAAGGTAAAGACCGGGAGATCACCACCCCGCGCCCCCCTTTCGTTTGACGATTACCCCGCGGTTCCCCCTGATCTTTTTTATGCGGGAATTTCTTCCCTCGACGCGCAATCGACCTTTGCCGCCACCCCGTAAAATTCACGGGATATCGTTCGGTGCGTCTCGTCTCGCGGGGGAAGACCTCCTGAAATTCTAATTTTGCCCGGGCCGCGGTGGTTCGCAGCAAATCATTTTGAGCGGCGCCTGGATTGTAACGGGAATAGAACTTTCGAGTCCGGCTCTGAATCAAAGTTAGAATTCCGTGATTACCGGGAATAATGCGGTCTCGGGGTATCAGCGCTGTACATCGGGGTGTTGGTAGAGGCAAAAGTTCGATTAGCGAGGGATTTTATGGATTCGCGGAAGCCGCGGGTGGTCCCTGCACTCGCGCGGGAGGAAGATCGATCGGACGACGTTTCGGTGGCGAATTCGTGGGCGAGATGGAACGCAGGTGCATTACAGGTGACTTTCGCAGGGTTACAAGAGCTGGCACGAGCACGAGAAGGGGGACAAGGGCCACCACGACAAGGAGCAACAGAGCGGACACTTTGACGAGAGCGAGGGTGAGGAGAAGAAGCACGAGGAGGAGGAAGGCTTCCACAAGGAGCATCATCACGGAGAGAAGGGGGAGAAAGGTGCCGAATTTGATGAAAAGGGGGAACACAAAAAGGGCCACAGTACAAAGGGTGAACACTTCATTCACAAGAAGGTCCGTGTAATCTCTTTGATCCTCCTATTATTTATTCCAATTATCATTAGCATTACCGTCGTTATCATCATCATCATCATCATCATCATTGTTATTATTGCTATTATCGTTATTTTACTCGGAAAAAAAAATAACCTCGCGCGGAAGGACGAAGATCGTCCGTTCCTCGTGAAATATCGTTTCGTTGGTTCATCGATCGGCAAATGGAAGAAAGTCGGTCATCTCGCGGATAAATCTATTCGGAGGTGAAGAAAAGAGAAAATAAGAGAGACAGCGCGCGTTACTTGCGAAATAACGTTAAAAGTCAATTTGCCCTGAATTTGCGTAAGATCGCAGGAAAATGTGGAGGAGGCGCGTACAGGATAAATCCATTTATCAATTATTGCAGGACGAATTCGAGAAGAAGACGGAGTTCTTCGACGAGTTCCACGAGGACGGGGACAGCGAGAAGGAAGGGGAGTACAAGCACGAGCACGAGGAAGCAAAGGGCGGACACGAGAAGGTCGGCCACCACGACGAGGAGGATCACGAGGATAAATACGGCAAGGAGAAGAAATACAAAAAGGGAGGTCATTATCACGAGCACAAAGGTCATAAAGCCGACGAAGGCCACGGTGGTCACCATCATCACGAGGAGAAGTACGGAAAGAAGGAGGGTCACGAGGGGGGCAAGAAATGGGCATTCAAAAATGGCGACGACGGGGGGCATAAAAAGGAGTAGCGACGACGATACCACCCCCGAAACTGTTCAGAATTATATGTTGCGTAAAATTAATACGAGGAGTGGGTGGAGGAGGTCGGTCCTCCAGACGATTTTTATATTATTAGCAACGATACATGGCGTCCGTAAATAGTGTCCGCGCACAGACACACGCGTACCAGGACGGCTCGGCTCGACCGGGCCCGGTCCGGACCCCTATTTTATACGAGAAACAGAGAAATTTTGTACAAATCGCAGCGCCATGGAGTCAGCGATGAAAAATCTTACGAAGGTTGCGTGTCAAGTACATCGAAGGCTGTTGTATACTAAATGGAAAAGACGTTTGTTCGATACTCCCGCGCGATGTTAGCAAGCCTATTATTGTTACGAATGATTAAAATCGATCGTTAAGTTTGTCCCATGCTTGTTTTTCTTGACCCCAGAGCGTCCATGCGTCCATGGGAGGAAGAAACTGCCGTCGTCCTAAGGTTCAATAAAGAATTAATTGCCCTGAAAGTGGGTATGGTCGGGGGAGGGGAGGGAAGGTTGGGGGAGTAGCGGCATTCATGGGAGGTCAGCAGGGCCGGATAGGGTTTTAAAAAATTCTACGGGGTCTCCGGCGTCCTCAGGAGCGGACGATCTTCCCAGCACCGTCCTCCGAGGTCCTCTTCGAAGAAAATGGCGGCGAGTAACGAGACCGATCGTAAGAATTAATCGCACGCGATTCATCCCTCTCGACGCTTCCACTCCGCGCCGCTCCCTCTCCCTGCCCCTCCGAGGCTCGTATCTCGCGTTCTCGACAGATATCGATCCCCTACGATGATGGCACTAACTACCTTTGAAGCCATCCGAAGGATTACGCTAGCGAGGACTCACGGATGTAAACGACACTCGATTTATGATCGCAACTTTATTGGAGAACGCTGCCTCTTAATATGGCGGCCCGAGATAAAGGATGGCGCGTGGAGGAGGATTTAGGAAGATTTATGTTAATATTAGCCCGAACCTTAATAAGGCTGATATCTGACGTCTTTTATTCGTTTGCATTATCGACGTGTCTCTCTGGCGCCCACGTTTGTCGCTCTAATCCACATGCGAACCACCAGCTGCCCCAATCGCCGACTTGTTGCGCCATCGTCACGTATCGCAGACTAATTCGTTATTGTACAAACACCTGGCTCGCTGCAAACGTCGACAGGAAAAGGCTGACTGCGTTTATTCTTTAAATCATTCACTGTTTTTTACCTGACAAGCCTATTGTTTTTTATTCCCTGCCAGAGATTGCCCTGTCTCTTCTCGAACCCTCTAAGAGCGCTCTAATTTTCTCACCTTGACTTTCTCTCTCTTTGTCTCTTCTAATGTTGTATTATAGATGCACGAGTCTCTTGCGGGCGAAACGATTATAGCAGAAAAACCAAGGCATGACCTGAATATTAACGTTTGGAAGATATTTGTTTTTAGAGGGAATGCTTCGATGAGCGAGATTTGGCCGCTGGTAATGTTACCAGTTTGTTGGACCAGGTCGCAGAAGAGAAGTTTTTACGAAATAACTCTGCAAGTTTCGAAACGCCGATCTAATTATGTGAAATTTCAGGTGATTTCTCATTGTTTTCTGTCTTTTTTTTCTAAAGCTTTAGAAAAAATCTGGTGATTGATGCGCCGTCAAACTTTGCTGACGACGAAGAAAGAGAAGATCCATCAAATTATCCGATTTAGTTTTCAAGATGTACTCGGTATTATCAAACTCGACTGTTTCTTTAATTTTACATCATAATGATATTTTATTTATAAATAAAAGTAGAGTAGTGTCGAGGAACTGCTATGAAGAAACTGTTCTACTTTCATGGAACTCCTAAGGTTTTACATCGGTAGATCTAAACTCGATCTCATTGTTAACATCCTAAGGTGAACACAATAATAGATTAGAAGAAGAAGAAGAAGAAGAAGAAGAAGAAATTGCTTATTTAATGAAAACATTTTTGAATACCCACCATATATTCGCAACAGATTTTAGGGAAACTTCCTTCGTATCCACAAGTAGGCTGAGAAATGTATTCTTTTTCCTCCTTCGTGAGATATCGTTTGCTTCTCAGTAAATCAACTGACACACATTCGCGTTTATCGATACACGCACCTATTGTCTTCCTAGACGTTAGGCATGGCTCACCATAAATGAGTGGATCATTTATTGTTTCCCGACGCTGTTCGTAATATGAATCCTAAATGATAAGAGAACTCGTCTATCTATCATTTATTTCGAGGCTTTAAAGCGAGAAATCTAAATTTCCCCGGATTTCTAATAAAAGCGAAAATAGGATATAGAAATGCAAACTTACCTCTGATTCGCAACAAATTTTTGGGTCATTGTTTTCAAATCCACAGAGAGACTTCCTGAAGTAAATACCTTTTTTATCAGAGGGTAGTTTCTGTATTATTTTCAAGAGGAATTGACAATCCCGAATGTTGGTGCACGTGCCATTCGTGAACCTCGGTGTAATACAGGTATTTGTTTTATTTGCCTGAATGAGGAAGAGAAGCGATGTAATCCGCGGTATTACAAATTTTTAATAGTTTAACTAGAAAGATCGTCGTCCATTAGGGTATATTAATATCCTTTGAGTATTACAACAATAGCCTTTTAATGATAAAGTTAACAACTTCGAGCATACAATTGGTACAGATACAAGAATATAGAGATACGTGTAATAAAATTTTATATAAAATTATTTACGTTGATTTCGCAGCAAACTTTTGGTTCCTTGCCTGAAAATCCGCAATGGGAACTTCTAAGTAGAGTGACTTTGTCAACGGGAATAGTTCCTGGTGCTTTAAAAATATCATAAAGCGCTGGACAATTTTTAAGTGTAATACAATGGCCATCTGTTTTCTGTGGTGTGATACAGTAAGAGTTCTCCTCCCTTGGCAATCTTGTCGATACCTTATTTACCTAAAAGAAAATAGAAACTCATCTATTATCATTCAAAACCAAACATTTTCTTCTCGAAAGTTTCACTGTACCTACACAATGAAATTATAATAACCATATTTGCTAATTGTGAGCTACAATCCAAGGTCAACGAAACTGTTCTTTCACAGCATTAGACAGAGTATTATTGTTTTCTATCTATCTGTATATCCCTTTCTATGAGATAACATTGGTATATTAGTTTAGTAATAATCGCTTTGTTTTCTTATAAATAAATTTACAGGAATGTGTTAAACTATTTAGTTATTCAATTATAAATTACCACTGTTTCACAGCAAACTTTAGGAGCTGCGTCTTCAAATCCACAGTGAGAGGCTCTGAGGTAATTGGCGGTTGAATTGGAAAAGTCGTCTGTTCCTTTTGTTTCAAAAATTTTTAGAAGTGCTGGACAATTGTAAACACTGACACAATGACCATCGGTGTTCCTTGGCGTCGTGCAGGGAAAGGCAATTTGCTTTGGTTCCCGTTCCTAAATGAGAAGTAAAATGGTATAATTTTACAAAAGAATGTCAACCCTTATTTTAGTATGTAGATTGAAGATATATGGAAGACTGTTGAGATTTAATGCACAATTAAACTTTCATAAATCGTTTTATTGCGTTAAAATAAATCCTACTGTTTTTACAGCATTAGAATAATGAATGATTCATGCAAAATCCTCTATTCATCGAATTGGTAATCTCGAACATGCGCGTGCTATCTATTTGTAAATTATGTATAACAAATTACACGATATTCTTTAATGGCACATGTGTTCATTTCTATCAATAAGCTAATACACGTTTTTAATTACTTATAATTAGTACGGAGACCTAATTAAAGTGAAATTTCTAAAAAGTTTCTCACCGGTTCTTCACAGCAAACTTTAGAATCGAGGCCTTCGAATCCACAGATAGATTGTTGAAGGAATCTATGGTCCTCTTTGGAAAAATTTTGAGATCCCAAAAGTTTGATCAATTTTGGACATTTTTTCAAATTAACGCACTTGCCATCGACATGTTTCGGCGTTTTGCATTCTTCTGCAAATTGTATATTGACGAAATTAATAAAAAATTAGCAATAAAATGAATTTACACTAATATTATATTCGTATCACTTTTTTCATTAAATATTGCAACGTCAACACCTGGATTGCACACCTGGATCAGATTACATTTTCAATCAGTCCTCTTAATTAAGAATTAATAGTAGAATTTTAAATTCGAGTATTAAGGATAGCAAGAAATAATAAAAATATTCTTTCGAACCTTTTTCTCTATAAAGAAAATTAATTGTGGACTATAAAAGTTTAGTAAATCTATAAAACAATGGACTGCAATGATTACTCATGCTTTTTACACATAAACTTTGTCATAAAGATTTATTACATTAATAGTAAGCTGATTAAATGATATAATGAATTTTTTAATTGGAAAAATATCTTACTCGGTATAGCGCCATTGACAAGCAGAAGAGAGGAGAGAAGAAGTAAGAGTAACATTTTGTTAAAGAACACACACATTTTAAAATAATAAAACTATTCCTCGCTTACTCATAGGTCACTACAGTAAAGACTTAGCAATTGCTCTTCGGGGCTCTTACCTTTTATCATCCAGCAGCTCAAACTTTATACGTTATATTTTACTCTGATAAGCAATTGACGTTTAATTTGCATATTTGTCATATGCATAATTCACTAATTAATTTCATAGAAATACTAATAAAATTGAACATGTGTCATGTACAAATATTGTGTAAACTATGTATGCTTAAGATAAATTCTAAAGAACATTTTATCAAGATCATTTATTTTCGGGCAGAAAGAGAAATTAGTACTGAGAATTACGCCTATTAATAAAATTCTGCCCCATATAATGGAAAATAACAGGTTCGATTGATCTTAAACACAGATCTTGAAGAAATTGATGAAAATTGATTAGAGATAAGAAGGCTTCTTATCAAGGATTTAGAAAACGCGAATAATTATGCCGAAGAGTAAAGATTTAACTGTGGCTGAGTCTACCCTATATTTAATTCAAGCAGAAGCAATATCAATAAAGATTTTATTAAATCTTTCTATTTTCGTCAGTGGCTCTCAACCATTGGTTTCAACTGAGTCATTATTGTTTGCTTCATTTAAAGGGAATCTAAGAATTCTATTTAATAAACTTTTTAATCTAGGTTTTAGAGATCATTAGTATTAGTATTAAAGAGTTGAATCTGACAACTGTGATTTTTTAATATTTTCCACATTCCACATCAATGCAAGGTGTCGTTCATCAGGTTCTTATCGCTATATCTATGTCATCGCTATAAAATTTATAAATGATGACATTCACAGCCGCGTGCAATTCTGTTTCATGTATGTACTTTTCTTCTTTCTACTCTGACGCATTTTCAGATATTATTACAAATACAACTAAATGTAAGAGTATGACTGACTAAAAATATTTTGAAATTTATACTGTTTATAGGTAAATATATATTCTACTTCCTGCAAAAGAATTGCCTGGTGGGAATTTCTAGAATTTATCTAGAGTATACATAGTTTACATAATATTTACCTTTGATACATGATTAATTGTATTTAGTACTTCCTGGATAAACGGCCATAATTCTACAGTTAGTTAACTGCGTAAGTAAGTTAAATACGTAAATTACGTGGCAATTCCTCAAAAAAGTAATGTATTAAGGTTTTAGTGCAATATATAATAAAAAGATTACTTTTTAAAGAGTTGCGGCAAATTTGATAAAAGTGGTGTCAACTATTAAAATTTTAAGAATCAAATAGATCTGGACTTGATCATCCTGACATTAAGAAGATCTGTAAGCTATTACTCATTTGGAAATAATACTTTCCTTAGATTTGCTAAATTGTTGAACAACTTTTTAAGTGTTCACAGTAGAAATAGAAAGTGAAAAATATTACATGCATATTAAAGAATCATAGTATAACTGTAGTTATTTTAAAAATAATAAGTCGCGCTCCCCTTAATCCATTGTAGAATTTGTGTTTTATTGTTTCAATGATATTAAAAAACTATATGGAAATAGATTTATTATATTTGATAAGCTATAATTTGAAAAGAGTTTGACTTTAATTCTCTCTATTGTATTAATTTTCCATTTTGAAGATATCGTTGAGACTCTTGGAAGAAGACAAACGCTAAGAATTTTGTAGAAACATTAGTAATATACAAATTGAGATAAAGCCATGGATTTATTTATACTTGTGTTAATTAATTGGGTTTTGATACTTATACTTCATCAACACAAAAGTGTAATGTACATAGTATTAACGTTAACTTGGATCCTTAGCAGATTTTCGTTAGAAACACTGATGCTAGTGTAAACATTAAGTATATAAAATCTTTTTACAATCTTTATCTTTTTCTTTATTAAAATTAACTTATTGTACTAAGTTTTAATATTTTTATATAGGTAGACTTTTTACATTGGAAGACTTTCTATGACCAATAAAATCATTAGGATATGCTTTAATGGTATTTAGTTTACATTCTCTGTAATAACTGATTATTCTAACGTTTACTTCACGATCAATGACTATATGTTTTATATATCACTGAAAAGTCGAAATCCTGCACATATTGCTTTCATCTCTCCCCTCTCTTCCTATTCACACATACCAACACTTTGCTATTTGAATTGATCCGAAAAATAATTAAATCTATTTAATTTCTTAAGGTTCTAAATTTATCATTTTATATTCATGCTATATAACTTAAGGTTACAGATTATCATTTCTTAAATCTATTTTGAAAGATAAGAGTACGAAGGAGAAGTATCTGAAAGAAACTTATCCCGAAGTGAAAGTATTTTGAGAGGATTATCCCAAGAGAGAGAGAATACATTTTTCACAATGCAGAATTTTAAGGTTCTCATTGGTCATGTTTGTAGAAGACTAATCAATGACATTCGAATATGGATTTTGAAAACCAAAGTGGGCGGTCCAAAGGTCTCGAAAAATGTATAAAAATTTCAGAACTCTGCAGATACAGATCAGTAAGAAAGAGGCAGTAAGTTCTGTAGCTCGTAACATTGAAAATAGTGTTTTTATTCTAACGACGGTGACTCAGTGATTCTATCGCAAGATGTATTGCATAGCGCTTTTTATTATTTCGCTCATCAATTATGTGCTAACCGAAAGTAATATCTATCCCAAACATCTCATTCTTTATCAATTAATATTTTACTCGATAGTGTTAATTTTAAGCACTTATCCTTTGTTTCCAAACACTCAATACTCTAAATTCAATGCACTTGTTACAAATATTAACGTAGACCTAAAAGTATTTGAAAGAATTGCATCGTGCCTTAATTCGTAGTCGTAATCACTAGTGTGCCTAATCAAAATAATGAAGAAATCTTGAAATACCTAATATTTAGATTTTCCAATTCGATGAATGCTTGCTTATCACACGATCACACGATCATGAGCCATCGATTATTTTTCTTGTAACACACTACATTACATTTCCTGAAATGCACTATTTCATTATAAAAATTATGTTTTGTTTCAGGTAAACACATCGATGAAATCTCGACTATCGTATCTAATATCTACCATGAATACGAGCACGGAGATGAGGTTTTACATGAAAATCATTAAATACCTAGAGCAGATGCGATTCGTTTACAAACAGGGTTGTAAAATTCTCTGTGAGTCATCGGTACAAACTCCAAGTTTCTATTGTTCGATATGACCATAAAGTAAATATAACCTTTGAACAAAATATAAATTATTTTTACAATACAAAATTCTCGAATATTTTTCTTTCCTTTTTGTATTCGTTAGACTAAGATCTATGGACTAATGACTCCGAGAAAACAATAAAGAACTTGTGACGTGTTGGCACCCTATCGAATTGGCTCCATTTTTCATTCTGAGGTAAAGAACTTTCTCATGAGTTCTTAATGTAGATTGGAAATCTTCGAATTCAAAATATTCCACGATTTCAAAATGAACAATGACTTTGGACAGCTTTTAAAATTCAATTTTGTAAATTTATTGCTTTCTCTCTTCGTACGTTTTGAATGGACATAATAAATTTTTCTTGTTAGGACGATACTTTAAACTTGTCAGGTATAATTTTTAGCAGCTAGTTACTCTTTGTCTATGTTGCACCACATTTTGCAAAATGTTGATTTCTGTATTGATGCATATAAGGGTCCAACATTTAGTGTTACTTTGAGAGAGGAAACCCTCCAGTTCACGGAAGGACCTTGACTTTCTCAAAAGCGAGTTCCATGAGAACTTCAAATAAACAGTGTTGCATAAAATACAATATTAACGAAGCTTAAAATTAATTATGCATCAGTATTTAATCATCGTCGAATTGAAATATCGCCATATCACACCATAAATAAAGATAATGCATGGTATTTCTTGCTATTCGTGCTATATATATTGAACGTCATATTAAATTTTCAGTAAAATAAATGCGGGCACTGATACAAATAATTATTTCTATTTTACGGATATAATGGAATTTATTACGTATTAAACGTTATGTATTAGATTCCATGTAATTTTGCTTTTATTCTATTTTTATCGGTGACATTAAAAATTAATCGATATTAGGGAATAAATCCCTTGGGTATGGAAGTAAAGAACAAAATGGGTTGTTCTCCCCAAGTAGAAAAGAAAACTGAGCCAACAGCAAATTAACGATTCCAAAATCCTGGATATTCAATTCGATGTTTTCATCAATTTTTCTTTTTTTTTAAACTAGAACTTACAAGTCAAATGCAATAATAATTTATTTCATATAAGTAAATTCATGCCGGAGGAGAGAATGAAAGAGATTTTTAATTGATGATAGTAAAAGGGTGAACAATGCAATATTAAATAATTTAAGCCTGATCATGGTTTTTTACATGGATTCTTTCTAAAAGCTTTTAAAGACAAAGTAAACTTTTATTTCCCTTATTCTATTTTTATCTGCTTATATTTGCTTATGTCATAATTATTTAATATTAATAAAACTATAAAGAACATATACTATGTATAGAGAACTATAGTTCATACAGGTATTCATTAATTATACATGTATTATGTTATATTTTTTTTATGATCAGTGTTAAAATAATTATTAACGCATATATTTCTTATATACTATATATGTATAATGTGTATATGACATATATCATATGTATAAATAAATGAATAAAAATATAATAAATAATAATATTAATTATACTGATATAAAGATTTTCATAATTATTATAACTGATATTGTTAAGATAAAGTTAAAATAAAAGTCATAAATATATATGTGTGTATATATATATATATATATATATATATATATATATATATATATATATATATATATATATATCAAAAACTTTAATTTGTGTAAACTATATAAGTTTGATAGTTTAATTACACCATAACATATTGCAGACAAAGTTTCTACACGTGACCGATTTTCCACTATCATGTGGCTAATCCTATATAGTTTCGATAAATTTTCTAGCTATTTTGCCGTTATCTGGATTACCTAAATTTCGAAAAATTTCATTAATGTCAAACGTAGCGGTTACCCTAGATAAATATTGAGAGGAGCCCGAAGCATTCCACCCTCCCCGTAAAACCTAATAATAAATAAATCAAGAAAATAACATGTGAAGGAGCTTTTTAAATAATATTTACTCTCTCATATTATAGATGAATATCACATGAGAGAGAGATGAAATTTAATTAAAAGTTACAACTGCACGCCATAATTAATAATAAAACGAGCATCGAAGAACAAAGTTTATTAATCACTGAAATTCATGAACACTCTGAGTGGCGCGTCCTATGCCTCCTGTTGGTTTACGCGTTTCCAAATTATCAAGCGCTTCGTTTATATTTCGATAGTCCGACAGAGTCGACGATTAAGAAATTATTCGTCGCCGTGGAGATTCTACCGGAAGTCCCATTAAAGCCCAGGAAGTATTTAATTAGAAATAGAATTGGGTAATAAAAAACTATTGTAATATTGTCAAGTGGTATAGTAAAAGCGAACCTTTCGCAGGTTTAGCTCGACTTTAGCGAGCACGTAAAAACGTTTTACTCACAAGTTTTTCGGATTATGTCCCATAAGAAATAAGTTCCCGTTTGTGCCACGCGCTCATTTTCCTCGGCGTTGTTTCTCCTGGGAGACGAGAAGTTTCACGAGTTTCCATCACTCGATATCCAAGTCGTATTCGATCTTTTTACTTCACCCATGTCGACGTATCTCATTGCAGTTTTCATTTGCCAGGGTCACGTATGTGCCTACCGTTGCTCGTAAAAAATCCTAACACTCCGGACTGAACAGAATATGAAATAGGCGAGCAACGGACTGGCGTACACAGTCGGCGACGATCCTTTCTGCCTCCTGGCACACTCGACACCCATTTTCGTGTCCACCACCTTTATTACCTTAAACACAACTGCTGCTGCTTCTGCTGCTGCTACTGCTGCTCCTCCTCCTCCTCCTCCTCCTTTTATGAAAACTTTCCATTCGCGCAGGATAATCGTACGAGTTTGCAGAATTTTCCAAATCATTTTCAAATCAATTCTCAAACTTTTGTGAAATTGATCCGAAACCACCGCGGGGGACGACGATCCGCCGTCGGAGTTTCTCGCCGGGCCTCGTGTAAAAGAGAACGGAGTGGTCGAGAGAATTTGCAATAAAAATGAAAAAAATCAGTGTGGTAACGTAAATAAGAGAGCGGAAGAGAGAAAGCGGAGAGACGGATGAAAAACTCTCTTCGGTCTCCGCGCGGTGGAAAAATTATGGGAAATGCACGGGAATCGATGTGATCTTCCACGCTACGAATATGCGATATCAGTGTAATATTTTGATTCAATAATTTCCGGTTGCCTCGATGTTGTAAATTGTAAAGTAACAAGGTCCGGTTGATAGTACGCGTTTAAGTGCACGCGAGGCGCTAGGATGAACGACCACTCGTTCTGATTGCACGTAAAGTGCATTGCCACCAGATAAACACATACATATATGCGCATAAAGCGTACTACTAGTGCTTGCTTACCTGTTCTATTTAGCATGCAAGGCGTTAGCAGAATTATGCGGCTCTCCCAATTATGCTCGTTGGTAAATCAAATTTTCTGCGAGTCTCCCCGCGAGTTTCGTTATCAACTCGAGTCTTTTTGCAAACGCAGAGACGCGAATAATCGATAAGGTTGATAAATTCGAGTTTTTATTAAACGTTAATGAATACCGAGAGTAAGAGAGAGAGAGAGAGAGAGAGAGAGGTAGAGGACAATGATAACAAAGGAATAAGGGAGAAAGGGACCGAAAGCAAGGGTAGCAACTATTTTCTTACTCCTCCACATGATTTTTCTTCCCTAAGCGTACTTTTACTCTCGGTAAAAGTATTGGAGAAGGAAAAGCTGCACTTTCGTCGCATGTACACCTACGAGTAAATCGAATTTCTCTCGGTGACTGTTATCCCCTGTGCTCAAGCATATTTCCGTTCTTAGTCTCTGCATTCTCGAGTTTCTCTCCCACTCCTCGATAATCTCACCCCCTCCCACCCCCGCATACACCGTTCGATCGTAGATTTCGCCAACATGAAAATTCCTTATCTCGACTTCGCCCCTACCACCACCCCAACATAATTCTCCCTTATATCTCGCGCTAATCTATTTTCCTTGGAGAATGAACCCCCGCGTTACCCACGCGCGCTCATTTCCAAAAGGATTCCAAAAGCCAAAAAGTCTAACGCGAAGTTCGCAGAAGAGCAGAGCAGGAGCGAACGGGAGAGTGAGATTTTCGATCGATCGTTCGATCGCGGAATTTTGTGAAAATGGAGAAGCGGGAAGTCGATTGGGTTGAGGAAATAGGAGAGAAAACGCGAAAAGGTGCAGTTTTTGAATAGAATAACGGAGAGACGGAGTAAGCTAGGTCGTGGGAACGCGAGAAGATGGAGATACCCGAAGAGGGACAGCCACGCGTGGTTTCAGTCCACATCTTGCGGCATATTCTCGCTTTTCTTTCGCGCAGAGACTTTTACGATTCGTGGGGTCCGGGAAACGAGGCTGAGCCTCCCCCTTTACGAGCAGTTTAGCAAGAAATCCCACTGAAACCTGGTCGCAACTGTTCGTCGGTCCTCGGACAGGGCGATAGCTACGCGCCGGATCCATGAGAATCCCATAAACGCTTAGATACATCTCGCGAATTTAACTGGGTCCATCGTTTTAGCCTACGAGCGGCGGCTACGCGCTTATGGGAAAACTTTCGCCCCCGGCGGAACTCGGCAATGGCTACGAATACCCGCCGCCATCTTGGATCCCGCAGAAACCTTCCGCGATGCTCCTCTTTTATTTCCGCGCGACGCAATAAAATCATATTTATGCCTCCCTCATTATATTTTATAGCCACTCCTCTTTTATTTTCAATATCGCCACTGCCCCGTAATCATTTCGATTCAAATCCATCGTCATTATTGCGTTAGGAAATAATTAGACTCCGGCGCGAGTAGTCCTTAACCCGCCTCCCCTCCGAAGAAACTTCCTCGGGACTTTTTTATCTGCCAACTTCCCAGGGATTTGCCGGCGGAAATTTGTTTCGCGCCTGTGTGGGTTCATCGTTACGTTAATGACTTAATATCGAGAGGGAAAAGTTTGGCCCGCGCGAGTTGCCACAGTTATGATTGGCCGTACCAGCGGCATACGGGAAAATCCGCTATATCGTTGCTTGGCCTAGTTCGCCGACGCATTGGCAACGCGCGAACTTACCTCCCGTTGCCGATTGAAATGTTTCCCTGAATGCGCGGGTTAATCGCGACGCGATTTCTTCTCGCGTCGCGCGATTTCGGGGACCAACGGCGAATCGGCGACAGGCCTCTGGACGTCGTCGTCTCGACGCGCGATATTAAAGAGAAACGAACACTCCCCGCGTCAAACGCACCGGACCCCCTTACGTTGAATTATGCATCGTCTTAAAAGCCGCCATGTTTCATGGATTTCGCGTAATTGCGCATTCCGTTGATTCGCCGACGAAATAACGCGGGAAGCAAGGGGAGCGCGGATCCATTATCATCCTGCCGTCGGTACTTAGCGTTATTAATTCAGTTAAAGGATTATGCGTGTGCTCTGTGCAAATTACACTAATATTGCAATTTGCGACGGTTAATCCATAACTAGAGCCAACTAAAAGTTTAGATCGGCGCAATAATGGGGATTACGCAAATAGAGTAGCAATTTTAAATAGCGCCGCAAATGTTTGGGCCGCCGATAATATTCCGACGATATCGGCGGGAGGGAGAGGGAGAGGGAGGAGCGAAATTCCCAGTGGAGCTCGCTGGAAAATCATTTTCACGTTAATGATTAACCGTGACTTTGATGCCCGAGCAGACGTCTCTCATTCCCTCCAAAGTATCGGAGATAAATTTCTTTGGGGATTTACATAAATAAATCAAGTGTAAACGTCCGAGAGGAAACGTTTCTAGTGGATCGTCGAAGCGTGCTTTTATTCGGCCACAAATTATTCCGTGTTTCTGTGGGTCGAGGAAACGCGTGGGGGTGGAAAGCGCGCGGGGGGTGGCGGGACCTCCGCCGCGGCAGCCTGACATATCAGAAGTGGATTACCTAATAGAGATGGAGGATGTTTTTCCAGGTAGTTTGAGCCTTCGCATCCACGTTTCGAGCGCATCAACGCTTCTCGGAGATTGTTCAAGTTTCGCAATTCGTGTAATGGGACACCTGTACCTCTCTCCTCGGAGACAATGCGTACGTACTCGTCGCGGGAGAGCACACCTGTAGGAGATACAAGGGCGGCGAATAAAACTTTAAGGAACGCTTACATTCTCAGAAGCCGAACGTTTATTTTATTTATCTCATCTCGGGGATGGGATGGGGTGGGGTGGTTTCTCTGGAAAAATAGTCGCGCAGGCCGCGCTGGAAAAATGTGGGAGAGACCGACGCCGGAGGAGAGAGAGAGAGAGAGAGAGAGAGAGCTGCAATGTAAATTTAAGCGAGAGAAATTTCGACGGCGACAGGTGAATGATAACGAGAAGGATAAAGAGCGGAAAATGCGATAAGAGAGGGCTAGTTTGGAAATGCGTGCGAGGGAGCAAAGGATGCAAAAGGGGAACGCGTCGGGGGTAATCGGGGGTGGCGACGGAGTTGCGGGCTGAACTGGAGGGGATCGGAGGATCGGGGTGGAGGATGAGAGAGCGAGAGGGGGTGGAAGAGGGTAGGGGCGGCTGTACAGGAGGATGGTAGCAGGAAAAAGAAAGAGGGTTTCGATTGGTGGTGGTTGGTGGTGGTGCGAGGGAGATATCGGCCACGTGCACACATTTGCACGGACACACGCACACACGTATAAAGGCTGGCGTCGCGACGCCCTCGTCGTCATTCCCGCGCAGACAGCAAAGTCGCGGTGCCCGGCGTCGACGTCGTCGCCGACGACGAAAGAGAGAGAATCTGTAGTGCTCGAATCACGTGAAGAAGCACATCGCAACGAACTACCCTCAGCCACCGGAAATTTCCTCAGCCGCCACCACCACCATCATCACCACACCGGCACACACGCACCGCGCTTTCTTCCTTTTCTTCTTCGTTCGATCCCTTCTCGAGGAACTTGAGAAGACATCCGTGCGGAATTTCCTCTCGTAAAGGACTTCCAGATTTTACGAGGAGACTCTCACCTGTCTATCTCTCTGTGGCTCACGCTTATCAGCAACAGGTGAGCTTTTCACTACTCTACAACATTGGATTATCTTCTTCCGGGTTATCTGTTCTGCACACACACGCACGCACGCTCTCTGGAAACTTCTTTTTTTCATCAACGTAACATTATCTCGATGTCGAGCGCTTTACCTCTCTATTTACTGTACTTTATTGATGGTTTTTAAATAATTTTACACTCTTCGTTATCTCCTCCTCTTCCTTCTATATTATCATTATCATGGATATTCGCGTGTTCTCACTTTTGGGAAATATTCCTGGTCTCTTGCGGGGGTGAGAATAGAGATTGTTGGAGAGTTCCCTAGTTGCATTTAATTGTTATGACTGTTGACTACCTTAATAAGTTGAAGGGTAGTTGGCAATTTCTACTATTTTTTCTAATCATTGACTTACGGGGGTTGTTACATGTTTTTGCACTCATGGCTGTGTGGTTCCTTTTTAATAAGGTCGGAACATTTTACTTTTTGTACGATATCTTTTTTTTTTTCATTATTTTTGCATGCAATATCCCTTTTGATAAGAAAATTTTCTGATCGTTACTTTTTCTTTGATCCTTTTTAACACTATTTCTTATTCAGAATTATACGTAATCGTTATAAATTTTTGTTACTTCTGAATGAATATCTAAAAAGTTTTAACAAGCTGTGAAAACGTCCTTCATGAGTTATTACTATTTTCTCATATATAGAAATTGTTAAAAAATTTTAATAAATTTGAGCGGATAACTTTTATAGTAAGTTTAAACGTTGTGGTATTTATCGTATACCTAAATAAATATGTATTGTTTAGAACTTTAAATTAATGCAACACGTGGCTTATGAATGAATATAAAAATAGTTCAAATAGTTGGTATTTCTATTAGTTTATTATATAAAAATATGTAGACCATCCTATTTTTATTTCCACGAGCGCATTGAAGAAAAACTATATTTTTATAGTACTCTTATGCATTTTATACATTAGTAGTCACACATTTCTGTATTAGATCTTTATAAAATTAGAATGGTATAACAGTACTACACGATAAATATTATATTATTTGTATGAAATATATACTCTTTCATTGGATATATATATATATGCGGTGAAAATCTCTGAAATAATTAAATCCTTAAAAAATTGGAATAGAATTTCACATCAGTTTTGGCAGATTGTATTATTCTACATAAATATCAAATGCTAAAGAGCCATAAAAAATCTACCGAATATAATTCTATTCAAAGTAAACCTACGCTTTTGCTTTTCTACTCACAAATGATCCTCCGGAAACTAGTAGCAACAGGTGAGCGGTTTATTCGAGCTCATGAATAAAAATCTTTTCAAGGATTAAGCATTCCAAGTGTACAAATTTATTATTCCCAGCTCGCTCTGTCTCTTAGCCGAAGAAAAGTTGTTACAAAACTTAAATTTTTAATATCGAATCAAGCGAGAAAGAAACGAGATTCTAATAAATACACGGAATGGAGTAAAAAAAAAACTTGGTAAAACTATAATTAAATTATAAATCAATCCGATAAAAATAGTATAGAGCATCGTGCGAAAGAAAGCTATTAAAAGATTCTCGAGAGACGTCGGGGGAAGAGAGTCCGATTAAATGTTATTCGAATAATTTATCATGGCAAATTAACGATTGGTCCGCCGCCGGTTATTCGCGAACTTTAATTAAATCTAAAAGAGACAATCAACGAAACCAATACCCCAGCGAATTTTAATTCCTTTCTAAATGAAATACGTATCAACGTCGTCCCCCGATATAAGACACGGCGCAGGAAGAAGAAGAACGTAACGTTGCGAGCATCTCGTGAAGAGTATCTAATAGGAAAAAAGTAAAAAGAGCAAAGCCCGATTATTCGTCGAGCGTTGTTATTACGAAGCTTGTTTGCAGCTTACAAGCATTCCCAGCCGGAATTATCTTGGTGTATTAAATAAGCCTTATCGCCAATTGTGTGGCCCCCGTGCAACGTAATTTCGTGCGAGTAAAATTCGAAACTAGGCCAGTCGCAAACGCGAAAATCCTCCAGGAAAGTAATTCCGCGAGTTTCCCCGTTCAAATCGTTGAAAATTCTCCCCGAAAACCTGCGATGGCGCGGAAATAGAGTCGAAGCGTAGACCCGAGTGTTATCGCCGCGACACTCGGGAATTACAAATGAAAAAGACTCGTCGCTAATTTTCCTAGTGCCAATAGCGACGCGCGCGAAGCACTCGATACTTCGACAAAGATGCGATTGTTCGCCGTTGTATCGAAAGGAGTCGCAATAGCGAACCGATTAAACAAATGCTCGGTCGCCGTACAAGTTGCCGCCTAATGGATCCTTTACACCTGAACAATTAAACGGTTGTTGCGCGCGAAATCACGAGAGCGAGTTGCTCCCCGGGTTAACACGCTTCGCGACACGCTTGGAACGACGTTGTTACGCAACGATGATCCATCTCATTGACAATTAGACCGCCGTTTCTGACGTCGCGGGAAAATCACGCGCGAAATCACGCGAAGGCCGGAAGTGAAGGTAAGGGGGGGAGGGGAACATCCCCGTTCCGTCGCGCGCGTACATATTCTCCCGGAGTCTCTTAATATTATGCGTGGGCTGATATTGGAGAACTCAATGAGGACAAAGAGCCGCTAAGAAATCTGTATTAAAGCTTCGGAGAAAACCGGTAAACAGATTACGAAGACCGACATTAAATTTGTTAGCCTCGTCGTTAGGATTGCGCGCGCCTGTGACTACGATGATCCAGCTGTACTATAATTTAAGCGCCTTTGCGGGTTTTCCCGTGGAACTCGATACACTTACGACTAAAGACGAACCTATTTGCTCGAGCCTTGAGAAATAACGCTGCGAGCAAAAGCGCTTCATTGTGAAATCATCCCGAGAGAGAGAGAGAGAGAGAGGCCCTGAAATTTCCTCCGCGAGGTACACGGTTACCTCGTTAAAACTCGATAAGCCCCATACGCGCGCGCGTATGGTACTCGATACACTCCGAGTCAATTTTTATCGCTCCATTCGCGGAGATGCGCGAGCGAGAGAGGCTTTTTCAATTTTCCGGCTCTCCCGCGACTGGGAGTCACTCGAGAGAAGTCAGGGGTTACGCGGCAATTTTGTAAAAACACTCATTTTTACGCTCGATCATAGTCTCGACGTTTTCCCTCCTCTCGTAATCACGACGGCGAACGGAGAAAATAGAAAAAATTTAATCAGCGTTTGCTTTGCCTATTGGCCTAATGGCCACCGATCATAGATAACCTAATAACGATAGTTCCTCGAGAGGGTGAGACTTTAGGGAGCATCAGGATATATTATTAGGGTGGTGTGTGTAACAAGCTTTCATTTCACCTAGGAAGGGATGCTCTTCTTCATTGTGGGAGGAATACCGAGGTGACATTAATGTCATTTCCGGTCTGCGTGGAGCGAGCCACGATAACGATGTAACCTATTGAATCTTTCAACGAAATGTGACGTACGTTGCTCTGGCATACGTGCACGCGTGTTCCATTAAAGGAACAGGAATAACAATGATGTTATAATACCTCGCGAAGCCCGAGGGTTTGCAATATCCGAAGAATCAATTACTTAATCGATCAGGGAAAAAGCATTTTTCTCTAATTTGAACGCGACGACGACCACGCGCTCTCTCCGTCCATGAGGAAATGTCAGAAAACCTTCTCAGGAAAATACCGTGACTGCGTGCTCTCCGTACGGGGTGACGTATATCTGAAAAAAAAAAAAAGACGATGCTCTCTCGCATCGGGTAATATATCCGTGAGAAAGAAAGGACGGTCTTAATTGAGCAAATTTTTCATTCTTCCACACCGGTTAATAACGCGCTAGATTTAATGGCATTCGCTATTCTCCGGGGCAATTTCTTATGACGTAACGTCCGTAACAGCTTCGTTTGCCGTAAAGAAAATGAATACGGTTATAAGGTAAAGAGCGCTAATAGAGATAGCCGTTTAAGGAGAACAGATTGCGCGTTCATTTCCAAGACAAATGTAACAGCACACCCAGCGACGTCACGCGATGCGATTCTGCGGAAGGATTAGAACTGTGTCACCCTAAATTTCAATTCGTGGTTGTGTACGTCGAATAGCCCGAAGCACTGCGGGGGCGTTAATCTCATTTCCGGATGCGGAGGGTGCGGAGGATGCGAAGGGCCGTCTACCTTTCATCTAATAGGGAAGAAATATCCCCTGTTGGGTCGTCCTAAAAAGGGTTTGACCTCTCACAATCAGCAGGACATCTGCCTTAACTTCCGTCTGTTGTTCGTTTCATTGCCGTATTGTCTCTCTCTCTCTCTCTCTCTCTCTCTTCCTATTTACGTTCCCGACAGTGTTCTCCACCCCACTTATTCCCTTCTCCTCGTTAATTTCCCGCACTTTCCTGGACGATACTGGACACGAACCTCCCACGAATATTTTCCTACGACTATGGTACCCATGAAATTCTGATTATGGAACCGAGTCACGACTTTGACGATCGTCGCTTCCTGCTTCTCGATCGATTTAACACCCTGACCGGTCGTCCTCGCACGAAAAAATTAATCAACCATAAATCTATATTAAAATATGCGATCGAAATGCTTTCGTGAACTTTCACGATCATTATTCCTCCGATCGTCGCTGGATTACTTTAATTTTCCCCGTGGAATTTATCAGAGACGAGTGTGTGTGTGTGCAGCCGCTGACAGATATGAAGTTTCCGACTTAAGCTGAGAGCTACTCACATTCGGGGGAGGGTGTTGTTCTCTGCTCTGATACTTGACGTAGTTTTTCACATCTTGATGACTATCGCGGAACTCCGTCCTCCATCGTCAGGATATCAGGGACTCCATATTCGTCCACGGCTGTACACGCGGCGAATCGCGAAGAGACGAATCGAACTCCGACGACGAGCGACGGACGCTTGCAATATTTTTGTAACTTTCCTAATGAATCGTTCGCTCTAACGCGTGCATCGGCAAAGGAGAGCAGTCGCGACAAACGGTACTAGAAACGCGCACACGTCTCACTTCCGGTGTGGGAATACTCGACTTCCCGTTGAGATGCGCTATCGCTGAATCTGCCGGACGATCGATGGGTGTCCAGAAACAAAAGAGAGACCAGTTACCGTCGTTGGAGATTTCGTAGTTTCCGCTGTAGTTATCCGTGGCGAATAAATAAATCATGAGATGGCAAAATCGTTAGCCGCCCTGGAAAACGTGGGGTCCCCCGGCGTATTATTCGATAAATGGCCACGCGCGAGCCTGCAGAAGTATCCCGGTCAAATCAAGGCTGCACAATATATAATGCCAATAAAAAGGACCTAACAAAAGAAATATTGCGTGGGTGAGAATTATTGTCATACAATCCACTTTGCGGTGAATTCATTGAGACCGAGCGAGAATCATCTCGCAGTATGTGGGACGCGCACGATCGACAAACCTTTTTCCCGCGTATCGATATTTAAGTATGAAAAACTGAGGAGACTATTTACCTCGCAGCTTATTTCGATGAATTTACCGCCACTCGAGTTTCCGCGGAAAATCTTCGAGAAATGATATTCCACGATGGAAAACTCTGTAAAGTTTCTCGGTTAATCCGAGCTACGAGAGTTTTGCACGTACACACACACACGCGCGCGCGCGCGCGCGTGTATAGATTTTATTTTCCGCGGGGGACGTTTAAAAGTTTCGCAGTGCGATAGAAAATTTGTCGGTAATCCACAGCGGTGGAGGTGGATGAGGAGGAGGAGGAGGAGGGGTGGAGGAGGGTCCATTCGATTTCGCATATAATAGAACGCATAGTGGTAACGCAGTGGGTGAGGAGAATCACTCGTTCGGCAAAGGGCCGAAAATGGAGTTTTCGATAAACGTGATTTATCGGGATCTTGGCAATCTACGCTACAAGGGCTACTATGCATAAGCCGGTCAAAAGTCCCTTAAGAGGACACTTTTGCGAGGAAATCATTTATTATGTATACGGTGCGAGGCGACTTCCATCTGCCGTCTGCGAGTCGTTGAAGCGTTTCCTTTGGGAGTCAACACTTCCGACGTGATAGTCCACTGGAGGGCCGGCAAAATACGATCGAGGGGGTGAGACGCCTTCCACTCGGAGAGTGAGGGATGTTGTTATTTACAGCCGAAATCCATGAATGACTTTGACCCTTCGTCGTAAATTGACCTTTCGCCCAATTTGTTCGCTAGACGTCTAAGACCTGCGCTTTGATCTTACTTTACTCGATTGCCTCATTGAAATTTGTCTGACGCGCATAAAGAGATAGCTCGAAAGCTCGCTAAATTTTCACGAATTTCAACAACGTCGATGGGAGGACGGGCTTAATTGTTTTGTGCCCGAGAGGAATACGGGTCGCATAATTGGCGCTTAAATTTAGCAGGTACGCGTTTTGCGTGTGCTGCGGGAATCGCTCGCTTGCTTCGAAATTGACGTGGCGATATTTCTTCTGCGATTTTCAGTACAGCGTAAAAAAGAGAAAGAGAGAGAGAGAGAGAGAGAGGGAGAGAAGAAAAAAGAAAAGAAGCGCTTTGAGAAAAACCTCCATTCATACATTTGTATGGAAGACTTTTTCCTCGTGTTTATTAGAAACGCTTAAAGTTCGCCATTCTCGGTTTGTCCGATAATTGAGAGAAAATGTGAAAAGAAAATATTTCTATGTCGTTAATGTTTCATCCGTCGCACTAGAAATAGTTCCACTTGACTTTTCTACAAATTTCCCATTGTTGGTTGACCTTTTACCTTTCCCTCGCACGTAAACCACAATTTCCACTATCTCGCTCCTTCGTGGAACCCTTTCTCAATTTATTCGCTTAAAGGATTATAACTTTTGAGATCAGATTTTAAGCGGTTGTCACAATTTAACTAGGATTAGAGCTTCGCGATTAACGAGCCCTGAGAAATACAAATATTAACGGAGACCACCGATGGCAAACACGTTTCTTCCTAATTTTTTTATTAAATTATTTTTCGAATTGATCGTCCTGACGTACGATAAACAGGTAGGGCATACGCGGAACAAAAATGTATGTAATACATATAGACGCACGCGTACATGCACACACACATATATATACAAACATATAACTAGTCTGAAGTTATATTTAGCTCCTGTACAATCCTGGACATCGGGTTTCTTCAGTTCTATGGTATCACTGATGAAGCTAAAGTTTGATTTTGAAGTTGGAGGTCGCTAGGAAAATACATGACACAATATGGACGATTTATTTACACACAATTTACATGTACGATGTATTTATTTAACTCACATTATTTACCTATCAATGAAAGTTTGAATCTAATAAGAGATGACATCGTACCTTGCCTTGCCGAGAAGCAGCGGGCTTTTGCTTACCTTTCGCTAAATGCCAACGCAATCGAAACGTCGAAGCTCCGGCAGAGTTTTCCTGTAACTTCCCTGCTCGTGATTCTCTCTCGGCCAAAACAATAATTCGGAGCTGCTCTCATTTTTCTTCCGCTGAGTCATACGAAGCAACGTGTAAATCCACGATAATCGAAATGAACGATGTATGTGCGTCATGACTTTTTCAATTCACGGTGATTGATGCCTAAGCTGAAATGCGAGAGGTTAGCAGGGTATAAAAAGCGGCAAATTCGTCAATGAACTCGTGAATCGCATAGAATCTCTTTACTCTCTCTATCTCTCTCTCTCTCTCCCTTTCCCCGTGTCCCTTTCTTTTTAGCGTCTCTCAAACAGGACTCTCCCCTATTAAGGTTAAGGAACCGATCCTCGCAGTCTTCCGCTTGATTAAATCTGAATTTAACAGGAATCTCCCGCTATTTCTCTGGCATCTTCAAAAAAAGAAGCGAACGAAAGCAAAAGCGCTGATATGTAAAAGGTTACATACAGGAGGTTGATCAGCGACCCAATCTTCGAAACGAGCCAACGCGCGGCAACTTCTCATTTTCCGCAAATGAACCGAATCCTTCTTGAAGCTCCCATTAACCTCTCATTATCTTTACTCGCACTTTCCTTTCTCCTGCTGAATCGCGCGCGGCAACTGCTCTTCGTTTACGAGCAACTGCGGTGTCGTAACGTGGAAGCAAGGAAAATCTTATGGATCCACGTGGATTGATGTAACGAGAGAAATGAGGAGAAGGAGGAATGAAGCAGTAAAAAGGAAGTACCGGTGTAGAGAGTTAAGGAGGTGTGTGTACTCTAACAAGTTGCAGCGGCGTGTGGGAGCTCAGTCCGAAAGTTAATAGATAATAAAAATAGTCTTTCGCGAAATGTTATCTCTCTCTCTCTCTCTCTCTCTGGCAAAATGTCAATAGCGCTGTAATTTCAAGTTTCTCGCATCTTCCCGAGGTTTATTATCGATTTCTTCAAGTTCTCCGACTTCGTCAACTCGATTACAAGATGCTGCCAGTCATGCACGGGAGAGTCGAGTCCGGACATAAGTTTTGGCCGGAGCAACTCGGTGCTGGAGGTGCTGGGAAAAGGGAAGATTTCATTTCGTGGGGAAAGAATGGGGCCGGTAATTCGCGGGACGACGGAGATTTTCTGCGGATAAGGCACGAGTGAGTGGGCCACCACCATCAGGCACGAGTGGTGAGATGGGAGGCCGGAAGGGAAAAGTCTCGTAGGGAGAAGGAGGATGAGGAGGATGAGGAGGAGGAGGTGGAATCAACGAAAAGGGGACAAAGTTCACGTTGGTGCAGCCTGGCAAACCATCATCTGCCAGACGACACTGGAAAAACTTGTCCATTTGCTCTCAACGGAAGATTGCCGAAGATTGCGGAAGAAACTTTGGAAAGTCCGCGAGCACAGCGATGACGTAACTCTCTCCGACTAACTGGACGCTAAAGATGCCGTTGCGAACTCGATACGACGCGGAGTTAAACGCCATGCGTCAAGGACTCCTGCAAATGAGGTGCAGGACGAACGAGCGAATAAACTCAATTCCACTGACCATAAATTCCAAGCAATGCCATTGGTCGTGGCACGGTAAAGTCCTGTTTCCGGGCTTTGCGAAAAGGAGGAATCCAGGTCGCCTCGTTGGATCTTATTCCTCGAAAATCGCTAATATTTCCAATCGCGCTATTGTTTCATCGCGTTCACCGACCGAAAGAAACGCCTGGATGACTTCGCGACTCTCCGCGCGATCTCGGCATCCCTGCTAATCGCGCGAAGTGAGAGACGAGTGAAACAACACGAATGATTCTTCGATTAACGGTTAAACATGGAAATAGGGTATTTCGCGAGAAATACCTTGGGTAGTTTCCGTAACAATTTCCTGCATCTTCGAAATTACTGTCACTCGAGTTGATTCGACTTCCAAAGTAACGGCGAAACGAAGCTGTCGCGTGCAGATTGCGAAAGTCGATGTGTCTTTGATGCAAATAAAATAGACGGAACGTAGAAGAGAAGAGAGGAGAGGAGAGGAGAGGGGAGGTAGTGGATGTAAAGGATGAATAGGTTTAACGAGTATGTCTAATGAGGAAGCAGCTAATAAGTGTAAGAAAAGGAGCAAAGTGCTTTCTCGCTGGTCAGTGACTATAGAAAGGTGAGAAGAAGGTTGCCGATGAGCACCTGTTGCAGGTTTTGTCGCAAGCAAGTCTTACGGAATCAACCACAGAGTCTTAAATTCTCCCTTGAAAATATTATCTATCTCATTTCCGCTGAACCCCCCATTCGATGCACAGGGTGATGGCCACAAGTCGACAAGCGTGTCTAAGACAATTATTGACGCGTCGGTTAGTCTTCTCGAACATCTCAGAAACACGTGTCTCTCTCGTCGTCTTCTTTTAAAATATATTATGGACTATAAGGTTTTTTACAGGCTCGGCGTTAATTCTCTTAACCCTCTAAAATACACATACATATGTGTGTGTGTGTGTGTACAACCTCCCTCGATAAAGTTGCATCGAGCCATTCGTTGATTTTGAGGGTTTAAGCTGCCCGTCCCATGTACCGAAGTAACACTGACCCATAACGAAGTTTCAATGAAGAAACTAATTCACCGGAAGCTTCCCTCGTTTGCGAGATTGTCAATGAAACGCATGGACGTCGCAGCTTGGATCGATGATACGTTGATCGATGGAATGGAAGGAAAGGGCCTTGCTTGCGGGGGCGGATGACAATCGCGACAAGCGACGACGGTGAATTCATTCAGTTTTACCGATCTCCGTAAACTCTAGTCCCGATTATTGCGTGGCGTGCACGAGAAACTGGTTTTTATCGACACCCTGTACATCAGCGATAAGTTTTCTCGCTGAACTACGCCAGCCGCAATTACATCCGCTCCCATGGGCGAGTTCAGCCCATTTGGCCGGAGTTCGGCTCGCGAAAACGTTTATTACCCACTTCATTATCTTTTTTCTATTTTTTTCTAACGAAATCCTCATTTTCATTTTCTCGGATTCTAATTTCCCAGCAGCAGCAGCAGCGGCGGCGGGAACACGTTTATCCCAACTATAAATTGCCGGACGAAATTTGCTTATCCCACGAGGCGATTATTGGATAATTAGTCCCCCTTTTATTATCTCGCGCGAAATTCTTGGGGAAATAGTTTCATTTCAGCCTTAATTGCCGGCCGGAGGAAAAATTGGATGCACTTTATTTCACACGGGATATGGCTTTTACGCGGGCGAACAATTGATTTTAGAGAATCGAGAGTGATCAAATTACGCTGGAAATTTGTATTTATATCCCGGCGTTATCATTAATCGTGCCTGTCGGGCGCCATTAGCCTCTCTGGATATTTAATTCCTGGGAACTTAAGCGTCGCCCAGGAGCAATCGCGAAATCATCGCTAATCAAAGTGATTTCTCCAATACACGCACACACGCGCGCGAAGTGGTTATCGCTGCGAGCAATTACCGTTGCCGAATCTTCGCTTTTTGCAACTCGATTTATGCTTGACAGGTACCGCGCGCGCGAGCGAGCGGTAAACGTATTTTCGGTTAAAAAGGCAGGATCGTCGCCATAATGGAGTATGACAGAATTCGAATAACTCGTTCGCTATTCCGTATCCACAAAACACGTAGACCGTATAATTTCAACGTTTCGCGTAAAATGCATTTTTTGCGATGCAAACTTTTCCAACGAGAGAGAAGCGAAAATAGAGCGGAAAGCTCGATAAAAAGCACAGGGTTTTATCAAAATTGGTCTTGAAAGTGGATTTTTCGAGACACGCTCTGAATTCTTCGGAATTTGACAATGGGGTTTCAGTATTTTTGCCAGTTTTTAGCTACACGCTCGAGTCCTTCATCGGACCGTTCATCGCACGAGCGCACGAAACTCGACTAGGATCGCCATTCGATAAATTTATCTATCAAATATTAGAGGATCTCGTCCATTGGGATTTTCACGTTGAAATGTATCGGCACGCAATCAACATAGATGCGTTGTATTGGTCGCCGGGAAAACATGCGTGCACTTTGTGTGCGTGTTTAGAATATATCCAAATATGATTTATTAAAGGTTCGATAATTATTGATTCACGTTGCATAAAACATATGCTAATATCGTAATGGCTTTCCAATTCAATTAAATCATCACGTATAATTAAATTTGTCCTTGTCTTATCAGAAGCAGAGACCCCATTAGAGCCTAAATAAAATTAGAATCAATGGACGGCGTTTCATCCACTTGCTCTTGAAAATATTGCGGATACTTTTCCACTCCTTTGACGGGAGAGTAAGAAACAAGCGGTATATTTCCCTAAATGAAATTATTAACGTCCAATGGATCTCCGAAGCTCTCGAGAGTTAAAAATAGCGTTGGGTTTTTTAATTTTATCACACACACACACACAATGTGACACACGCGATGCTTTTAGCCTCCATTTTCCGGCAAATTCGTCGAAGTCAATATTGCAGTAAAGCAAAGCAATTAAAGCTTCTATTAGCATCCCCTAATGCTTCTTCCACATGTGTACTCTTTTATTTGGAATTTAACGAACACGCGCGCGTACCTCGGTGCTAAATTTCACGCGTGTTTAATCGACTTGAGGGAGTTTAGCGACTTTTCAAGCCGAGGCTTCAAGATGTTTCTCACGAGAAGAGCAGCGGCGATTTGTACAGAGATATACCTCGAATGTTTAACCAGTAACCATTAGCCACTGGTGGTGGTGGTGGATCCGAGTACCCGAAAGGATTGTTTCAAAGACAAGAGCGTCGTACTCTCCCGAGAGATAGAAGATTATTCCTCCGACGAGGCAATTAGGTCGAGTAAGATTAGGTGATTTTTCAAGAGTTCGCAAAATTTACGAAGAGAATTCGAAGCACGGAGGAGTTCGATATTCCAGGAGATCCTTTTATTGGTCATATTCCAGCGATTGGCTAGAGCCGACGGGCCACCGAGCAATTAAATGCCCGACTAGCGACTGTTGCCTGTCCCCGATATTTATCCGACGTAGTCTTGCAGGGGTAGTAACTCGAGTCGAGAAGCGAAGCGATGGAAGCGAGGGAGACAGGCTTCGCAAAGCCACCGTTGGCACTTATAGAAAAATAAAACTAGCGGCCTGTCGGAATGCGAGTCGTAAAGTCGCCAATGGAATCCTCGCCAATGGCGAGCACCGAGCGTTGCGAGAAGTCACCCTATATTCCTCGCAAATGACCTCCTCGCGATTTATTTTTCCATTCTCGAACTTCATCTTCGCGTAACTGCGTAATCGCAATTGCGGGGTAGCATTTCCCCGTGGTCCTCTCTGGAGAAACTTGCTCGACCTTCGGACGCACGGGGTACGCGCGCTGCAGGAAGGCGCGCCATTTGCGTTTGCCAGAGCTCGCGAATTTCAAAATTAATAATTGCGCGGAAAAAGACGCGGGAATAATCGGAAAACTAGCGAAAGCTTTCATCGGAGGATCGCGACGTTTCATTACGGAGGGAAATTTAATTTTCCAGTGGTTACTCTCTCTCTCTCTCTCTCTCTCTCTCTCTCGTTTCCTAGAATGATTTGTGTAACCGAATTAAAAGGGAGGCGATGTATCTCGAGGGAAGAAAAAAATTCATTAATGCTCGAATGGCAATTAACTGTGACACAACAACGGACATGACATCTTGCGTCAGGAATATACGGGAAGTCACGTCACAGCTGCACGTCTCTCCTCCCTCCTCCTCGTGACGACGATTCTCAATCTCGCGATTCGTTATCTCTGCTAAATATGTAGCGCGAGTGCGGCGCACTCTCTAAAATAATGTAAAACAGATATTCGCAATGTTTACCCTTCCCTCGCTAAATGTAATATCGTTTCACGTTGGAACTAACTTTTCTTTATACAATTTTCCTGTATTTTTCTTTAATATTCCCGTGTTTTTCGACATAAAAAAGATTCTCCTCGATCAAATAATTCGTCCCATCGGATTAATATTCATGATGATATATTGATCTATTAGCAACAAAACTGCCATATAACTTTTTTGTAATGAAAAATTTAATAAACGCGTTAGCGCGTTCAATTTTATAATACTCTCCTGAAAAATAGGTAATTGCACGTAAAGGAGCGATATTAAATAACTAATTTATTTTAATCGAATCAGTATATTTTCTCTACGAAAGGATCTCCGAGAAAACGTTTCCCCTTTTCTTCTCTCTCTCTCTCTCTCTCTCTCTTATGTACACTCGTACGCACACTATCCCAAGGGATTAATATTGGCCGGAAGTGATCGTCGCAATTAGAATTGCATTGGGTGGAAGGCGTTATCAGGAAAGGTGCGCCAAGAGGAGTAAATGGATACTGGAGAATCTTGTTAGGGTATCCGAAGGGCGATCGGAGGGACGAAGGGATAAGAGGAGAAAATCGTTAAAGAAGCAGAAACACGTGACTAATGCCATTACTATCTGAATTATTGAATTAAATCAGCTCCCTCTCGGTTTAGCCAATAATCCTTTTTTCTCCGGAAAATCCTTAAAGTTCCTCAAGTCTATCCTCGCCAGTTAAAAATTCACGAGGGAAAATTCGAGTTTTCATCGCGCGAGCGCAAGAACCGAGAGTAATTGTCGCTCGGCTAATGCTACTTGCCACTCGACTGGACCCGTTCTCTTTCTCTTTCCAGGATCAGTCAACGGAATTAGAAATGAAGGCCACATTGAGAGCAAGGATGGCTCCGAAAATCTTTGCCTTTTGTATCCTGGGTGTTTTGGGTGGATCGACCATAGCGATAGAGGACTCGTCTTCCGCTCACGGCCAGCACCTAAATTCCGTCGTGGGGGGCTTAAGTTTCGATGAGCCAGCCGAGAAAAGAGCGTACACGTACGTGTCGGAGTACAAGAGGTTACCGTTGTACAATTTTGGCATTGGAAAACGATGGATCGATAGCGGCGAGGATAAGGTTAGTTGGGACTCTCGAGGAGATCGGCGTACCTTAGCGAGCGAAGGTCGCCACTCGGTGACCTCCCGCTGACTCAATGAACTCTTGATCTTTGCAGAAAGCCAGAAAGTACATGTTCGGGATCGGGAAGCGAACCCGGTCTTACGAATTTGGCCTGGGCAAGCGCAATGAGAATCAGGACTATTATCCCCCGAGGATTCTCGGCTGGGAGGAATTTCCAAGGGACAGCTTTAACGAGCTTTACGAGGACAAGCGCGCCAACGAGATGTACAATTTTGGATTAGGCAAACGAGCATGGAACCTCGCGGACGAATCTTTGGAATTGGCCAAGAGACCCAAGGATGACGTAGAGCGCAAGTACCGGTTTGGCCTTGGCAAGAGGATGGCGGAAGAAGATGATCCAGTGCAATGAAACGCTCTTCTTCCTGAGTGAACGATGAAGAGTGCGAACGGTCTTCCTTTCATCAATCCAGTGAAACTCCATATAACGATGTATCTTTTGTAATCAGTGTATCTCCTGACAGATTATTGTTCTTCAAATAAATATACAGTGCAAGACAGCTTAATAAGGGTATTTCTACTTTTTGTGGTCTCTCATCTTCTTATGGTTGGAACCCCTCTCAATCAATGATTTGACCGACTAGCTTCGATTAGACGACGATGTATCATTTTCCATAGAGGGGCTGAGAAGCGTAGGTTAGGCTTATCCTTTCGGTATATCAGAGGTTGCGAGACTCATCATCACTATGGGACCGTTCAGGCTAAAGTCAATGTTACCAAACAGTAAATGTCATTTAAATAAGAATTGGCCAGTAGCAACATAATATATAGAAATATTCCCTGTGCTCTATGGCTTCCTTTGCGTAAGACTGTTCATATGTGTGTCCTTATATCTTGATGTTTATTTAACTGAATTAAAAATACATGTAGATGTTTAGACACTCGCTGTGAGCGATTATGCAGGCACGAAACACTGCTGGAGGAAGGAACTGGTAGAAGAATAGCAAAGGAGAGAGAAAGGAGGAAAGAAAGGGCTGGAATAACATTACGTTATTATCTTTCTTATTTCAAAGTTTCTTACATATTTCACGAGGATCTCTGTAACTCTCTGTGTTAGAATAAACTATCGACTTAAAGTATTTTTCATTGGTTTTATTATCTTTTCACTTTTCTACTTGTGGATTATAGACTCAGGATTTCTTAAAATATCAATTCTCGTGTATGTATATTCCTGTGTACGTGGCGACTGAATTTGAATAAAAGTTAGATGATGAGAGAGAGAGAGAGAGATTGAGAGAGAGAGAGTGAGAGAGAGAGAGAGAGAGAGAGAGAGAGAGAGAATTGCTATATCATTCGAAACTCAAAGAAAATCTCAAACCTCTATCTTACCACAAAAATGCTACTTGTACCTACTGGACTTCATAAAAAGATAATAAATCATATTTTTAAGAATTATAAGAGGGATGTAATCGTATTATAGCTTTTCATCCTTATTTCAACGATAATTTCCAAAGAAAATTCGAGTAAATTGTATGAATGTATCTGTATTAAAGTATCACAATAAATCAATCTTGTAATGTTCTTTTCGTCACCGGGAGGTCTATATTTCCTAAATACATCCATTCACACGATACGTTTGAAATTTCTAAACGATACCAGTCTTTCCCATTAGAGAAACGAGATTGGATAATTGATTGTAGGATTTTCCCGACTCTCATATTTTGTTGGAGGCAATGGATGCTGGATACAGATATGAGAAGAAGCAGGAGAGGAAGAAAAAAATGAATTACGTTAAAGCATCATACGAGTTACATTACTATCCCAGTCCCAAGGAGGAGGTATAATCATGATAAATAGCAGGAGTCTCTACCAGACGGCCATGAATCAAACACACACGCCCCCTTTTTAGTTTCGATCGGCAGCCACTGCACACTTTCCAATGGTCGAGTTTCCCAAATCGTTTTCAAACCTTTCACGCGTAATCAAAGCGGGAGCGGAGTCAACGTTAACGTTTTCCCCCAAAGTGTAAAAATATCGAGAATCCGGCAAAAGCGATAGAAATGCTGGCGTTGAGAAAAATTTCCTAAACGTTTTCCTAAAAACGCGCGCGCTCCCGCGTGTGCGTGTGTGTGCGCGAGCGCGCGAGGGAAAACCGTGCAGAAGTCCACTACGTTATTCGCGCGCGAAATGCTATAAAATATCGGAAAACATTATGGCACGTCCATCGGGCACTGCTTCTCTATTTACATTGTTGAGTTTCCCGCTGCTGCGATTTGGCCTTGGTCTGGAGAAACACTGGCAGCCAGATTTAGAGTGGCGGACCCAGAGTAATTGGGTAAACGGTCTCGTGCCAGAAACCGATAGCAAAGTTATTTTCCCGCTGGAGACGAGGCACGCCGTGGGAATCGCGGAAACCGGTGACCTCAGGCTCACGGAAATTGATTTGCCACGAGAGGGTGCGCTCGCCTTGGCTCGCGACGGGAAACTCCAGGTAAATCAAAGAAAAGAGTAATATCGCACAGCCATAAGAAATGGATTTGCTCCGTCCCGGCTGCATTTCCGCTTATCGACCGATAATCCGTCGTTATCCATCTCGCAGCTTAGCGACCCAAGCACGGGGATTGGCAGGATTTCAAGATGGCTGAAAGAGGGTTACTTTTTCTGGGCGGACCCGAACAACTGGAACTTCACCTCAGAGGCGGTTCCACACCTGGAGCGAGTGCCCTGTAGGTCGGAGGACGTGGTTCTGCCGAGTACCGATCATTCCCTGAGCATGCACTTGCCGATCGCGTCCGTTTACGTGAGATCCGTAAGGGCCGCGAATAACAGGGAGCCCTTCGCCAAGTACCAGTGGCAGGACCTGGCGGAGGGTCGCAGCTTCGCCGGAGACTCCTTCAGCGTGAGGTAAACGAAACTCGCCGATCACTCGTCGAATCGAACCATCGCTGCCAATCGTTTGTCCTTCTCGTCCGTGTCCTTTTCAGGTACAGCTCGCTCATCTGCTCCTCGTGTCCTTGTCAACCCACGGTTGAGTCCGGCTACCTGGAAGAAATCTGCGCCATCGAGAGACCGAGATGTGGCCCGCAGGAATGCGAGATCCCACTGAATGTTGGTAATCGCCCCCCCCCCCCCTACTCCTACCCACGCTAGATTTTGCCAATTTGCCGTTTGCCATAGGCAAATTTTTTTCTCGATCGACGATCGGTTGCCAATTTCTCCCTTTCCTCCCGAGATTAACGATGACGGACGCGAGGCGAGGGGGGAGGGAGAAACTTTCACAAGCGTTCCTTTTTAAGGTCGAGGGCCATTGCTGTCCTTATTGCGGTGGACGCGTGGTGGTGTCGAAGAAATTTTCCATGCAATTTATGCGAGCGCCGATCGACGAACTGCTGGAATATTACACGGGTAAGATCTCCTGGCACGTGAGACGTCGCTGGGACGGGGAGAGCTGGGAAGTTCTTGTTAAGGAAAAGGGAGATTACACGGGTCTCGATGCGGAGGAAGCCGTGCAGAATCTCCAGAGAATATTACGAGGTGAGTTTTCAATATTTGCTCTCCTCTTTTTAAAACGGAACTCCAAAGGATCTTGTAGCCAATTCCTCGCGGAGGCTTCGTACTCCTCGTACTCCGCGTACTCCTCGCCTCCCACATGACAGCTGTCACACTCTCTCCCTGAAAATTGATAATGCACGAAAATAAACATCTGTTATGTTTCCGTGGGCGGATACAGATACTGACATCAACGAGGCTTGGTGCTATTGTATCAATCGGTACGTCAAGAGTTTGATAGTCGCAATCTTTCTGGAAAATTTCACTTTTCCGCTGTACTCAAATTCTCCACAGGCTCCATTCGAAAAACACTTTTTCCTCCCTAGATGATACAGGTATGCCGAATTGTGCGTGTGTGCTAGTACGGAAATTCACATGGATCCAAGTAAGCGAAAGATCGATCGGTCCTTATCATCGGCCCTTTGAGAGATTCGCACGCAAATTAGAGAAAAATCAGATTTGCCTCGTCCTCCGTTAGCTCGAAGCTCGAAGCAGCTCGCGGTCTCTTTTATTTGGAGAAAGAAAGAGGAGAGAGAGAGAGAGAGAGAGAGAGAGAGGAAACAGTGGTTTCCCACTGGCTATGGGAAATCCTAGAGAAATCCGCGGAATTGTTTCAGGGTACATTGAGAGAGCCAAGGTGTATTATTTAATTAAACCTTTTTTTGTGCCGGCACTCTTTTAATTTATACGAAATAATCCAGTTTCACAAAAGCAATCGGTTCGTTCACGCACGAGCCTTTACTCAAATGTCAGTGTTTTAACGGTACAAAAGCATTTGAACGAAAAACCCCTTTTCTAAATGTCAGTGATGGTGGGATTCGCGAAATAGCATTTGCCTAGAAAATACTGTTTCGCTCGTACCTGCTAAAATGACGCAAACTACCTAAACTTCTTAAAGATAAATATACTTTCGTTCTTCTCCGTTTTCTCTCTCTCTCTCTCTCTCTCTCTCTCTCTCTCTATCTCTCTTCTAATAAAACTCTAAAGCTTCGTTTAATTTTTAAGTGCATTACTTGCTCGATCCTCCATATTTAACTTCGATTGAAAGTTAGCCGGGAGAGAACTTTGTTGTTGCGTCTTGAAATTTCTGCGTTGCTCGACGCACGCGCGTGCCCTTCTCTATTTTTATATTCCACGCCATCCTGTGAAAAATAATCCGTCCTCTCGCGCATTGTAGTAGTAGTAGTAGTAGTAGTAGTAGTAGTGGTAGTGGTGTATTGATTAAAGGGGTTTTCGATTTTCTCGTATCGGTGAAATATTAAAAAATAAGCCTGAACAACAGGCGGGAGAGCGATACTTTATGTAAAACGACACTAATAAATGATTCGAATCGTTAACGAGTAATAAAATTTGCAGTTTTACGCGAAACAAAGTTCAGCCGCGTGCATCGCGCGGCTCGTTCAGTTTTTACAAAGGAAACGCCCCGGTGCAATAATGATGCTGGAAACGGTTTTAATGGGAATTAGGTTGTCGGATATTTGCTTTGTGGGATATGCACAAATGCACGATGCATATGGCGCGCCGTCAAAGGAAATAAATAACCTCTGTTGATTCTTTTATCTTCGCAGAGGAGGGCTACGAAGTTTTAAAGGCGGAAACTGCTGGAGGAGCGCTAAAGGATTCTCGACTGGTTGTTACGCTCGTCCCGTTCTTCGGGATCCCCTTGATCGTATTTGCTCTTCTATTCATCGCCTGCTCGTTCTTCGGTTATTCTTACGGACAGTAAGTACATCGAACGAAAATTTATGATTTAATTGAAAAGTGTACGCCGGCAAATACAAATACGTGGCTGATCCTGGAGGAATCAACCCCCCCGAGACGCGTAAGTATCGATGGTGGCGGTGGTTCCAGCGACGTTCCACCCGGGGGAGATCCAATTAAGCGAATTAGCGCGGGCAATCGCAAGGAATAACAGGAGCGACGGGAAACGAATTTCATTGTCGTGGAAAAATAGCGGAGAAGAGAGAGAGCGAGAGAGAGAGAGAGTGTGGAGAATTCGCTCTCGGGTAAATATCCGCTGCCCCACGTATCGCTGATTCCCTTCAAAAGTCATCCTCGAAACACGTGTTTTTTCACCGTCGGCGTCCGACGCTTTTGCTCGAGGAACAGCGAGAGCTCCAACAATATTTCCCATGCATTTTCTTCCTTCGATGACTTTTCCAAGTTTTCACAAGTTGCGCTAATCGTAGAGAGTGTACCTTTCGTTGTGTTTAAAATACTCCCGCGGCTGAGAGAGGGGGGGGATTCATTTTTATCAAACACACGCATACGCGCGCATACACACGCGTGCGCGTGTGAAGAAGAGGGAAGAATTTGCGAGCGCGTGCGTGTACACAGTGACATTTCCAATGGGTTTTTGTGAAAACCAATATTTTTCCCGTGTCACAGTGTAAATTTCAAAAGTCATCGGGTGGCCCGTAAGTGAAACGCGCAAGTACCCTCGAATGCAACTATTTTGTAGCTTCGCTGGAGAGACGGTACATGGAGTGTTAGAGTGTCTCTCTCTCTCTCTCTCTCTCTCTCTCTTTCTCTCTCTCTTTCTCTCTCTCTCCAGTATGTATAAAACATTTGTGCTCCAAAGAAAAACACGTTTCGCGACACGTAACCGTGACACAAAAGTAATAATGTTCCTCTGTGCGAGAGAAGCGGGGGGAGGGGGGGAGGAATACTATGTGCAAAAGTAGAAAATACTTCGAAATAGTCTATGTATAAATATATATATATTTATATATATTTATATGCATATGTAAGCATAGAGTGTGCGTGTATGCAGAGAGAGAAAGAGAGCTACCACGCTGGCTGCTGTTCATTGAAAAAATGCAGAAAAACTTCCATCTGTATTATAATTCGATATCCATAGTCGTGGAATTCTTTGCAAAGAAACTTAAGAGAAACGCATTGCGCAATCTGAAATGGTAGAACTTTTATCGATACGTGGTAAAAGTTAAGAAAATTAGATCTCTAAATTGAATATTTCCCGTACACTTTGAGTGGTGTTCCTTTTTTTTAAAACGTATATCTCTATTCAAACATAAAAGCTTGGCCGGGCTTTATTAAAACCTCCTTCTTTATGTTAAATTGGATGAAGCGGTTCGAAGGGAATTCAGAAAGTATATTAAAATCTGTAATATGAGACTCATGCGCCCAGGGGGAGTGGGTGTAAAATTCAAAAGGACGTGACGTCATTAGGAGAGCTCAGTTGGATCTTGCAATAATCCAGAAAATGATCGTTTTCCCATGTGCAGAGAAGGTCTGACGCAACTTTCGTGCTGCGCGCAACACTATCGTCTAGGAAAAGTAATTACACGCAGAATATGAAATGTATCGCTGCCCACTCGGTTCGTGAGCTTACCTACGGATACGCTTGGCCGTGTACCTATTCCTGACACTTGCTTTTTCCTCTTTCTACCCGCGAATCTCCAAAATCATCCACGTGAACTCACGTTCTTCCGTGCTTTTCCATATTTTCAGCGTGACCCAAATATTGAAAAAATCTCACTTAAAATTGTTCCATACTTTTTTTTTTTTATTTTTTTTTTTCATATGGAAGCAAATTCTCGACAATCTATCGGCTTTAATTAACAAAAATATAAGTTTTTGTAAAAATGTTCAATTTTATATACCGAATGAAGTTGGATTCGCCAAAGTGGTGCGACGAGATCCATCGTAAAGTACGAAGTTTCAGTTTGTCCTTTTTCAAGAACATAATTACATATGCGCGCGTAAACGTTGATTCGATATCAGCGGCGTACAAAAATAACATTGGAAAATGGAGATTCGTCAAAATAAGAAAGAGGGTTGGATACCTCGCGCAATATTAAAATCATCGACATCACACAATATCGTTTCAATGCCATGCCACCCTCTTTTATGACATTGCACGTGAAACATTCCGGGTATGAAATATAATTTTCATGCGTTCGCTTCCTCTTTTTGCTCGCCGGTAATATGAACTCCCATATAAAAGTAGATACCGAGCAGGTCCCATACATTTATCGTACGCCATAACAGTGCGCGAAATGAATCGCTCGAAATGAAAATTTCGTAAAATCATCGGAATACCCAGTCGCGCTAATTCTTTTGTAAAACGATTATCCCCCAACCACCTTGCGCTCGCGAGTACCCGCGTAAAGTTTTCACGCGATTCCTCTGCCTGCTGAATTTTCTTTGCCGCGTACAACTATGAAGGCTCAACTTTATGAATTAATTTCAAAGGAAGTGGGACGCCTGATAAAAATAAGTCTCGGGGGAGTACCGCTAAAAAAATCGATGTATTAAATGGTCAAAAGAGAGCGTTTGTGAATATTTATTACGGTCTTCATTCGACGAGGGGAAATGTAAGCAAAGTGAAACCTGTCTCGAGCGAAAGATGCCTTTGGAAGTGCGCCGAGCAAAAATATCCAGCCGTGAAAAATCATTTCCCGTTATTCCCTAAAGCGAAGTATCCGAAGAACGCAAAGTCCTCTTTAAAATCCTCCTTGCGCGACACCATGGACGATAACCTACATCAACTGAGATTTTCTTCTTCTTCTCTCTCACCTACTCGACTCTCCTGGGATTTCGACCAAATCCAGACACGAGTCATACATAGAGTTTTAGGAACTTTTTTTTATCAAGCCCCCCCCCCCCCCCACTATTTTCTACCGGCCTATCGCGAATGAAAAAAAATTTTTTCTAAAATTCCAAAATGACGGGAGATTCAATAATTCCAGGGATAAATGTTACGATGAATGGAGAACGACTCGACTCGAGCCAAGAACTTGAAACGATTTCAATAATTCCCCCAGTGGTCATATTTCTTCGAAATCGTTTTAACTAATTTCTCCTGTAATTTAGCAGTGAATTCTGGCAGTTTCTCACGTAGTAGTATATTTCTCGCTTATTCCGGGCTAGATGAAAACGCACAAACGTCATATAAGCATTACGTAACGCAGTATTCTAGTTTGGAAAAGTGATTCTTCGGGGTTGGATTATTATGGCGGTAGTTACAAGTATGAAAGGAAGTACGCGGGGCACCCCTTTGCGAGTACGTCATAAGCAGAGGCGTTGAAACTTGTGCAATATCACCGTGTGTGTGTGTGCGCGCGTGTGTGTGTGTATGGTAATATTATAATATTAGTCGCATTCGAGTAAACCACGTTTTTCTGCGCTATATCATTATTATCCGTTATTCTTCACTGTTTTTCTCATCCCTCTATTCTTTTCCTTTTTCTTTTTAATTTCCTACATACTGCAAATGTATGAGAAATTAGAAATTAATGAAATTCACCAGCTTCCTTTGCATTCCGTAAAATACATCGGGAAGTGAATGAATAACCATCCGAGAATATAAAATTTAAATATGAATAAGTCTTATAAGTTCTGTAAATCATTCATAACACTGCTCATAGAAATTCATCGAGGTTTACTTTTCCTCATTAAAGGAACATATTAACGAGAGATAACGGTTAAAATATTAACGCTTCTAATTAGAAAATTAATTAAAAAATAAAGAGGAGCGTGTCGATCTTTCATTCGTTTAATAATATAAAGGTATATAACATTTCTCTTCTCTTCTCTCTCTCTTTCTCCCCTCGTTTGTTTGTCAGCAGCTATGGCCAGCTTTAGGAAACTACGACTGATCCCTCTAGACTATATTGACATATGAACGGATATTCGTTAATTTGAACGCTGGACTATTGAAAATACCGACGAATGAAATTGACATTTAATAACAGTTTATTCCATGTTTATCAAGTTTGACCCGACCGTTCCTACAGTCGTACGAGTATCAGCGTGGATGTTAGAATACTGTACGAGAGGAAGCTCCTTTCTCCACTCCTCTTTCCTTCTTTCTTTTTCTCCTCGCGCAACCAAATCTATAAATCCATCTTTGCAATAGTAACATTTATTTTGAAAAATGCAAACTCCATGTTTACTTTTCACCGATAATTGGCTTGCGACAGCTTTCAGCAGTTGCAGAATCCTCTTCGCGTGATAAATAATTTGCAGGATTCTCAAGTGGAAAACCCCTGTTAGGGGTTGTAAAAACGTGGATGGTGGAGGAGCGTTTAATGGTCGGATTTCGCGTTCATTAGTTTTCGGTTTTTTCACCAGCTGACTTTCTTAGGTAGTGTAAAATGAGGGAAGGACGGGGAAAGAAGTGGGTGGAGGAGGGGGTAGGCCATACCGAAGGAAAATGAGAAGAGTGTTTTAATTTGCGTAGCACTGGTGGTAACGGCGTCGAGTCAGCCAGCGAACTCAACGTCTCATTTACCATTTTACCGTTTTACACTCCAACCCCTTCTCAGGAAGCCACAGCAATTTCTTCCTTGGAACAATTCACCTCCACCCCTCACGATCTCTTTTCCTCTCGGCACTCGCCCTCTCTTCGCGAATGGCTCTGTTCCGCGAACAAACGAAGTTGGTAGCTGTAGCATTTAATTAGTTCGGCTCCCCCGTTGGAGCCAACGGTTTATTATTTCCCTCTGTAGCGGGGGTGGCGGTGCTGGCGAAGGCGACGAAAGAGGCAGCGATGTAAAGTTCATTTGGCGATACGAGCCTCTCGAAGCTCGCGATAACGCAGACAAGGATTTTACCAACAGTTTGCAGTTCGCGCCACGTTCAGTACTCTGACCCAGATAAACGACCCCCTCGCATTTTCGACCCCCGCCATTACTTCTCTCCTCCTCACTCTTTAATTTGCCTCCACCAGTTATAAACTGCCGCTTAACAAGATTGCCTCAGAGAGTCACAAGTAAGCTCAGCAATTGAGTTTCAGATACAATTCCCAACCAAGAAGAAAATCATTTAGATATCCGCTTTCTCTCTCTCTCTCTCTCTTTATTTGTAATTTTAATCCTTTCGAAAGCCGGGATTTCCCCATAACGATTTTTCGATTAGAACAACTCCAGTTCAAAATAACGCTCTCGGTTTAATTACATTTAAATTTGTCTCTTGCTCCGTTTTTCGCTTGACCAAATCCCCCTTGATGTCATCGGTAATCCCCATTTATCCGATTGATGTATATTAATGTCCGAACGAATCGAGTAAGACGGCGAGGACAAGTAAGTTCTTTTATGTAAACGCGAGTACAAGTTTCGGAGAGTAGACGCGGATCTTGAGGAGAATCATAATGCAAAGATACCTGTAACCTCGTGATTTTAGGTTCTTGACGGCCTGCAGCGAGATTTGGACTTCGATTCACGATGGATTTGCCTCGGATGGTAAGAGGTCTAGCAAGTACTTCAGTTTCGCGCGTTTCGAGAATATTTCCGAAGGAAATGTCCGAATTGCTGATACCTCGGCTGACGAAGCAGAGGATCAAGACGAAGCGGGAGAGAAAGGTGTCAGAGGAAGATTCGAAAATCCACTTTATCGATCAAAACGAGAAGTTCCCAAGGGTAAAAGTGTGACGGAAGAAAACATCATAGACCTGGGATCTCCCCTTAGTCTCTCCACTCTTCAAACCAGAGTCGAGGATAATGTCGAAGAAGTTGAAATGAACATAGAGAAATAAATTCCATTGTATGCCTCAAATATAGAAGAAAATACTTTAACCAAATACTGTGTCTTTTCTTTTTGATAACACCACTTATCTTTTATGTAAGAAAGAATTGCACGAGGATATAATGTACTTTCCACATTGTTCCTTATGAAGAATTTAGAATTGTTTACCTTTTTATATTTACTCGAGAGGGCGAGGAAGAATCGATAGCATTCATAACGAGGTTCTGATCGAGTACGATAATGCCTTATCATGAATGAAGGTCACAATCATTTTTCGCACGACTTGATTTATCTATTCTACTAGTTCAAACTCGATATGAATACTCCACCTATCTGACGAGTAAACTTTATTATTTTTGATAGAGTTTACATGACTTATCAGTGATCATTAGAAAACATTTATAAGTTTAGTTATAGATGAGGTAGAGATAAAGATCAGAGTGTTGAATTAGATCATACATATTTTACTTTTATTGTCAGACAACATCCATTCGAAGTAGAGCCAAGCGAGATCAGGTCACATGGTACTTAATATATCGCTGGCGCATAAACTCTTACACATATAGATAATTAGCTTAATAATGCGCAAATATAACATACATTAGTGCATGTAAGGACTTTATTTCTATGTATATATATATATATATAATATGTACACATATCTATACATGTATATGTATAAACATATATATATATATACACATGCATACATAGTAACACGGTAATGCGACATTTCGTCACGCACACGATGATAACACAAGGTCTTTATATTATTTGTAATAATTATAACAATAAGAAGCAACAATACAACGTACACTTCTCATCCACCATTGGACACACACATATATATATATATACACATATATATATATACATATATATGTTCATTTATACATTTATAAACTTTCGTAAAATTTTATTATAGAATATATTAAACTCTATTTATATTTCTAGTGAAACTGTTGGTAGATTTTGTACGGTAAACTTCATTGTTTTCCAATATTATCAAAGTGAGTCTTTAAGGAATATTTCACACACTCGACATGGGAAGATAGAATTTCTTTTATTCTGGAATACACTATGAAAGTACTAGAAATTGTGATTGTTGCAACTAGTTTATTGACTTTATTCATTGACTAAAATATTCTTATAGATCCATAACAACAATTTCTATTGATTCATAGACTTTGAGAAATTCGATCTTCCCGATATATAGTTCCCGAAATATTTAATTTCTACGGAATAGTCATAGACAAAGATCGCGCTACATCTCTTCATTGAAATTCTTATTTAAGTATAATAAGACATTGCATATTCGTATGATAACAATGAAGTCATAAGTAGATGCATAGATGTTTCACTGTAGACAGATTCCATGTTATTTGGTAATGTCTTAGATCATAAGAAAAATTTACCGCGCCATCGGACAAAAAAATAAAGTATAAAGTATAAAGTATATCAAGTATTGGTCCCTGCGACAAAATTTTTAAGATTACTCTTTCACGTTAATTCGGTATTAATAAGTCGCGATGTTAATTTTTGTTAAATATAATTAATACGATTTATCATGATTTTAGCCACTCTCTGTCAGGGCTGCGACCACATAAACTCAGTCGTAATACTTTAAACTTATGATGAATGTAAACTATAGATCTCTAGTATATTGTGTGATTAAATTCTTCAGGACTGCCCAATCGGGTATGCCACTTATTATTAAAATGATTTCTAACGACGTGTGGTTGACTTATAATATGATCAGTTCTTTTACTTTCGTCTGTTGCTGCTTTTATTTCAATAATAAATTAAAGACCAGCCACAAATTGAAAAAGTGCCTATGATACTTGTACAAATAATAATGGTGTATGACTAATCGATGTATTAGGTACACTTAATAGACCAAGTTGTTGAATTAGTACCACTGACAATTGTTATTGGTACAACATAATGATCCGTCCTTTTTCTAATGCACTAAGTCCCGTATTATTAAAAAAATAGAACCTTTCGAGTCGATTGGCCACTTTCGACAAGTCTACTAGAATTCATTAGAACGATTTATTCTACTCAATAAATCCTTTTCGGAAAAATATACACGCACAAATCTCTCTCCTCACGTGTTTCTATAAATTTATCTTAAATAAACTATTCATCTAGTAATATACATGTGTCTCTCTTTTCTTTTGTAAATTGTAAACACATACTTACTCGCTAATATCATACCGTATACTGGTACATACACGTAATTAAATTCAAATAAATTCGTCATTGATAATGCGTATTTACGTGAATTTTATCACTATCGATTACTCTGGACCCCAAAGACACTTCCCTTTCTTCTTGGACGAATTATAAAGTTCGACAAATTTCAGCGAACCAATAGAATTATACGATAATTCATGCTAAATAAAGATATTTTTATATGCATATATATACCGATATATACATAAAATTACACAATATTCGTTCCTAAAGTATAATGCAATCAATTGTACTAACTAATTGTGCTCTAGAGGCTGTAATTTTAAAGAAATCTAGGTGGGCATGGAACTCTTTACGCTTCGCTTGATGCAGAGAATAAAGTGGGAAACATAAAACATATATAGTCGTAGAAAAGTTAAAATGTTAATTCATTTCTTCTGTTTCCTATGTAAGAATAAAAAATTAACAAAATGAGTGAAGGCACTCCCGGCTAGACCAACATCTAGTTACTGATGAGAAATGGAAAAATAGAAAATTCTATTCTTGTGAAATTCAGAGTCTAAACTTAGAACAATGACAAATACCATTTCTACCTTGTAAACAAACTGCATTTAGAATTTTCCTTAAATAAAAGTAAGGAAGACCTTAAAAGTTTCAAGAAATTGCACTCATCCCTGAAAATGTGAATCGTTTGTTACTCTGACTTAAGATAATTGAGGGGGTCAGAGGTCCAATAGATTTGTATTTATAAACTATCAGTAATTCTCCACAGTTTTTCTATTCATTCATCTAGAATGATTGAAAATACCAGATATCTGATACATAAAAACATTATTATTTATCAATTCAAATATTATATCGTTTTTGGCCGTCTCTTCATGCGTATGTCACTATGTTTTCGAGCGCGATAATAGTATACTAAAAATGTATTTCGTAGTTTTCATCAATTTTCGGAATCTGGATATAAAATCAACCTTAAAAATAGCAGCACCATTGTGAGCATCTTCGAGCGCAGAACGATGCCATCACAAGGTCATTTTCAGCTAGACTAAAAAATTAACTATAAGATCCTGTTTAAACCTAAAGATGCAACTAGGACGTTTGCAACTGCAAAAGTCCTTGAAGACGTTGTAATTCTTTTAGTAATTCGCGATTGGTATCCTCCAAGGCAGACAACCTATCTCTATACGAAGAATTTTCATTTGTCAGCATCGTGACTCGCCTTTCCAGGCCGTCCATGTATTCTTTCTTTTTCCTCCGCGATTCCTGAGCAGATATCTAATTAATAAGACAAAGATTTTATACATAAATACCAATCGGCTATCGACGTAAATCAACAACTATTAGCGACTACTTAAAAATCCTACCTTATTCTTAATTTTTCTGCGTACTTTTTTCAAAGATTTTTCTTCTTGCTTTGTCAGAGGTAACTTCGTGGGCACGGGATACCCTTCTGCAATCAGCGTCCTCTTTTCTTCTTCCGTCAACATAAGGACCCCCGTTGATCCTTTCTGCAATAAAAATGTTTGCTTTTGTTGAACGAAAGAAACGAATCAATAAAATGCTAGGGAAGGAAAAAAATTACTTACTGGTTGGCAAGATATGAGAGGTGTATGAATAGGTTGCCTAGTGGAGTGAACGTTATTTGTGATGTAGAGCCTAGGAGTGAGAAAACCTCGAAGATTCTGCACGTGCACTGAACTTTGCGAGTCTCTACGTTCTGGCGAGCAAGAAGCGGAAACGGTGCCCTCGCTATCGGAGCTTGCACTACTTGGCGGTGTTGGTGGTAAGCTTTGTCTCGATGTGTGAATACTCGCCTCATTTCCTGCACAAGCTGCTCCATATTCCTCCATTTCAATACTCTATAAAACGATTTATCGCAATTTAATTATAATTCTCTCCTCAAGAACCTACTACCCGCGATAATGATATCACGATGTTTCAAAATGTGCAAATCTACATTAATGAATTCTTTGGTATTCAGAGTAATTTCTAGTCAAATTCACTTTTTACCTCATTCAAAATGTATCGCTAAGTATCAATAATAATAATAATCACAATTTTCCTTCGATACGACACGAGATAAAAAACGTTGCATATACTTTGTTGCAATTTCTCGGAATTATTCGCAAACCTACCACAAGCCTAATAATTCACTAGTTCATATTTATGAAGAGGTAAAATAATGTTAGTTCTTTCGCATAATGTCATTTTAATTATCCTGATAAAGTTGAAGCAGTAAGTTTTTCGCTAAAGAAATATTGTGCCAGGAGAACCATTTTGGTAATAAAAATAGCCATTATTATTACCAGTCTAAGGGGTTTCGAGATAACTTTTTCCAAAACATTAGATAAAACGTTCAAACCACTTATTCGGAAAAGAATGAAATATAAAAAAATTACAATTTATATAATGTATTTATACGTAAGAAAATATTTCTTTTATTTTCAATGTCAAATTTGTGGTATTGGAGAAAGAGAGAGAGAGAGAGAGATAGAGGTATACCAGTGATTTTGATTAAATAGAGTAAGATGGATATTAAGTTTCTTAATAAAGTCAATGAATAAAGCAATTATTCAGATCGTAAAATTAGCGAGTGAGAAAAACAGCCAATTATTACCTGATACTCCTCGTCGTCTTCTTCGCTGTCGCTCATCTGCGTTACCGAATTTCCATTGATATGAAGACTATGAGGCGATACCATCGTTATCGCATTTTTATCGTCGACTATCGAATAGGCTGGTCCCGATGCACAAGGGCTACTAGGTGCGCTAATTGGTTCATCTTTGATGCCCGGACATTCTGTGTCTTCAGGTACTAAGTTGAGTTTTTTTAAGACGGCATTTGAGGTAGAGGATGTCGAGGGGGAAGGTGATGGCGATGACGCTCCTCGTCCCGATGCCGTATTCATTGAAATTGCGGGAAAACATTCTTCTTCCATATCTAAAATTATTCATCGAACCGTTAATTAACGGTTGTTAACAGTTTCAGTGAATACTGAATAAAATCGCTCGATACGAGTCTAAACTTCTTAACACGCTGAATCAGAACAGTGTAATTTTTCCCACTGCACCTAGCAGCGATTTAAACGCCTGTTCTACAATGTGCTAACGAAGCTAATAAAAATGTGTTAACAGTCTCATCTCTATAATGCTACTGTAGTATCGACAAAACTAATCTAAGAGTATGGACAAATAAAATTTCTAGTCAAACATGAACTTTCGGTAAGAAAATGAACGTTCTTAGATCAGTTCTCAACAAGGTGCGAGAGCCTGACGGAACGTTCCTCCTTCATCAAAGTAAACTATAAGTCGAAGTTTACTTTGAATTTCATGGGCGCAGTTTAGATCCATGAGTTCGCGCGACGGAGTTAGGTAAGAATAATAGAAAAAGCGAGTCTATCGATTTATCTAACCGTCAATTCTGCCACGAATATCCAGAGGTTTGACATCCATGCTGGTAGCGTCGATAGGGGAATTGGAATTGGTCGCGGTGTTTCCGGTGGTTCCGGCAGAAGATCCTGAATTTGGCGTGTGAGGATTTGCCCCAGGAGTCGCTGGACTTGGAGGAGCGCTTGATGTGAGAAGACTGTAGCTGTGTTCCGTCTTGATTGGTCTGGGTCCACCTAGAGCAGCATCCGTCATTAAACGATCCCTCAGAACCACTCCTATGGATGACTTGTCCCTCAGGCATAGAACATTGCCCCATTCCTCCTCCCGCGTTGCCATTAAAACATCCTGACCAAGTGCCTGGAAACAAATGTGGGAATGCTGATTGTTGCTGACTGTGTGGAAGGCGAGGGTATTTTGAAAATAATTCCACTTAGAATGCGGAGAACGTTCTCAGACCGCCCCTATAAACTTTAATGCCATTAACCCCTTTAAGAGCCGTGTTCCCGTTAGGTATGTACTAATGCAATATGCACGTAAAGTCCGATGAATCGATACGAGCTAACCAAAGTACTCGTGAAACAGATTTCTACGAATCACGAAGATACGACAGCTCGAAATGTTTATTCAGCTTTTATTAAGGCCCGTACAGCTCGTATCTCGAAAACCATCTGGAGCTCTCGTGAAAAATCACTTTGAAGTAGAAATTTTGCGCTCGCGGAACCACACGATGAAAATCCAGTAATGATACGCGAATAGTACGGAAGGAGAACAGTCCAGGAATATCGAGCGATAAAAGTTAAACTAAAAAATAGCACACCCACTACTGGTCGCGCATTCGCCGGTTTTATTCTGGCTCTCTCACGATGAATGGCTGAACGAGGTGTCTGTCCGCTCAAGGTCAGCGGATAAATTAGCACCGAAGAAGTTTCTCAAACGCCTTCTCAGTTGCGCATTTGGAAAGGAGCGAGGTTGAACGTTGAACTCGGAATTCGAAAATGGCGACGGAGTCCACGGAGAAACTTGGACTCCCGAATAATTTTACACGTGTAGTCGAATCTAGGATGCCGGTGTAACTCATGCAAGTGACTGGAGTACTCGTAAATGCAGTACGCGCGAACGTTGGTCGATGGAAAAGAAATCCTACGTGACGTGTGCGCGTCGAGCGACATAGAAACACGGGAGACAATCTCAAGGCCCCTTAATAATTAATCTCTTCAAGGAAGAGTGGGTATGGGTATATGGGTATGGGTACGGGTACGGGTACGGGTACGGGTAATTCACTTTATTCTCGGCCACGGTACAATAGTTTCGTTAAAAATGTCTCGGAGAGATCTTTCGGAGACTATGCGCGTGTCGAGGTGAAGCTCGTTTTTTTTTCTCCCGGAACGCCGAGCATTAAAATGGCGCAAAAATAAAAAGCAAGCGAGATTTTCTAATTTTGCTCGGAGAGATCGCTAATTTTTAATGTCCGACCAGGAGATATCACATAGGAGTAACCTTGAATAAAGAAACTCCTTGCTAGTTCTTTCTCGGTGCTTTGACCTTACGCGTCTGAGAGAGGCCTTGCCTGAATACTGAGCGTTACGAAATTGCTCGCCGGGGTTGCTCGATGACGTCACTTCGCATCTTCCTACAGAGCCCACCCAACAAAAATCAAATAATTTAGCGCGATGTTTGCGAAAAAACTTTCACCTTAGACAACCGGCTAATCTTCTTCTTCTTCTTCTTCTCCCAGAGGTGACAAAAATCTTTCTTCTCTCATTCCCCCCACCCTCCAATGCTCGTCTCGAGAGTTTTGGCATTTCGAGTTTCTAAAGTAAATACCGAGGGTCGGCCATTTTTGCAGCAGAAATGGAATTTCAGGCGGTTTCTCGATTCGCGTTTGTCGCGAGACGTCTCGAATGCAAGATGCTACGGGTGATGTGGAAGTTCGCTGCGAGCATTGCGAGATACGAAAAATTTCGTGGCAGCGTTATTGGATCCGAGAGAAAGAGGGAAAGAAGCCGCGGAAAGTCTCATCGGAACGAGTCCGCAGAGTTTCCCTCGGGATTCCCCGGGACTCTTTCCAATTTCTGCTGGAGAAAACCCGAAGACCGTGAGCGCATTGAACCGAAGGCTCTTGCGAAACGTCACAATCCTCAGGAAGTCGCTGCGGTGTCACATTACATTGCGGAGATCAATTAGCAAGTCATGCGCGCGCGCGCACCCGCTTACAAGAGGACGTAGCCGAGCGTGCGTCCGCTGCATGTAAATGGCCGGTGTAAATGGCGGCCGATAATACAAGTAGTAGTAGTATCAACGGTAGTAGTAAGAAGAACGGCAGCCAGAGCCAGAAGAGTCCGAGGTTTTCAACGACTGAACTACAGACACGAGCTGTTGAAAGTGTCAAGGACCCTAATGCTAAAATTACGTATGACCGCTGGAAGTGGTGCGGCATGGCCGGCCTAACATGGCTGATCGCAGAAAAGGGGGAGGGGAAGTCCCGATGACGGCGCGGTCAAGTTGAAGGTCGTTCGGTAACTTGACTCATGGGTACCCCGGCTACCACCCCTACCTCGGTTAATGGAAGACCGTCGAAGATCGTTTCGTTAATTCACTCTCTCTCTCTCTCTCTCTCTCTCTTTCTCTCCCTTTTATCCATTCAACGGGAATCTCGAGTTCCAGAAAATCGAAGGAAACAGCCGAGGAGAGGATGAAATCTCGAAGGTCTCTGTGGTCTGACCTCGCTTTTTTGGCGAGAGCTCAGGGAAATGGAAAAACTGCATGGTAGCATGACCCAGTGGGAGGAACTATGCTAGTGTTAGAGTGCATTCAGCGGTTGGTCACGGTGACGTAAGGGAGTACGTTTCATTCATAATTAGCCGTGGGAATCGATAGGCGAGGCTCCGGTCTTGCTCGGTGTGGAGGAGCAGCCGATAACGACCGATAGCAGCCGAGTTCCCTCTCCCCTCACCCCTCGGTGCTCCCCAGGTCGGATAAGATTCCAACACCCGAAAGGGCATAGCCCTTTCGAACGGTGAACGGTTCTGTTTTAGAACTCTACGCTCTTCGGCAATGCGGAACCTGCTTTCAAGGTCACGGCTCTTGCACGTTTCTTGTCGCGGTTCTTTTGGGACCGGCTCGCTCTCCCCGTTCCTTTTCGAATGGCGAGAGCCCTGCGAACATTCCCCCGTCTAAGAAACCTCGGGTTCCCGTTACCCGTAACTTCATTTTCTTATCTATCGCACGCACGCGCAATTATTACATGCGGTTCTCTCTCTCGAATTTATCTGAACGCGCGAATAACCGTGGCGAAACCAGCGCCAACTCTCTGACCCAATTCGCGAGGATCTGCGAATTATATCTCTCCTCTTCCCACGCACGTGTGTCGGAGAAGATTATCGAAACGACGCTCATATTTTATTCATGGAAGTCTGCGTCGCCCTTTGGTCAGAGTGGAGGAGAGAGAAGCCATCGGAAACCTCGACGAATTCCTCTCGCGAGAATCCGCGTGCTTCAGCAATGCGGAACTTGTGGCCAAGGTCACGACACGACTCTTCCTTTTCTTCTCTCCGACTTCCAACGCCCAGCCCTCCGCTGTTTCCCCGTTCCAACTTGCGCAGTTTCGCAGCAATTTCTCTCTCTCTCTCTCTCCCTCTCATTCTCTCTCTCTCTCTCTCTCTCTCTCTCTATTTCTCTCTCGTCTTCCATGTTTCACATCCGCCGGAAGTACTCCGTCGGGAACGACGAATCCTTTTAGAGATAAGGCTACCATGCTCATCTCTCTCTCTCTCTCTCTCTCTCTCTCTCTCTTTCTATATCGAATGAAACTATGCAAAATAGAATCTCGAGGAGAAAATCGTGGCTCCCGTTAAAATAATAAAAATGCCCTGTCTTTATTTTCAATATCGCAGTGGAGAGGTGCGGGAGGGGAGGCACTTGATTATTCAATCAACAGATAACACGAAGAAAACATATCGCATCGGGAATAGGAGACTAAGATGTCAGGCGAGAGCCAACTTTGTACCAGACGGCGTGTCGGACTAGAAAAAGTATAATTTTAGTCTATTCTTAAGGTTCTCTCCCGTGCAATTCCACGTGTTCTCCGCAAGACGCGTAGTTTTCCGCGTGTCAAAAACTATTTTTGCCAGGCGAGAGAGATCCGAGAGAACGACGGAACTGCGCATTTGCTAAAAGTGCGATGGCTTTTGAAGTTTTCCTCGCGAACTTTCCTAGTCAGCGATCGTATCGAATTAAAAAAAAAAAGAAAAGAAAAAAAGCAGCGCGCGCGTTGTTCCATCGGCAAATGTCATCAGTTAAATAAATAGCGTACTTATCGGATCGGGTAAATTGAGAAATTCATTAGATCGACCCTCGGTGCACGAGTACTTTTTACGAACTGCCATTGCATCGATTATACCATTATTAAATTACAGAGCGGCCATTTTGAAAAGGAGTCGCGGCTGTTTTACCATATCTCTCGTCGGGTCTCCAAATACTTTAGGCATTCTCCACGGTGTAAATTTACGCTGTTTGCGTCTCGCTCCACAGAAGAGGATATTTTTCTCTTTGGTTTTTCCGAGGACGAAGCGTATTTTGACTGGATCTGGCAATTTTTCCAGACGAACTCGACGCGATCCTGGGTCAAAGACATCGCACGGGTGCGAGCGAACGAAAACGAGGAAGTCGAATCCTCCCGCGGGTTCGACAAAACGGGGCCATTTCCGCATTTCCCAGTGAAGTTTGCCATTCGCGAACGGCCACCATTCGGTACTTGCAAAGTAGCAAGGAAGTGCGATGAGCGATCATAGGAATTCCTCGTTCTGGCTGTTCGCCACAAGTGGCGATACAGTCCCGTGGTTCGATTTCTGCCAACGAGGAAGGATTTCCGATTGAATTCAACTGTGGCGCGTAATTAAGGTTTCATTATTGGTATTAGTGCGCGCAAGAAGCACGGGAAATGCACAGGCGTAGTGTCGCAACTCAGCAATTTTCTTCACGAGTTATTTCGCTGTCGCGGCATTATTTCACTGATATTCTCCGTGTCGCCGCTGAGAAATCGCGCGAAGAAAATGATAACTCGCCGTCCGTAATTCTTTCAGAAACATTTATTACCCACGCTTCGTCCCTTGGTCGAAGGGAAACGGGTGAACTCTCGAGAGTGAGAAGGAATCGCACTCGAGCAGAGTGATACTGGAGAAAGAGAGAGAGAGAGAGAGAGAGAGAGAGAAGAACCTCGTGTCGCACAAATGAGTTTTGCTCTTGTAAACCCGCGAACGAGACGTCGGAAAAATTTTTCCGAAAATGATACCTAAAGCTTCACTCTCTCTCCCCATGTACCCCCCCTCTCTATCTCTCTCCGTTTCCACTTGGGACAGGAGAAAAAGCACGAGAAGAACGGAGAGACGATTTTTTCCGAAGAGCGAGGAAAAGTTCCGGGGGACCTCGCGGCGACTTCCGGGAGTTCGGCATCAAACGACGGACACGTGTACATTTTAAATGCAAAGAACGATAGCGGCGATGATAATGGCAAGTTTCGGATTCCGCGAGATAAGTTCCGTGCGTTGGTGCCTGGCGATGATGAGTCAGGGCCAGACACAATTATGAAACTAGTATTCCATTGCCGAGTCCAGCGGTGTTCGCGCTGTACAAAGAATCGGCATCGCGGCGAAGTCGTCGGCATACGTGAAGTTATGCCAGAGGTTCCACGCTACTGTGCCTGACCTTTATAACTCCCCGTCGATAAACTCGAATTGCAGTTTGCAAAGAAATGTTTATTCTGCGAATTGAGTCATTCGCTTGACAAACGACTTTCGTAGCGTTCTTTTTACCCGAAAGACGGAGAGGGTCGGGGTGGAGCGGTGTCGAGGGGGGAAACGAGAGAAAATCGAGCTACAGCGCCAGCGAAATTTCTATCGCGACTACTACTACAGGACCGGTCGGCGAGTTCCATCGACGTGAACGCGTGCGTTGGAAGTAGCGATCAACCCCAATCGCGATTGCGCGTACGCGATCCTCGCGGTCTCTCCGCGGTTTCTCGGCCGGAGTTCGCTCGAAAGTGCAATGAAATTTCTGGCCTAAGGCGACGAACGGTGCGTGCACGCGCGCGAACCTTCGCCAGATAAACTTCATTAACGCGATAAAAGGACAGATAAGGATGTTCCGGTTATAAATAGAAAGCATCGATTATAAGTGACGATTGCATTGGGATTTGAGGCGTCGTTTAACGCGTGGCTTGCACATTTTCAGCATTATCAGCGCATATCCGGTTTCGGCGCTGAAAACGAGGTGAACGCACTGCCCGGCCGAGCACGAAAATTCTTCGGCGTCTAACGCGTTTGCGAGCCCAGTCGCGTCGATGGGTGGGTGAGACTGGCGATGACGATGATGGTGATGGTAGTGCGGTACTGCTGCTGCATATGAGAACTTTCGTTTCAGCCGGCGAATTATCAATCGAATTGAGGGAACTGGAATGACGCGATAGCTAATCAATGAATGATGTACGCTCCGGGAAATCGAAGCGCGTTATGTCATTGGTTCACAGATTGCCACTGAACTCTGACTTCCGGCGACACGGACGTCGTCCAGTAGGATCGCGAGTATCCGCGAGAATTCCAAGGCTTTTGGAGGCAACGACGAAAACAAAGGCCCGGAGTCGCGGAAAGCGACTGCGTATCCCGGGAGAGTCGGCGATGATCAGTCCCAACTTTTGTCCGCGAGGAACCACAAATCAACTCGTTTGCGAAAAGACTCGTTAACGCAAATAGGCTGTTTTTAAAGTCGAACTCATCGACGGTCCCGTTGCCGACCCCGAGGGTGACAATGACCAATAGCGACGAGCGCGCGTTGGGAAGCAGCGAAATCTTTGGACGCTCCTCCGGATTTAGCTTGAGAGTTGACGAGGTTGCGTTCTCACGGATTACGGATTCAGAGCCGTGGAACTGGAGTCGTACCAGAGAGGGGGTGGACACCTTGTGGTATTTCCAGATAGGAAAGGCAATAAGGGATTTCTGGTCTGGTCTGGTCTGGTCTGGTCTGGTCTGGCAAGGTCTTCCAGGTGATTCCAGTTCTCCAGTTCCAGGAGAAGGGAATTTTTGGAAGCGAGGGGTGTCCGCCTTGAGGCCGAGTCGTTCGGACTATAGGCAGGTTGGGTTCTCGATGATTTCTGTGCCATGGAGTAAGAGGATAGCGAGAGGCCGGGGGCAGAATTAGAGTTGCGTGACTGCTTGATGGAGCGCTGAAGCGTATACCAGGGGCTAGACGGCTAGGCCAGGATTAGCCTCCGCGAAGGACTCCGAGCAGTGGAAGAAGCTACGTTACCAGCGTGTACCAGCCTCCGCGAAGTCACGAAAAAAGGTGAATGTCCTGAGTCTCATCCGAACCGAACCGAACCGAACGAACCGTCCCGTCACTTCGTCCTCTACCCCCACCTTGGCCATCCAACGACGACAGGTCCCTGGCCCGTGCAGCAGTTATACAACTCGTTTCAAAACCAGATCCTTCTTCTCAACAGGTAGTATTGTGTGATTCTACGACTCCCCGAGGGATCGCACCGGACACTCGTGAAAAATCCACGTTGATCCTATACATTTTTCTTACGTTCCACAGCCTGTCATCCAATTTCAGGGACCGTGCGACAGCGCTGCTGCGGATCCTCGACTCTTGTCAGTCATCCTCTTGGTCCGTATTAAACTTTAAGCTCCCCCACAGGAGTCGCACCGGATTTACACCTCCGTTAAGTACACGTTCAATTGTCGTCCGGTGATATCATCGAAAGCGAGGCTTTCTAATGCTCGAGCCATGCAAAAAATTCTACTCTAATGGTTTTATGCATTAAAGGCCTAATGACAGGTCATTCGAGTAAGAGGATTTCCGTGTAAGGGAAGCTTTACCTTTAACAGGACTTTACCCTCCGCTATATCCTGGAATAATATTCGAGGACTCGGTTCGACTCCACTCGACTCGAAACGACTCTCGGCCTTGAAACATTATTTCTGCCGCCAGGAGCTTTTTCTCGGCAAATTGTTGGGGAAAGTTTTAGTTTTTGATTTTTACGAAGATAAAAAGATAGCTTTCCTACGAAGGGCTGGGACAGCTGGAGAGGGACAAAGAGAGAGAGAGAGAGAGAGATACTTCTCGGGAATTCGAAAAGTCTGGAACTCTGACAAGTTCCCAGGCACTTTGAAAACATAGCAGTATCGTCGTCGGACGCCGGTCGACAATACTTTTCCAATTGGTTTCGGGGCAGATTCAACAGGTAGCTCGAGAGCGGAGCAGGTACTCCAGGAAGATTCGGTCGAAATTTCATGGTTACGCGACGATCGCGTAACCGAAAGGAAAACGAGTCGGCTCTCCTAAATATCGAAGCTCCCACCCTCTCCACGAACTCCATCCGCAGTTTTATCGCACGCCCCGATTTACTTTCTGGCGATAATCCGCGGAACCCGCTCGAATCTCTACGAAGCTTTATCGTCCGTTCGATATTCGCCAAAGCCGAGTGCTCGAATTCGCGCGGGGCGCATTACGCGAAAACTGTGCCAGAGATAAACTGGAACGGAAAATAGCGCGGGGCGCAAAAACCCAGCGGCGAGCGCGCGATTACCGTTGAATATAAATATGGAATTTTTTAGGGCAAAGAGTTTTACGACGGCGATGCCATATTTTTACAATGCACGATAAAATCCTGAATCGAACTCAGGGTCACTCCGGCCGTTCCGGTTTTCTCGAAACGCGGAGTGGCCGCGATTAGAATTTAAAGTCGAAGTCGATAAGGTCGCGCCGCCGCCGCTGCCACCACCGCAGCCGATTTTCTGCGGGACGATCGCTCGTCCTTGGCCCGAACGTAAAAGTCGCGTGTTCACCCGCCGATTTTAATTGCTCTTATCGATGAACAATGAAAAGAGCCGTACGAGTCGACTACTGCGATTCCTGCACTCCCCGACTATATTTCCAGTGCATTTCCGCTGCATTCTCATTTTTCCTCCTACGCTTCACTCGGCCGGGCATCGTAACGCGACTGAATCACGTCAATTGCTTTATGACCAACGTATCTCGTAGTCGTACTCTCTCTCTCTCTCCTCTCTCTCTTTCTCTCTCTTTCTCTCTCTCTCTGCCGAAGCTAGACCGATAACTGGATCATCTCGTGGAAACCGGCGGCCATCTTGAAATTAGCCAAACTCGACGTTCTTCTTTTCCCATACGGTTAATAAGAAACTTTATCGAATGTAATCTTTTTTTCACGATATCCCCTATAAAGATTCCGATTTCTATCCGCACAGAAATCCGCTGTAACTACTTCCAGCTGAACCTCCAATAGAGGTGCACCGAATATCAATGGGAGATTGACGCGAAACGAGCGGTCAGTTTCTCTCAAAAGAAGCCAATTAGCGATTTTCGATAAACAGATTTATCGTATGGGAATTGCGAATTTCGTTGAACGAGCCACGAACGGGCTATGAAACGAGGACGAGCGACATTGTTTAAGGCTCCACTTCCTTACCGAACAACGGACAGATTAATATCAACATAATATCAACTTCCTGTTACACGTTGAAGCGTCGTGCACGGTGCAGAACGCCCGTTGTTATTATTAGCGAGATTGTTACTCAATGGTGTATTTGTAAAATCAAACCTATAAACTACACAGGACGCTTTACTCGCGCGGAACTAAGTAAATGCTCGGCGATCGAGGAAACATTCGCTATTTTCGCAAAGTGTCTTGCTCGCGGAATTACACTTTTTATGGCGTGCAAAATCGGCGATAACGCAAAACGATAGAAACATTTATCGAGGAACATTAAATATTGACCAGACTGCTGTGCGAGCGAATTATGAAAGAGAGAGAAAGAGAGAGAGAGACAGACGGGGGGGTGGGAGAGAAAAGGGAAGAAAAAAAAATAACTCTACGTTACAAGCCTAGCGTTTAAAGGAGAGCGTTAGTCAGCAGGTCGAGTATTTTTGCAAAAGCGAGAATTTAAAGTATGATGATACGGGGAATGCCATAAACCCTATCTGAATATTATTATTTAGCGCATATATGTAATATAGCCGTATGCTCGTCGTGTTTCCGATAATGCGTACGTACATCCAAAGAAAACTATCGACGTGTGTTAGCGACACACGTGGGGAAAGCGCCGGGTCTCTACAGGTGTCGCGCGTTAAACGCTACTAAATATTTCAGAAACGTCCGTGCAATCAACATTATTAGAGCCACAAAATTATCTATCTCCACATACACAGGCGTGTTTTTCCGATCGACTAAGAGCCTCCGGCAGTTATCTCGATAAGAGCGCATTATTACGAGGATCGACGCGTTAAAAATTTTACGTCGCACCATCGAAGTAGTCCGAGAGAATTGGAGCGGACATTCGTCGTAGCGGCTAATGACTCGCGAATTGAGATTCCAACATTTTCCAAAAAAAGAAAAGAAACGAAAAGAAAAGAAAAAAGAACCCTTATCACGATCGCCGAGGTTCTCGCAAACGCGTTTCTCCGCCGAGGGTGGTGAGGGAAGCAAACGGGAGAGACGGAGGACGCGCTAGAAATTTTTCGCGAGTTTCGCCCTGGCCGGGAGTTTCCGGTGCTCGATGAAGCGTCCTTGTTACACAAATACAAATGACTTTAGCATCGCTGCCACCGCTATTAACGTTATCGCGATCATCGTTATTTGCTCCTCGGGAGCGAAGCGAAATAAAACGAAGCTGCGCCTAACGGGGGTGTGTGCGTGTGCCGATCCTCGTTACGCGCCGCGCGTTACTCTCCACGGGGTGTCCAAGGGGTGGACGATTTGGGGAAAGGGGTTGAAGGTGCAGCGGCGCAAAGCACGCGGAGAGTTTGTCGAAGGCACGCGGTTGATAAGGTGTTATCGGAACGGGCGCCATTCGTGTGTGCACACACCATTGAGCGACGACGCCCCGCGCAAAGCAGCGAAACACCTACGCGGGATTCTATGCCGGTCCGTTTCTGGCCTCCACACGCACACACACACACACACGTACACGCGCGCGCTTTATCGCAAACGCGTACCTTTTGTTGTTTCATCGCGAGCAACAACCAAACGCGCGCCACCAAACTCGCTCTCTCTTCGTTCGAAGTCACCGCGTCCAATCCCGCGTCGAATGCCGGCGCCATTTTGCAAAATTACATGCGCGCCGACTAATTACCACGGCGGCTCCCCTGCCCCCGCTCCTCCTTTAGCAGGATAATGTTTCGGTCGGGGAAAATGATAGGTTGCGGGAAAATATATCGGCGGACGTGGAAGGCGCTCGAGCGATGCGACGAATATTAAACGTTAATGGCGACAGTAATAAGGGAACAATGGTATTGGTAATGGGTAAAACAACAACAACGAGAGGAACAACGGCGGCGACAACGGGAGGAAGAAGGAACGAACGATTACGTGGACTTATCTCCGGTGTTTCATCGTAACCGCTAAAACCCATTATCGTTTGATGAAAATCTACGATGCCTCGTTGTACGGCGGCGAGGAGCTTCCATATAATTTTGCGCGTATCATTGAATGGAAATTTTCTGTTTGTTTTTACGAGTGGAACGGCGGAACGTTTCCGTGAAGCGAGATTGAGAAAAATCGCGAGTGTCGCGTCTTGCGAATGAGCGCGCGCGCGCGCGCGATACTCACTGGAGGAGTTCACTCGTTGAGATGAACATTTTTTTTCGCCTGCTTATCGAATCGCGACGCGGTGGAGGAGCGAGTGACGCAAATGAATGGGAACTTGCGTTTCGAGGAGTCGACTTTGTCGGGGCGGACACGCGCCGACAAAAGCGGGAAAAACCGTTTTCCACGCGGGCTGGGGGATGAGGGGGAGAGAGAAACACGGGATTTCCTCGGTTTTCGTCGCTCGATCATTAGTCAGTGTATCTTGAGAGATACCTCGTCGTCGTCGTCGTCGTCGTCGTCGTCGTCGTCGTCGGGGAGTTCATTAATTAGAGCCTGAAACTCCACGGAACGGTTTCCTCGTTAGATAAGCGAACTAATTTTAGCCGATATCGGCGGGAGAAGCGCGTAAGTTTGGTAGAGGTCGCGTGGAATCGGCTACGGGATCGGCGGAACTTCATCGACGGGGTGCGTCCTCTCCTGGACGACGGCATCCGGGCGAATTCAACGGCGCGAGAAATTCCTCGGGCAACTAATACCAGCGGGAGATTCTTGCAGGTAAAGAGCGTACCGATCTTTTCAGACTCGTGCGCTAATAAATGGAGAAGCGACGAGCGAGCGATCATCGTGCTCGGTCCGGCGCTGGTGCTGGTGCTGGTGCTGGACGTGGAGGTGGTTCTGATGGTGGTGGTATTATCTGCTTCCTCCGATAAGAGCGACGTTCGGCTCGATAAGCGTGGGGCGGCGGGGCTAACCGGAGAAGAGATGACGAGAGGAGAGGAGAGGAGAGGAGCGAGTCGAGTCAACTTCTAAATTGGATCGAAGCGACGCACATTCCGAATTTCTCTCGCTACCGATACTCTCTTCTCTTTATCGGGGAAAAGGCCGAGGAGAAAAATAAACAGAACGGCGCTAACGCCTCGGCCGATCCGGTTTCGATGGCGTTCCGCTAGCTTCCATCTCCAAGGATTCCAACGAAAGCGTCGATTTTACCGATCGAACCGGTCCGGTTGAAACCGTCAGTGAAACGCGATCGGCCCCGCGTTCTTGGAGAAGCTTCCCGCGGAAGAGCGAATCTTCGATCGTCGACGCGATGCGACGTCCGTCCGACGATGAAATCTCAAGTTACGCTCGGCGATCGGCCGATCGGCGAGATTCATCATCATACGTCGGGCTCGCCAGGAATTTCTCGTTTTTCCCCGAGCGCTGGTAGAAAGCGAAGGAAACTCGTTCGAAAAGCGAAGAAGGCAGACGCTCCTTCCACCGAGACATTTGCGGAGAGTACGCGCGCGTCGGTTGATGAATCGGGTAAGGGGCAGGTCGAGCTAGTAGCGAGCGAGCGCACAGCTGGCCCAGATCTGCCAGCTGAAAACACGGAGATTGTTGCCGATCACGGGAATCGTTATCGTCGTCCGGAGCGTGGAAAAACTTTCAGCAAAACATGCCGGATGTCTTCTGTTCACCACGCGAACGCGAACTCTATGTAGATATCGGTTGCCGTAGAAGATAGATTTGCCGATTTGTCTATTATAAGAAGAGAGAAAGAGAGAGAGAGAGGGAGGAAGAGAGGGAGAGAGAGTCTCGACAATAATAACCTCAATGGTAATTTTCTACGGGACTTGGCGAGGACGCCGGTGCGTTTACCGGCAGCCGGTTGGAATCTCTCCAAGCTAACGGTGTCTATGCGAGGAGAAGGTACGACCGACCAGTAGGCAGCTGAGCGTAGAAACAGCAATAACAACCCGGAGGAGAGACCCTTTGAAAAACAGCGCGAGTAATTGAATGAATTGGAATGGAGGAGTTTCCGGGCAAGAAAAGCCGCGACGGAGTATCAGCCACGGCATTTCTCGCGATTGAAAGAGAAAATATAGTCCCGACGAGGAGGTAGCGTCAGCAGGGGCGGAGGCGGGGGCGGGGGAGAGGAAGAGACCGGAGAGAGCGAAGAGGGGAATTTTAATGGTCCCCGGCGAAGTTCGACGTTCCGATCGAGCGAGGAGCCACAGGTGTCGACGGTGACCGCGGCCGCAGCTGCGGCTGCTGCGGTTCCCGCCGAGGGGCCGGTCGAGCGAATTTCTCGTGGCCGCTCGCACCGGGAGGTCACGCTACAACGATCTCGTCGCGAATTCCCCTTCCCCCTCCGATCTGCGTTTAGCGGCGGCGCCGAGGAAGTGGAACGACCCGGGGGAGCTCGAAAAACGCAGCCCCTCCGCTGGAAGCTAAAAGTCGCCGCAGGAAAACCGCCGGCTCGTCGCCCGGAGACCTGGCGGTGCGCGTGAAAGTGTTTGCAAAAGATCCTGGAAAAACAGCGAGCTCGCGCCGCTGTCTCCGAGCTGTGGTCAATGGCCTGCGGTTGGTCCGGGGAAAAACCTTGGAAAGGCTCGTCCTACCGAGTGAAAAACGCGGGCAGGGCCTTCGACTTTTTCGCTTGGCTCGCGGAAACGCTAGAGGCTTCCCCTCTCTCTCCCTCCCTCTTCTCTCTCTGGGATGACCTGGGAAGATCCGGGAATCTCGCCGAGGACCCGCGCGGGTACATGGGAATGACCCACGCACGCACGCACGCACGCGTTGCGAGAAAATAATACTATCGCGTCGCTATTTTCGTCCCACTTTTTCTTTCCGCCGCTCTACGCTCGCTTCCGGTCACAGAGCGCGCGCGCGCGCGGCGGAGTACCGAACGTTTCCGGTCTCGCGTTGAAGGCAGTTTCACAGCGACCGACTTATTTCCCACGAGGGTTTCTGCCAGAGTTTTCGGCCGGAGCGTGTCGGTTTCTCGGATAAACCGCGATCGCGGGTTATCTGCCGCACAGATTAGATAGAGGATCGGCCGTTCTGCACTCGAAGCCCCGATAAGAGCGCCGAGGAATTTCTGTCCAGAGAAAAACCTCGATGGAAGAAGCCGCGGCGATACCGGATGTTGACAGTTTTTTATTGGTAAACCAAACGGCTCGCACGCTGCGTGCGCCCGGCGCGCGAAATTCGACCAATCGCGCGCGACCCCGTGCAGCTGCGTCGCCCGTGTTCCGCAAATGTCGCTCGCTACGCCCCGCCCCCTTTCGCGGTGGTCGCTCATTTCCCGACGCGGAGCGTCTGCGAGTACCGCGACTCGACGATGGCTCGGATTAATAACGAGGAGACCCGGACAATTTCTGTTTACAAATACTCCGGGTGACAAATACCGCGCTGCTCCGCTCCGACGAGCGTGCGGCTAGGAACTTAGTGGGATGCCAAAAGGAACAACCGGACGGACGGATGGACTCGTTCCGGGAGTCGATTGTTTCCTCGTATGAAACGCGTTACGCGCAAGGTAACCGTTGGCTATCAACAGCTGCGCCGTTAACACCTGCGCAAGCACCACGTTACCGCTCGAAATTCTTACACACGCCGTTCGTCGTCGTCAGATGTGACGAAACTTTTCTTTTCAAAAAACGTCGCTTCGCGTCGAACACACGCGCGTATCTCCCGTAAGGCCCGGGGCCACCCGGACGGACGTTGACGAACCAGGAGGAGACGACTCGAGCGAACGTCGAACGCGTTGACGGAGGGGACGCACCGGTTAGCGTCTCGTCGTTCGATCGAAACTCGTCAGCCGGCGAAATTGACGCGACGAGCGGCGTTTCGACGAAAGCCGAAATCGTCTCTTTCGCGAGAATCATTCTCTTGTGGAACGGTCGCCGTTCTCCGTTGGACTTTCCAATCTGTCGCCGGGATCTAAATTCAGCGTTTGCGATTCTCGCGAGTCTGGCCTGGCCGCAGAAACGATCTGGCCATCGGTGTAACGACGTCTCTATTGGCCGCATTATATTTGCTTGCACAATAAATTGCCCGCACTATGACGTAATCGCGCAAAGGGGAATTCGCTCGCCGAAGACAATGCGCTTCCCTCGCCACCGCCGCCGCTTCTCTCTGGCCTCTGGTAATTTCTCGGGAGAGACGCGTGTGCGCCTTCGGAGCTCGTCCACGTTTTCTCGTGCGACCGTCTCGGAGAACGCACGCGAGTCGCCATCGTCGCGCTAGAAGCGAATCGCTCGCTTGGATTTTAATCGATCGCGAGGAAAAGGTCGCCAGGTCGAGAGCCTAACGAAAGTAAAATGGAACGATAAATATGCGATGGAGCTCTACAGTAATGATGGCCGATCGATAAGTAGCGCTAATTGCATATTAATTATCCGTGCTCTTTACTCGCCGTTCGCTCGCACAGCGACTCATCCGATTACGCATACGCAGTCATGACTCGAAAAGGGATTGGTGGGGGTAGTAAAAATATCGAACTCCAACAGAGGGGGGAACTCCGAGGGTCGCTATTGATTTTTCCTTCTTATCCCGGGCTTCGCTTTCTTTCCGTTTTCTTCTTTCCCCCCCCCCCTTTTTTTTTTTTTTTTTTGAAAAATACATGGAACTGTGCGACAGGCACACAGACGCGCGCGCGCATTCGAGGAAGAGGCGACTGTCTGTTTGAACAGGTGTAACGAACAGCGAGACGCCAATGTTCCACGTTTCTCGCGCGCAGTGCCAATAACGCGATAAAATTGCTTCATGATTCAGTTACATCTAACTTTCCATGTGCAGGCCGACGATAACATTGTCAGCGGGCGCGCTGAAAAAATATTAGAGCCCCGGGGGTGGACCGCGGCGGGGTTTCGCGGGGATTCTTCTTGGCAATATCAACAAACGAGCCGCTTCCTCGCGAAACTATTGTCGCCGCCACGGCGCCGTTACGCAACCCGCATTGAATAATTTTCTCATTGAATTTTCCACCGTCATTTGCATTTGTGACATCCCTCAGCGTTCGTGCCGATAATACGCTCCGTCGCATTGAATTTCTAATGCGCGGGACCCGCCGATTGCAACGGCCACTACCCCGCGACACGTCCTCCAGCGATTTCCCTCTCGAGATAGAGGCAAAACCAAAAAAAACCGGAAGAGAGTGCAGAGAGAAGTGTCACTACGCGAGGGGAACATCGGGAACTCGTCGCGGGACAGCGCGAAGCGAAACACGCGCCAAAACTGCGCGCACCCTTCGCGACCTGGGGGAGAGGGGGGGTGTCGCGGACCACCATCGACGACACGTGGATCCGTCAACTGGGTGAAAAAATTATCCGCGAAACGTGCGAAACGAGCGACGACGCACGCGAACGTCGTCCTTCGCTTCGCTTCGCGCAAATGTCGCGAGTACTCGCCGATGATAAACGGCGCGCGGTGCGCGTCGCTCGGATCGAGGTCATCGGCGATCGCCTACTAAGATTTATCCAATTTTACCCCGGATCAAGAAACTCTGGAGAATCCGGTTGGTGATGAGAGCGCAAAAGCTCGACGATATCCTTGCGCGACGTCCCGTTCCAACGCTCGCGCGCGCGCACGCGCGTATTATTAAATGTTGCGTCACCCTTTCCTCCTCCGCTCGCGCGAGTGTGACGAATTCAGAGAGTCGCGTCCATTCGACTCCGAGAGGCTTTTGAAAAAGCGCCGCTTCTTTTTTCACCGATGACGTACGGGATTTCCCCGCGACCCCCGCTCCTCGCCCGTCTTCCAGCGATATCCAGGTCGAGCTTTAGGAAAATCGCACGCGAGTAGCAGCTTTGTTTGGGCGAAACACCACTCGTAGGTCCAAGCATTTACAGCGGCGATGGACAGAGAGAGCAGCCCTGTCCTAACTATTTTTACGGCAGACATTTTCTCTCCCTCGAGTTTCCCATGGCTGCGCTCCATCCGGGACGCGAGCAGAGCCGTGGATGGAGTTTAAGGCTGGAGGAAGGTGACGGTAGCGAGGGTGGGGGGTGAGGAGGGTGATCGAGCTAATTTCTCGGTTCTCGCTTTCATTTCTTCTCGTTTCGTTTCGTTTCGGTTAGAGGGAGGATACTTTCTCGCGGAGACGAGGAGGGGAGAGACTCAGGGGGAAGCAGAGATAATCTCCTGCTAGACGCGGCACAGGCGGGTGTCACCATCGCCATCGCCATCGCCATCACCACCACCATAGAGTTTCGAGTCTGTGCTTACCGGCTCGGAGAGGTAAGACTCCCACAACTCCCTGAGGTCGCTCGTTCCCACGTCGTAGAACTCCATGATCTCTCACGTTTCCTTGCTCTTTCTCGCTGCTGCAGGTACCAGTCAGTCAGTCATTCAGTCAGTCAGTCAGTCAGTCAGTCAGTCAGTCAGTCAGTTACACATAGCGATGCGGTCCGGCTACGACCCACCAAGAGGATCAGGCTGTCGTACCCTCGGCCATTCGATGCAGCTGTGGCGCCAACCCCTTTTCCTTGGCCCACTGAAATTTCAAAGCGACAACTTTATTCTCCCGAGAGACCCTCCGCGGGAAAACTAGTTAAATTTTTAATGACGTCACGCGAGCGAGCGAGCCACGCAAATGCCCCGACGTAACCCGGCAACGTAACGCTTTGTGCCGACGCTGTGATTCCACCGGGCGCGTAATTACACAATTTCCCCAATAATCATCGGGAGGGAGGGGAGCGAGGGGCAATCAACGATGCAAAGTTTGTCCAGCGACGTCGGGAGGAAAAATCGCGTGGCGAGCGGCTACTCGTGATTGCTTATTATACTCCGACGGCAGAGGGGTAGAGATACGGAGGGGTTGCGAGTGTGCGGGCGCGCGCGCCCTAAGCCCTCGAACAGCTTCGGCTTAAGGCACAGCTGCGCTCAGGGTCACGTGATGTGTCATAACGAGAACCGCGGACCCGCTTTGTGGGTTAAGCGGCGAATTAAGAAACGCGAATGTGACGACACGATGGACGCTTCCTCGAGCCGCCAAAGCGCGTGGACTCGACTCGCGGGCGTTTCCCGCTCTCCGGACGGCGATGATCGATCGATCGATCGACCGATCGATGGATCGTCACCGTCGGAACAAATTGGACTCGTCGTCGCTACCCGCAGCTGCGATCTCAACCAACGCGGAAGCTTTGAAGCACGCAACTGCCGCGTGACCTTCGAGGGGCGCCGCTCCGGAACTTGGAGGCAAAACTGCGAGACGCTCCCCCGGGGGGAGGTTTTCCTTCGGATGTTCCCGGCGAATTTCTCTCCCTTCCGGGGAACGCGAGCGCACGCGGAAAGAGCGAGCAGTCGCTCACTCGCTCGACTTTTGACCGTAGCTTGAAAATTCTACATGGGTCGCTCGTTCCTCAATCAGAACTGGTATTTCCAGCGCGTGGGGGCGGGGGGAGGAGGAGGAGGGAAAAAGAAACAAATGTCGGGAATGCGTCGGCCAGCCGGCCGGGTCGGGAAATACCGCAACTCCGCTGCCCCGTTAACTATCGCAAATACTACGCATGTTCCATCTGTCCATGTGTGCGAGTGTGTGTGTGTGTGAACGCGCGCGCACGAGCCTACACACTCGACACACACGCGTCTCTCGTTCATTTACATGGACGAGAGTTCCTATTCATTCGGAGCGATCCCACCCACCCCCGGAATACGAGGAGGAACCGCGAGATATCGGGAAACGGTAGCAACGTTGTTCAATAGGTTCGATCCGTTTTGCCAGCGAGTGTCGCGTTCGCGTAAATCGATGCAGTTTCAAGAGCACAGCTGCACTATCGGAGATAAAGACGAGAGTCCACGAGCGGGTGGGCGGCGAGCGCGTGGAAACCTCCGTCGCCTCCGCCCCCGCACCACCCAGCCAGCGAGTTGCATCCGCGATCCGCAACCTCCGGAGGCGAGAGATCTCGGAAAAACTCCGTTTAGCGACGAGTTCGACGAGAAGCGAAGAGCGAGCGAATCGCGAGAGGAAAAAAACAAAAGTTCCAGTCGCAACATCCAGGCGGTGGGTGTATCGCAAGTGCACCAGATGGAACGGGAGCGCCGGGTTTCGCATGCCGCCCCGTCGCACGTGCACCAGAGTCGCGAGCGCGCGCGCGCGCGCGAACGGAACCGGCTCGTTTCGTTTCCTTTCGTCCCGGCTCGGCTCGGCTCGGCTCGGCGTTGAATTCTCACACTCACCTGCTCGTTCCTACGGGGGAGAGACACTCGCGAGGATGTTCCGTGACGCGAGCTCCTGGAGTGCGTCGAGGCGAGTCCCGGAGAGGAGAGGAGAGGAGAGACGACGACGACGGACTCGGCTGACCCTGCGTGGACGGATAGCCGCGCAAGTTCGCACTGTGAGACACACGCGTCGGGGCCGAGGACGACACTGGGCAACGCGCACCGAGTCCTCCTGGGAGGCGCCGCCAATGGGCTCGCAGGAAGCCGCCCGCTCGCGGCAGGGGGATCGATAGCGTTGCGGCACACCCGCGGCCAATCAAACCGGTCGACTTTCCGTCGCGGCTTCCGCCGACGTTTTTGCACTCGACTCGACGAGGAGGCCGACAGCTTTGAGCGGCCGACCGCTCCGCTCCGTGTCTCAAAGCTGCTAGAGCGAACTCGACAACGCACACCGAACTCTGGAGAACCGCGCGCGCCGACGACTCACGCGTGAATGCTACCGAGTCTGGCGGCACGTGCAGCACGCGCACTTCTCTCCACGATCGGCAGCCGACCAATCCCGAAGAACCACCTGTTACTAGCGGACTGATTTCTTGTTGCGGCCCAATGAATTGCGCGCGCACCCCTCCTGTTTCCGGCACTGGTACCGGTACCGGCACCCGCACCTGCGGAACTTTCCAAATTTTTGCGCAAACCACCCCCTGTCGACGCTGTTCCCGCAGGCGAACGCCTTGATCGGTAATCGAGGTATTCGCCTTCCACGCGAGAGTAAAGCGAATGCGCTTCGCGAGAGACGGTGTTGTCCTTCGCTCGGTTTTCGGCAATGCTCTCGGAACAGCTCCGGTTTTGTTGGACCGCAAACACAATGTGTCGTGTGTTTTTACAAAACAGCTGTGATTATTGTTATGCAAATGCGGGACACGCGCACACGCATACGCGCGTATTCGAGTAACCGAGAGAGAACGGGAGAGAGAGAGGGAGAGAGTGAGACTCCGTAGGATTTCTGTAGGCTGCCGAGCTTTTGTTCGCTGGCTTCTTTTACCGGGGAGCAGCGGAATTTCACACGGCACCGATGACCTTTCAATGATCTCACAAAAGAGGATTGTGCGTTATGGAGGAAATTGATTTTATCCCCGAGAGGATGAGAACGGCTTTCTGCTCGGAGCTCGACGACGGGGAGAGATAGTAGCGTAGCAGCCGAGCGATCCTGGTGGTAGTGCGTGTCGGGAGCCCGATATGCGGGCAGAGTCGCATTTTGTGCCATGCGGGTAATCGATCTCTAAGCGAGGACGTTTACACGTTTCGTGACGCTCGCAATACCTTTTCTCTCCCAACGAAAGAAAATGCCGCGTGCTAAAATCAGTTTATATTAACCCAGTAGTCACGATGATGAATGCATAATTTGTATTCCGGATGAAACTCCCCGGACACGTGACCCTAACTAGCGCCGGAAATTCAATTAGAGGAAAGAGGCCTCGTCGGACTTGGTTTCCTATCGTTGCAATCTCTTTCTTTACATACGCGTTAAATATATCGCTGCGCGTACGTGACGCGTTCTACGGATCTCTTCTGTACCAACGCTGTGGCTGCTTCACTCTTCGCTTCTTGAAACGCTCGACGAAGAGCCGGGTTGCGACGATGCATCTCGCTCGGACGAAATAACGAAACGCGATGTTCTACGGTTTTCAAAACTAGTTTTTTTATTACATTTTTTTTACAATAGAAAAGTAATTCGTAATTGCCACACCGGTAAAAAAAAGTTGCTATTGATAACTTATTCAGTTTTCTCGCACGAGTCGTATTTGAGTTCTGAATTATTTATCAGGTACAATACAAGGTTGTACAAAATATGATTATAGCATTTTATTCTAAAATAAATTAGAGTGTAATCATTATCGATTCTTACGCACTCTACATCCTTGCATCTTTGATCAACTTTCTCTCCTCTTTATATATATATATATATATATATACATATACTATATATAAATGTAACGAATTGCCATCAATCGACGAACTTTTGAAATTGATTCCCGTAACATAATAAAATATAGATTTAAACATATTTATGTATAGATAAGATTATTAAAATGTATAATTTGGTATTTCACATATTATATCCCCGTGACCATATAACGCAAAACATTAAAATCTTAAAAGATTAACATTATGATAGAACAAAATTGTTCAGGGCATGTCTATAACCGCAAGCAGCAGACATTTAAAAAATATATAGACTGTGCTTGCCAGCCCTTTTACTATAAAATATTTCTCATGCATAGCAAAATTAAAACGCATATAAAGAATCTTTACAGAGTTTCAGAGATATTAAGCTTTCAAAGATATCATAAAATAATAATATATATTTAAATCTCCTTTTTCATAGCAGACCGCAATAAAGCGTTTCGCATTGACGTAACGAGCTTTTCCAATTCCTCCACTTTCATCTTCAATATCCTATTATCTTTTTCAAGTTCTACTGCTTTCATTGCCATTTCCTTTTCTTTGGCTTTTTTGTTCATGCGTGATTTTCTTGATGCTTCATTATTTTTTTCTCGCGATTCCCTATAACTTGCTATCGACATATTATCGTCATCAGAGTCACTCTCAGCAAAACGCTTTAGTCCCGATTTAAAACGTGTTTCTTTACTATCACTATCTTCTTCGACTTTTGTTACACTTGATTTCCTCATCCTTTCAGATCTACGAGTAGGACCCACAGTGATTGATGTTGAAGACGTACTACTGGTTGTTGTTGTTGTTGTTGTTGAAATAGTTTGACTTTGCGTACCAAGTTGTGTTGTTCCATTTTTTTTCGTTCTATTTGTAATAGGATTAGACTGCTGTATCGTTACTGTTGGTGTTTGTACAGGCGACCTTAATTTTGATACCATTGAAGAATCGGTCGATGTGCTTCCTTCCGGTGAGCGTATCTCGTCCTGGAAACAGACATTCAAAATTTGGTAGTCTCTTAAATAGATTATGGACGGCAAATTTATTGAGGCTTTTTCATGCATATAGATTTTGCGTGGACTCAATACAATACGCAGAGACATATACTCACATCACAAACGTATGACAACAAATCAAATGAGTCCGATCCAGTGGTTTCGATAGTTCGCAACACATCCCACGATTCACGCTGGATCTCCATAGTGGTTGTAGAAGTTGGACAAGTACTACTACCATCATTACCATCAAAATCAAGTTCGCCTACAGAATACTCAGGATGAAATGATGGATTAACTTCTTTGTTATTTTGTTTACTCCACGGTGTTCTATTTATAGATGTCGTTTTTGATGCGTTCATCCAGTAATCGGTAAGATTAGTTTCTGTGAAATTTTGCGACTGTTTGTGTTCATTAGTATGCAGCAATGTTGGTGATATAAAACTGTTGCTAGGATCTGGAAATTCTTTCGCTTTAATGCTATCCATTTTTATACTCTGCTTCTCCTCATCAATCACACTTGTTAAAGTCTTCAATCCCCCCTCCTCCGAAGTTAAAACGTCGTTACCCTCGTATTTCGTACCTATAAGCAGACAATAATTATATGTTTTAATAGTATTGCATTCTAAGTTTGTATCAATGTGAAATTAGAAGTATAATCAACTCCAATTATTCCTTTACTAATGTTAAAACAGAAATAAATTACCTGATATTTTAAAATTGGACGATTCACCTATAGGAAAATCGCATGGAGTTTGGAACACGTCCATGCACCAACCACTTAGGTCCTGAAAGTTCTCCTGCCAGACATTGAATGCGACGTTGTCTTCTTGTTTTGGTAGTTTCTCTTTTACTTGAGGAAAAGTCCATCCATCTTTTAGGAAATCTAATTCCATATTGGGGCTCAATAGGGGTTTGGTATCTATTTTTGGAGTATGAAGATCGTCTTCCTCCATTGGCCGAGATCTCACGCCACGAGAAACAAATGACAGATGTAGCTGAGCACTGCATGGCTTGGATACCTGAATAGAGCACATTTCGTTTAGTCAACCTTGCTGGCTGGTGCTTCACCTATGTTGAGAATATTAATTCACTTTTTCCTATACTCGACACTCACGTTAAATTCACCTTCTTCCACAAATGAAATGTTGCTGGTTTTTTTACTTTTAGAGATAGGAGGGATTCTGGATACCTGAAAAGAGATAAAATTCAGATACTACTTTTTATCATAAAACATTGATCGTCTCACCCATTGTTTCCTAATCACACGCTCATACAAAAATACAAGCAATATCAAATGGTTTTGGAACTTAATTACACGCCTCTTGCTGTAGTTTCTATTACGTGCATCAACAATTATATCTAAGTGCAGAGAGCTATGTTTAACCGAATAAACACTTACACGCAATTTTACACAAATAACTTAACAAACATCCTTTTACTGAATTTTTATACCGGATGTTAATTAATTTCATATGTATTGCCTTCCTATCTTATCTTATAAATAAAATATATAATAGAATCTGGATAATACTAATCGCCCCGATATCGCTATATCCAACTTATGAATGATAAGATTCGACGTGAGCACCTATGTGAGAGTACCTCCGTATTTGTACATGTGTATTAAACTGACAAGCGTTAACTCCTGTTAAAACAGAATAACGAGAAATCACTGAAATTCTATAGACTCTCGATCAAGCAATAATCTTCCCTCTTCGATGCAAAATCTAATAATAAAAAAGAGATACGTTGAACTTACGTCGCACTATAAAGGGGGGGGGGGTGTGGTTACGTAACACACGAGATTCGCGGCATGTGACTGAATTTCAGAGAACTCGAGTCAAACCAGATGCTAGCGCATCGCACGAGCCGAATATCCACGTTTTATAAACAACCATGTATACGAGCGCGATGTATATATATATATGCGCAAAATAATATTGCGTAGAACAGAGAGCCGGAAGATTCTAGAAGACGACCGGACTGCACATCGTCAGAGTTTTTCGAGGCAACCATCGTAACGTTGATTCTCCAAAAGTGACGCGCAATAGAAACATCAAATTTGGCACTGATTACCGCTAGACCTGGAGCATCGTGCAATTTGCGCGCGCGAGTAAGGGTCGACGATGAAGCATGAGGAACATCGTCGTCGCGCAGAGAGTGTCGATGCGAAAGAAGAATAAAATGACTCACCCTCCCTGAAACTATGGGTACGAGGGTACCTTCCACCGGGGGTTTGCAGTGGAAAGAAGGCGAATCCGTGGATATCTGACGCAAGGTTGGCTTTCGATTTCCCGTGTTCGATACGTCAATGAGAGCACAAAGCGAAACACTGGGAAAACACCCGGACACCCTCGTCTCTCGAGCACTAGCCGCAAAATGTACAGGAGCTTCGTCAGTAGCCGATTAAACCACGTCACGAGGCAGCGCTCCCTGCCCCGTCAGCTGATCTGATTCGTGCTCTCGAGTGAGACGTCACTTCCGACCAATCGCGGCGCGGCTGATGCCATTGCTCGCCAATCCCTGCAGCGTCCGCGGCGCCCGAGAGTGGGGGGTGGCGACTACGTCACTCGCCAAATTGCCGGAGAACGGCGGAGGTGGGTCCGTCGCTCCGTCGGATCGAATACCGGTGATTGATAGATTTTATCGGCGAAATTTTTTTTTCTCCTTTTTTTTCGATTTTTCCTCCCTCGTCCCCCTTTCTCTTCTCTCCGAGTTTTTCGCGCGATTTTCAACGACGCTCTTGCTCGCTTTTAACGAATGAATCGGATTTCGTAAGCGCGATACTCGCTGTCACAATTTCTCTCTCATTAAGGATGATTTGCAAAAATCACGCAAGAATCGAAATGTGTACACTTATCGCAGATAATTTCCCTCTCGTTACATATACTCTTGATAAGGTGCAGCGTGTGGTGTAACTTATCGATATGTTTAGATAAACGCGTGTCCCACGAGTGTTTGGACGAAGAGTGGAAGGGAGAGGGACGGGGGCGTTGGCATATTTTAATTTAGTTTATTCTTATTTGATTCGTATACATGCGTATTTCGTGAAAATTTTTATTATAATCTTATCGTCTCTACTTTTCCCTGAGCTTCTTATCTGCGGAGTTGCATGTGCATCATCTCTTTTTATATGCGCCATGTGCAGATGGAGACACCAGAAAATTGGCGCGCGCGCCCGCGCGCGCGTGCTGAGCCGCGCACACACGCGCATGCATGGATACCATTGAAAGGAATAAAGAACATTAAAGCAAATAAAGATATTTATCGAAATAAAAAATGCTTATTTCGTGACCACTTTAATTTGTTTTATCGGTAATCCCGCATCAATAATTTCAAAGATCTTTTACTTGTGTGTGCGTGTGTTACATACTCTCTATATTGTTATGTAAAACAAGTTTTATTTATAGAAATATCCCAGACATTTTAAATTGTTTTGCAAATTTTATTATGCAATGCTCTTCCCAAAGTAGAGAGTTTACTTTTTAAACCATTCCTCACTATATTTAAACTATATTTTATATTAAGCTCAAGGAAAATTTGCAAATTCATCGTTTCATCATTAGTTCCAAATATAGCGATTGAATCATAAGTATATTTTCGGTGGGTGTGTGTGTGTGTTTGCGCGTGTGCGTGTGCGTGTGTACAGCGGCAGAAATTCCTTTTTAAAATGTTTATTTTACGGGTTCTTTTTTGCATGTTCCGCTAATAGAAATAATTTAAAAACTCGAAGAGAAGGGACTTGTGTGTGAAATTTTGAATTTACATAACTTCGATATTATTCTCGTGACTTGATATATTATGTTAGAGCTAGATATAACAAGGATTGAAAGAGTGACGAAATAGCGTTATCTTTTTACTTGGAATTTGGCAGTTTCGAAGAGGTTTTATTAACTCGCTTATCGAATATAGCTGTGCTTGTCTGCGTATACTTTATGAAGGAGGATACTTCATACTTTATCAGTGCGATAACTATTAATTTTTGTAGGTGACAAATTTCGTTAGTTGTGCAAATTAAAGTAGGATCCGCGCGCCAGGCAGGAGTGATTCACTCTCTCTCTCTCTCTCTTTTCGAGATAAATGAAATCTAAGTAAGACAACTGGAATAATAAAAGTACCCTTAACATAAATTGAGCAAAATGCTTTTCGTTTATTCAAATACATTTTATTATTAAAAAAAACAACTATTTGTTAAAGTTTTTACAATATAAGTGAAAAACAGCGTGATAGGTATCATCATGCAATACACTCTCGCTTATAGCGGGAGATTGAGAGTTTCCATCGCAGATTTTTATAAAAATAACGCAAACGTGTGTGTACGGAGGAATAAAAGACAGAGAATTATCCGTACACGTGACACAAGAGAAACATCACTCTATTACAGCTGCTTCGCTTGTATCATTGTACGTTTATCCATTGTCTTTCCTGCCCCCTCTCCCCCTTGTGATATTCATCACGCAACATAGGATGTAATAGATAAACTCAAAAGTTGGTCTACAACATAATCTCAAACGTCGAATAGAAAATAAATATTCATCTGATGGACATTCTATGTTGATTGAGTAATATGCTCATCAATTGTACTTTGGCGAGTTCCACACACACACACATACACACACAGACAGTTTTTCCCTATCAATATTGATTTGAATTCATAGAATTTAGTACAAATGTTAAATGCAAGAGCGCAGGCGAAGACGCTTGAAATTGAATCTTCGCCTGTATTTTACGATAATTTGATTAATTTCATGTCCTGCGCTAGCGTCATGTAAGTATGCGCATAACGCGTGCACATCAGCACACTATTATTTTACAACGTTATACATATCTATAGTAACAAAATATAAATTCACTTATATATATATATATATATATATATATATATAATGATATTAACATACAAGCACACACTTACTTTCGTTCGCACCGTTGATCGTGAGTTAATTAAGACAATGCTCCTTAGAAACTAAACGGTATTAAATTACAAAAATTACAACCTCACACGTAGTCTCTGGTTCTCGCGCTCGTTGACGCGCAAACGCGTGTACGTTTATTTCCTCTGTGTAGAAAAAAAAAAGTGACAGAAAAGAAAAGAGAAGAAAAGTAAAATGACTCATTCAAGGACTTTGATTCCGTGTGAAAAATTCTTATCGACTGATTTTTGAGTATCGTGTACACAACGTTGCCCTCTCGTGCGTTTGGTACATAAATTTCTCTGCGCGGCCTAAGAACGTCGAGAGTTTTTCTGCCTTTTTCCTAAAAAATTCTCAAAACTACAAAAGGTAGAAAAGTTCGGTTGCGCTTCCATGCAACGGTTGTGCAAGAATCTTCTTCCAAAGGACAAAAAGAACGTGGAATGGAAAATGTATCTGGTTTCGAAAGAACTATGTGCTATTTTCTCGAGTTTAACAGGGATGGAGGAGTCATTAATCAACGGGTTCGTGCCAAAGCAACGATCGTGGCTGGATCATCGCTTCAGGACCTTATAAGATTATACATATGTTCACCGTCGATTAACACACGCACTGGGTCACAATTTATTTACCACCATTTACGGACGAGATCTTGCAACTGCCACTCGGTTACTCGGTAAACTACAATGAATAGAGTCGTGAACGCCATTAGATGTCCAGCCGTCAAGATCATCGTCATGAGACAATGATAAATAATGCGATCCGTTGGTTGGTCCACTCCAAACATTAAAGTCCTCTTTTGCAATTAACGATAACACTGATTTTAACGCTCTCGTCTATGGGCAGAACGTTGACATCTTAGAGGGTCATTGTCCTTCACTGTCACTGTCGCTTTTATCTGAAAAGAGCGGGCCGATATTTATTCGCTGCCTAAGCAAATGTTGACCAGTGGGCTATAGGCCTCTACTAAATTAGTCCATACTAAATTAGTCCATTTTGCATGATACACTCGACAGAGAAACAGAGAGAAACATCAAGGAAGGAAAAATATTCATAAACGATATTTCCATTAACCGATACAGTTCAGTCGATTTCATTTCGTTTCGTTTCATTGCAGCTCGCTTCATTTCCTTTCATTTCATTACATTCCATTCCACACCATTCCATTCCATTCCACTGATCTCTATTTACGTACCTTTTTTGCCCGGATATGCGTGGCGTTTCAGTCTGTCGTAAAGATCGTCCTTCGTGCCGTAAATGCTGGCGTTTGAGCGGGCAAGACTGTTCATCTTGCCCCCATTGTGCAGGCTCTCTGTGAAAGGGAAAAAGCCTCTTAGGAAAAAAGTCGTTCCAACGATAGAAACCGCCTTTGAAAGCTTGCCAAAGGAAACAGGCAGACGGAGGTACGTACGTACGGACGGACGGACGGACGGACGGACAGTCGGTAATAGCCGCTTACCTTTCATGTACGTTTCGTTGTAGAAATTGGGCATCTCCCAGCCGTCCTCTTCGTCGTCATAGTAATGAGCGTAGGTGCTGTGATGGGACGGTGCAATGGACTCCGCGTAAGGCGTGGGTGCTCCATAATAGAAGTTGACTTGCGAGCCGTTCTGGTCCGTCGCCGGCGTCAGCATCTTCTTCGGCTCCTTCTTCCGCGAAGCTCTGCAAGTGCAATCGCTTTGAGTATAACGAGGCGCGTCAAGGTCGCGGTGACGTCGAGTACTCCGGAGAACTTGTCGTTATGCAAAGTACATCGCGTTGCCGTTCAAGGCCATCGTCTACGAACCTGACGCAGATCATCCAAACGAGGAGAACGACGATGATGATCAGTATAACCCCACCGGCAATGCCCCCGGTGATGTAGAAGAACTCTGACTTCTCCGTGCAATGTTTACCGGTGAAGCTTCCGCTGCACCTGCAAGAAGGCTGCCCCCTCGAGTCCTTCAGACACACACCCTCGTTGTCGCAGAAGTTCGTGCAGACGTCGGTGCACTCCATGCCGGTCCCGTTGTACCCCGGCTTGCACTCGCACTTGAAGTCGCTGGTCTCCGGGATCAGAAGACAATAGGCATTGGCATCGCAGTGCATCTCCTGGTCGCTGGTCTCGCAAGGGTTCGTGCAGTCCGCCTTGTTGGTCTGCAAGCAAAACGAGGATGCATCGGTTCGGGTCGATCGGTATCTCGGGAGAAATTGGCCAATAGCCGAAAACGGGAGATTTCACTCACGGCGGCCGGTCCTTTGGTGCTGGTGTTGGGTGGGCAAGGTATGCAGAAGGTCTGCTGCGGTTCCGATTGATAGGTGCCCTTCTTGCACTCTATGCACTCGTTGAGGGTGCCGTTCAGATAAGAGCCGGGCTCGCAAACTGGCAGGGAGCACTCCTCGATGGTGGCGGAGCCCATGTTGGGGGTGGTTCGACCCAAGGGACAGGACTGGCAGGACGCCTGGACTCCCTGGGTCCTGTAAGTGCCCCTCGGGCAAGGCTCGCACTTCCCTTCGACGGCCAATTGCTGACCGGAACCGCACTCGTCCCTGCACTCCTCCCGGGACACCGCCTCTGCCGTTCTCGTAGTTTTCCCAAGGCCACACAGCAGGCACGAGAAACTACCCTCGTTCGGCTGATAGAAGCCATGGCCGCAAGGTCGGCAGAGTCCTACCGCGTCGTCGTAGTACTTGCCTGCGAAAGCGGAGATGTTCGTTCAGACACGGGACAATTGTGGGCGAGATAAGACGCGAGATAACGACTGCGGTTGTTCGACGAGTGAGCGAAGGAAGCAACGCACCTGCCGGGCAACGTTCCTTGCAATCGGCAGCACTGCGTGCACCGGGTCCTACGGTCACGCTAGGGCGACCGGCGATTACAGGGCAGGTACTGCACTTGAGTTGTCCCGACTCGCTCTGGTACGTGCCCATTGGGCAGGATATGCACTGCTTGCTCTCCTCGTCGTAGTAGGTGCCCACTGCGCATGGTACTGTAAACGGAGATAAGCCATTTAGCCTTGGAGTCTCGGAGCGGAGAGCGAGGAGGAGACCCTCGGGGGAGTTTTCCTAACGTACCGCAATCGGGAGCCATGACCACTTGACCTATCGGACAGGCATAGTCGGATTCCAGTATGAGAGAGGCCGGGTCCGGCACGGTGTTCGGCAGGATGTCGTGGACGTCGAATTGGTCCTCCTCGAGGATGAGCTTCTCCAACAAGGTCTGCACGTTCGCTCGTTCGTTAGAGTTCGCGTTGACGATCGGGTCGCTAGAATTTAGAACGCTCCCGTTACTCTCGCTCGATCCGGAAGGACGACCTTGATTTGCTCCGTGCGTGGGTGGGGCATGGGCATATGTACAGCTGTTATATCGGGACAAGTGTAGCGTGACTCTCGACTATGCAGGGGACCCTTGGTCAGTTGCTTCGCTCAGTATCGAAGAATAAAAAGGAAAAACGATGATTAGTTCCGATCTTAAATTATGTCAATTCTCGCCGTATCGTCGTCGAGCCGTCGCCACGAGATAGAGCATCTTCTCTATCCGAGTCTATTTTTTTTGTTTTTATTTTTGCTCTTATTTTTACCGAAAAGCCTTGTGTCGAGTGCTAAAGTCTGACCTGTAAATAGTATGCTGTGTACAATGCGATTTTTAGTTAGTACGACGTGCACACCAAATTCGCTCGCTCGTCTAGCAAAAAGCCATGTTGCTTGGTCTATTGGTTATTTTTCGTATGGTGTGTATGCCCTGAGTTTCCTTATTCTGTCTACCATGCATGCTTGTAGATTTCTATATGAGTAAAAATGACTGCGGGGTGATGGTGTTGCTTTCATTAAATGGATTTAGAATGGGGGTATTATTAAAGATGAAGCCGGAGATGAGACCGTGGACCAAATGGCTAGAACCTAATGAGTAACACAAATATTGTAGGATTTTCGAGCTGTCCTTACTTTATCGCCGGGAATGAGATCTGCACCTCATAGGTGTCGCTGCCTTGACGTCCCTGTCTCGTTCTACGATATAACATAAGTAACATATTCTCAGTATGTTAATTATTGCGAGGTAGCTTTTGCTTTCTATCGACTCTATTGCGCTCGTCTTTAGTTTTTTCTCACTTATGACACTTTAGATATCCTTCGGAGATCCGGAGGATCTACCGGAACTTAAGCTTACCGTTCTGCGGGAACTGCCGCTGAAAGAATGTACGTTCCGCCATCTTCCTCGTTCGTGTCTCTGGTTGTTCTGGCACGATGGTCGCATTGCACGTCGATGCTCAGGTCCTTGCACTCTCGGGTACCTAAGGTTCACAGAACGTTTTATCATCCAACGCGCGAAAACACACGACCCTTCTTCGTTAACCACGGCGGTTCCCGTAATTGAAACACCCTAACCGAGGTCAGGGTACGCGTTGTTCGGCCACGACGCCAATTACCTTCGAACGAGTACGAGCAGAAGTTCCAGTCCCTGTTCAAAGAGTTCACGGCATTCCGTACTTTCAGCTTCAGCACGCTCTGTCCAGCCTCGTTGCAGAGCACGGAAGTTGGGAAGTTCATTTTTACTCTAAAGACGCGCTGCGCCGGCTGAGCACCTGAAAATCATCGTCGATGGTCAATGCTCGATGTCTGGCAAACGATCGCTGCGAGTCAACGCGAGAAGCGATCGAGGACCGGATCGTCCGACGAGATTGCATGAAATATCGCGGTGCGTACTTGTGCAAGCTGGATACACCAGAGGCAATCCTGGATTGTTGGTTGGCCTCCAGAAACCTTCCGCTCCGCAAGTGTAGAACTTCGGCACTTCTTGAGAGAATCGGAGACCGGTGTTGCAAGAGATCTCGCAAACTTTGAATTGACCTCCCGAACCCCAATCTTTGCATTGCTGCGTTCCACCAATTGGGTCGGCAAGTTCCGGACAGAAATCAGCTGTACCGGGAAAGAGAGAGAGAGAGAGAGAGAGAGAGGGGGGAGTATAATCATTGGCAAGTTCAGATACGTCGACGATACTTTAAGATGCTGCGACCAACTCACATAGAACGTAAACTTTGAAGTTGCAACTGGCCGAATTTCCTGCCTGGTCGTAAGCTACGTAGCTGATGTCGTACGTGCCCCACAACAGAGTCTGGCCGGACCTGTGTCCACTCTTTTCCTGGACCTTGACCACCCCAACGTTGTCACTGAAGTACGGGTCGTCCCAATTGACGATGGAGGATCCATTCTTGGCGATGACCCAAAGGTCACCCGGGCAGTATTCCGCCTTTGGCGGGATCTTATCGGCTTCCAGCTGCTGGCACTTGCTGCCACCGTAACCAGGCGGGCAAACCCTCTGGCCGCAGTGCGACGGTACCACTCGCTCCACGCCGCCGCTGGTCTCGTCGTATCCGGCCCACGTCAACACCAGACCTTGATACAGCACCGGCTCCGTTCGACAGTCGCGTACTTGTTTCTGAATCTCGTTCGTCACGTGCAACGCTCGGCTCCATACCTGCACCTTCGTCAGGTGGCCTTGGAATCCGGACTCGGTGTAGCCCTTGGCATTTTCGTTCTGGGGCTTGCCCAGGATGGCCCAGGCGCTGCGGAGAGACACGTCGTTACGCAACCGCGGGACGATTCCACGAGAGAAAGGAGTCGCGTCGAAACTTACTAAGCTGGTAGGGTCCTTCCGCTTCCGTAGCCCTCGGTCTTGCTGGCGATGAGACCCTCGGTGATCAGAGTGAGTTCGCCGCCGTTCTCACCGTTCCACACCACGGCAACGTGGTGCCACTGTCCGTCGTTGATGGTCGCGTACTCCCGGAATGGCAGATAGACGTCCTGCAAGTCGTGGAACAGGGACACCTGGACACCGTTGCTGTGGGCCTGGATCATGAGTCGTCGGTTCGTCGGTACGTGCGGGGAGCTATCGCGAGAGAGGCAGAGACGATCAGCGGTGAGAACGATCGACGCTCGAGGACAATCGCGAGTAGTCGACTCATACCTAACGGCGTACAAGCTGAAGAATATGCCGGCCTCGTCCTTCTGCGTGAACTGGACCCACATGGCGATGGTCAGGCTGCTCTTGCTATCCGTGAAGAACGGAATGACTTGCGATGCGCTGCTACGGGACGAGTCGCTGAAGTACAAGTCATAGTCCACTTGTATAGCTGAAAGAGAGAAAAAAAACACCCGACACGTCGTCGTTATCCTCGACGTTCGTCGAACGACAGAGCGAGAGTCGTTCGTATCTGGGGTCGGACTCACATTTCCTGCAGTCGTCACCGGTCAGGTTGAACGGACACTGGCAGAAGAACTTTCCGGTTAGGTCGATGCAGGTCGCCGATGGCGGACAGGAGTTCTCCTTGCAGTCGACGATGTCCTCCTCGCAAGTTTTGCCGGTGTACCCTGGCGGACAGAGACAGGTGAATCCTGGACCCTCGTCGATGCAAGTGGCTCCGTTCTTGCAGGCACCGGCTTGGCAGGCGTCGTACTCGTATTGGCAGCCAATGCCCGTGAAGTCATCGGGGCAGGTGCAGTTCAGTCCGGAGCCAAAGTCCTGGCAGCGGCCGTTGTGCATGCAAGGGTTGCCTATGCAGCGCTCCGGTGCTGTCTCGCACTGCTTGCCGTCGGTTCCCGAGGGGCACCTGTGTGGAGAACGCGAAGGTCACCCTCCGATGCGAGGCATTCCTCCCTCCCCCCGCCGGATACTTACACGCAGAAGTAGTCGAGGAACAGATCGACGCAAGCCGCGTCGTTCTGACAAGGTCGGTTCTGACACATGCCGACGTCGAGCTCGCAGTGGACTCCGGTCCAACCTTCGGGGCACGCGCACTTGAAGCCTCCAACCTCGTCCCTGCAGGTGGCACCGTTCAGGCAAGGGTCCGAGGCGCAGTCGTCTATGTTGACCTCGCACGACGCCCCCGTGAAGCCCTCGCGGCATTGGCAGGCGAACGTGTTGTCAAGGTCAACGCAGCGGTCGGTCCCGACGGGGTTGCAGGGGTCGCTGAGGCACTCGTCGATCTCAGCCTCGCACTGAAGGCCGACGAAGCCCGGCCTGCACTTGCAGACGAAGCCCTCCAGCTGGTCCACGCAGGTGGCACCGTTCTGGCAGGGCTCCATCGCGCAGTCGTCGATCGTGTGCTGGCACTGTTTGCCGGTGTAACCTGGCTCGCAGGTGCAGGTGTACCCGTCAACCTGGTCGATGCACTGGCCGTTGTTGCGGCAAGGCTTGGCGGAGCACTCGTTGATGTTGGTCTCGCAGGCGGCGCCGGTCCAGCCGGGGTAGCAGATGCACTCGTGGCTGAAGAGCTTGTCCACGCAGATGCCGTTGAGGCAGGGGTTCCCGGAGCAGAGGTCGATCTTCTCGTGGCAGCGCTTCCCGGTGAACCCGGGCGGGCAGTCGCAGCTGAAGTCGGCGATGAGGTCCGTGCAATTGGCACCCAAGTGGCAGGGCCTCTCGGCGCAGTCGTCCGTGTTGACCTCGCAGCTTTGACCCTCCCATCCGGGGGGGCACTCACACTTGTACCGACCCTGCTGGAGTGCCACGCAGGTGGCACCGTTGTTGCAGGGGTTCCCGCTGGCGGTGCAGGGGTTGATCTGAAAGACGAGAGAGGGGTCAACTTGAGAGATCGGATCCCGTCGACGACGGACGAGAGGCGGGGGTTTCCCCCGGTGGAAGGTGCCGCCATCCTTACCGTGATGTCGCAGTCCACTCCGGTGTATCCCGAGCGGCACAGGCAGGTGTAGTTGTTGAATCCAGGCTCGTCCTTGCACATGGCTCTCTCCGGGCAGGTGTCGTTGCTACAGTCGGATTTCTCCTCCTGGCAGTTCACCCCGGAGTACCCGTTGGCGCACTGACACCGGTAACCTTGAGGGAGGTCGATGCAGGTGGCACCGTTGTAGCAGGGCTGAGAGGCGCACTCGTCGATGTCGATCTCGCAGCGTCGTCCGGAGAAGCCAGCGGGACAGAAGCACTGGACCCCGTGCCCCATTGGCACGCAAAGGCCGCCATGTTGGCAGACGCTGTCGGTGCAGGTGACGGGCTTGCACTCCTCGCGTCCCACAGCTCCCGGACCGTCGGTGTACATGTTGGTCGGGCATTCCACGCAAGTGGTAGCACCGTGTTGCGGTTGGAAGAAGTCCTTGGGGCACTGGGCGCAGGGTGCCAACCCAGTGTCCGAGTACATGCCAGGGGAGCACTTGGCGCGACATCTGTCGCGACCTGGAGCCGCCGGCTGATACGTAAAGGTGCCTGCGGGACAGGTCTGACAGTCCTTGTACCCTCCGGTCGGAGGCTCCCCGGTGTAGCTGTTCCTGGGGCACTCGAGACAGGGCACCAGTCCGGTCGGGGAGTAGGTTCCGTAACCGCAGACGGGAATGCAGTCGTCTATGCTCTTGGAACCCTCCTCCTTGGTGTAGGTGCCAAATGGACAACGAAGGCAGGCACCTTGCCGGTCGCTATTCTGATAGAAACCTTTCGGGCATGACGTGCACTGCTTCTGCTTCTCACCGGCGAACGTCCCAGCGGGACAGTGAACTGCAACCGATAGGGAGGACCACGTGAGGCTCAAACTCTTCGCGGTTCCGCTCGTTCCACGTTCGAGGGGCCGAATACTCACGACATCTGGGGACGTCGTTGGTGTCCATGTTGAGGACCTCGCCGATGCTGCAGGTGAACCCTCGCGAGATGGTGGACTTCAGGGCTCGTAGCGGAGGACACTGGTTTCCAATGGCCGACACGTTCAGCAGGGGTTCGATAACGGCACTGGCGTACGGGACGGACAAGTCGAAGATGAGGTTCAGCGTGGAGCCGCAAAGGTCGTACAGCTGTGGCTGACGTATGGCGGGTACGATGACCAGCACAAAGTCCATCTGAAACGAGCCGTGACCATTAGCACCCAGGAGCCAAATCCGCCTGCGGACCTCCCGCTGCGAGCACGCGCGCGCGCGTACCTTCAGAACATTCTCCTCCAGGAGGGACGGCATTGACCTCACGAACGAGACGTTCATGTTCACGTTCACGGCCGAGCAGCGTTGAGTCAGGATAGTGTTCAGGTTCAAGTAGTACTGGGCCATCAGGTCTTGGTACTGCGGCAAGCAGGGCCTGGAAACGGCGCCATTGGCACGATACGTAACCGATGCTATCACGTGGTAATCCGCCTGCTGGGTATCTGCGGGGGAGGGAGAGAAACGATCGATCACGATAAGTGTGGAGAAAATTCGCACGGTGTTCGCCGTACTGCGAGGCAGGCGGGACTCCTGGCTCCGTTCAAGGCCACTTACTCTCGGAAACACAGTCAGGGACAACGGAAGTCGGCGTCCAGCGTTTGTTGACGTCGCATCCGAAGGACTTGACGGGGGCACCGTCGGTGAACCTATAGCCGGACTTGCAGGTGGCTATGCACTGAAGACCCTTGTCGCCGGGAACGCACTTCAGGCCACCGTTGGCCGGAGGTTTCAGCTCCCAGTCGACGCAAGGCGTAGCCTGAACGGACACCTGGAAGTGGCAGGAGGCCCTGTTCCCACTGGAGTCCGTCGCATAGACCGTGACGTTCTCGAATCCTCCGATCGGAATAACGGCGCGCTCCGGAACGTACGTGACCTTGACCGGTCCGGACGCATCGGTGGCATTGATGCGCCTCCGGGTCTCGTTGAAATTCACGGAGTAACTGTCCTGTTTGTCGACCAGCTCGATGACGTAGCTTTGAGGACAGCTCAGCCTTGGCGGGGTGACGTCTGCAATGGGAGAGACGTGTCAGCGAGACCAAGGTTTCGGCAATTCCCGATCGATCGTCTCCGATAGCGGAGAATGTACGCGCTTCCATGTGCCAACGATGGACGGCGAGTGGAGAAACTTACCAGGTACCGTGATGTTGATCTCGCAAATGGCGACGTTCCCGTCGTAATCGAACGCGACGTACTTGACCACCGTGTCCTTGAATATCCTAATGGGGGTCCGGAAGTTTTGGGGTTTGACCTCGAGCCGAGCGATACTGCCGCTGTTGTCAATGGCGGTTGGCTCGGTGAAGTTCACCGGGAGGAGACCACCGTCGGCGCCCTTCTGCACGACTATCGGCTGCTGTGGACAGTTCTGGAATATCGGAGGCTCGTTGTCGACGCAAGGGGAAAATCCGTAGTCGTAGCCGAGCAGCGGCTCCACGACTGGCTCCTCGCAGCCCATCAGCTCGAATTTCAGGCAAGCGTTGTCCATGTAGCTGACGATACCCAAGATGACGAATCGGGCCTGCACGTACTTCGGCAGGGTTATCATCGCGAGTTCACCGTAATTCCCAGGGTCGCGCATGGTGAGGTTGAAGTTGGGGAAGTAGACCACGTAGTTCTCGTTCTCCGCCTGCTTGTAGAAGAATCTGATCTCGGTGGGTCTGCCGACGATGTCGTTGGTCACCACGCCCTTCACCAGTATGGCCTTGACCCTGTAGACCTGACCGAGGTCCACGTTGACGTAGGTGAAGGCCTCCTGTTTGCCGCACCAGCCAGTCACCGAGTTCAGGCGAACGTTCTTGGCCTCGTAGTTCGGTCTCTCGGAAGTTGCGTTGATCGCGGAGTCCGGAATGCGCCCGGAGGCTAGACCCAGGGGCTTCACCACTCTGCACTCTGGTTCTCGCACGCACACGATGGGCCTGGGGTTGATCAGGATGTAGCCGGGCCTGCTGCAGCCGAACTGGACCTCGGATCCCTGCTCGTAACTACGAGCTACCTGGTAGCCGTCGCTGGGGCGTCCAGGATCCTCGCAGACCGGACCCTCGCACCTCAGGTTGCCAAAGTCCCAGACGCCGTTGGCCTGGCAGCGCACCACGTTGTCGTGCCGATTGGTCTGGCCTGCCAGCTTGAAGGTGTCCTGACACCCGAAGAAGAAGGACGACTGGTACTTCGTGTCCAGGAACTTGCCATACTCGGCACCGGGAGTCGGGAGCGGTTTGCCGCAATCTGCGCGTGGACATGCCGGCGACAGTCCTGACAGCCAGTAGTCCGGAAGACCCGGCTTGGGGTCGTAAACGCACTGCCTGAAACTGGAAGTGGCGGTGTTCCGCAGGGCTCTTCCATTATTTCCGCACTTCAAGGTCACGTTCTGCTTGAACGGCACCAAAACGCTGGCCTCGTCGTTGCGGATGACCGAGAGACCCTCGTTCTTGTCATCCGGAAGTGACACGCACTTGGCATCTGTTAAAGAGAGTACGGTTATTGCCTGCCCCCTAAAGACCTTCGACCTCGTTTCGATAGACGGGACTTCGACTCACATTGGCACTCGGGTGTCGTGCTGTTCCAAAGACCGGCGGATGTACAGACCACAGCGGACGAGCCAACGAGGACGTAGCCAAAGTTACACTGGAACCTCACCAGGTCCCCGAAGTGATGCTTCTGCTTGGTGGAGAGGATCTTGCCGTTCTCCGGGGACGCCAAGGTCGGACACATCATCGGGACGCACGTCTTGTTCCTCTGGTAGACGTCGCCATCCCTCTCCCCAGTTTCGGATTTCTCGATGGCGAACCCAGCGGTGCCATTGCCCTTGTACAGCTCGTAGCCAGGATTGCACATGCACGAGTAGCTACCGGGACTGTTGATGCACTTCTGGTGGCATCCGCCATTTCTGATGGAACATTCGTTTACGTCGGCACACTCCAGTCGGCTGCAGCCCATGATCTCCAGCTTCATGCAGGGGGCACCCACGTAGTCCTGGATTCTAAACCTGAGGTACCTGGCCTCGATGGGTGCCGGCAGATTGAGCACCGAGAGGGTTGGCTCCAGGATTCGGAACTCCACGGGAGTCCCGTCGGGGTTCGTGTAATCCGTGAAAGTGTCGGTCAGGTCATCGGTGTACTGAATCCTGACGGCGGACGTGAAAGCGATGTTTCCGTCCACCCTGGCAACCACTTGAGTGCGGAACCCGCGGATGATGCTGGGAGCCTTCGTGTCGATCATCACCCAATTTGCACCTGGCTCGATGTTGTTACCGCACCATCCGTCTCCGTTATTCAAACGAATGCCCTATAGATCGCAAACAGTACTCGCGTTAGGTTCAATAGGTCCTTGATTCGAAGCTCCCTCCAACCCCCGCGTGGAAGCTTCGCTAGTCAAATGAAAATTCTTCACTCACGTTCTTCGAGTATCCGTTCTCGGAACTGGAGACCGTGATCGATTCGTCCGGAATACCGCCGTTGATTAGTCCAAGGTCACCGATGGGACGACACTCCATGGTCGGGGCGAAGCCGGACTTGCACTTGCAAGTGAATGCACCCTGTGTATTGATGCACTCGGTCGAGGCAAGGTCGCACTGGCTCGAAGCGCACTCGTTGATGTCTGCAAGAGAGACGCTCGTGTAAAGCTTCGTGACAAATGCGCGATAGGGAGCAATCGGGAGAGTGTCGAATCTCTCGTTACCGTCGCAAGTTGGCACGTTGTCGAATCTCTGGCCGGGTCCGCACTGGATGATGTTCGACCCTGAGAGTTTGTAGCCCCTGTTGCACTGCACCCTAGCCTCATCGCCGTAATAGTACTCTCTGGTTATGTCAACGACGAAGCCGTTCTTTATCGTGGGCAGGATCGAACATTTGGCTCCTGAAGACGCACAGCGAGCGTTAGACGCGTGACCTTGAGGGTAGTTCGAGCGTGGTTTTCGGGGGTGGATATGCGTGGTACTCACGTGAACAGGTTGGTACTTTATCCGACCAGGTTCCATTGCTCATGCAGAGAATTACGGGATGACCGCTGCGCACGTAGCCAGGTTCACACTCGAATCTCACGATGGTACCGTAACTCCTACCGCCTCCATTCAGAATAGTGATGTTTGCGTGAGGTGCCTCCGGGAGTGGAGCGCATTGGGATGCTGCAAGCGTATGCGAGAGTAGAGGAAAAATTCAGTGGCCGAACTCTTCCACGAATCGTGGAAACCACAGCGGTAACGCGCGAAACTCACCGAGACAGGAGGGCTTCTTCTCCCACCTTCCATCGGCCAGGCAGGAAATCCTCTCGGTTGGTCGTCCTGACGGGAATGCAAATCCGGCGTAGCACTGATAAGTGGCAACTCCTCTATAGGTCACATTGGTCGACCCAATGGAGAACCCGTTATCGATTTGAGGCACGGGACCGCAATAAACTTCCTGACACTTGGGTATGTACGTAACGGACCAGTTTCCTCCTGGTAGACACTCGGTGGTGATCTTCGGCTTCCCGGTGGCAAATTCTTGGCCCAATGGGCAGGTGAACGTGACGACGGTACCAAACGCGGTGTCCCTGCTAGAGGCCAGAGCACCCTCGCCAGGGTGCAGAGATGGACAGTCTGAAACATTCGAGGGAAGCCGATCGTTAGGTCCTGTCTACACTCCCCGATGCAAGTACTCGAGGTTCAAGGTCAACGTACCAGCCGAGAATTCAGCTTGCCATCCGGGTCCGCTGTGCAGAGCATCGGAAGCGAACCTGATGAGCATTTCTCCGCTCTCCGCGGTGAGGGTGATCTTTGGACGGGTGTTCGAGGTGAAGCCACCCTCGGGGTGCAATCTGAGTCCGTTGGTGTTTGGCCCGTCGTAGATCTGAGGAAACGGCATCGCGGTTTCGATGAGAGACTCGCGATTACGATAGTTCGCACTTTCGCGCGTCAGAGATACACACCTGCACGTAATCCGTTTTGTGTACATTGAAATTGACAAACTTCAGTGAAAGTGGTTTGCCGTCTGGATTCTTCACACGGTAGAGGCACTCCTGGTTATTGGGGTAATCGTTGAGGCCGTAAGATGGAGATTGGACGGTTCCGTTTCTCGCGATAATGGTAGCCTTGCAGCCTTGGGTGTAGCGAATGCTAAAACCGCGCCTGGAGTCACCCAGGCTCGTCCTGAAGTACAAGTAGAGGTTGTTTCCCGTGGACATGATGACCGCCGGATTGTTCCCCGATGTACCCGTGAGGCTCGCTATGGGTCTGTGCATGGGCGAATCGCCATCCCTTATCAGGATGTAATCGCGCTCCACCTCCAGGTCCAGATCCTCGATCTGAAAGTGACGAAGGACGCGCGCTTCGTAGAATCCACCGCGAACTTCCGGTACTACCCGGACACCTACGGGACTTCGGGTCCTCGCTCAAGGACACTTACCTCCAAGGACATTATGCGACCGGGTTGGGCCTGCAGGATGTAAAGACACTCGAGTCCTCCGGGATAATTCTGAGGATATCCTGGCGAGGTGAGCACTTGACCTTGGGGAGTAGCCCTGAGGACGCCCCCGCACGTTTGAGGTTCCGTCTTCCAGGACGCGCGGAATCCCTTTCTCTCCACGGAACTGTCCGTGCTAAATTTAATGATCATGAAATTCGACGCGGAGACAAAGAGCTTGTTGCTGAGTTCCTGCTTGCCGGACAACGTGGCCAGGTTAACGGACTTCTCCTCGGTCCTTCCGCCCACGAGAATCTGCACGATGTCGAAGCTCTTCTCGGTCTCGAACTCTTGGAACTGAGGGATAAGAGCGCGTTTAAAAAGCGTTTTAGCGGATGCTCGCGCCTGCGAGGATATCGACCAAGGTCAAAGACCGGATCGGTCGTGGTCCACGAGAAGCGCGACGTACCTGGAGAACGATGTTGTGTCCTTGAGGTCCTTCCAGGGTCCACTTGCAGTTGCTCAGAGGGGTGTACTTGTGCGGATAGTTGGGACTTTCCACCACGTCGCCACTGCTGCCCATGTAAAATTGGCAATTGGCGGGACAGTCGATCTCATCGGAGTAATCGCCACAGTCGTCCTGCTTGTCGCATTTGAACGCGGCATTGATGCACTTGCCATTCGAGCAATGAAACGAGCCTGAAGAGTAACCAGGAGGACGATCAGAGGACTCTCGCGCGAATAGGCTCGACGACGCGTCGCGGATACTTACCAGAAGGACACGCGTTGGCTCGGCACATGAAAGGGAGCAGAGACTCGCAAGTGGTCAGTTCCCACGTTTGCCGGTCATCCGCTATAGCTACGTCGACGCACTCTCCGGACATTGGGTTCGGCTGTTTCGTGGCCCAAAATCCTAAAAACGGTTCGAATGGGCAATAACCTTCCCGACGCTCGTTTATCCAGATCCGAAACGTCGCGTCGCAACGATGATTCGAATATCAATGAGACGGTCTCCCGTCTCAGGTTAGGCTAAAGCTTCGGAAGCCTTCGAGGGCCCATTGGTACTCTCGTTTGCCGATGCTTCAGGGTCCCGAAGGAACTCGCCGGGAATTCGAGGGAATTGGAATCACCGAAGGTTGCGCGCACGACGACGTTCGTTTGCAATTTTTGTGGTTCCTAACCGGTGGAGAGGGGGAGGGGGATCATCGGAACATCTAAACGATCATCGCGTTCGAGTTACGGAGGAATGCGTCCATCCGGTCTGAGGGAAACTGGAGTTTGAACGAAGAAGGAGATTAGGCGTTATGCAAATGGCTCTCGTCGCAGACGCGGAAATTGTAGCTTGCGTTGTTCAGACACAAAGCGGCTTCGTCTGGGCATTGTTGTGGGAAAAGTGTGTCTTCGTGTCGAGCGCGAGTTCGAGTTCCGCGTTTCCGTGACCCCGATAGAACCGGTAGCCTATAGCGCGCGCGAGAATGCGCCTCCCGCAGGAGTAGCGTTCGCCTCCCGTGGAGGGTTCCTCCACTTCCGTTAGCGGAACCACGCGGGTCGTTTCGGAAATAACGAGGAACCCGATGAAACCTCGAGGTCCCTCGGCTTCTACTTCCACGTCGCCATAAATTAATAGAAAAAACACGTTTTATCATACATCTGGACGGATTTTACGATTCTGCTTCGCGAGCTAAGGTACGAGACTCGGAGAATCGAGCTTCTTTATGTGGGTACTAAAGTTCCTCGAGAGGAACTGGTCGGGCCAAGGTTGAAGCTTCCTCGGAGCCCGTCCGGGGAAGCTTCTCACCACGTGGCCTCTGGTCTCTCCTGATCTTTCGGTCGGGATACCTTGTTCCGTTTCCCCTGCTTAGGCTGCTAAAGAGGGTAATGGCACTGGCGGTTATGGGTAAGCGATGGATGGATGGATGGATGGAAGGAAGGGCCGAAGCGTTGCGAAATATTCCGTTACAGTTTCGTGACGGACAGGAATGTTAGGGAGTGTGGGAAGGATGAGTGAGTTTGCACGGACCATGAAGAAGAAGAAGAAGAAGAAGAAGATGAAGAAGATGAGTTGTACCAACCGGCGTATTGCGAGACGAGCTTTTCCGCCGCAGACTTCAGCGTGTTGGTCCGCAAACTGTCCAAGGAGGTCAGACCCAGCCAGTAATGGTCCAAATGTCGGCCGATCATACTGGCCGACATGTTGTTCTCGCTGTAGGACTCGACCACCATCAGCTCGCTCCCGTACCTGCAATTCAACGTAAAGGTACCCCTCTTCCGTCTCTACCTCCAATCTCGGTGTGCCGCGCGAAGACGAATTCTCCGCTTCGTCACGGAACATTTCCCGGATGTTGACTCCTACTGAAAACACCACTGCGGCAACGCTAAACCACTTCCAGCAAACTCAATAAGAAAATTCCCTCGAACCATTATTAAATACTTTTGCCGGAACACCTCGGGAACTCGCGCGCGTTCTCCACTCTAATCACGCGCGTTTAGTCCAATTTGAAAACGCGGAGCTGCCGCGAAACGATCCGACGATAAATCGGCTCGAGGGGGTTCAACACCCTCCGAATCGAGAGGCGGATTGCTCCGATAATCGCCATCGCTTTTTCTCCTCTCGTGGTTTTTATCGTCGCCGCGAGAACATTCACCGCGCTTCTACCGAAGCTTCGTCGACCGAACCACGTGGACAGGACACTTTTGTCAAAATCTCGGAAATTTTGACAAAACGACTCTTCCTCGATTCGATTCGCGAGGGAGGAAAAAGTTGCTCGTGCTTCACGAGGGACCCGAGAGATCGAGGGTGTTGACGATAAACCAGGAGGAGAGACGAGCGAGAGGCGATAGTCGGTCGCCGCTCGATGTTGAGAAACTTCGCTCTGTATCCGCGTGCGATTAATCTGGATTTTCACGGTCAGTACGCGTAACTCGTACTGTAGGTAAACGACTGAAGCGAACTTGACAATGTGGAAGTTTCGTCGTGAGAAATCGTTAGAGGAGCGATCGATCCGCTAGTTCACTCACCTCCTGCATAGTTCCGCTGCGTTTTCCCAGGAATGCCTTATGTTGAAGAATTTGTAGCAGTGGATGCCTCGTAGCTCCCATCCTGTATAACAAGTACGAGTATTATCTTGTGCGAACGAGCGTAATAAACCAACTGTGTGTGTGTGTGTGTGCGTGCGTGAGTGCGTGGGTGTGGCGTGTAGATCTCTGATAAAAAACCATTGACACGCGCCCCGCTCTGCTATTGGCGCTAAACGCTGCGTTTCAAACGCTTACCGGGGAATATCGTCGTCGACGCTAGAACCGAGCTAAAATCGGGAACTCGACGTCCTCCCACGGATTCCCTCGATTCTCCCAAACATTCGTTCCCCCCCCCCCCCCGCCCCGCCCCGATCACCACCATGAAACTCCGTTGATGGATCGACGATCTCTTTTGCAAATCCACCGCGAAAACTTTGCTCGACGCGCCGATTTCATCGCGCGTGCATCCACCGAGAGAAAATCGAGGTGTCTTCGATCGATGTTGCGGGTATCGAGCGACGTTTGATCACGTCAGAGGATTTCCGGAGAGCTGCGCGGGGTCTAGTGAGTTTTCGGCGAGTGTTCGGGTATGCGGCTCGCTCGATGGGGGGAACGGTAATAGGAAAGAGAGTTTGCGCGTTTCCTGAAAATCGGCCAATCGTTTCGAGTAAATATGGTTTCTCCTCGATAATCAGAGATGCGTGGGCTGCTCCTCGGCGTGTAACCAAGTCGAACTTCCGCGAACACGCGAATCGATTTAGAGTCCGATAGCAAAGTTGCGTCTTAGATTTGCGATCGACGAGCGATCGCGCGCGTCGAGAATCGTCCCCGCGAGACTCTATCGGCGTCCTCCGGGAACAGAGGGGCGGAAAGATCGCGATAAACTGGAAGATCCTCCAAATCGTTGCGAGGGACCCGAAAATGGCATTGGGATCCCGCGAATGGCAAAGGCGAGTTTGGAACTCGTTCTCGCATTCCGGTACAGATTCCGGAACGCTGGAAATTTGGGAACCGGCACGAAAAGCAACCGGTCCACGCATCGGCCGTGCAGGAAACCGGCAAAGCAAGGCGATCCGCGCATGGTGGGACGTAACTTCCACGCGTAATGTGTTATTACGAAATTCCATCTGGTTTGCATGCAAATCTGAATCGCTGGGTACAGGCCGCCGATCGACGATGATTCCTCGAGATCGGTCGGAAACCACCGCTACAACCACCGTCCACCACTCTGATTTTCCAGAAAACTCGTCTAAGATCCGGTTACCTCGTCACGACTCCCCTAGAATCTCTCGCATCGATTCGATCCGTCTCTCCTGGATTCTTCTCTAATTTATTCGATCGCGGAGGCCCCCCGCCTTACCGACGGTATCGTCAAAATCGTTAAGAATCGAGGCGGCGGCGGTAGCAACCGCGGCGTAATCGAAAGTTGCCAATTGCAAATCGCGAGGAAATCGGTGCAGTGGCACGCACCCGATGGAGGAGAGGGTGTGGGGAGAGGAGGACGGAAAGACGCGTGGAACTCGGCAAGTTCGAGGAAACAAGTGAAAAGCAGCCGGCACGAAAGGCGGCTAACCGGTGATGGTGGTGGTGGTGGTGGTGGTGGTGATGGTGACCTATACGGATGGTGACGAACGCAAGCAACGACCTCGATTGTTTTTAGTGCGCCACGCGGAGCGCCTGCATGTACCATAGGTAGGTTGGTAGGTGAACGAGGAGCCTCGTAAAAGAGGGCCGCCGTTGAGGAGTGAAACGTCATTGTGCCCGAGGTGGTGACAGCGGTACCAATGAACTCCGGAACTCCGACGTTCATCCGCGTCTAGTCGATTTCAAATTTCTCCTAGAAAAATCGCTGCTGGATGAGACGATTGAAGCCGCCGGGACATGAAACCGGTGGACGATGGGTATCGGATGATGGACCACCTCCTCTGTCCTCGGGCGCCATTGCTAGGCACGCCCAAACCTCATTATCCCGTAAATCCCAACGCAACCGAACCCAACCCAACCCAACCCGACTCGGGGAATCCTGAGGACCGATAACCGGGGAATCTTCCTCATCTGCGTCGCTAGACTCTTTCTCTAGAGTGTCAACCGGCGATTGCTCTTCGAGGAGGAGGAGGAGGAGAGGGAGGAGGGGGAGGATAATTTTTCTCGTAGATAACTCGTGTACCTCCTGTGTTGGCTCATCCAACGCTAGCGCGAAAGAAACCACTCGTACGTTTGCTTCGACTTGCGTGGAAATGGCGTTGATCGCGGAGGTACGCGTACACCTGCTGCCCATAGCTGCACGTTCCTGGGGATGTGGGCTCGAGTAATTATCCTCAACGGCGTAGGAAGGGCGACGCGTTGGCAGGAAACGAATATATTTTCCAGTAAACTCAATTTGGCGTCCATGCGCGTAGCCAAGGAGCCTCTCGCCACACATCCACCGAGCCAACGCCTGACAATTATTTCTCGCCCTGGACTCCTCGGGGGAACCATGAGGAGCAAATTGAGTTCCGACGACGGGGTTCCTCGCGAGAAAAACCCAGATGGATTTTCGCGAAAATCTATCCGAGCGATTGCGTCACGCGGCAATTTGAAAGCGAGCTAAGACAATTAACCCGGGGGGGATTGAATTAAGGGAGCGCATTTCTAAAGGAACAGCAGCCAGTCGTGGGATTAATGAAATTACTCGCATTCAGAGCTTCGTTACGTATATGTACTTTCAATGAGACATAATTCGCGACAGATAAGAAGAAACTTCCACGGCTGAAATACTCGTCATTACAGTGGCGTTGCGCAACTGACAGCGCGGATGAAAATCGCTATGCGCCGCGAATGAAAACCTTTTGTGTCAGCGCGTTAAGGCGTTATTAACGAGGGTGAAAAACTCTCATTGCCCATCATCAGCCTCCTCTAACCCCTATAATTGCGCAAGATGCTGGAAACGCGCGAGTCGGCGAGATTCTCGGGATTTCGCGGATTGCGTGGTAGTTTCTGGAATTCCCTAGGATCGAGGATCGAGGATCTACTCAACCGCGGGGGTTTGCTCTCTGGCATCGACGGGACGTCGCGACGGTGACGCAAAACGACGAGGTATTGCGTGACCGCGACAAGAGTGGCATACTCGAGAAAATCGAGTCGCCAATTATACGATGTGGCGGAATGCCGTTGCAGCTGCGTTGGATCTGCGAGGGACCCGACCCGGGGATGGCCTTCCTTTCTTTCGAAAGGTCAAACGGCCACGCTCGTACTACGCACGCTATATTCTCTGTTCTCCCTTCGTTCATTAGCATTTCGCTCGCGAGCCACGCGAGAGAAAGATACGCGTTTCTTTCCATTCCACGGTCGCTCGCCGATTTCCGCCGATCTTTTCGCAATCGTCGAAATGCTCGTCGACTCGGGAGTTACATCCAAGCGGAAATGAAAGTTCGGCACACTGGCCAACGGAAACTGCTATGGCAATTTTCATCGAGAGTTTTCGTCGGGCGGTTGGCTCGTTCCCGATGAATTTAACGCTCGCCGCCATCTTGGCCAGGGGAATACCCCGCAGCCGATCGTTACTTAACTGTGCCAGATGAGAGGAGTTTTTTGCGGCAAATCGTATTGTTTTGGACGATCCTTGCCGATATGTGTGTATGTGTGTGTGTGTGTGTGTGTGTGTGTGTGTGTGTGTGTGTGTCCGTTAGCCTGATCGTTCAATTACGCTACTTTTTGCCCCCGGTATATAATTTTCTACGAGTTCTTCACCTCGGCCAGCCAAGATTACACGGCGTTTTTTCGATAGCCAGGGATACTGCAAGGTGGACGGACGGACGGACGAACGAACGATTCTGCAACGGATGATCGTCGAGCGACACGACGATGGACGGCATTACCGGATGTTCTACTTTTTGGAATCCCGTTCGCTGGAAGTACCGGCCGAGTTTCCCCGAGGAAACGCCGCATATCGGCTCGCTTTATTTTTAGGAGCTGGATCCTGCGAGGACAGCAAACGCAGGACGAGATCAGGACAGAGGAGCGGCTGTTCGAAGGATTCCCTGTTTAGGAATGCCGTCCTGTCCTATTACCTCTCCCGCATCGCCACTGTCGTCCCATCGCTACTCCCACACCCCCTCCCCCTGCCGTGCAACTGCCGATGGCCTTTTAGGCAAGTCAACCAAATCCTCCTGGAAACACTATCCCAGATATCGCGCGAGACGCGCGCATCCCTCAGGATTATCCACTCCGCGCATTTTACGAACTCCTCGAGCGTGAGATATGTGACGAGTCGCCGCATATTTTCCTTCGACGTTAAATTCAGCCCCGTCCTCCGGTGAAACCCTCGAAGCAGGCTTCTATTTTCGGTATTGGCTTCGAGGAATCTTAATCGATCGTCTTACGTAACGATTCCGATTAGCATAACTTATTCCACCTCGGTGGAATTGGCTATTTAATAATCGCTATTGGGAAAGACGCGAATCGCCGCGTCCTGCGGAGGGAAGGAGGGAACGGGGAGGGGTGGTCGTCAGGACACGCGGAATGCAGAATTTCCTGACGCGCTAATGGCGGACACGCGTCTACTCGCGGCTAACGGCCAGCCAAGGCGACTTCATATTGGTACGCGCAACCTACTTAATTGCGTTGCTAGCAACGAGGAAAAGTGGAGCAACGTCACGAATGGCCGAACTCCTTAACCTCCTCTTTCGTAAGATTTATTTCATCGAAGGTGTACGCGCACCTCGGGACACGTTCCTCAGCCCCGTTCCTACGTTTAGTGGGTTGCGCGGCTCCTCCTTACCGACGAAGCGACCAAGATAAGTCAGTCCCCTCCTTACCGACGTCTCCGAATAGAACGGCATCGTTCAGCCCGATCCGTCGCTCCTTTTCTCTCCGCGCTATTCAAATGCCACCTTGGATCCTACGCAGGCTGTGCGTCGATCCTCGTAATCCCCTGGGCGACCGATCACCTCTCGAGAAAGTTGACCCGGTGATATCCCACGTCTCAACCAACGGCAACAGCAGCAGCAGGTATCCTCCGTCTCATTTTCCCGAGAATCCCATCGAGGAATGCATTTTCCAGATTGGAATTTCTTCGGAAACCCAATTCTACCTCGCCCCCCTTCCCTCCCTTCCTCCCTGTGCCGCGCGCTCCACCCCTCGTTTCTCGTGGCTCGAGAACTCTAAGTCATTTTGGAGAACCTGTTCTACCTGAGCAGGTACACGCACAGGTGTGACCTCTCGGTTAGCGGGTTTTCGGCTTATTGTTACACTCCCGTATACTCTGGCTTCTCTGACTGTGCGCGAGCGCTGCGTGTGCGTGCATGTATGTTTTTCTTAGCGATCATTCCCGGGACTCCGGGGTTTACTCACCATTTGGACACGTGAAGACATTCGTTGCAGGTACCTGTAAGCAAAGCAGAGTGTCAATAGATTCGTGTGGGAGAGCTCGTTGAGAGAAATTTGTTGCTACCATTGCTACTACCGGTGCTATGTCGCCGATGCGTAAACGTTTCCTCCTTAAGCGGCAAGTTTTTGGATGGTCTTTCGAACATCGAGGCAAAATGTCGGACCGCGGAGGAGCAAGCGCGAGTTTCGCTGCGCCACTCCGAGAAGCGGCGGCGGCGACGGCGGCGCAGATTTCCTCGCTGTGCTAGGATAGATCTGGTACGGCCATTATTCTCTCCCGCGAGAGAAAGTGAAATGCAATCTGCGAAAGAATCTTCGCGGCAGCGGCCGGCTCCTCTAGGAGCGTGGAAGGCATCGGCGGTACCGTCCTATAGGAACGCAGGAAGGTGCGTCCTCGAATTCTTTTGCGTCACGCTTCACATGCGCGCGCAGGAGTATCAGTGACATAACGGTGATTAAATTCCTGAGACTGTTCGCTCCTTCGTTCTGGCCGAGCGGAAGACACGAGGCGAGACGAGGCGGAAAGAGGAGAGACGAGGGATTAGCAACGTCCCCGACGATCCGACTGATCCGGACAAAAACTGCCATTCATCAGCTGAATGCCCTGCGTAATCGCAGCTAGTTCCTCTCGTACCCAGGACCCGTCTCTCCTTCTCTCCGTCCGTCCGTTTGGCTGTTTGTCCATTCGTCTGTCCCCTTGCCGGCGTGGTTTTTACTGCGCTCCCACGCTCCCTCCGAACGAGGTCTTTTAATTTACTCGAGGAAACTCGCCAGGATTTTCTGGGGATTGTTACGAGTCGTACTTTCTAAAAACGCATCGTTCGAAGCACAACTGTTGCCAAGTAAGCGTTGCTATTCGCTCAAAACGGAAATTGGAGTGTCGACCACCTCGGAAGAGGCGGTTCGTTCTCGGTTCTCGGTTCTCGGTTCTCGGTTCTCGGTTAGGAACTCCATTGGCTTCGATTCCGTATAATGAGCCAAAGTGCCTAGGCGTTGGGCTATTTTCGTAGCGCTAGTTAAGCGGACAGAAGGGGAGGCGGAGGGATAGATAAAACGCGTCCGGTACGGAGTATTTTGCTCGCCGTCGCATTCTTGCCGCCTTCTCGCGATCCCTCGGCCTTCCGTCGCGGACCCGCGCCACTTCTTGTAGTAAAACCCCGCGCCGAGAGTACAACAACCATAAGAACGTACGCCAACTCACACGCGTACGCCTTATGTGCATCTTATGGTGAGCGCCCACCGAGACGCGCCTGTGTGCGTGCAGAATTCACTTTCACCCAAGGTACATACGCCACCGCCATATCTCTAGGAGTAGGCAGCGTGACTCTATGGAGCTCTGACATACCGCCAATTACTTCATAATCCGCGGTTAAATTTCTCAAGACTAATTCTTTATTTAAGGAGGTCCCGCGTCGAGTTTGTCTCGACATCGGCGTATCCCTGGTGGCCCCGTGCCACCGCAACCATCACCACCACCACCGCCACTACCACCGTCACCACCACCACCACTACCGCACACGAGTGTCTCTTACCGAAATTACCGTTACTTCTCGCTTAACTTTCGTTCCATACGTTGCGCGCCTAATACCGGCGCAACGTGTGAATTTCAATGAAATCACCCGCTTGGGAACGTCCCTTCGGCGAGATTCCCATTTTGGCCCGAATACGAGGAATGTCAAACGCGGAAACGTTGTCGCGCTAACGCTGCGTTTGACGTTAGTAGAGGCATCGCGGAATGCTATGGGTGTACCAACGATGAGCAACGTCGTCCGGCCTAACCCAGGTGTCGCGCGATTCGACGCGTGGAAAACCTTCGAGAGATTTCCCGCTGCTGATACGGTCGCTTCTACCGAGGTGACCTTGAAACAGTTGACGAGATCGCGTGGAAGCGGAGGAATTCCAGTTGTGGATGTTGCGACGCGCAAGATTTCGGCTGTTTCTCGCGAGAAATCCGGTCGCTTCTCTCTCGTCCCCGATTCGCGCACCTGCAGTTTCCTCGCTAAATTAATGACGTCATTACGCATCGGGTTTTAATGGCAGCTCGTTAAATTCGCCCGGTGGAAAAGTAGGAAAACGTCGCCTCGCGGAATTAAACGACGGGCCGTAGTAACCGATGACACATCCGAATACATTCCTCGACGAATCGTATAATTGATGCTCACCTGGGACTCCGTTAGCTGAAGATGGCACAGGAGGACGGCGACCCAAATGGCCGCCACTTCTCTTATCAGCATTTTCCTGCAATCAGAAGGAAGAACATCGGTAAGTGCAAGATTTCGCTTCGCCCAAAGTTCCCTCGCTCCTCCAACCACCAATCGCCAAGGCCAATCGCTCCGATCATAATTTCTTTGAAAACTCGAAGGAAAGTCACCGAAACTACGCGTTTCGGGCCATCGAACGCGAAAACGGTTCCCAAATGTTCGCCGCGACGGACGCGATTTTCCAGGCGAAACGAAACGGAAGCATCGAGACAGAGGCAGAAAAGTATCGCGTTCATTTTTTAGCACTCCCCTCTCCCCCTGCCGAGTGGCAGGCGGACGTTCGAGGTGTAGGACGAGAAGTTGGCGCTACAAAGTGGAATCCCGAGGTTCGTAGCGCGCAATAAAGCATAAAGCATGCAACAGGAAATGGAGGAGGAGGAGGAGGAGAAGAAGAAGGGACCGATTTAAGGGAGGAACGAGCGGCTGACTGACTGACTGGCTGGCTGGCATTCCCGGGAGGAATAGCAACAGGTGTGACCGGTGAACACGAGGCGTTCATCCTTGCAGATGAGATGCAAGGACGCGCAAAACATGGAAGCTTCGACAACGGGAGAGGCATCCTGCTGGAATTCGTCATACGCACAGCTATGCGGAAGGTATCGACGATTCCGGATCGCTTGGAAAATATACGCGGCGCGTACCTACACCAAACCGTTCCGTGCCATACGCACCTACCTACACACATGCACGCGCACATACACCGGTTCCCATAAATTCCTTACGGTTTCTGCGACCAGCTCGTGGAACGGCGGTCACATACTGCGCGCCTTCTCTTATTCATTCCGGTTATCGCAAAAGCCCCAGCACGGTAGCTTTTGCCGATCGATCCCGATCGGGATGACGACGAAATTCTCGCGGGGAAATTCGATAGCCGGCGCAAATGTCGCGTTTGCCGAGCGACCGGACTCGTTTGGCACTCGGCAAAAGTGACGTTTGGCGAAGCGCAGGCCGACGAGACGGCGGGTGACGAAGGACCGATCGACGACGGGCTTCGCGAGTCGTCGTCGTCGTCGTCGTCGTCGGGTGCCTTCACGGAGGAGAGAAAAAAATAGATTTTATCATCGCGCCGTGGAAGTCCGCGCGTACCGGAGGGACCCCAGCAGTCACCGAGATCGCTCGCGTAGAAAGTTACCGTAAACTTTTTAATGAAATTACGTTTCTCCATAAAGCCCCGGCAAGTTTTTTACGACTCGCGTGCGCAGCGGGAACGATCGATTGTTTCCGAGAGATTCCCGCAGGATGTGGGAGATTCCAGTGCTGCCGTCACAATTTCGGACTCTCTAGAAAGTACAAGTTTCATCCTCTCGCTCTCGCTGAATTTCAGGATTTTGCAAACGAGCCGCCGCCGTCGCCGCCGGTACGAGAGGTGTATACCACATTCCCGTGATATTCCAGCAAGGCGTCGATTTCTCGCGGCGTCCCGGCAAGAACTTGGCGCTTATTGGAAATCGATTTCTCAAGCCTCGGCAAAAGAGCGATTGAAACTGCTCGCCGTGGCACGCGGGCGGGGCCAGCCACTTAATATCATAATCCCGACGAAATAAATGTCGGAGTTCCAGAGTGCTTGGGTGCACGGGTGACTGCTACTTACTTTTAAAAGGCCCATCGACAGTTTTTGCGCCGAGACTCGCCGCTATCTCGAGAATTGCGCAATAATTGCGTCAAGCGAGTTCGAGTAGCCCCGCCGCGCGATCAAACGGCGAGACTGTCGAGGAAACCGGGGGTGGTGGGGATTTCCTCGACGAGCGGGTTCTCCGAGAGTTCCACACGGGGTTCCTCCGCGAGGTCGCGCGGAAAACCGCGAAAATTTCAGCGCGGAGGATCGCGTGCGTGAATTCGCTTCGGATCGACGGGCTCTTCTCTTCGGCGGTGATTCCGCCGACAGTGGGCGCAATGTCGATCTTAGGAAATCCCAGGCCGGTTCCCCGGGTGCTACCTGGCGCATCCGGTTCTGCCCGCGCGGAGGTGGAAATCTTCGCGGTGCACGCAGGGGCCGAAGACCGCGGGGGTGGATGACGCAACGTCGTCCTCTGGAATTGGATGAGCGAGCTCGTGGGAAGAGGAAAGCAATCGCGAGTCGCGCAAAGTCGCGTGGAAATGGCGACGGATCGCGAAAGTTTATTATTCGCATCCCGTTCGCCGCCGTTACACGGCCGCTTTTACGCAACGTCTCATTGTCCTCGGTGAGATCATGCGTGCCCGCCTTCAATTAACACCATAATCGACCACTGCGCAAATGGGAAAAAAATTATAAACGCGACGAGGATCTCCCTCGTCGTAATCCGCGATGAATGACGTAAACTTTCCCCTTACCCTCCCCTCGGGTACCACTGGCTCATCCCGCGGAACTCTGTGGGAAGCGTGCTTCGACTTTATGCCCCCGTTCCGATTAAATAATTGACTCTCCCGTTTACCCCCTCTCTGGGAAATGAGAGATTTTCCGATTGTACAACCGCGGCACCAGATGCTCCGAGGCATTCGAATGTGGCGAGGCAAACATGGCGGACGCTCCTACGCACTCTCTCTCTCTCTCTCATAATCTAATTTCTATTATCCCCAAAATCTCGCCATTATTCGTCCATCGATGATATTACAGATAGTTCGGAATTACGAAAAATTTATGCCTTCCAAACGAGAAACTATAACCGTAAAGCAGATTACGAAACTTGCTTTCTCCGCGAGATTGTACAAAGTACATTTTCAAGATACCATCGAACTTGCTTACCCTATTCTATTATTTTCATCTTAAAGAATTCCGAGTAAATCTCGATCCTTTCCTTCTCGATAGTAATTAAGAGTCGTTGCGCAAGGGGAGGAGACCCCACGCAAAGTTCCAGATTTTCCGCGGGGAATCAGCCGTGTCGAGAAAGATACGTACATATAAATCGGGCGCTGCGTTTCGTGGGAAAGACACTTGCGCAATGGCAATAACAATAATGGCAACGATATCGATGATAAGTGGAGCGACGACGGAGAGCACGATAATAATTCAGTGGTAAAACGCGGGAAAGTTCGGACCCCGAAGACCGCGGAGTTTCTGCGATGGTGGCGCGAGTTTTGCTTTCTTGCCGCGAGACTTTCCTACATTATTTCGCGTCCGCACGGAAAAGAGATCGCGCGCGATAAGAGATATCCGGCATTTTCCACGGCGGTAATTTAATATTGGCGCGCAACCGCAGTCCCAATATTTTCCAGCGATAAATCTCAGCCGCGGAGATCACCCTCCTCCCCCCGAGGATGAGAAAAAGCGCGTGACACAGAAAGCAGAGATTGGCATCTCGCACAGGTGTTTTTAGAATAGAACGCAGACTTTTTCTGCCTCGGACAGGATCGCTCGTCCTGGCTCGAGGCCGATTTGCAACACGCATCGTTGGTCCGCAAAATAACGTTGCGCCGTATGTACACCTTCGGTGCGAGTGCGAGCGATCGCGCGCGCGCAAAGAAGTTTAATTCCCGTGAAACGACAGCGAGATCTCTGGTTTTCTTTCATCCGAGCCCATTCAGCTCGAGCGGTCGGCACGCAGGTTGCAGTTTGTCGGCTGACTGGACCGAAAAGCCGTTAGTCGAGATCCTGGAGCTCCGCTCGTCGTCTACGTGCACACGGATGGAGCACGAGCACGGCCTAACACCCCGCACACACGCGCGTGCCTCGGGAATATTTCAGCTGGTAGCGCGATAAGTGCCACATAATTCCAGCATAATGCGAAATCTTTCTGGTCTGTGACCCCGCTGACGTGACGAAAATATTCTCCTCGCCGAGGAAACTACGGGGGTTCGTGGGAAGCGGTGCGTGTCGCCTTTTCTCAATTCCTCCAGGAGTTTCGACTCTTGCGATAGTCGGAACGAGGCATTCCGGCGATTGGTACCGGAGAATTTCTCGTCCGATACACGAGAATCTTTCGTCGGGTTTCGTCAATGGCCTGGTCGCCGCCGCCTCCGGCGCTCCGGAGAAAACCAAGATGGCCGCCAAAAGTCTAAAAGTCCCCGATCGCCTTCCCCCGCTCCACGCAAAATTTCTGCGGTGATCCATAGATCGACGGGATCGATCCATAGTCGACCGATTTCGATCTGTCTGAGCAAAAGAGCAGCAGCAGCAGCAGCGGCAGTTTCGGCGCGATCTATCGGGACTGGTGTCGAGAAAAGTTGGCTGACTGAACCGATATGCCGTTAGCTGCAATTCCCTTCCCCTCCCCGCGACGAAGCAACGCTGGTTCAGGAACATTGACTGGTAAATCACGGCTGTGTCCGATTACTGTCACGAATGGCTCGTTTCGCCGATACCTGAGTCATCCAAGTTTCTGGACCAACCGGGACGGCGATTTACCGACGAGATTGCTCTCGCGAGCGCGGAATGTGAACCGAGAAGAAATCTCCCGGGTGGTTGGCGTCGGTGAAACGAAAAGAGCGCGCGCCTGTTCCACGGCGAAAGGAAATCGTTTTGCTTATCGCGCAACTTATTAATTATTGAATTTCCTTACGTAAGTCCGAGGAAATGGAAATGGCCGGGGGGGGGGGGGGGAGGAGGAGGAGGAAGGATATTGTGCGCGCGAGGCGTTATCCGGAGTTTTTTGCAGGTATCCACAGAGGCGTCCTTTCTCCTGGAAACGAGCGACGACTACGAGAGCAAAGTCCGAGTACGGCGGAAGTAGCGACGGCGAAGAGCCGTTAGGCGCAGGAAGCGAAGAGTATCGACGAGTTCAGCGGAGAGAAGACGTCGCGCGGATTACGATTAGCGGCGATTACATTGGCTTCCTATGAGAAAAACGCGGGCGTGCCACCCTCTGCCCCTCTCCCCTCGATAATCGAGCCCGCAGAGCGCATAACGGTTTCCCAGGGAATCCGGACGAGCCCCGGAGTGCGCGCGCGCATGTAAATTCCTCCTGCAAGAAGGCCTCGTACACTCCTGGATATTCGCGCGTAAGAAGTTGAAGAGCGGAATGACGCGTTGCACAGGCTCCACGCGGGAAACCGGTAAATTGGAATCGAACTGTTATCGATTCCTGAAAGCGATCCTGAAACCGACTAATCCAGTCCGGTCGGTAGCGATAACCTCGGCCGGCTCCCCTCCCCCTAACGACGCCTTCGCCGTCGTCCGGAGATCCTCCGAGCCGAGCAGGGTTATCCCTCAAGCCTTATCGCCCATAAAATTTCAATGGAAATGCGGACGATGCGGACAAACGATAGCCTGGACGGAAAGTCCTGTTATTCCGCGAGTTCTATCAGATCCGAGATACTCCGCGCGGTGAATAGAGAAGTGGAGAACACGCGCGAGCGCCTGAATTATTGGCTGTAGGTCAGTGCTAGAAAGTATTCGGATTTCCTATTAGCCGGCACGAAACGGTGCGTGTAAAAAGCGAACAATGACTCCTAGGCGCAGCCTGACTTGATCTTTCCTAGAGCGTGAAGCTGCGGAATTAATCCGCCGCTGGCAAAACGGAAGCTTGCGCCATGGAATCCAGCGAATATCGGAATTATCTTAGTCACCGGATGAGAAATCTCGATTGCATTCCCGAGATTTTCATCCCGATCGACGATCGCCCGATCTCGAGCGAACTCCGAAGGACCTAATCGGAAAACCAGTTCCCGAGCGAGCGGAACGGCGGACGCGAACCGTCGCTTCACCGCCAATATGGCGGCGCGCGAACAGCTGATCGCCAAGTCGAATCCTCGCTTGGAAGATTCGCGAGTCTCTGGGGAAGACGATTTTCGCGATTTCGACTAGTTTCGAGGCACGGTTTTACCTCATGAATATGAAGTTCCTCAACGAGTGGATTATTGTTGGATAATTCACATGTCTGTGTCCTACTAAATGCGCTGCTCCCTCCCCCTCTCTCCCACTCCCACATCTTTCTTGTACGTGGCGCCAAATAACGGTCCGGTGTTACCAGGAAATGTTTCGCGCGCGGTAATTGCAATGATACTGCAGACATACTTTCTAACTGGATCCTGAACTAGATCGTTTATTTGGATCCTGCACACAGGGATTAATTGTCACTGGACTTTTCCGACTGCCGAGTTCCATCCTGCGTATCCGTGCGAGTGATTATAAACGGTTATTCCGAAATCACCTGGTACGCTAATAATTATCCTTTTATTTCAGCCAACTACCGAGAAACTCGCGGATGACAAAATCCGGGAAATTACGGGTAATTTTCGTGCAAACTTGTCACGAAGCACATTGCTCGGGGTCCCTTATCAATCACACTGATATCTCCTGGGCGTTTCTTGGCTTCGCTTCCTGTGTCAACGAGATTAGGCGACTTCGTCCTGCGTCTATTTGGACTGCACCACCTGACAAACTTTCCTGAACGAATAACAAATAATGGGGGAGTCCTTGTACCGCTTCGAGCATGCAAAGTTCATTTTAAGGATGCGCCTTGTACGACTTCGCATCTCGTCAAGCCAGATATCGGGTTTCGTTTATTCATTCCGCCGCGGCAACTTTCATGGCAACCCGAGGGATCGACAGGTGCGCGATACACCGAGAACCTTACGTATAATTCGCACGAGCGTAGGAGAAATTTGGTTAGGATGTTAGTGGTGCTGAAACGGCTTTTGCCATTGTTTTACTTGGAATTAGCGGAATCGCGGAATTATAGAGTTCGAGTGGTCCGATGAAAGGGGTTTTCCCCCCTCTCTCCCTTTCTCTTTTTGCCCCTCTCGCTCTCTCCTTCGGAGGCTCAACGCGTATTATTAAAAGTTGACAACTGAGAGAAGAAGCAGGTTCCTCCAGTGTCTCCAGGCGTGTATTCAGTTAGCAGTTTTGATTCTTCCAGGACCGTTGCATCGTGGGCGTAGACGTTGAAGGCCAGCAGAAAATGAGTTCAACGGCTCGAGTTACTGGTCATTGACAGTCGTTGTCCGTCAAAGTTATCTCGCTATTTAAAAAATTCAGCCTATACGCCGGTCGCATCATCTACGTGCAGCGCTCGTACGACGCGGAGTACCGCTGGTCATTGTTCGGCCATAACTTCCGGGACCGTAAATGGTCCTGGCCTGTAACTTCCGCTGGGAATGCAATCGGTAAACGATAATACGCGTTGAGCGCGATACCTAGGAGGAAGGTGGTTCCGATAGGAAGTCTCTCTCTCTCTCCGAGGCTTTTACGCAACTAAGAATTATGCGCACGAATCATACGTGTACCCACGTGAGAATTTATGCGACTACTGTATCCTCCGGTGAATGGAATAGCGTGGCCTGATTACCTCGGTATTACCGTAATATCGTGTAATGCGTAATTACGCGCCTTGTAGGAATCGGCAAGTTGGCTCAGCACCGATGATCCCCGACTTGTTTATCCACGTACGAGAGAAGTCAATAATCGGACTGCTTCCGGCCATCGGTACTTCCACCTGCACGATCGCCAAGGTGGCGAGCACCTCCACCGCCATCACCACCTGGACGAGCGAGGTAAGACCTCGCCCGAAGTAACGGAATTTCGAGGTGCCTCTCCATAAAATATGACATTTTCCCATTATCGCCTGGACCGCGGATTATCATGCGCGCGTACCACGGAGAACCAGGCGGAGCTAAGCGGAGCCAGGTAGTAACGAGGGTCTTCGGCAACCAGAGATACGGAGAGACCGGAAGCGAGAAAGAGTTATCGGGGAAAAGCACGTTTTAGCGGCGGCGAGCACCATCATTGGAGTCGCGCGAGGTGCGAGTCGAAGGAAATTTTTGCCCTTTTACAGGCACTCACGCGAGGAGCTTCATCCAGGAGGCGTACCGAGGCATCTGCCATTCGAAACACGCACCCGGGAATACCTCGGCGGTGCGTTTACTCGAGTTTGCGTGCAGGTTGCGCCGAAGACCTTGGCCAATTCCTTCCAAATTCTCCGGAGCTCGCGAAATCTCAAACGAGTCTTTTGCGGCTCCGCGCACAATTTTTGACACCGGCTGTACTTTTCAGCAGAGAGAGAGAGAGAGAGAGAGAGAGAGAGAGAGACTACTCTCTTGTGGGAATCGTACGTTAAAGGAAGTTTGAGTCGGCGGTCCTTTGTGAGCGCGCGAGTCCTTCTCCCGACCGCGGCCCTTCTCTCCTCTTTCAAACCTCGACAAAAACAGTGTGGGACTCGCTCAGGTAAGTGCCCCCAGGAGTTTCCTCGATATTCCCGATAGAACTTTCCTCTCCAGTCCGTCCAGCGATTCTTCGAGAGCCTCCGGGAACAAATATCCAAAGAGCGAAATCCGCGCGAGGGAGATCCTCGAGATCCCACACGAGCGCGCGGGATGTCTCTGCTCAAGGATGCACCGTCAACGGTAGAGGGACGGGGAGGGGAAGGCGTACGAGAGTGTCAGGACACGAGCCTAAAAGACGCGGGACACGAGCCACCGGTGGATCGGAGAGGAGAAATCGGAAAAATCTACGAGTACGCGCTCTCCTCTCACACCTGAAGCAGTTGCTTACGCAGGGGGAAGTTGCGCCGGTGACCCCCACCCCCCTCCTTCTCCCTTCCTCATAAATTATTCATGGGCGATCGATCGCTGTAGGAAATTGCACCAAGGAATTTCCGGAAATCGATGGAAGCGTCGTCGCGTCGGCAAAGAGGAATGCGCTTTTTCGCTAGATCTCGAAGCCAGAGTGTTTTCCTCATTCGGCGCATCCTAATTATTCGCGAGGGCTTCCGTGCGCGTGGCTTTTATCCTTCTCCCTCAAGGATACCCGGGCATTAGTCAACCTACGGATTCGCGCAACTAGGCGTCCGGAGCATGTATAATCGAAAGTGGAATCGCGTACGCTGCCATGAAACTAAACGAGTCGATGTTTCTTTCCCTCGTACTCTCCTCCACCAGCGGGGAGAATATTGTGCAAGTGCATTCCTCGTCCTGGCCGTTCCGAGTCGCTTGCGGTCTACCGCTAACCAACCAATGGCGAGGAAGCCTTCGACTGAAAATCGGTTTCTCTACGGCGTTTAATATGTTCCAGCAACCGACGCGAGAACCCTGGCGAGAGAACTCCGAGAGAAGACTCGGCTCCGAACGAGTCGTGGCTAATCGATCGTTTTTACCCCCACGGTTTTTCCCTCGTCGATTTTTTACACGATCGATTTTTCGATCCGTCCATCGATCGATCCTTCGATCTCCGGTACGCGTTAACTAGGGAAACTCGTGGAAAGTGGAGTACTTGAAAATTGAACGCGTCATAGAGAGAGAGAGAGTTTGAACGATATACCGTAAGTTTCTCCTCTCTCTCTCTCTCTCTCTCTCTCGATTTTTACCCTCTGGCTCTCCGCTGAGTTTTAAGAGAAGGAAACGATCGCGCGTTTGCGGGATCGTTCGGTGCTTTTGGCTTCTTGTCACTCTCGTGGAACTCGAGATCTCGGATAAGATATTAACGACCGTGATAAAATTGACCCCTCTCAGGTGGGTTTATTAGTTAATTGCACCTTCTGCCTTAATGCATACGCGTGTCTACGGGGAATGCCGACGGATAATTACCGAGCTTTGTTTTTAATGCGACTCTTACGCGAGTAGCCAAGACATCGATTTGCCACTCGCTCCGACGCATAGGCTAATTAGCGAGCGTTACCGTTAAGGACATTAAGACCCAACTCATTTATCCAGCCCCGTTCCGATAGGATCGCCATACCATTTTCGTCGGGATTTCTCGCTCCGCCTGCCACTCCAGAAAATTCCAACGATTTTCGATTTTCCACTAACGACCGGTGGTAGGCCTGTCGTCGTACTTCGTCCAGGCACGTACCACCAGAGTAGAGACGAGCGATTCTCCATCGAAGGGACAATTCGAATTAACGACACGAGCTACCACCATCGCCGTCCGGTAGGTTCTCATTCTCCGAGAAATCCTTTCAACGACTGAAAACTTCACGGACCAAGTGCGAGTCCAAGCTGTTACCCGATCCTTCGCTGACATAGTTCACGGCCGCCGGGGCTTCGCAGGCTCTTGCCGAAAAATATCGAGTTACCTCGTCGCACTGGCTTGCGTTTCGATCCACGGGATCGGGGGGATCGATGCTTCTACGCGCGTGGTGATCCACGACGAGTTCGACGAAGGTCCCTTTCGTCGAGTTTCATCGGCTCCCCGATCATCGCTGCGAACCGATCGCGCCCGCGGAAGGGCGAGGGTGAAAAACTGACGTTTCGCGACAAACGATGCGCGCGTGCTTCCGGTAAGCGATGGTGCGCATCGCGCGCACACGATAGACGAACGCATTGCGCGTGGTAGCCGGGGGATGAGCAATCGAGTCATCTCAATTGCAATTGAATATGCGAGATATTCAGAAACCGTAGATAAGTTATGAAACGGAGTTGAGGATAATCGGTCGCTCGCGCCGTAAGTGGAATTTAGTCAGGGCTCACCGGCGATGTACCGATTAATTTCGCGTGGAATATCTATCCACGTTAGAGCCAATGGACGGAGTTTCAGCGTTTGAACCTAACCGGTACTTTCGCACGATGACCCACGCGAGCACCTCGTCGAGTTTCGCATATCCGCGCCGGTTCGTCGACCGATAAAAGCGGCGGGTGATTAAGCTGCCGCGTGGAAAGGACGACGAGGAAGTGTAAGGATCGGTGACCGGTGCACGCCCATCGCGAAGGACGAGAGGCCGCGCGAATTGAAAAATTCGCTTACGGTACACTCGCGAGCAACGCGCCATTTATTTCTACCATCAGAACCGCGAGCGCGTTGGCTTCTCCGCTTCTTCCCGCTCGAATCTCTGACCCCCCGCGAGATGAAGATATCAATCGTCGCGGTACCGACACCCTCGACGACTCTTCCACTCTCGCCGACGCGACTCTCCACCCGAAACCACCCTCGCGGTTCGACGCGACCTATCACTTCGAAGCGCGCGGCACCCCCTTCTCAAATTCGATGCCAGGAGCCTCCGCAGCTACCTTCGACCTTGGCGCCATCGCTGTTCCCACGATTCGACGCGACTTCGTTTAGAATTTACGCGCGTACGCAAGTTCGGATGACAGAAGCGATAAAACGCGGGAGTCTTCGTGGTGTGGCTACCATCCGTCCATCCATCCATCAACCCAACTCCCACCGTGGCGTTCAAGACTCGATGGAACTCCCTCGATGTCTCTACGCGATTCGCCAGTTTGGAAAACTGGAAATTGACAAAAGGCAAGGTGCCTCCGGTGAGTGCCTCGACTACCTGGTTAACTCAACGAGTTGGTTGCGTTGTTTTCGCCCGAATGCGAGACTAATTTACGAGGGCTTCCGAGAAGCACTTTCTAGCCAGCTCATCGAGCATGAATTTCGCTCGGTAGAGGACCCACATGGTTTTAGGCATGATCGGTAGCGGTTTGCGGTTCATCGACCGATAAAGTAGGAATCGTCCACCAGGAAGGTGCGCGGAGAAGAGAAAGGACGTGGATGAGAGAGGGAGACGAAGGAGAAGAGAAGAGGGAGTGGAAAAGATGAGTGGAGAGGAGAGGAGAGGAGAGAAGAGGAGAACCTAAGAAACGCGGAAAACGGTATGAAAATGTATTAAAAATGGCAGGCAGAGGTGTGCCCGGGTGAATACCAGGTGGCCAAGACTACACGGCGCCTTTCAGTGGCATGCAGGGCGTGGCCGTGGTTGCGTGGTCGGGGTACAGCTATCCGCACACGCCAAGTCCGCGAAAGGACCACGCGAAAAATATCCTTCGTCCGTAATTATTTCGCGAGGAAGCTCCGCAATCTCGCGCGCGCGCTCAGCGAAATTAGTGATGCCGTCAGGAAAATCGGCGGTGGCACCCGAGGACGAACTCGCCTAGACGCTTACCCTCCGGCTTCTTCTCTCGAATCATTCGACTAATTACCCCTCTCTATCCCCCGTCGCCTTATGTGGGATTCGAGTAATTAGCGCAACGAACCGTGAGAAAACCAGGCGAAAAACTCTCTTGGCGATTTTTCTCGGCAGGCCAAACAGCGAAAAGGAAAGTGCCCCCGTGGCGTAAAGCATCGGGAGAGACCCCCGGCGTTTTCACGCGGGAGAAAAGTTTTTCGCGAATCTCCCAAAGAGACTCCCGGCTAAATTAGAACGCGGAGCGCACGCGCGCGCGCGCGCGCGCGTGCTAGGCCTAACGGTACGGAGCGAAGTGGAATGGAGTGGAGCGGAGTGTCGGCCGAGTATTTTCAGAGAATTCTTGCGGAGATTTCTGTCCTCGACGCTCGCGCTTCATCATGGAACGAATTATCTTGCTTTTTCTCCCCGCGCGTTGCTTTTACCGAGAGGAATGTAGTTAATCTTATCGACGTATCTATCCTAATGTGCCCACGTACGTACACACGGATAGTTTCCACGCGTGCACTCGCTGCTAATTTCACGTGAAAGTTTTTCCAAATTACGGAGCCCCGACGCGGTTCTCCGTGGAGAACGACGGGAGAAGGGAGAGGAGGAGAGAGGGAGCGGGAACGCTGTAGGACTCCGTCGCACACGCGTGAGATTATAATTTATTCCAGTATCGAAAGCTGCGTTACGTGATTCGAGTGTCTTATGGCGATGATTCGTCGTATCTGTCAGAAAGTAACGGGACTCGCATTCGAGTTATGCCCCAGCCCGGTCGACGTCGTTGTCGTCGTCGGTATCTCGATGTCGGCGTCGGCGTCGGCGTCGAAGTTAAAGTCGGAGTCGTCGGCGCGAACTCAACCAGGCGGGAAGGTGCCTCGCGCACACTTTAGAAAGCTTTTCATTACGTAAATGCCTGTCCGAGGAAAAGCAATCGCCTGGGCTATGGCGCTCGAATGTCAAGCGATCGATAAAATTACGCGTCAAAGAAACGCGCGGCTCTCTGCCTCCGGACGAGTGTCCCTGGAGCACGCGGGTCACCTCCTTCTGCCCGGGATCCGAACACTCGCGAAATTGAATTCCTCGCGAAACCTCTGCGTGGACGCACGACCGTCGCGAATATTCGGCTGCCATAGCTAAAAACCATAAAAAGTCTGAGAGGAGAGAAACGGAGAACGTAGCAGAGCGCGGAAGAACCGGGGTCAATTTGCGAGCGACGAGAGGGCGAGAGGAGAGAAAGGAAAGAGGCGGGGGTGGAGGAGGAGGAGGAGGAGGATGCGGGGAGGGACCGAGGGTAGAAAATGAGGAAATAAAATGAGAATTGGAAAATCGCGCGCGGGATAATTAGTGTAATTGAATATTCACGGCGGAAATAGCCGAGGAACGAAGCTACATTGTTCTGGAGGAGGATGAATAATCATCGACGAACTAAAAGCGTACAGCTGAAACGTGATACGAACCGAATCTCTCTAAGTATAAGAAAATCGAATCGGAGATGAGTGGCCTCTTAAGGGGATGTGCGTGTACATTTATTTCCGCAGCTACACACTAACACGGATCTGTTGTCTACCTGACTGGCTGGCTGGCTGGCTGGTTGGCCGGCTGCCTTCCTACCTACCTACCTACCTACCAAGCAGGCGAGCGAGCAACCAAGCAAGCAACCAGGCAACCAACCCAACTTAAGCTGTATAAGCACGCCTGCATTCTCCGGTCCAGCTACGTCACGTAAATGTTCTCCACGGCCGAGAGCTGTTTCGAACGAGGCTTATCTGAAATTATTTCTGATTCTAATACCCACCAGCAGTCCCACCGGTCTATCATTACCCCCGAGAACAGTTAATAAGCGCCCGACGATAAAACCGAACGAGCTTTGTGCTGAAAACGTAGGCGGGGTCGCGGGGAAGGATCTTCCAGAGAGGACTGTTTCCGCAGAAAAATGCCAAGGTCCGCGAGAAAAATCGTTGGAGGAGCGCTCGGGTAGGGTCTCTCGTCGGCCTTGGTTCATCCGGACCACCAGAAGCAGGAGCTGGTGCGTCCGGACGACTTCGGGAGGTCGACGGAGAGCCAGGTCGAAACGCGGAAAAAATGGGCCCAGCCGCGCGTTTCGTGATTTTCCCGAAAATATTTGGCCCTTCTCGTCCCCTCCCGCGTACTTCGGTCCCTTCCCCCGGACCCCTCTGGCTATTCCCGAGGGCAGCGAGAGTTCCGCGCGTCTCGCTTCTGTCCGGATGCGACTCGACGCTACGGGGAGGCGATTGGCATCGCGCTGGATCGCGCACAGAAGTCCCGGCTGAACTTACGTGCTTTGCTCCTGCGTTCGACGTTGCTAAGATCCACTTCCAGCGTACATGTACCACACGCAGCACTGCCGTTGGCTAAAATCTGCACGCGTGGAGATGTCACTGCACTGTTGCCCGATCCGTCGCGCGGAGACTCGCGGAATCGGTCGGCTCGGCCGGTTTGGCAGCGCGAACTTCAGAAGAGAGAGACTTCAGGGTCACGGAGCTCGTTCCCTCCGGCCCGCCGCTTCGAGACTGAGGCCCCTCTCCGAGAGCGGGTGAACGGGCGCCGAGAAAGAGCCTCTCTCTTCGGCCTCTACCTGAGGAGAGCGAGCAGCAGCCGTGAACGTAGCGCGCAAGGTGGAGGAGTACCGTCCGTTCGGTCGACGTCGGGCCCGCAGCCGACGCTGCCCGAAGGCCCTCGACGGGCCCACCTTAACGAGCCCCGCGGAAAAAGCAGCGGCCGATTATCCGCCCGACCAGCCCTTCATCCCTTGACCACCGTCCTCCTCACCCTACCAGAAACCTCGCAACTACGTTCAAGGACGAATCTCGCGCGCCATCGCATCCCCGCCGATCAACCGTGGTATCCGGACTGCGAACTTGAAAAACGATGGCGCACAGCCTTCTTGCCAAATCCTAACGCTGTTCGGACGTTGAACTTGCAACGCGGCACTCCGGTGCGTTGCGAGAGATGTTGCGAACATCGGCGAACCGAAGTCGGCAGAGGCGAAAGAGGGCGAAGAAAAGGCAGAGAGTTGCCTCGGAACTTCCCCGGAGCGAGTCCTGGAGGTTCGCTCGCGAAGATTCCGTTGGAATTTATCGGACAGATCGTTAATAAGGTCTTGCAATACGGTTGAGGAGGTACCGCTGAAGTTTTGCTTCCTCGTTGCGAGCCAACTCGTCGGTTTGTCATCGACTTGCGACGCGAGAGCCTTCAGCCTCTCGGGGAGGCTTCGAGAATTCCGTGCTGGAAGTTTTCTCTCCCCGCTCCTGTCTCTGTCTCTCGACCGTCTCTTCTGCGCGAGAAGGATCATCGGGGGAGAGGAACTAGTTCGAGGAATTTCCATCGTTTCGGAGACTTGGACTCGTGGCACGAGGAGAAGGTTCTGGTCCAGGGAGGAGTTTTTCCTTCAGGGAGAGACGATCCGAAATTCCCATTAGCGTGACAGGGCTATTTAAAAGGGGCGTAGCGACGACGCTCCATCCAGCGAAGCGTGCAAGGTAAGTGCCGTGAACCCAGGCTGCAGGTGGAGGAGTCGTTCGGTCCGGACCGGAACGAACCGAACGCAGCCGCAAAGCCCACGTGCCCATTTACCCATTACCGAGGGTGGCCGCGCGCCTTTCTCGCGAAATTTCCCGAAAAATCGCAACCCCCGATTTCGATCGCTCTTTCTTTCATCCGCCGGAGAACGAGTGGCCTTGACCACTCCCAGACCTGGAGCCTTGGAAGGCCTTCGCGCGGTGGCCGATCATTCGCAAAGTGCGGGAACGACGAGCACGTTCGTTTCTTCCTTCACTCGGGAACCCGTGCGCCATTCTCCAGTGATTTTTCCAGACTTTGACAGGAGGGTGTACAGTGGTGGGTGGTTTCCCCGCATCCGCGCGAATTCTTTGCTCAGACGCGAATGGCCGACCCGAGCGTTCACTCCGGCTGTTTCTACTGGCCGAGGAGACATCGATGCGAGTGCAGGAAAGATCGTCCGCTTCTCTCTCCTGCGAGTCTCCCGTCGGTCGAACGCGCGCACACACACATGCGACACGCAAGTGACTTTTTCCACAGGAACTTGAATGAAAACTGTGTGAATTGATCGGGGGCTCTACTCGTGGAACGTGCAAGAGTTCCTTCTAGAGAGTCCAGCGCGTGGACTTCGAGCGATCCCGCGCCATATCGAGAACGCGATTCCTCGGCTATGTGAATGAAACCGATCGGAATGAAAATGGACGGAGAGACGCGAGGAGGAGTAACGAGAGGCGGGAAGGAGCAGGGACCGGTAGAGATTTCTAGCCCGGCACTTCTGTCCGCTTAAAGTCTTCGCCGAACGATTTCCTCTCGCGAAACCTGACAATAGTTTCTAAAAATGTTGCCGACTAATGGCTCTCTCCCACGCGGAACGACCGCGGCGAAAAAGTGTACCGCGATGAACATAATCCACCTAGGAGCATTGCGCGATTAAAGCATGAGAATCTTTTTATGTCCGTTCCAATTAAGAGTGTAACACTTCCAGCCGTCGTGGTTTCTTCTTCTCGCTCTTCTTCCTCCCGTTCTTCTCGCACCGGCTCATCCTCGCTTGGGCGACGCTGCTACTGCCAGAAGGGAGAGGGGCATTCGATTTGGACGAGCGAGGGTTCGTCGGATTTTTCTCCGAGAGAGGAAAATCCGGGAGATCGGATCAACGTCGCTCCTGAGAAGTACAATGCGATTCCGGTCCCCGTGCCGTGACAAAGTTTGCACGAACCTAAGTGCATCCGTTAGCACTTGTCGGGTCCACTGCCCCTTGAAGCGTTCAACCTGGAGAGTTTGCTCGCACGCGAGGACGAGTCTTTCCTCTGCTTCCAGCTGTTTATAAATAAAACGGAAGCATCGTGCTCGAGTTGCCTGGCAAGCCAGAAAGCTTGGCGGGGACCGGTCAGGTAGCGGCGAAATGCAATATGCCTCGAGATGCGGTTCCCTTGAGATCGGCAACGCGATTCCTTGACCTGGCAACCCCTTTCCCCTCTCGCTTCCGATATTCTCGCGCGAGAAGTCCTCCGGAACGAACGAGAAAGGGTTTTCTTCCCTTTTTCAGAAAATCGGACAATCGGTCGTTATCGACGATCGGTAACTCCCCGCTACAGTTTCATGCTGCAGAAGCACGCGAACTAGCGTCGTTCGCTTTTTCCTCTATCCGTCAATTAAAACCCGTCCACCACCCGTTACCGTGGAAACGGTGAATAGCTGCAGAACATTAAATCGTTCGAATTCGCTGATCACGATGCGTGTGATCGGTAGCGCTTTCGTTCGGTTATCAAGGACTTTCGATAAACGCCACTCTTCGATTACACACTTTCGCAACTTTCTTTGCTCACCTGATCGCCGAGTGTTTCGTTTCTTCGGATTTGCCTCTTTGCTCTGTTTTTCTTTCTTTTTTTTTCACAAGAACCTTAGAGACCACTATTGATGGAGCGCCATCTTTTTTTATCCGTCACGCTCCTTCGCCTCACGTGTTCTGGAAGCATTTTGTAGCGCGCTACCTTAAGGCTTTGCCGATCAAGATATCTTGAGCATAATCGAGAGAGGGATGGAGAGAGGAAGAGGGAGGGAGGACAGTCGATCAAGCTTAGCACGATCCTTCATCGGATACACGCGCGCGCACACATGCGCACCATCAATATCGTTTAAAGATTCGTTGTGTCTCCATCAAAGAAACTGGATACTCGAGAAATTCCTTCTCTAAATATGCGCGTACTCGCTGTTTAAATTCTTGGGATTCTATAAAAGCCATTAAATTCGAGGGTGGAGAGGGAGATGAATCGAAACGCGCGATCAGGACGTCCCCGGCAGTCCAGCGAGGAGATAAAAGTTCCTCGACTGCCCATGTGCTCGATTAATTCAGCAAACTTACGCAGGACTTATATTAAGATGCGTGAGTCACGTCACGCTTCTTCTCTCCTCTTACCTAGGACGATGATACAGCCGGATAAAAAGTTTAGCATAAACAACAGGCTTTGCCCAGAAAAAGTTCCAGTCACTCGGAAGGAATTCTGCAGGACGCCGCCCTCTCCACGACGAAGAGAATTCACGGTGGACCTCGGAAACTTCGGATCCTCGCCATTACCGCGAGAAGCCTCGAAGGGCCAAGAGCCCTAAAAACATAATCAAGCGTATCGCGGAGACCCAGCAGGTCCCGATAGCCAGAAAAAGAATCTGGACTACCGCAAGGTCTTCAAACGATTCTTTGCGAAGTCAGAAACGTTCTTACGTGGAACAGCTGGAGGTAGCGCAAGAAACATCTCGCCTAAACTAACATTCTCAAAACGGGTCCTTTTAAACGGCAAAAAGAGCAAATTGCCTTACCTGGAATAACCGTGGATCGCACAGGGAACGAAGGAAGAAGGTCTGCTTCTCTTCCAGTTTTTTTTTTTTTGCCACCCACCCCCCACCCCTTTTCCGAGGGTTCGCATGCTGTTACTTTCAGTCGTAGACTGGTCGCACGGGAGACTTTGCTCGTTTGATAAGCGTGGCCTTGGAATAATTGAATGCTAATCGAGTGGAAGACGCGCGAAGAATCCAAGTGGCGATCTTGGATCCAGCGTTAGGAGTTTTGGGCACGATTAGGTGATTTCGACAGGGCGTCGACCCCCGTGTCAGAAGAAACCGTTCGACGTGTCCGTGGCAGACGAGACGCTCGCAGGTATTTGTGTCCACGTCGGTGTATGTACGCTCTACCGATGTAACTCGCACGCCGTAATGTCGCCGGCTCGTAAGACTCTTCCCCCACCCCCCTTCCCTTGTCCTCCCTCCCCTACGAATGTTCGGCCCACAAAATTCTCGGCGAATTAACTTGGAAACATTTGCGTCGACCTCTTTTTCCTGCGTTACTCCGGCACATTCGTAAAGCAAAGCAAACTGCATTCCCTCCCTCCCCCTCCCGAGGCGCGATCGACTTTCAAGGAAATGCCAGGAAGGGACCAGCGATAGTCTCGAAAATCACTCGTATCGAGCCACGACGGTACGATCGGTACGAGAAATTGCGTCATTGCGCAAACCTTTCTAGACCTTCTACTCTCGTGACCTTGGACAGAATTCTGAAGGACGAAAAGAGGCAGATTCGCATAATCCGCGACTCGAGAAGAGACGGTCCAAGCTCTTTGGAGTGGAATGAAATTGACGATGATACCGATGACGTTGGCGATGATGACGATGATGATGATGATGACGAGACGCGCCATCATCAGCCGATCGAAACTCGATTGTTTCACTCTAGACGAAACTCTACTTTCATACGGTGGTATCCGCTCTCGGTGAACTTGTTCCTCGATAAAACTGCGAATCAATGGAGTGGCACGCAACAGCTGCGGGCTTATTCCACTTACACACAATTAGATTTATCAGTCTTCAACCTACTTGCAGTCAGAACTGATCGGGTCAACGGTCAGCGCGATATGGGAACGCGAGTGTGCTCGCCTTTAGGAAAAGTAGGATGGAGGGGTGTGGCGGGAGGAGATGGCGCTCTTCAAGGAGATTCCTAAACGGACGCAAAATCCGAAAGAAAATCATCGGAAGAGTCGCTGGGAAAAGAACGTAAAATGAGATCGGTACGATAATGCAGATGCGAGCCCTGGAGAACCGGGTCAATTGGAAAATACATCATCGAAATATTTTCCGTGGATGGGCGCCATCCGGTATCGCAAAGGTTAGCGATAACCTCTCGCCGTGTGATCTCACTGAAGGAACTAGGGGGAACTTTAAAGACTCGTGAAACGAATGTTGTGGATCGAGGATCCGCTTTTTCCTTTCGATCGTTATTAGAGAAACGCGCCTAAACGCATCTGGTTAATGATGGCGTATACGCTTGCCCTCGATTTGCTTTTGCAACCTGGAAAAAGTCCAGCGGATGCCATGGCGGATTATTGATTTCAGACCACGCCGCCGCAATTTCCTATTGGCAATGGCTAATCAGAGCAATTGCGATCGATCGATCGACAAAGTTCCATTTTTTCCACTGGCAGGAATCCAGCGAGGCGCAACTTTCGAATATCGCGTTTCCCAGCGGTCCGATGTGTTCTGGAAAAAAATGTCGATCGCGAGGAAACGATCGGTTCTCGGCCCATCGACCGTAGTCCTCGGAGGGTGTATCGCAAACGGAAGATCGTGACAATGCGACGGAGTTTCCCACCCCTTTTTCATCGTCTCGCGAGAAGTCGACTAGGTGCGTGAGAAAAGTTTTTGCGCGACTGAGCGAAGTTTTGGGGGGAAGATCGGTAGTGAGGGGTGTACCGATATTTTGCCGCGAAGACTCTCGAGACTCGCGAGGGTGAATTTTTTTAGTTTTTCACCCCCCCCCCCCCGATAATTATCACAGGGACGGCGAAACGTTGCCGATACTCATCGATAGGGCAAAATCGTGCTCGGTGCACTAATGCGATCGGTTTGACTCCAAGTCGTCAGGTCCGACGTTGCTTGTACCGTTACGGTTGGCAGCTTCCTGCCCCCGCCCTCTTCACCCTCCCTGTATACTTATGCCACCTTTTTCGGATCGAATTGTCATTTGTTCCTCGGCATCACGTCCGTCGCTTCTTACCGATCTCCCCGCTCCCCTGTCTATGTCTTCGTTCTACGAGAAAAATCGTGGTCTTTTTTCGTTTCTTACGGACCCACGTTTTTCCAGGTACTTTTTGGTCCGGTTCGTTGATAATGCTGGCAAAAAGGACACGGGCAATATTCTCCATTAACTCGCTGAAAAGATGCTCTACGTGTTACCCCGTTATGGTACTTATAGTGAAAATAAGTATTACCGTTATAAATTTTTCTAAAAGTGTACTTTACGCTCTATATCAATCGCTGGATGCTCCTCCACCTTGGTGTATGTACCTTATCGCAATACATACTTTAGTCAATCGATACTCGGCTGAAAAGTATCGTTCGAACATTCGATCGTAGCACACTGGTGTCGTTGGTGACACGGGGTGCATCGAATTTTGAGAAAAAAAGAAAAAAGTTTTTATCGTTACCCGCTACCGTGGACACTCCGACAGTGAAATCCTAACTGTCGTGCAAACTTTCAATGGATTCTCCAATTAGCCTGACAATTCTACTTTCATGAGCAAGGACTTTCCTTGCCGTCTACGATTCTATTGCTCTACGGAACCATAGATTCTCAAAGCTCGCATAATTTCAACCAAGAGAGAGAGAGAGAGAGAGAGAGAGAAAAACCCGGTCTGGTATTATCCATAAACTGCTGCTAGCGTAAACCGTTAATTGCCCCCTCGTGGTAGCAAATTGCAGGACGGGTAAATATCTTGTGTCGCACAGCTGAAGTTTGCAATAAAGATCCGACCCAACTCCGAGGCACCACCGCGTTTTCCATGATAAATCTCAGTTAGACGCTCATAGACTGATAAACGTATCTCTGCTTTCCCCGTCAAGTCCATTGGGAACGCGTGTCTCCTATTCGCTGCAACCCAAAGTCCATTCACCCCTGGCACTGCGTGTACTAAAAACCAAAGAGTTCCACGTCCGTCCGGATATTGGCAAGATTTCACTCGTGTATTTATGCCTACCACTCCGCAGAGTACGCGTTCCATGGTGATAAATGTCCTGTTCCGGCTTTCGCTGACCACGTGTGAACGGTGTCCACCTCGAGTGGTTTATTTCGTCGTGGTCGTGGTCGAACGTTTGTTTCCCTCCGGTCTCTCAGTCACCATCACTTGGATCGCTCCTCGTGGTCCCGTGACCCTCGTTAGCGCAACAACGACAATCACGCGATGACGATCGTAGCGCGTTTCCCATTCTTCGGTGGAATCCGACGGGGGGAGGGAGGGAAAATTGGAACCGCGAGGGGACCGTTAAACGGGTTAGTTTCACCGTGCGTGTGGCGGTCACTTGCCAAAATACGCACGTTCCATCAGAGAATGAACCTCGAACAGAGGAAACGCGTAGGGTCGAAGTGGGACAGGAGTTTCTCGTTGTTCGTCCGTCCGACAGTTGGTTTTCTGACGAATGGAGCGCGCGAGGTGAAGATCTCGTTAGCGGTCGACGAATAATCTCGACGACAGGCGATAGCCTTACCTACTTGCGGATATCCTGACAAGGCGAATAGGAGTCGCGGTGGCACCCGTCACGCCTGACACGGATGCTCTTCAGGGTCCCGCTGTTGCCCGTGACGGCATTCGTGACGGCATTTCTGACCAGCCAGCCAGTCAGTCCATTCGGAAGTCATCGAATCGGATTGCGCTCGCCACGTTTGGCCCGTTAACCATTGTTGACACTTAACGGTCCTACGATTACGGTAATGGCAACGACACTCGAGGATTCGACTGATAAACTCACGTCCGACACCGGTACCTCCGGACTTTATCAGACGGAAGACGTCGATCCGGACTCTCCGAGAGATACCACGACTCGCGGTGAAGCTCTAGGAGGAGACTCCCCTAGGTCTCTCCCAGATCTTTCGGGATAAGAAGTTCAACAAGGACATTCCGTTGATGAGAATCCGGTTCTCTTTCGGTCCGGACTCGAGGGACTCGATGCGGCCGTTGGATCGGATCGATCGAGGGAGAGTCCAATGCAGTTTTTGGAGAGAGACCGGGAGTGGTCCCCGTTTTCCGCAGAGGCCTCTGAAGTAGTCGAACCGCGAAATGGTCGATCGCTGCTACTCCAGTATCCAGTGGATGATTAATCTCTCGGCTTATGCGAGGTTCCCGTTAGATCCGCGAATTCGCTCGTAGATTAAACGGTAGTCATGGCGGACTCTCGCGGTTGCCGGAGATGAATCATAATACAATGGTTCCGAGTTGCGAGAGGATGGAGTGGGTCCATCAAGGATACCACTGGGTTGCAGCACGGTAATGTGGGTAATTCGTAATGAGGACTCGCCGCCACATTCCTGACGCCACCGCCACCGCCACCTCCCGGTTCGGTTCCTCGCTGTTTCTTGCTCCGGGCGCCGCGGAAAAACTCCCTCCCCCCAGGTCCTACGCGCATCGCGTCCATCCTGGACACGCACCTAACACGCGAGCTGCTAAACTGCCGGGATCCAACCGTGCCGGCTGATCAACGGTACTTTGCGCAGCAAAATTACACGTTCCTAATGCTCCTTGCGGCGATTACGCAATCGACGTGCTCGACCGAGTGCCATAATGATAATAATTAGAACGATAATAGCAATAACAATGGTAACGACGCTAAGCGACAGTAATTAGCGGGGACAAAGCTCTTCGACGGAAAACGGCGTTCTCCAGCGGGGGTCGATCTTTCGAATCTCAGGGTCATCGCTGATCCTCGAGGGGCCGTCGAAGGTCGGTCGAATCGTTCGCGCGTTTCCGGAGCATCGAGACTCCGGGGAAGATGCATCGTTAATCGAGGATCTCGAATCGCTGGGAGAACACGGTGGCGATGAACTAAATTTCTTTAGCCGCTCATCGCTCCGCGGCCGATGCGAGGAGAGAAAAAAACATGGCGCGTAATTAATTGGTCACGGTTTACCCCGCGGAGTGTGGAGACGTGGGGAAAACGAGAAGAGGAGATGCGCACGGTTATCGTCGGACAATTCATTATCGGTGAGGCTTAACAATCAGCGGTGCACTGGCACTGGTAAGGTAAGGTAAGGCAAGGCAAGGTGAGGTAAGGTAATGCGCTGTGCGAGGTAAGGCTCGAGCGTGATGGACTCGCAGCATCGGTGTCGGTAAGGAAAAACGGAGCAGAAAAAAGAGACTGCGCCTTTATAATGCGGCATGTTTGTTCTGCTGCTTCAATTCGAGAATACCGTTAAGGAAATTAAAGTTTCAGCTAGAGAATTGCCGTAACACTTTTGCGTTCGACCGGCCACCGCGGCGGTGGTCGCGTTGCGTAATGCGAAAATCAGAGCAGGAAGTTGGTGGAACGCGAACGATTTCTAGCTCGATCGGTAAGGAAGGTACCGCCGCCGATTGCTCAAGAACGTTTATCAATCGTTGTTGCGAGAGGGGAATGTTTCGGGCAATCGAGCTCGATAAATTATTGGACTGGAGTCGTGTCCAGGCTAGGCAAGAAGGAAAGAAAGAAGCGAGAGCACTGCGGGGAGGGGAGAAAGAATGTAGCGAATGGGGTCGCTGCCGTTGAAGGCAAACGACTGCGCCCTGTTGCTCCTCCTGGCTTCTCCTGCCTCCTTCGATAAGCTGCCTCGAGAGGACAGAACCAAACCCATTCACATTCTCCGGATGACTAATCCACGCAGTCATTCCTTCCACCGACACTCCCCCCGGTCCCCCTTACCCCTTGCACCTTCGGTTCGCTCAAAATTACTTTGCTTCACTTTTCTTCGCTTCGCTTTACTTTATTTTACTTTCCCTCTTCCTTCCGACACGACTCGATTAATGAAATGCCCAGCAGCGAATCGAGATAGGCCGAACTTTCCAATTAAAGATTCGATTGTTTCCCCGATGACGAAACACCCACCGATCTCGCATTTAAGCGTTCTGTCTTCTCCGGGGAACTCTTTCACGGTTACTTTTAGGAATCTTTAGCGCGTCGAGTTCCACTCGAATTGCACTCGACTTGCTCGAATTTTCAAGCGTATTCCTGGACGCGCCTCTGAGCGTTTGAACTCGACGCAGAGATCGGGAGAGGAGGACATCGGGGCATTTTATTAAAGGCATCGAGACACTTCGCGCAATAATTTATGGCATCAATAAATAGGAAGTATAACGATACATCGAGTTACATTGCGTTAGTGGCAAGAACCGATGACGAGAGTTAATAATGGAGAGCTTAGCTCGCTTAGTCTACGCGATTTCTTGGCTGATTGCGCAATTGGCAAGAGTATGAGAAAATCGCTTCGTTTTAGCTGCATCGAAGAATTCTACGGTAACACGATTGCTGTGGCGGGCCTAACATCATCAGTGGATTGTCGTTTCGTAGCGTCACCCAGTTTCGTTGATTGAGCCTGACCATGTAAAACTCATCTTGATACGGGACCATGATTGGCTGGAATTTGAAGGTATCGTTGAGCAGGGATCCACCTTGATAACCGAGTTTCCTGCACAGGTCCGCGGCTTCCTCGTCGGTGCCTTCGGTGGAGAAACATTCGGTGTGCCACACGCCGAAGGACCTTCGCTGCAGCTCACCCGTGCCAGGCCTGGAATGCCATAAATCATTTCTGGCTGTTTTGTTTTATTTTTTCTTTGCATTGCAAATGCGAGGTAAGTAGCCACTTTGTTTATTTTTGCGGAAAATTTTAGAGTCGCGATAAGAAACGAGGCTCCGGCCATTACTTCCCGTTACTCGATCGTTCCGTCAACGACACCTCCGTACCGTCAATGAGCGACTGCCTTAAAATTCATTGCAAAACGACCGACGAATTGTTCTCGCTGGCTCGTTCTTTTTTTATGGTCATTACGGGTACAGCGGAGCGTCGTAAAATTAACTTTGTGAAATTCACCTTGCAAAATGATACTTACGGATCGTCGGGAGCTCCGTTCACTTTCACGCAGTTCGCCTCGTCCTCGCCACCAACGCAGTCCCTCACATCGTCGCACACGAAGTCCATGGAGATACAGGTTTCATTCATGGTGCCCCTGCAAGCAACGAAACGTGAACCAACGGATGTCCATGACGGTAAAGCGTCGGCATCGTCGCAAGTCCTCGCGGACCGATCGAGATACTCACGAGCTGCATCTGAACATATCGCTTTTGCAGAAACACAGACCGGGTGCCTCGTCCGATTTGTCAAAGCAGTGCCTGGTACCGTCGCAAATTCGTTCGGGTGCGGTCAATTTCAGGTATGCCATACACGTGCAATTAGAGGGCTCGTCGGTACCATCCTCGCAGTCCAATTTCAGGTCGCAGAACGCGGATTTCGGAACGCATTTGCCATTGCCGCATCGGAGCTCCGATTGCTTGCAAGCTGAAAAATATTTGCGACGGCCATTGAAGGAGAAAAGAGGGAGAGGATAGCGGTGACGCCGGTGACACCTTTAAAAAGCGCGCGAATCATTTTCGAGAAAGACCCTAAACTCACCGCATCCTTCGACGGAGTTCTGACAGCGCGATTGCACGTTGCTATTGCAATAATTTTCTTCCTCGTCGGCGCCGTCGCGACAGTCCCGTACGCCGTCGCAGATGCGATTCGAAGAAATGCATTCCCCAAGGGCACATCGAAAACCCTGGCAACTCGCTTCCGGTTCGGGATACGCTTCTTCCTCTGCAAATCGACGAAACTTGATTATCGCGAATGTTTCCTAAGAAACTCGGAGGTCTCTCCCGATCCCGATCCATCGCTTACCTAAAGCTTGCAAGAGATTGGCGTTTATATAGTCGATGCTGGTCAGTGTTTGCATTTTCTGAAAGGCGCAGGTTCCGTTTTCTTCGTGGAAGACTGCTGCGGGGTACCAGCCCCTTCTACCGCGACAGACCACGGTTCCGCTCCAATCGGTCAACGTCTGATTTTCCTGAAAAATTTACAGCCTGCAGATTTTCCCGCCGGTACCTCGAACGTTCCCCTCGTGCTAACCAACTATCCGTTTCGTTACGCAACACACACACACACGCATGCATTTTGCAACGATCAAATGATATTTACCCCGCATTCCACCAGGTTGTTATTTACGTAGCATCGATAGCACTTGAGGCAATTTTTCAAAATTGGCTGCAAAAATATAATCTCCGTTTGGTAATCGGTCCCCGTCCCCACTGCTACGCAGGAATCGTTTTTCGATGGTGGGTAGAATCTGAAAGTCACGGCGCACGGTAATGAAAATGGAAGTTTACGCAGCGCCTCTGGAATTATCGCGCGTATAAATCAAAGTGCACAAACTTTTTCTCAATGAACAGTGGTTGCACGTAGCGAGTCATGTTTACTGGTTGTTTCAGGTGAAGCAGCGAGCTGTTGGAGCTTTTTATAGCCCTTACTTCGTCGATGATAGATATCTGCTGGTGAGGTCCATCGACGAACATGTATGAGGGAGAATGGCCGAGTAAGGCCGTCGTATAATTTACTGATAAACTGCGAAAAGAAATCAAAGCACTGAAGCACGCTCCACGGTCCAACCCTACTACGATCTACCACCTGTCAACTGCCAATTATTGCCGATCTACCCTGAAAACTACGAATTACTTGGAAAGAACTGAGAGCGGGGTTCAAGGGACCGCCCGAAAGATACGTGAAAAAACGTTGAGTTTTCCAGCTTGGGGCTAGCGAACATCGAGAGTTACGAAGGATTCGATCGCGAATGACGAAACGCGAAATGACACAACGATTTGCAATTCGAGGAAGAAGGACGTTGGAAATGGCAATTGCGAATGGAGAGAACGATGACCGACGGGGGAGTAATTTCACTCACTTGACGTTCTCCGTGCATTTTGAGCTGGACAAGAGCCAAGCTTGCTCCAAGAGTATGGCCGTGCAGCGATAGTGGCCGTCGACGAAGATGGCGGCGAGCCAGGGCCACAGGTACGTGCGACTTCCGGTTGCTGGATCGACGACCAGGTGTGCGTCCAGTTCGCTGCTCAGAACCGGTCTGCAGCGAATGTGGAGTCCCAAACAAGTTTCGTATCTTTCGCTTGGAGCGACGCTCGTCGGTGCTATCTCGTAACGAGACGCGGCGTCCTTCCTCCAGGACACCGGCGAAACCTGCGTCTGTCTCGTAAAAGTGCTTTTCACGCTCTTCGCGTTCCTGTAACGTTTCGATAATTTCATTGACGCACCGTCCTCAGTCTCGCGTCCTTCTCGCGAAACCTTGAGGTGCCCCCAACCTCGCGGAGACTCGCAATCACCCACCCCACCCCTTCCCGTCCCTCCTCGAACGAAACACGAGAAAGAATCACGTTTGACGGGGAACAGGACTCGATTTTGAGGAACCCAATGTCGATCGGTATTTTCGATGATTTCGATGATTTCGATGATTTCGACGAATGCCGCGTGACGGGTTAAAGCGACGTCGGGAGCGAGAGGAGGACGCGCGCGTTTCTCCGAAGACACTTCTGTATCCTCGGAAGTATGCGGTACATGACGTCAGAGTATCACTTACGCGAATCCCAGGTAGTTGCAAATATGTCGTCCTATCATCGTCATTACGGATGCGTTCGTCGATTTCTCGGGGAAGCACGCTATCTGCCATTCCCGGTCCTTGTACCTGGTGAGCACTCCTCCTATGTTCAGAGTGGGTCTGTCGTCCTTGTCGATGTTGATCGCGACGCCGTTGGTCAGCGCGACTGCAAATAGCGAAAACCGAGTAAACGCGGTGCCCTCGACGAGCGATTGCCTCGACTATGCAAATACCCACAGCAATCTTCCTCGTCTTCCTTCAGAGGACAGTCGTACTCCTGGTCGCATCGTTTCCACGACGGGATGCACGTTTTGCTTCGTTTGCAGAGAAATTCGTCCTTCCGGCAGATCCCTGCAAAAAGGAGGTTGCGCTTCTAGAAGGCTGGTACCCACCTCTTAGGTACCAGCCTTCTGGAATGGCTCTATCGTTACAGGTAGAGAGGTTTTCGGGCAAGGGTGCAATTACCGCAGTCTTCCTCGTCGGAGCCGTCGTGACAGTCCACGAATCCATTGCAAATGGCGTCCGGGCGGCTGTTGTACAGGTAATCCTTGCACGTGCAGTTTTCTTCGTCGGTGCCATCTTCGCAGTTCAGGACCCTGTTGCACCGCTTGCCGTAAGGTATGCTTTGCAGGAGTCTGCAAGGTCATCGAGAACATTGAAATATTCCTATCGTAATCGGGTGGGACCAACCAGTCGAAGAATTCCTCACGTTTTGCAGATGAAAAACGCCTTTCTCTTCGGATTCTTCTTCGTGGTTGGGTCCGTGGACCTCGTAGGCTCCCGCTCCGTCGTTGCTTCCCCGGGTTCGGTGGAACTGCTCGCGTTAAAGGATTCGTCCTTGAGAGTAGTCGACTCCTGCCCGGTGGAGGTCGTGGAGTCGTAGTCTTCGAGCGACAACCACGGTGCATCGAAATCGTCCTCGGATGAGAAGATCGCTTCGTCGATGACTTTCTGGCGATGTCTCGGGGTGTCGTTTCGTTCCATGGGTGTCGCGGCTATCAGCTCCGAGTGACTATCGGAGTTCCTGTATATGGAGTAGTCGACGTATGCGGAACAGTTGAGTTCGTCCTCGGCGTTCAAGCAGTCGACGACGTAGTCGCATCGTTGGGAGCTCGGCAAGCACTTCCCCAGGTCATCCTGACATTTGAATCCCGGACAATACTCCAACGGCGTGCCGGAGCGCTCAGTATCCGCCGTGGAAATTGCCGAACGCTCGCTATCCCCTGACGGAAATCATCGGAATCGATTAGGAATCTCCGCTTAGTGCACCTCGCGTTTGTCTCCCGGACTTTCGAGACCTTCGAGCGCCGGATCATCGACCTTCTAAATTTTTCAAGGAAACGCGAGGTAACTTACGCATGAACGACCGAATCCACTCGACGAACTGACTGACTTTGGTATAAGCTCCTGGCTCCTGTGGTCTACCGCAACCTTCTCCGTGACTTACTATTCCACCGACGTACCACTGGGATCTTGAATTTGGACTTCTGCAAATAACAATGACCTCGCCGTGAAGTCGAGCGACGCAAACGCCTGGATCTTTTGATACGGCTCGCGGAAAAATCGCGACGAGTTACCTGCACATCAAAGGTCCTCCACTGTCACCTTGGCAGGCATCTCGACCACCTTGAGGGAGTCCCGCGCAGAACTCAGCCTCGTTTTGGTCCGTGGGGTGTTTGCAGTTGTCCAAAATCGGAACCTCCACCTCCCTCAAATGATCGGCTGAGCAAGACAAACCACACGCGAGGTTCGAGAGACGCAAAACTATCGCAAGGTCCTTGAAAGGTATCTGGTAGCGTTTAGGAACGGTACTTACGAATCGGTCCATGTTCCATGACGGAGCCCCAACCAATCGCTATGCAGGATGATTTCGGGGGTGGACTTCGGTGCCAGTCGGGGCCAGCAGTTTGCGCTTCCGGAAGACAGACTGGTCTCACCCATCGGTTGAAGAGGAGAGGTTCGTTCAGGTAGATCAGCCCCAAGTCGTTCTTCATCAGATCCTTGTCGAACTGCGGGTGCAGTACGATGTACCCTGCCTTTCTCGTTTGCGTCGTCGGCGAAAATGAGAATCTCCGCAATATACCGGCGTGAATCTCGAAATAATGACTGGGGTACCTGCAAGGGTTGTAAAGGTAGGCCTTGATTATCGTCGAACTCCTCTTCGGACGCTTGAAAAATGACAAGGAACATCAGAGCGGGATTTGTCGTTAAAAAGCGGAGAAGACACCGAGGGACGCAGAATCGTCTCGCGATTCGTTTCAACGGCGGAGGTGGGGGGGGGGGGGGGAGTCCGCGAGAAAATTACAATCATCGCCCGTCCAAGGCGTCATTTTCTCCTGGAGGAAATTCCAGCGGTTTTCACCGTACTCGGAACTTTCGTTCCGACGAGTGGACGGGGGGCGCCCGAAGTGTCAAAGATCTGCGGGGGATGTTGCTCTTTTCGGGGAATCGGTGTCTACTCGGAAGATGGATGTGCCGAAGAAGAGGAAGAGGTTTCGCTCCACCACACTTGCGATTCTTACCCCCGAAGACAATGCGCCGCGGTAAGTATCCAGTTTTTATTCAATATGGCGCCGCCGCAATGAAAATTCCCATCCTTGTAAATGGCCACCAAGAACGGCCAGGCTTTCGGGGCGCTGGAGCGACCCCCCACTACCCCGACAAATTCATCCGTCTGATTCTTCGACCTAGAGTGCAATTGCTGCATCATGCCCAATAAATTCTTGTAAGCTACGATGGAATTCTCGATGTTGTCGCTGATAAAATTCTCCTCGTCCATCGAACTGCCCAGCGGAGAGTCGCGGAAGGCGCTACCGGAAGCGAAGATGCTTTCCCGCGGAAGGATCGTCGTTCCACATGGAAATTCCGGGCATACCACGTAAAGTGCTAATCCGTCGCAGGAATCCATGAAAGACGCGCTACCGTCCTTCTCCGCCATCACGTACAATCCTTCGTAGAGGTTCTCCTTAACCGAATAATATTTGACAGTCGGGTTCTCCCTGTAAAGAGAAAATGTCACTTCTTTTTGCCTTGGGTATCCGTCGAGCATTTCTTGCACGCGAATTTATTCCTTATCGCGATTACGTACATTGGCATAAAACCAGTTTCTGCGAAACAGGCATCCGCGATCCAAGACTTATCCGTTTTGCAAACTGGATACCATTGGCCTTCAATATTTTTGTGAAGATATCCTTCGGTGTAGCCAACTATGATTGCCTGTACGAATACGAAATGATTTTTTAGCCGGTTTCGGTTCTTTTACCTCCGTCTCTGCTTCATTCTCGTTAAGAGTAACACTGTTCCTACGTTTCTTTTCTCGGTATAAGAGGAGGACAGCATGCTGCAATCCATTTCATCCTTTCCATTTGGACAGTTCATCTCTCCGTCGCAACGCTGGTAAAGAGGCACGCAGTTCTTCTTATTATTGGTAGCCTTGTCCTCGCAACTGAAGAAATTCACGGGACACCCTGGAAATTGACGAAAAGCATCTTTCAACGCGACAACACTTCATTTCTGAGCGCTACGTGCTTCCCCGACAGTATATTATCATCAGCGAGATCAACGCGAAGACTCTAATCTCTCGTGTATTCGCCGTAATAGATTACGACGACTCCATTGCGGAGAATATACGGTGTTTCCAAATGTTTGCCGCTGCGAGATAGTGGAATATTGAATTTGACGGGAAAACGCGTTGCTGGTAAGGTAGTTCCAGCAGCTGGTGAAAGCACCCAGGTACCTGGTGCCACCTTGCGGTATCGCAGAAAGTACTTTGCTGGAAACTCCGCGCATTTCGATTTTCCTCGAGAGCGATGATTCTTACGCTTTTGACTCTCCACCGTATTATGGATCGATCAAGCTTCGACAAAACTCCAGGAAAGTATCCGTGAGAATAATTTAAACGACTAACGCGCAAGTCGGAGATCGCGATCCTATCGATAAAATAGAGCGCAACAGCCTTGCGCGAGTATCGCGATGTGCAAAGAGGTATGGCGAAACATCGCGAAAGTATAGTCGTGATGACACGTAAGATCGAGGATGGAAAGGATAGCGTACCGTGGCAGCCAAGCTCGTCCTCTCCGTGCGGACAATCGAAATAGCCGTCGCAATGACGTTCCTTGAGCAGCCGATTCTTGCAGGTGCAATTCGTTTCGTCGCTGACGTCCAAGCAGTCCACCTGTCCGTCGCACCATTTGCTTTTCAAAATGCAGGCACTGCCATCGGCGCATCGTCGTTGATTATAGCGGCATCTCCTACTCAGACCTGGACAACGCGAACTCGGTGAAAGAATACCGAAACCACGGACAGCTGAGCCGCGCAAAAGAAAGAGAAGAAAAAGAAAAAGAAATAGTACGCACCAGGATAAGCGATGGCCTTCGCTTGGGGAGCAAATTTATTGGACTCGAAATGCGCTCTCCTCTGTTCTTGCTCCTCCTCCTGTTGTATCTCCGCGGATCTTTGATAGTCCATGATCCCAGGGACCGTAGGAAACTGGAAAGTGGGTTGGGCCATGGGGAACGGGAAGTAAGTGCAGTAATAAGGGGTTCTTCCGGAGGAAGTTCCGGGTGCGGTCGGGACAGATTGCACGTAGCCGGGGTTGGAGAAGCCGTGTCCCGCCATTGGTCCACTCGGTCCCATTCGTTGATTCGCACTACCGGCGAATTGGCCCGAGTTACTTCCGGAAAAAGGTGGCATAAACTGAACCGATTGCGTCTGTACTTGAACGAAATTAGGTTGACCCGAATTTAGGTACGGCGAACCACCACTAACACCAGCACCACCACCATTACCACCGACACCACCACCACCACCACCACCACCGACACCTCCGCGTTGTTGCTGCGTCGAAATTGGGTACTGAACAGGAGAAGACATGGGATACCCATAAGGATTCGGGGCTATTTGTTTAGCCTGGCCACTGTTGGGGTTTCCGTAAAAGCACATGGGGTAAGGGTAGAATGACATGGGTGGCGTGTATTGAACCTGCTGACCCGTCTTGGTGGTTTCCGCCGTTGGATCAATCATCGAGTCCTTTTTCTGGAGCTCTTCCTTCGAATGGAGTCTGCTCATGATGATGGGTCGCCTGATGTCAGCCTGTCTCACCCCTAGATATCACGGAGAGATCTTTAATTAAAACTATCTCAACTCGCACTCGCCTTCTCCCCCAGCCGCTATTACCATCACTCATCGTGGTCGTGGCCACTGGGAGACAAGGACATGCAAATGAAAGTCCTTGAGACTATCCTTTACCTCCTTTGGCGTCACTGCCGTTTGCAGACGAGGTCTCATCTCGAAGATCCGATCGATCTTCCGCGTGGCTGTCGTTCGAAGGGTGTTCCGAACCAGGTTCTTTGACCAAATCGACGTTTGTCATTTCTGTCACGTTGCTACCTTCCACCTTCGTCCGCGCGTCCAATGCTGCCGAGGGATTTTTTGCATTCGCAGCACCAGGAAGCCTCCTCGAGGAGGCCGTCGTTCCACCTTCGTCGGCGAGACCTTTGTCTTCGACTTCACCTTTACCGTCACCTTCGCCTTCGTTTTTGCCTTTGCCTTCTTCGACCAAGGGAATTTTCTGCTTCCTCTTCTCCACCTCCGCGCTACCGGGCACTGCCGATCCTCCATCGTCAAGGTCCACTTTAGTCCCGTCATTGCCGATCGTGGTGCTCGCGTCTGGAACTTCCGGCCTTTCGTCCGCTACGCGAGTCTCGTTGCCGCTCTTAGGCCCGGGCTCCTTGGTGCTGAGACCCTGCGTGTTCTTTTTCTCAAATTCGCCGGCACCCTCTTCCAGGAGTTTCATGACGAAACCCACGTTATTCTGCGGCTGCTGCGGCTTCTCGTAGTCCTCCTCCGACTCTTCGGCTTCGAATTGGTTGCACCTCAGACAGTCTATGAGTCCCAGTAGCTTCGAACTCTTGGAGTTGTCGAGTAACGCGTTCGGCAGGTTCGGGCTCCTTGCGATCACAGCGTTGATGGTGGGGATCAGGTTGTGCATTTCTTTCAGCAGGGCATCGCATTGCTGCGTTTTCTGTTGACAGAGGCTCGGACTGAACGGTGCTTCTCGTTTGATTCGCCGCGTTTCAGATTCCGGTAGCATCATTAACACGTGTCGACGTATCTCGGCTAGCAATTGGTCGTCCAACTGCTCTCCAATTTCGAGCGTGGGATTCCCATAGGACTCCTCCACGTGGTATTCGTTTAAATACGGTTTCTCGTTCACGGTACGCTCTTCCTTCTCGAACACCCCCGCTCGCTCATTAGGGTAAAAGGTGTCTGCGAAGGAAATTCGGACGGCGATGAAGATCTTTCACCGGGAGGATTCGTCTACGGGGCAGTCGCGAAGTTGCCGTGAAAACTTTGGGTTTACTCACCGCCGCTCGTGTAAAACAGGTACAGCAACGATATCAGGAAAGACAGGAGAATCGTCATGGTTATAACGAAGGCCAAGACGGCCATCTTGTAATTTCCCAGATAATCCCAGTTACCCTGGGTGTCCTTGTTCCTCTTCAGCATCTTGCTGGTTCCTGCGACTGAAAGCACATCCAGGCGATATTATATTTCCGGCGAAACTCGATAGCCCGCGAGGTACGGATGGTAATTACCGGCGTGCTTCAAGGTCAACGGGTCCATGGACTTCCGGGAGGAGCTGATAGGGATATCTTGAAATTCCGAAGATGCGACACCGCAGCCGGTATGCATATTTCACTCTATTTACCACGACAGACCTGGGCGATGGAAATAAAAGACGGAGCTGGTTTATAGTGACATATCGAAATTTACGAGAGGGTTCGAAATTGCCTTAAGGGACCCGAAGGGGTCCGCGTCAATTTGCTCCGCTGTAATCTCAATTTTTCTGCCCTGAAAGACAGTCGGTCTTGGAATGCGTAAAACCTCTGATACTAAGCTCACCTTCTGGGAATTCTAAGATGATTGGCTTATCCCGCGGTTGGTCCGCGTTCGGGACTCCCGTGAGCATCCAAACTTCCGCTTCTAGGGATCCAACAATGGTCTCTTCACCGGAACTTAGGCCAATCCGCACTCCACCATGTCTTCACGACAATTAATCGATTTTTTTACCAGACCGTGTCACGCCTATCGTCAAATGTGTCAGCAATAAAATTCCGAGTATGATGAAAAGCTTTCGACACACAGCGTCCAAGAGTGAACGACCTTTTTACACGAATTGCATAGCACCGCCTGCAAATCGTGCAAAATAATACTTTTCCACCCGAATGCTAATTATTTCACCTTGGCAAATTTATGGTAAAGAATTGCACTCTTTTGAGTGAACATTTTTTTCTGTATCTCTCTGTCTCTCTCTCTCTCTCTCTCTCTCTCTCTCTCGTTTTCTTAGTTTTTACTCTTCCATTCATCTAGTCTACTTTCAAAACCATTCGGGACTTACATACACATACATGTAACCTTGCATTACGCGAACGCGAATTTCATGACACGTAGCAGCGATGGAGTTCTACTCTCCTCTTTCTGTATTACGTGCGAGTAATGTCCAAACTGAAAACTAATCATTGATTCTTTAGTGCCAGTAATGGTCGTAGTTTCCATTGTTTCAATGCTTATCGTCAATGTTTCTAGCTCTCCGGAAAATATGGAATGCATATAGGGAGCTTAATAGGTCAAACTTTAGTGATTGTGTGATAGTGAATAACATTTCTGTCTCTCTCTCTCTCTCTCTCTCTCTCTCTTCCTCCGTCCCTCCCTCCACTTCTCTTACTTTTAATTTTATATTTTGATGGGATGAAAATGTTGCTAAAACGAGGAAAACCTTTCCATTCAAAAGCAGCTGCTCGTTCATAAGTATGGTAACCCGATAGCCTAAGCCTCGATTTATGCGTATTGCGTATGTGCGTGTTTTTGAAATTCGCCAGGCTTGCAATTATCGTTAACGCTGAGAACTTTCTCAGCTACCTGACACTAAAAGAATTTCGTTCAAAACTTCATTCATTATTGCGTAGAAAAATTCCAGAAAAAATCTACCCCTCGAGAGATCGATCATTTTCTCCTCGTCACGAATAAATTTCTATTTTCAAGACTGAAATGCACAAATCAATGAAAATATCAACATACGTTCTTGCAGTTGCGACGAAGCATCGGACAGTCTCCGATGAAAAGTCGACCTTGAAAAATAATATTGGATAATTGGCATGCCAGAAAGGTACCATTACATTAAAGCAATTTGAGCTAGTGTATTGTCGATGATTGTGCAATGTCCCTCTTTTACTTTCTCTTGTAAGAGACCGTCCTGCTATGAACCCAAGAAAGTGACAGTCTGTATTCTAGCGTTACACCGGAAGGTATACCGCTTTACCGATTAGACGGACGTTACTGACAAATTCTACGATTTATCTGAAAAATGACCGAGTGATAAAGTGGGAAAGAAAAGTGACGGTAGAGTGAGAGAGAGAGAGAGAGACGGGAGGGAGAGAGGGACCTCATCTTTCTCAACATATTGTGCGTCCATTGAAAAGTGGAGGAGGACAAAAATGAACTTTCTTCCCCCCGAAGAATGTCGTCGAACTTTTCTCCAGGAAGAATCGCAGAGGCCATTACTCTTTTCGTTTGATCTCATTCTTGAGGTTTCCTCGAAAACTCGTTTGGCCATCTCCGATATGCGATGAACGTCCCACGGAGCCGAGTGTTCCCTCTCGCAAGAAAATGAGGACTCTCGTGAAATTATCGTTTCACTACCACCACGTTACACCGGAGGAGAGCATTGCGGTAGATGCGTCAGAAGTTCAGGCGCAAAGTTTTCCACGGCTTCGGTGAGTCTTGCGCGGCGAAAGAAGAGAGAGAGAAACGTGCAAAACTTTCCACCTCGCGCACGCGCCGAGGGAAATTTTCATCGGGAAATCTCTTCAGGATTCGCCTCCCCCTTCCCCCAACTCTGCCACACGGTTCATTGAAAAAAAGGATCGAAAATCATTATAAATTCGAGGCACCGTCCAGGCGGCGGGAGCCGTGGATCTCCCCGCATTGCTCACGGATTGTTTTGTTCGGCGTGTAGCGGCAGTAGCTTTGCATTCGCGTAGATTCGAGGAAAATAATGCTTTTAATATCGAGCTCCGTAACGGAGTCAAGGAAAACTAGAAACGACGGAGCATTTTTCTTTCTCAGCGAATAAGCCTCTCGCATTCATACAGAACAGCGCAGAGTCTCCGGGAACCTGTCGAGAGTGGAACTCGAATGGCGCGTCGTCTCTCCCTCTTTCTCCTCTCTCTCTCTCTCTCTCTCTATTGTGCATAGGTTCATAGGTTCATAGGTGTGTATTCGCAGGTTCGTTCGCTAAATTACGTTTAAGGAACATTCGTGTTCCGAGCTTCGACAAGCTCCTCGTAAAGCGAGACGCGAGGAGGCGAACGTCTCGCGGATGCTGGCCGTGACATCGTCATCTTCATTCGATACTTGAGAGTATCGCACGGCATGACGACAGCTCGTGGAAGCCTCGGGGTATGTCGCACCGAAGAAACTCCACTTGATAATTCGTAGCGCACATGACCTCACGCGATCGCGTAGCTGGAGGCAGCCGAAAAAACTTCATTCGCTATGCAATCTCGGTTGCGATAGGAGCGCCGATAAGTTTCTGGCTACGATAAGAGTGCGAAACTCAACGATGATTCGTCGATAAGCGCTCGAGCGAAGGTCCTAACGAGAGGGAACTCGACAAAAACAGGGAAAATCTTATTAGAGCGAGCTAAGGACTCCGATTCGTAGACCGCGATAAGAGGCTGCCGCCGACTATTTAACAACCGTATGAGCAAGTCGAGGAGGGAGGGGGATCATTGACATCGAATCTTAATCCGAGAGAGGCTGAACGGAATCGTTAACGAGCCCGTGAATAGAATTCATTGAAATTAATTTTCCGCGTCGTCCATTAGCGGGGAAATTTTACAGGTTCCGAACCCCACCCTCGCTACCACCCCCGCGCCGCCGTTCTCACCATCGCTAGACGGCTACGACAAAATAGCGCAACAAGATTCCTGCGACTCGCTTTCAAGCTTCGGAACGTTCGCAAATCGAACCGCGAAGCGATCGACGTGGATCGAGAGTCAAAATATCGCGCGGGGGTGCGTTGGCGACGGCGGAGGGTTGGGCAGTTTCGAGCGAGTCTCGATCGTTCCGCGGTGACGATGTTCAACGCGCGTGAATTCCATATAAAGGAATTAGGTTCCGAATAGCGTTCGACGAGGAAAAACGAGATTGCGGCGGCAATCGCGGAGGAACGGACCTGAAACGGTCGACGCAACGTTATCCAATAAGACGAAGCGGCGGTACCCACGGCGGTAAGGTGGACGCGAGGGGGGAACTCCCATCGGCGAAGCATTGTTCGCGCAAATTTTCTCTCAGACATGCAAATTGAATTAGTCGGTAGCTCGACGCAAGGTTACCTATCGAGCGCCGAGGAGCTCAGTCAGTAGCGGTGGAGAAACTCGATGACTCGCTTTTCAGGTTAAGAGGGAAATCAGTAGCATCCCTATTACCGGGACGCGTCATTGAGCAGCGAAACGGTTACGTTTACGAGATCCGAAACGACGCGGAAGGTGTTAAACGGGTGGTGCCCTTGTTCTGGACTCTCCGGTTATTACCGCATCGGGAGACCTTATTCGACCAGCCGCGTGATATCGAGGGATTATGAAATCGCGAACCGGTTTCGTAACGCGTTAGAAAAAATGGAGATAAAAAGAATATTCGAGCGAAAGAGCGAGAGAGAGAGAGAGAGAGAGAGAACAACAGCGAGAAACCGAGCGATCTAGCTCAAAACGCGACGGAGAAAGCTAAAACGAAGATGGCGTTGTTGCTCAGTCTCATAAAATCCATGTAATAACGCATCGCGTGTGATGCGGGGGGAGGAAGACAAACGCGACGTAGCTCATATCGCGAGTGAAAGCCATCTATTACGTTTGAAACAACGTATTGTAATTTTCCTCGTCGCTCCTCGCTCGGATGCGTTTTCATCGCGCGGCCATTTTGCGCCGCGACCAACAAGAAATTCCTGCTGTTATCGTTGTCCCGGGGGACTCCGGGAATGAAGCACGCGTCGTCTTACCGCGTAAATAGACGATTGTGTCATTACTCTCCGTACCCCCGATAATGGACGGCTAGTATTACCCGGGAGCGAGATAAGGAATCCGCAGGCAAGTTCGTTAGTCATCGACGCGAGTGGGAGGAGGATCTTGAAACGCGCGCAATCCCAAATTTTGCACGACCGCTTTCGCAACTTTTGGCGGTCTCTACCTTCCGACCGAACGTCCGAAAATTCCTGTCCTTGCCACCCCAGCTACCCCTCTGTCGATCCCTCCGGGCGCCCTTCGGACCCTCCGGGTCCCGCTCGGAGTTGCGTGGTATTCGATCTAGCTCGCGATCGGATCGACGAGGATGTGCGTGGATCTCGAGAGTCCAGACGATCTACGTCATCGCGCGCGTACGAGCGTAAGTCCGGAAGAAGCGCGGGAAGAGAGGAGGCATGGAGGAAGGTGGAGGAACTGTGAGAACGGATAGGGATGGTAGCGAAGAAGAGAGATAGAGAGATAGAGAGATAGAGAGAGAGAGAGAGAGAAAAGAGAAGAGAGGCACGAGAATAACAGGAGGATCGTTTCCGTTTCCCCTTCTCGATCTGCCATGTGATAGCGAGTGAGTCCCAACGAATCGTGCTGGAAGTCATCGTCGTCATCGTCTCGCTGACTGGTCAACGGCAGACCGAGCAGAGTATGCGGGCCAGCCGAGCTACGTCGTGCCCGTGCTAGTTTGCCTCTCTGACTCTTTCTCCTTCAGGGTCCACACCAGGACTCGCTCGGACGTTCTCTCGATCCTCTCCGTCGTCATCCGCAGACCCAAACCGTCGACCAGTCGATCCACGCCGGTCTCAGGTGCGCATGCTCGATTCTCTTCGTACCCTCTCCTCTCCTCTCCTCTCCTCTCCTCTCCTCTTCTTCTCACGGATCCTTAACCTTCCCCAATTAAATGCTCAATTTCATGGGAATCCGCTGGTCACGCTCTCAACATCCTCGGGGGTCTGGTGAACGGACCTGTAGAAATTTCTGGACGTCCTTGAACGGAGCGATCGGTCTCTCCTCGGAGATGAGCGATCCGTCGTTAGTTTCGCGCGGTCGTCACGATACGACGAACCATCTCGCCTGAGCGGGTGATTCGGTGAAAAGTGAAAGTGTGTTCTCAGCAGAGATCCAGCGACGTCATTCCCGAAATAATCGCGGCGATCGGCGTTGCTGTCGCTACTGCTGGGGTACTTCAGCATCGTCGTCCACTTTTCATTCGATCGGAAGCCGCTGGATCTTGCGGGCACGCTTGGATTTCGCCGCGGACGCTAAAAGTGTTTTGATATTGCGAGAGGATAAGGGAGGGGAGAGGCAGAGGGGAAAGGTACTCCCGAATAAAGTGGAGCAGGATCGTGACGGAGTTGCGTCGTGGTACCGAAAGTTCATCTCGTCAGTGATTCAAGGCGGTTTTCAACGCGGTGCTCTCCCGAGAAACTGAAAGTTCCAGCGCTCTTCGAGTCCTCCGCGGAATTCTCGAGGAAAGACCGGAGGAGAGACGGGCGTGCACCACCGGAAGTAGCGATGAAAGCAGGAGGCAGGCAGTCGTAGTGGAAAGGAGAGCGTGACTCTGGACGGACGGTCCTAATCTTTCAATGAGAGAAACTTCCCGACATAATTACGCGTTTCATCAAGGAAGCATTGACATTTCCCTGAAACGATGAATCAACCCACGACCAATTCCACGTAGCTCCTGTGTGCGACCGTGTGCACGATTCACCGCCCTTTGCCGTACGCTCCGCTCCCACCACCCCGTCGCGCCTCTCCCCATAGATGGGTCATGTGCCTTGCCGGGGTTCCCGTTAAAAGGCACTAGGCGTTGTGGAAGTTTCAAGTGAGGTTGAAATTTCTGTTCTCGTGCTCTCGAGTCTCGCCTGGAAAAACAAATAAAATTTCCACCCACGTGCTACTCGCGTACCATCCTCTTACCGCGTGACGCATCGCGACGTATCGTGACGCGCGTGATAAGGTATCTTCGGATTGGTAGGTGAAATAGTAGCGTGGCAATACGATTAGCGGTGCTTGTAAATCTATCGCTTTCAGGGAGTGCCGAGACCGAAGTCGCTCGCCTCCTATTAAATGTGACATCCCACAATGCGAAGTGCAACTGTCGTATTATGCGCTCTGCGTTTGCCAGTCACGTGACCGGTGCAAGGACAGAAGCACCGACAATGAGTGAATAGGATGCTTTGTTCTTGAGCGCGCGGTTTATCGTGACAGCAGCAGCAGCAGCAGCAGCAGCAGCGGTGGCAGTAGCATCAATTAGTTTTAGGAGTACTTGAACGCTGGAATACTAATTAAAGGCAAATTTACTTTACTCGGGTTTCTTATGCAAAGGCGATCGTGGCTATTCAATTTTGCGTAAATTGAATATCAAATTTGCGGTAGCCTCGAAGTGGATTTCGCTCGAGTGGATTATGAACGCGCGGGATTGGTGGTAATTCGTTGAAACGAATGCCACGGTGTTCCTTGGCAGCGGCGGGAAGAAGCTTCGCACAGGTGGGACACCTCCCACCTTTCCTGGTGTAAGCTGTTAATGGCTAAATCCAACTTTTAGCACCTGCCTACTCTTTCCAGTGTAATTTGCATTTCCTTTTATCGAATTTGTCAATTTTTTATACCTTCGCTATGGAAATTGCGCAATAAGAAGGAAAGTTCTTAAATACCAGATGTAAGCCATTACGTAAAGAGAGGCCGGTCGATGCGATTAAAATTTCATATTTTTTTCCCAATACTTTCTACTTTTGAGCGTACACATTTTTACGCACCGATACATTCACAGCAGTTCGTACTCTTGTGAGAATTCTTCGATCAACGGTTCGCTTCGTTTCTTTAAGCAGGAAACAAAGCAAAATCTACAGAACAGGGATATTTTTATTTAATGTCCCTAGTACGTAACATAAATGCAATTTACGCAGTTGCATACGCATTAATTGATAAATACGTCGATTGATAAAATTTTCATATTATGCAGCTGAACGCGTTTTAATAGATAAATATGGTGATTAATGCATTTTACAGTGACCTTGCGGACAAGCCGCAAATATTATTTCAATTATCATTAGCGAAGGGCTTTACAAATTTGATACAGAGTACAGGTTAAGGGTCGTAATTTATGCAATGAATCTGTAATCTCCTGATGGAAAAATTACGAGAAAAAGTTAATTGTCATACAAAGACGCGAGAACGCGTCTGTATTGCATTGCACATGAATAAGCAAACGCGCATACACGCACGCACAGTCGAATCGTGAATATACAGAGTATACCAATGATGCGCTCTAAAGAATTTAAGGGGGTTGTGGTATAGGTGTCGTTAAAATGATTTTTTATTTACAAATTTTTCGACACCAGGCTTTGATTCTGAATTATCAATAATTTTCCGTGCATAAGGCGATCGGCTCTGAAAAGTGGAGAGAAGTCGTCTCGGAATCGCCTCCTTTGCGACCCTTTAAAATTTGTTCCGTAAATCACAGTCACCCCCTGTATAAGATATCGGATGCTGCCTATCCGAGGGCTTGCGCGTGTAAGATTCGTAGTGATTAAGAAACAACGAATGGAGAGAATGCAGGAAGTGACAAGGGATAGCCAGACGATTACTATGCTACGCATGGGTATGGCTTGTTAACCATTCCAGACAATCCCGGGGACTGTGGCCCTATGACCAAGGTGAAATGATTCTATTCGCAGGCACCTTCCGTGTTTACACGGAAACGGGAAACTCCGGGGAATAGAGCACGTAAAAAGTCTATACTCGTTTTGCCAGCGGTAAACGTGTTAAGTCGCTACCGCTGAATTTTACAATCTTCGATAAACAATAGCAACTAGGGATAAAAGTGCATTATTTCAATGGCGAGAGAACTACCCGTTAGATACACTGTTTCAAAGAAACACGATCTATCGAAAGAACGGCAAAAAGATTTATCTCGCCAATGAACGATTTTAATACTTAATAACGCTTAAGTACACACTTTCGGTATTCGCTACGTGCACCTGTGCGCGCACCTGCGCGCGCGCGCGTAATGCAACATTTTCAGGCCCCACTTCATTCGCCACAATCGAATTTTATGCACCGAGTACAACCGGGTTTCCAGTCTTTTCTTTCTTTCCTGGAAATAATAAAGCTGTGAATAAAAACCAACAATGAAAAGAGCAGAGCGCAAGAAACTGCAATTTAAGGTTAAAGTTGAAAAAGTTTTCAAGCGTATCACGCGCCATGCTATTAGTGGTAGGGTTCAAAGAAAAATGTCTTTCGAGTTACCTTCGAGCAGACGCGTTGTTGAGCAGGTGAAAGAGGATCCTCCCTCTCGAATGTAACGATTTGTACGTGGGACCCTGTGTGCGTGCGTTTCACCCACGCAGCCACGCACACGCCTACGCCGCGCGTGTCTATTTCTATTGAATCTCATTCGCGCGCGCGCGCGCGCACACACACAGTTGCACGGGCTCTTTTACAATAGTCCGATAAAAAATTGCTCTGAATCGTACTTCTTTGTGCATACGGTGTTTCAATGAAATTCATTGTACACACAGGAAGAGACAACTTCCACGGCAGAAATTAAATTCCTATTAGAATCCTATTAGACGGATATGGAAGGTCAGTGCTGGAATACGCGCGGTTACGTGTAACTTTTATGCAATTTCAATGCGAGCGTGTGTGTGTGCGCGCGCGCGCGCGCGTGCTCTTAATTCTGTGCTCGGGAGAGCCATTCGTAGTTTCTTTGAAACACCGCGAGGAGAAAAAATTTCTCTGGGCAATCCTTGCACGCGCTATACGTAAATGAAAAATTAAAACATCTTTTACGCGCATAATCTAGTTAGACGGGTGTAGGAAGAAGATTCATTGCGCAAATAAGTGATTTCAATACTGACACGCGACTTGTGTCAGTGTGCGTAGGCGTCCCTATTCGGATACTCGATATTTCTCCCAATAAGGTATGTATGTGTGTGTGTGTGTGTGTGTGTGTGTGTGTTTGAATACGTGTACTCGTGTACATAGAAGCCACGAGAATCCGCTTCTAGCCAGCAAGCTCTACCGTTATTCGCACATGTGTTGACAAGCTCGTAAATACACCCACACAAGCTTTCTGACGTATCGCACGTGCTCCCTTGAAATTTCCTTCCGCAAATCCTAAATGACTCGATTGAATGACAACGTAACAACAATTTACCGCTCAGCATTAATTTTATATTCGTCGAGTGATCCTCCCCGTCTAGACCTCGATCCTAACTTCTTTCGCCATTCGCACGGTCTCTCCTCTCTCTCTCTCTCTCCCCCTCCCTCCCACTCTTTGGAAAATCTTGTAATTTCAATTGGAACCAAAGAAATTCCCAAGTACATCTGAATAATTCAGATATTTGCTTAGCCTGTGTGTGACTCACCTCGTTTCATCTCGATAATACTTTCAAGGTTATCGCGTGAATTTCTTCGAATCATCCTTCAGGAATATGACTAGCCCTGGCTGGAGGGTCGCGAGAGGAGGAAGAAAGGACGAGGATGAGGCGAAGAATAGGATGAAGGGGCGGGGGGAGGGAGGGCAGATGCTCGTACGGAATAGAAATGTTCCCCGCACCGCATTCCGAAAAGTCTTTGTAGTTCGAAAAACTCAACTTAAACTTCGGTCCACCGGAACGCCTCGATAAATCCCCAGACCCTGAGAAACCTGAAGCCTGAAGCCCGAGGCCTGAAGCCTGAAGCCCGAAGTCTGAAGCCTGAGGCCCGAAACCCGAGGCATGTAGATTCTCGCGCATTGAGTCAAGCGAAAGTATTGAACTAGCAGTACGGAGCGAGTCTATGAATAAGGCAACGCGTGAAATTCTGGAAAATCCATTGAGAGCCGCGTAATAAGCGCGGGAATCAATTAGTGGCAAATTCTCTCGACTCCTTATGGCAGTAATCCAATAAAGAGCGCGATACGAGCGTCGAATAATTTCCAGCCACGATTCATCCTAATCCGGCGTCATCGGCTAAGAAAGTTATCGTGAGTGTTCACTCGATTAAAATGGCCGACACCCCTTAAATGGAACGGAAGGTAGCGGAGATTTATTCCGCCGTGTAGCTCTAACATCGGATTTCACGTTGGTGCTGATGGTCGATGATGATGACGACGATGATGGTGGTGGCGGTGGTGATGGTTGTTGTTGCAGTGGTGGTGGTGGTGACCCTTTTACGCACGGACAACTCGAAGCACGTAGTTTCCAGCAGGGTCAGTTCATGGCCCTTGCTACGCTTGGGAGCGTTCGAGGATGATGGTCAGTGTCCTCGAGTTCACTACTCTCAATTGGATACCTTCTTTTGGAGAGGAGAGGAGAGGAGAGGAGAGGAGAGGAGAGGAGAGGAGAAGAGAAGAGAAAATTTCTCTGGAAAAAAGTCTGGAACGACGAGAGCGCGGTATAGTAGCAAGAAGGAAATACCGACGCGAAAACACGAGATAACCGGCACTATCTTCCGCAAATGAAGAAATGGCGGTCGATCGCAAGAGAAACGATCTTATCGGTCGGTTCGCTCGTTAGTTTAATAACACGCAGGGAATATTCAGGCAATTACCGATTATAGACCAATAACGATAACGACGATAAAGTCAATAACGGGAGCGCGTAGTCAGTGTTGATATTTCGGCTATTGCATAAGATCTGCACGAGAGCGGGCAATTTTTATCCGATAAGAGAAGAAGCGACGACGGGAGTACCTGCACAGAATTAGGCGGTGGAACTCAAAGTTGAGAGAACAATGCGAGTTTATCGGTTCGGCCTTGAACAGATACTAATGCGCGCTGTCGGTCATAAATAGCCATTATACCCACCTGACAACAGAGTCGTGATTTCATTCTTCTAACTCCTTTCAGTCCGGTCAGAACACAGGCTCAGAAAGCTGAATGGATACGTCCGAGTGGACACGTCAGGGAATTTGTGGCCTCCGTGCACCATGGCTTCTTCTGCTGCTGCTGCTGCTGCCCACCACACTTGCCGCCTACAGCATCGGGGTTGGCATAGCCGACAGTACCGGACCATCCGCGGAAGTCGTTTTCGTAAGCATTTCACCCTTTCTCCCACTCGGAGGAATTTTACCGCTTTCCTTCCAAGACCACGACGATCCATCTGCTACCTCCAGTTTCTAAAACTCCCCTGCAATAGGAGATGCAACGGTAATACGGCTCTCCCCATCCCTCATCCTACTACCCCATTGGGAGAACCTGAATATTTTTCTATGAAGGATAACGCGTCTTCCTCCTCCTCCTCCTCCCCTTCTTCTTCTTCTTACTCTTCTTCTTCCTCTTCTTCCTCTTCTTCTTCTTCCTCTACTTCTTCTTCCTCCACTTTTCCACACGGATAATTCATACGATCGTGTGTGTTTGCGTTTCAGATGGGCTATGCAAAGATCGAGCAGAAAGGCTCCGGAATTCATCTGAGGACGTTCTCCAGAGCATTCATTGTGGACGATGGCGAAGAAAGATTTGTCTTTGTCAGCGTTGATAGTGCAATGATTGGCAACGATGTGAGACAAGCGGTAATTCTCCTTTTGTCATGGAAAAGCTTTCTTTGAAGAAGAGAACCAATCTTCGGATTATTTACTTTCGCAGGTTCTTCGGAAGCTAATGTCCCAATTCGGGGATTTGTACACAGTGAAAAATGTGATGATCAGTGGTACTCACACGCATTCTAGTCCTGGGGGTTTCATGATGGATGTACTGTTTGATCTCACCACATTTGGATTCGTGAGAGAATCCTTCAATGCTCTTGTTAATGGAATCACGAAGGTAAATAACGTTTCTGGATTTCGGTCCACGCAATATCTCTCTCATTATATAATTCGCCCTGAAAATTCACGCGCCCGAGCCACTTGCCGCGAGGTATCACGATTCCTGTTGCAAATAAATGAATTCATAGAAATGCACGCGTAGAGCCTTATGCAATGACTTATGCTTATTGTGCAATAAGAGATTTTTTAATCATGAATCATTATTCGCAGAGTATCGAACGAGCTCATAATTCTGTTCTTCCTGGAAGGATATTTATTACACATGGAGAAGTGTTGGATGCCAATATTAACAGGAGCCCATTGGCGTATCTCAACAATCCCAAATCGGAAAGGGATAAGTAAGCGATTATTGATTCGCTGTAGAGTTTATGATTTATCGAATTGTTTTGTTTAAAACGCTGCAAAAAGAACGTAACGCACAACTTTTATCTTCCTTCGCAATTGTGGTTTTGCCAACTTTATCTTTACTACCACGAGCTTTTGCTCTTTACAAATTAAACATAGATTACAATTTCTTGCAACTCTTACGTTTGGATTTAAAATTTGTTATGCGCAAAAGGAAATCAATCTTTTTGTTCTATACGAATCGAGTAATGTGCAATAATGCTCTCTGCTGTTAGTAAGAGATTTTATTTACATATTCAAAATTGTTATTTTCAGGTACGAGTACAATGTGGATAAAATCTTAACGCAAATACAATTAATCGGAGCTGACGATAAGCCATTAGGCGTTATCAATTGGTTTGCCGTGCATCCTACAAGTATGAATAATACTAATCATTTGATATCGAGTGATAATGTGGGATATGCATCTGTCCTTTTCGAAAAACAAATGAATAAGAATGCACTGATTGGCAAGGTAATTGACAATTTATCACAATCGAGAGTCTCGACTTCGTGATATCTATTTTGACAATGTATCTTCTTCCTAACGCAAATGTTATGACAACAGTATATTAAACTGCGAGAATTTACCTTCGAAATAGCTTCGCCAAATATCTCGAATTCTCACTTGCATTATTATTATAGTCGTACACTGGCTTAAGTCCACGATAAGATTTTAATTCCGCTTCTAATAGCCAAGGATTCATTTGTAGTCCAACGGTCTAGAAAATCTGATTGACATTATTGGTACTGCTCATCTTAAACCTATGGACTACGCGTCTCACACGCGAATAATTTACTGTCTGAATGTAAAAATTATAAGCAAATAAAGTATGCTATTGGACATATAGGTACAAATGAAGATAAATCGTCTATTATCGCGGACTGTCGTGTTCCTTCATTTTTCATAATAAATTGTATCGGGGTATGAACTGCTACACCTAGTTCTATGATAAAGCCACGAGCGTCCATTCAAACTTGTTACTTCTAAGAATAAAATGAGCTCGCGTGTTCACGGGCAATTCTTGATAGGTACGAGTTGAAGATTTGAATGTTAAGAGTCGACATCGCATTAAGCAGCGATATAAACTTTTTACTCGAGCAATCGTGTGATTTATTCCCCAGTCGCAATCATTTTGCACTTTATTATTATGTCCCAAGAAACGATTCTCAGGGGGGAAGCTGACAAATTTTCCATGGATTCTAGAGGGCTCTTTGCTTGAAATCTTAATTGAATTTAATATTGATGAATTTTCAGGGTCCTTTCGTGGCAGCGTTCGCTTCCACCAATTTGGGCGATGTTTCCCCAAACACGCGAGGTCCCAAGTGCGAATTTTCCGGAAGAGAATGCAGCGCCCAGTACACGTGTCCCGGAAAGAAGGAGATGTGTTTCGCTTCCGGCCCTGGCAAAGACATGTTCGAGAGTACGAGCATCATTGCGCACAAGATATTTCAGGAATCGCTGGTAAGTCCACGATAAAAAGATTCTACATTATAATCGATGAAAATAAATAAGAAGAAAAAGAAAGAAAAAAGCCTCTAGAACAAATAATCACTGTAGCCACAAGTTCCAATTGGTTTCCCGACATTGAACACGATCGGTACAGATCGATAGTGCTCTCAGGAGTGTGTGCGTGCTTTCAAAAACATGCTGGTAACCGCAACGAGCGCAAAACACATTTATAGAATACACCGCAAACAAAACACTTGAAATAACCAGTGAATAAAGCAATCTGCCGATTCGTAATCGATGAAAGGAGAATATTTTTTTTTCTTCGGCGAGGTACTTTGAAAGATTCCAAGTATCATTCATAGAGATTCGCGAGAATTGCGTTAGGTGGCACAAATACGCGCATTCTTCTTAAAGGGGTAGAATAAAGTGACACGAGAAGCAGCAGGTGGTGTTTTGTAAATCAATTTATTTATTTATAATTGAGGTAGCAGCATTATCTATAAAATCTGAACACGTTGTCAGGGACAGGGGAGGGGGTAATTTGGATAAAATACAAGACGCTGCCGATATCAATAGTGTTTGGGATATCCGTAACCAACAATCGGAGCTGGTACCACAGCAGGGGCGACATATTTGGCAACTGGTGCCGGATGTATCGCATGACCTATCTTCTTAACGACCGCGTTAAAGCCGTTATGAGGATCAGCGGTGTAGTCGACAACTCGAATCGTGCCATCAGGTTCGTTAACTCGGTACGAGCCCTTGACGACATCTCCGTCGCGCACTTCCTCCTGGCTCTTCACGTCTCCGGTATGGGGGTCGTTCACCCCGTACTCGTACGCATATTTGGGATAGGCCTGCGAAGAATAATGTCATCAATAACGCGACTACCACGATTGACTACATCACGAGTGTTAAAATCCCCCCCCCCCCCCAAACCCGGCTATATTCGCTGAAGAAATTGCCACTAGACTCATTAAAACTAGACCAGGACAACTGGCACGCTTTTTATCTTTTTATATACTCGCTTAACGAGTGCATTTAATTTTAATCTCATTGTTCAAATACCGCATAAATACTTATAGCTTAGAAAAACTTGTCTCGTTCGGTAAAATGATACGCAGCGATATAGTCGGGCACGGCAATCAAAAGATAATTTAGAGATAATTTCAATGTATTTAATTGCTTTTCAGTGATTTCACTTTGTGATTTAAACTGCCCGTATAATGAGAGTATGCCTTAACCGTAGCTAATTATTTGCTTTGTCAGCATTGTATAGAATTCAATTAACCTTTAGGCTAGCTCCAAAATATTTTTAACGAAAGCCAGATAAAATTATCGATGTACGCGCGTGCGCGCGCACATCTAGTTTTTTTCCTCCACGAGAACTTATCCGCGAGAACTCCCACGATTTTTCCAAACTCCCGCGCGTTTCTTCCTCATCGATAAGCTTGACGATACAAATGTCAAAACATACGGAACGGCGAATGATTCCAACGATCGTGGCGCCGTTGCTGTTAATTATCACACAGACGAGAAATATATAATTAGTCGTCGCTACGAGGAAAAGTCACGGTTGACAGTAATTTATTCTTCTGCAAAAAGATTCTTCCTTCCGGTAGGAGATTACCAAGACACAGTGTGCTTGATGGTTTTATGAATGGACTCGCGCGCTTTTCCTGGTTCAGCGAAATCTTAAGAAAGTCAAGTGCATCCGGGGAATATCCGGATAGGCCGAGATGCATAGACGAGAGAAAGAGAGAGAGAGAGAGAGAGAGAGAGAGAGACGTTGGCAGGAGACGTAGAGAATTTCACACTCACATAATTATTATAATGACCCTCCTGTCCATAGTCGTATGGACCATATCCGTATGGCTGGTAGCCGATTTTAGCTACTGCAGGAGCCACGACTTCTGCGTGGGACACCGGTGCTCCATATCCATTGTAGCCGTTGTAGGGACCATAACCGGGTACCAATCCCGGGTAGCCAGCGTGTCCATATCCGTCGTATCCAAGCAGAACGGCATTAGCCACCGCCACCATTGCGATAACAGCTACAACCTACAACCGGACGTTTGAATATCTGCTATTAATCCCGGAATCACTCCGTGAAAACATTCGATAATCACAATGCGAGTCTCGAACAATCTTATCTCCCCTCTAATGCATTTTTCTCTTTGTCCAAAGATACGCGCAACTGTACGGACAATTACTAATTGTAAAAACGAACCGGCCACGTAGTGGAATACTTTCGAAAGCTCGTTTAGGTACTCGCGTGTGTCTTCGCTCGTCTTTTTAGGACGGAGCATCGTCGACTCGACACAATTTAAATGACGTTTTCACTGTTATGCGCGGCTCCGAGGAGAGAACACTTTTTTATAAGTCGGGAATTCGGGAATGCGCGACGTCTAATTAAACCGGTACGATAGACGACGAGAGAGGGAGAGAGAGAGAGTCCAGACCATCCGTATCCTGGACCAGGTACCGCGCGAACACACCACAGGGTTTTTCGCATTCTGATAAATATAGATCGCAGATGAGATGCAGGACGTAAAAATATGTTGAAATTAGCATCAATCTCTCAATAATAAAACAACGGTAGCCACCACCGGATCAATGAAGGGGGGAGGAAACGGAATTTGCATTTAAATTGCTCCTGGCGTATCCGTAATAGAATCGAGTATAGAATTTACTCCATCCCGTGGAGGAATCCATTTAGCAACGAGATAACTGTAATAATGTCGAGGTAAATTATAAGTGCGCGGAGTTCGATTTTAACGATTCGAAAGCTGAAAGTACTTGAAACGCGAAAATAAGATCGATGATCATTCGACGATTACAACCGTGAGGTCTTACGTGTCGAACGGCCATCGCGAGAGCAAATAACACACCTCTTACTTCTTGCTTTTTGCCGTTTTACCTTCCTACCGTGTTGCCGTTAGCACTTGGAAGCACATCAACTCGACTCAATGAATCAGAGTAACAGCGAGAATAACAATGTCGCGTGACGCAACAGCCATTAACCATTACGAGTATTTGGATCAACGCGAGTCATCGAAATGGATGAAAAAGTTGGACAACTTCCGCCCTAACTTCCGGAACTGGTAATTATTATTATTACCGTTGTTGCTATTAACGATATTGCGATTAACGATTAACGATTTCACCGAGAAGGAAGGAGCGAGGAATTGGCGATAGGTTTTTGGAAAAATTCACCAAGCAATGCGCGAGAGTCGAAAAGTTTTTCGACGATCGCGATCGTTTCGCGAAGTTGGACGAGGACCCGCGCGACTCTCGAAAACGATAATTGGTGGGATCGGCAAGGGAACCAGAGTCAGCGAGGGTGAGGAAGGTTGCGAGAAGATTCGGGAGTTAAATCCCACGGGATAAATCGCGGGAATCGATGAAAACGGTACACTCTTCCCACCTTGAGGAACATGTTGTCCAGGTGTTTTAATTCGGTAGTGGTGAGAGGAAACTGATAAAGAGCACCGATGGACCGGTGGCTTTTATAGTGGGATGGCGTTTAGAAGCCCCTTGGCTCTCCTCGTGTGGGGGCTTGTGCAATTCAAGGTCCCCTGAGCCCCCATCGAGCCAACACCAGCCAGGGCCCGCGTCCTTCGAGCTTCGAACGCACAGAACGCGGACAGAAAAACCTCCGGGACGCGGTCACCGAGAAGTCCAGAACAAAGAATGCGGCTCCGCGTTTCCACGCGACCGCCAATCCAGTCGTTCCTTCGTTTTTCTAACCACCTCCGCAACGGCCCGAGGATGGAAGCGAAGAAAAAGGGACCGCCCGATCGGACGATGATGCAAATTCGCGATTCTAACACGCTTTCTTCTCGGTCCGAAGGACTTCTGACCCCCAATCGCTTCACTGGGATCTCTCCCTCTCTCTTTCTCTCTTTCTCTCTTTCTATCTCTCTCTCTCTCTCTGAACCTCTCTCTTATCCACTCCATTTTACCTCTCCATCGATATAAACGAATAATACTTACATAATTACACTTGACTATTCTTACAATTAGATCCTTGAGGGAGGAAGTGGGGAAGGGGGGATAAAGCTTTTTCTCTAATTCTGTGTGTATATTTATGTGTGTGTGTGTGTGTGTGTGTATGTGTGTGTGGTTGTTTAAGAAAGGAGGAGTAAGCATTTAACACTCGCTTTCTATTCATTATAGAGATACTTCGGTAATTATGCATTTACATAGGATGGTGCAGCAGTGGAAGAAGCGCGCGCGCGCGCGCTGCTCTTAATTAAATTGGCTATGGATTGTATCTTCTCGTTCGTATCTTTCCGCGCTCCTTAGGCGCCCGCGTGGACTGTATTAGTGAATCATATCTTAATTAATTGTACCGGAAATGGCAGCCGTGAAATAAAACTACGACGGAGATAATAGCCGAGCGAAGAATTGGCTAATTCTCTGAGACATGGCGCTTCGCAGGAACGTGTCCATGTGCACAATGCGCTATTCTCTCTTTATAATGAGAAAAATGTTTATTGTATGAACGAGCGGTGTGGTGGTGGTGCTTCGATAATGGTAAAAATTAAAGAAACATGCATTCGCTGCGTGGATGAAAGGTGTGAAAATTATTCGGCTGGTGGTATGGTATTCTTGGCAATGGGGCGGTGATGAGGGGGAGAGGGAGAAGGAGGGCAAAGCAGATATAATATAAAGAAAGAGTCTAGAGGAAAATATGAGGCGCGCGTAAGATAATCGAGTAAAAGTCCTGGTCGAGTCTCCCAGGGCGTACGATACAAAGTATGATGGTATTTTATAAATACGGAAGACACGAGTGAAAATTTATTCCTCGGTCGATAAAGTCATTAGAATGGACCAACGTCTGGTATGCCGGTATCACGGAAGACGAACTTCTTCGACGCTGCTTTGCTATGGGCGTGCACTAGGTCATGGAGAACGATGCAATGCGGCGATACCGCACATCTATCAATCTGAATTTCGTCACTTTATTTTTGTAATATACACTCTTATCGCTAACTACTGGCATGTGTACAACGGCGCAAAATATCTGATGAATATGCATCGGGAGGTGCCGCGTTTCTTGCACTCCGATACTTAAAATTAACATTTCCTCGTCCATTCGCTCTTCCCTGACTGTATCTACCGCACATGTTCTCTTTGACTTTGGTTCCACTGCTGCGGATGCAATTTTCCCTTAGCAGAGTTTCGCGAAAATTTTTGCGATGTTGAGAAAATACAGCAACAACAGCAGCAGCAATAGCACCAAAAGAGATCACTGGTCAACGCCAAGTGAACTCGTAAAATTTCCAAGGAAACGTCTCTTTCGGGAGTGTCGACCTCTTCCGGTCTGCCGAACTGCCGGGAAAAGGAGAAGCGTTTGGCCGCTGGACATCGAGGGTGTAAAGCGTTCGTGGAATCGTGAAATTGTGAAATCGTGAAATCATCGCTCGCTATCTATGACGCGTAAACGCGCGTGCATCTCAGTTAATAATGTTTCTCGTACTCGTAATTATCCGCAATTTCGGAGGCGAATCCTTCCGCCGGTACCGGAAGCGGGTGCACTATGTCACCGTACCTCTTGACAATCGCGTTGTAGTCGTTGTGCGGGTCGGAGGAATATTTGTCGTAGTACAAAGACTCGTCCGAGTCGCTGTCATCTTCGTAGGATCCTTGTATGACGTCACCGTCTCGGATCTCATGCTGCGTCCTGATGTCCGTGTACGGGTCGTAGACGCCATAATTGTACGCGTACCTCGGATACGCCTGGTGAGGGAAATTCACTATTTTTAGAAAAAGAGACAGATAGGGGGGGGGGAAGAGGAGCGGAACCGAGGCATTCATCGTTTCCGATGAGAAACGCTGATTAGCTAATTGGCATTAAGATTAAGGATGTTCAAAGGTATCGGCGAACCCTCGGAGTAATTATCGTTCGATCGCTTTTATGGCGAATCTAACGAAGACTCAACCACGAGCTTCGTTAACTATGAGACGCGTTACTTCATCGATCACTTACGTAGTAATCTTGATAGTCTTCCTGTCCGTCCCCATTATTGTAATAAAGGCCTAAATTCAGGGCAAGTGGACCAACGTACGAGGAGTAGGAATAAGCTGACTCGTCGTGATCGGCACTGTTGTTGGGATCGTAATCTACCACGACGCCATCGATGCTGGACGACAGACACACCGCGGCGAGGAGGATGAGGCACTTCTGCGTTTGATCAAATCACCAAATACAAATGGCTCGATTAACACCCAGAAACGGAATGACGCGTCGTTGTGGAAAATCGTGCACGAGATAAATTGTGTTCTGCTTGGAAGTTTCTTAGAATATTAGCGCAGGGTCCGTTCGACGGATCGACGGATAAGGCTACGAGAGAGCATTTGCTCTCGCCACTTACCTGGATCATGCTGGTTATTCGCTACTCGACGCAATTGTAACAATTTGATTTTAGCCAGTGCAATTTATATAGTTGCAAATGGTCACAGTACGCTGGTTTCAATAAATCATTGGACTCTGGTGGCATTGAGGATATTGAAATATCCCGAGTCGTAAAAGTGCGATAAAATTCGTATCGCAAAATTAGATTGTTTCATAAAATTAACTCGCGTACGATCGATGCTTTTTATTCCGCGGCATTGCGGGTAGCCCATTAATCGGAAAGACAGAAGGAAAGATCCAGAGGTTTTTTCAACTCTTAATTGTCTCGACTCCTTCGATAGATTGCTGTAACAATGCATTGTAGTACAGCGAGAGAGGACGGGAGACTTGCTTCGTTAAAACTTCTTCAGATCCGTTGAACGTTCGGCGTGTCGCCTTATCCTCCGCATGATATGCAGTTCCTTGTAGGAGATATGCTTATGACCAGGATAACTAGCAAAAATCATACAGTTTTTCCTCGGGCTTCAAGGTTTAGGAAAATATCACGAAGGCAAAGTGGTTAATAAGAAAATACCATGGATATATAATTCTTGATTTAATTTCCATTGAATTTTTAGTACAAAAATATCGTGTAAAGCTTTTTCTTCGACTCCCTCCCATTTTTTCTCACCTCGATTTTTTCTCTACATAAAGTACGTACACCGGTAATTTCTTACATAAATAGCAAAATATACAGAAAAATTAAAAACTACTTAATCTCATACTATACTGCTACTCTTATCAAAGTTTCGCTAAGTTTCTTCTTTTTCTATCGATATCGCGTGTTCCTCTCGAGCTGTCGCGCGCGCACACACACGGTTTTACCTTCAGGCCGGCAAATACTCTAATTTTGCAGAAGCTTCGAGGTATCGTCGTTCTGCCTCGGATATTTCATATTTCATTCATCGTAATCTTCTCGGTTCCAGTTGTGCCCAATCCTCCTTCCATTTCAATATGCAACGCTCGAGATTCGAAGCTGTGGAGTGTATTAGGACGGAATGATTAATTGGCACGCCTTTGCGTACACGTGTGTGTGTGTGTGTGTGTGTGTGTGTTTAGCGTGTACGCGTGTCTTCCTTATGACGGAAAGTACCGCGAAGAACCATGCGTGTTATAAACATCGTAGACGTGTATTATACATATTGGCAAACAAGAAAAACACTTTCTACTGGATAAAGCAGATCCTGAGCTATCATCATTAAAATCATCTTAAGTACCTTGCCAGCTTGTATATTGCCCGCGGCTTACTCTAAGCTACTAACATAAGTATTCCTCACATACATCAATGAAAATTAATGTACACAATGTGCACGTACACTCGCGTCCTCGTCGAAAACTGAGATTTCTCCTCGAAGAAACATTTTGATTCTCAAACAGACGCGTGTGGGACAAGGCACCTGTGACTCTCACTTCTCCCCGTCTATTTTTAGTAGGATATTTCGCTAAAAGAGGCTCACCGTTCACGAGTTCCTCCTCTCGTTCGATTCCCGAAATACTTTTGGCTGGAAATGTGTCGTCTCGCGTGGTCGTTCTTAGGTCGTTCCTTCTATACCGAACTCGGGTATGCGCGGAGCTGGCTTATTTCTTATAATTGCGCGGTCATTATCCCAAACGCGAAGCGAAAAATCGCAGCTATCTTCCTACGAGTAACTAGCAAGTAAAACGCTTTATTAATTAATGCACAATGGAGAAATATAACGACTCGTAAATAAGTTTCAGTACGAATTACGGGGGATCAGCGGAATTTCGAAATGTGTGTGGGGGGGGGGGGGGATAATACGATTCTCCGACGAAGGGACGGACGGGAGAAATTTCGATGATTCGCCGTGGAATTTGCTTGTTTCGGTTTTGTCCAAATTTCTCAAGACCGTAAAAAGCTCGTGGATTATTGAGAAAAATTGTGGATTGATTTTGCTACGGATCAGGCGCTTTAGTAGTGCTTGTCGTAAGCGTAGTTGTAGTAATGGGGCGAGACGTATTTGGCGATGGGCACAGGTTTTGGATGTACCGCCGGTCCAACTTTCTTGACCACCGCGTTAAATCCATTATGGTCGTCCGCCGTGTACTCGACGATTCTGACGCTGCCGTCGGGTTCGTTGACGCTGTACGAGCCATGCACCACGTCGCCGTCACGCACCTCGTGCTGCGTTTTCACGTCACCAGTGTGCGGATCGTGTACGCCGTAATTAAACGTGTACTTGGGATGAGACTGCAACAGATTTTCAAAACAACGCTCAAAACCATCAAGTATTTCGAGATACTTCGTTAAAAAACTCTGCTCCGCTCCCTCGAAGGAAAACTCTCGCGGAGCTTCTCTCCTCGAGAAGCTTTCTCTCGTGGAATGGATGGCGATCGTTCGCGATCCTCGAGACCCGGACGAGTCATTTTGGAAAACAATCTTCTCGACGGTGTTTCGAGCGATAAAAATGACAATGGCAATGACGCAGGGACGGAGGGAGATTCGATGGAGCCATCGACGCGCAGCGTCTTTCAGCAAGGTTGGACGGGAGAAGGTGGATTGTTCCATCGCTATGACTAATTATCAGCGGTATCATTATTCATTTAGCTCTCGTAGGTACTGCGCAAGCGTTTCAACAGCCCATACAATGTTCCCAGCGCGATTAACATAACTCTCTGAAGTTAGAAACTAGAATAATCCGAGGAGCTCCGCGCGTTCTGTTAAAACATATGAAAGTGCCGCGATAGTTTTCTTAAGCAGCCGGGAGCTGCCGTGTCTGTCTCCTTAGAGGCAGACGACATTACGCAGTAGGTACTTCTCGTATAACCAATTAGCATTGCGAGAAAGCGACAACAATAAGCGTCGCGCGGAAAAAGACCGGCAACAATACGCGCCGCGATTCGCTCGCGGTAGGCGCGAGATTTTCAACCGCTGCGAGAATTCAAGTTAACACGCATGTAACTCTCTGTCGCAATGCTACAATTTTTAAACCCACTTGGCAATGAATCACGGAAAGTGGCGAGCACTGCCTCGTTTTCTGGAAAACGAGCAGCAGCAGCGCCAAGCGAGAAATTGTGTACGCGCGTATTAAGCTGGAGAATCTCTTTCCCCACTTTGTACGATACAAAGAAATTATGTGAAATTACGTGAGAAGTAGCTTTAATCGTCGTGTTGAGGCTACCCCGAGAACCGCTTGGAATGCGTGACGTAAGCACTACATCAAGTTTTATCGTTAATGCCTCTCTCCCCCGCCCTCCGGCCACCCCCGTGTATTTTTACCTCGATTCCCGTGTAACACGGTAGAAAACTGATTCCAGGATAACGAAGAACGCGAACTCGGAACTTTCGCTAAAGTTTCAAGTTTTTATCGCGCGCTTTTATCCGATCTATCCAAATCCATCCCTCGCAGAAGGATTTATGTCCGTTTCTCGAGGACTTTTACCCAATGCAAGGCCGCGTTTCTTATTAGAGGAGTCATTTAGGCCTTTCGTTATGAGTGAGAGTTACCCCCCCCCCCCCCAACCCGAACTGTACATACAGAGAGAGAGCAATTGTACGGACTGTTGGAGCATCGACTTAGGTTTATTTATGTGTAGTCTATGCCAACATACGAGACACCACTAGGATTCCTTCCAAGTGGAATCAAGAGGCCATCCAGTGGATTTACCGGGGATGTATCTCATTAGCGATCGTGCGCGTTTGTCCTCTCGGACAAACATTTTAAGGCAAATGAGAAGCATCTAATTTCTTAGCTCGCCGATCGGAAGAGGCGCTTGAGATAACTCACGTAGTAGTCATGGTCCTCGCTGCCGTGCTGGGTCAGATGATGGAGGTTGTGCTGAAGGGGTGCAGCAGCCACGTGCAGGGGCGAGGCGGACACCGCGTGGACCGGAACAGCCACCGTCGGAAGGACGTGGTGTCCGTCGTACTCCGCGGACCCTGCGTATGCCTCAAGGCCGCTGTAATCCGCATAAGCTGCTCCGTGCCCTCCGTCATAGCCGCTTATAACAACGGCTTGGCACAACGCCACGGTCGCGCAAAGGAGACACAAAAACTGCAACAGCCAATTACTTACATTTTCCTCACTCCCTTCTCCTACTCCCCCGGCCGTCCCTTCCAAATCACCGCGAGTCAACGAGGACTACCTACGCAACGATTTCTTAGCTAACGACGCGGAAAATCGAGCGAAACCCAAATGGGAGAGGCGGGGGAGGGGGGGGGGTTGGTCTTTACATCTAGCTCTACCTCGTCGGTACGCACCCCTCGAAAACACTGGGCATTTTTCGAGACGCCGACGATAACGAGAGAGAGAGAGAGAGAGAGAGCGAAGAAACGAGAGGAGCACGGTGGAATTAAAAGTGAAATTTGAAGTTGGAGCGGAGGCCCGCGGCAAGAGTCTCCGTGAAAAAAGAGAATCGAAGTTGCGGAAGGTTGGTGGTGGAGATCTGGCGCTTCTGGTAACGAGAGAGGATCGGGCTCTCCGACAGCGCGGCTACCAGAAGCAGATAGAAATTTCTCAATATACCAAAATTAAGGTTACGAGAAAGCGAAGTTAACGGATGGAGGAAAGTATCCCGAATGAATCTCTGGGTAAACGCGGACTTCGCTAGTTTTTCATAGACGAGATGAGCCCGGCGAGAGAAGAAAGAGCGAGCGGAGAATATTTATGGAGCATTTTTATGCCGAATGGTTAGTCGCGTCGAGGAAAACTGTCCGGGAACGCTCGTCGGGAAAAGCAAGGGGGAAAAGTTTTTACTGGTCCAACAAGGAGAGGAGGATCCTCGAGTCGTCGAAGGACCCTGTCGGATCCGCACCGTATAGACCCACACACACACGCGCGCACGCACACACGGAGGAGGAAGAAAAGTACGGAAGTATGCGCGGGCACATCGGCGGAGGGGAGGAATATTGGAATTGACACCAGACTCGATACAGAACCTTAATCGAACGTGAGTTTCGAAAGTCATTGGTCAGAGCGCCAATGCGTTGGGAAAGTAGTTCCCCAGAGACGCGCTTCTCGAGTTTCGTCGTTTGGTTTCTCGGGCTTCCGAACCGAACCGAACCGAACAGAACGGAATCGAATCAAACAGAACCAAATCGAACAGAACCGAACCGAACCCTTGTCCTCGCACGGAAACTGTCTCCTTTTCGCTTTCACAACGACCTTGCGATTTAGGTCGATAACTTTTCCCCGGCATGAAATGTCTGTCGGAAGTGTGCCGTAATCATATGATTTTCCCCTTCTCTCCTCTCCTCTCCTCTCCTCTCCTCTCCTCTACTCTACTCTACTCTACTCTCCGATAGCGAGTCGAACAATAAGCGGCGAGTCTCACACTATCAGCCTATTTCATTAAGCGCTGCTGCTACCATTTAGAACCGTTTAACAGCGCTGACTTCCGGAAGCCAACACGCAAGGATGCGGCAATTAAACGCAACGTGTAAATCTTATTCATCCGTTTTAGATAACATTATGATCGGCAATACCATTAATAATCCTCCCGTCTCTTATCCCGATCAAAGTGGAAACCATTTCCTTCTCACTGGATCCGTCTATCCGCTATTCTTAAGAGCTGGAAAATGAAAGAGTGAAAAAAAAGAAAAAAAAAATAGAGAAAAAACAACAAAATTTGGCATTAATCGGAGGATGACGAAAGAACGATCGAGATACCGCGCGTCAATCGGGTACTCCGACAGCGGCGAGAAGCAGAATCTGTTTTTCGCGCGGTAACGCGAGCGTACGTCGAGAGAAAAAAGAATTCAATTTTCGAGCTGCCAAGTAAAGAGTAATGCTTCCAACGTCCGTGGCATAAAGAATTCAGTACTCGGTAAAGTATTCAGCGATACATACACCATTTCTTTGTAACACGAAACTTGGTCGAGACGCGTAAGAAAATGCTCGGAGTAAGGAACGATGTTGAAAGAGGGAAAATTCGAATGATCGCGGGGGTGGGTCGAGAGAGGTTGCTCGTGGCCGACGACGCACACTCGCCGACACATACGCACACGCACGCAAACCCCGTGACGATCTTTCAGTACCTTCAGCATGATGTTCCGCGTTGCTACGAGACGAGTTGCGTTTACTACACGTGAGAGCGCGAACTCACTGATAGCATTATTCTCCGGCGATGGGCTTATATCCATCTCCCACTCGCGGTGGCTTCGTTCCGGGCAAAAGCTCGGACCCCCACCCACCCACTCGAACCACCCACCCCCCTCGGATGCCTCTCGGGACAAGCGTCGTTAAACGTCGCAGGCCTCTCTTGCATCGCGAAACCCACGTGCCCCATTTCTTCGTACCCGCTGACCACGTGGCCACTCGCAAGCTCAAGTTCATTTTTAACGAGCTTCTCTCCTCCTACGGGATCGATTCCCTTTTCGCTTCCCACGTCGCGCCTCGAAACTCCCGGCAAACTTGGAAACTCACGGGAGAGACTCCGCTCTGGACCCTTACGATATTTCTCAAGATGATGCACTTGCGGTGATCTCGCTTCTCCTCTTTATCGCCTTTATCGCCTTTTCATCTCGAAGGCGGGAAAACCTATCGATCGGCCTACCCTGAACTTTCTTCGCGAAAAAAGAAGGGTAAAGTTTCACCGCCCCCTTCCTACGGGTCAATTCCTCCGTAGGAAAGTCTTTGGAGCGTTTTACGTAAATATTCCTGGGACGCATAAATCGCGGCGTACCGCTTCCCTAGATTTTCATTTAGCCGATTAGTCTCGAGACATTCCGTGAATAGGAAGGAAATAGAAACTTATGAAGGAACAGGTGGTGTGGTTTGGTTTGGTTTGCTTCGGTTACGTTGCTTCGCGAGGTGGCGTAACCCAGAGGATCGACTACAAAGCTCGCTTGTCCAGTTCGGCTAACAGAGTTATCCTCATTTTCACTAAACTGGTCGTACGAGCGTGACGGCCATCGCAAAACCTAATGTCCTCTTCTCCCAGGCCTTGATACACATTTACGTTCCTGTTTGCTTTTATTAGCCGCTCGGTCAATAACGAAGCGACGCCTCTCACCGAAGCGGCTCTTATAATTACCTGCAGGATTATCATACAATACGCGTAATCGAGTGTTCGGCGAGGAGGAGGAGGAGGAGGAGGAGGTGGTGAAGGTGGAGGAGGAAGCTCGGCTATAGGTGCACCAAGGCCCGCGCGATTAAAAATAATGAGGCGAATCAGTCATCGTTGCTGCCACCCACGGGAAGCTCATTATTTCTCCTCTGAGAAAGAAATGGAACGAAATGATAAGTACTGAAAGGAGCCGCCTATCCTTCCAAGTCTAATTGTCGCAGAAGAATGAATTGCGCAATAACACATAGCGGCCCTCATTGTCACTGAGGTCGTCATGCTCCAAGTGGTAGCTCGTTGAGATTTCGCAAGGGTACCGCACCACCACCGAATAAGCGTATCGCGTTCGAGTTTTCGTTTTTCAACTCCCCACTGCTGCCAGACATGGCCAATACAGCGACATCGCGCGTAATTGCGTGGGTAATTGAAGGTTAGCCGCTTCCGTGCACGATTTCGTTAACCAACGAGACATTACCGCTTTTCTACGGTGCTCGTCCCGTCCGTCCAGCCCTCCCCGAACCTCTTACGTAGCTTTTGCCTAGCCATTATCCACACGGTGGAATATCGCGGCGACTGTAAAATCGACTTATTTCGCTGAGAATTGGGCGGTGATCCGTACGGTCCACCACCGTAGCTCGGAGGCCTTCATGACTAATTCATCCACCGATACTACCCTTCTCGTCGACGCATTCACGGCGAACCACAATGGAAGGGTTCCTCCCGCAAACTATCGCTCGACGAGCCACCAAGAAAGGCACGTGAATCAAGTTGCGAGCCAACAATAGCAGTCCGCGACCCCGGGCCCCGGACCCGTCTGGACTATTCCTAATCTTCACCTACACCTGCTGTGCTCGCTGCTAAAATGCTGCTGGCGATTCATCATTCGACGCGTATGCTCTTAACCTCTTTTCAATCTCCCCCCGGGGTACTGTGTCAAGTACGATATCATTGCTCTCAAAGTACGCGCGTGTGGCGGATACGCGTGAAGGAGGTGGGACCTTCGATGGCCGGGCTCTTAAGAGCTACGATAATACACGTTGCAAAACTCGCGGATATAATTGCGAGTTATTAGCACGACCTAGCATATTTTTTAGCGCTAGGGTAGCCGAAGACCCAACCCTACTCGCTTCTCTCCTAGAGATTCTAGAGAATACGCGTTCTTCTTTACGATTACTGGATAGTTGAGTTTTTTTCGAATGGCGAGGGGCTAGTAGTTTGGGGGGGGGGGGGGAAGGGCACTTTTTCTCGCTAGAGACGAATATACGCATCTAATAGCGACACACCGGGACTTAAGGGTAATAATGCATAAATGGATTTTTTATGGAGGCCGGGTGTAACCCCGCTTCTTCACGCAGAACACCTGTTAACGGTTGAAAAAATGTCTTGGAGGCTCGACGGTCGATGCGATTCCCTCGTTCGAGGAGGCCGCCGCGAGTAAGAAGTATTCTCCTTTAACGACCCTTTCAAACCGTCTGGCCGGGGATATTATCCGCTTTAACTGCTCGTAAAACACGCCTGTAGGACGTGCAAGGTCCTTCTGGCAGGATCCAGTCACATCGACGTCACTCTTCGAGCTGGAAAAGATTTAATAGCATGCGTGGAAAATATCACTGTTAGTTATGGCGCAACCTAGGAGGAAGGAAGGTCCTGCGCGTCAAACGCGCGCCCTTACCCGAGAAAAATATATTTCTCTATGATCCTCCGCTGCGCCACGGGAAGGTCCTTTTATGTCCTGACCCGTGTAACAAGCAACGCGTTCTTACGAAAGAACCTACTAGCACACCTTTTTGTGGAAACACGTGAAATTCTACCCACTTTCCTCCGGCACTACTCTCGTAATGGGTTCTAACATCAAAAATGAGCTGCTCCCGTGAATTTTAAAACGGGAGCACGAAATAATAAGAGTCCAGTCAGTCGAGTATCCGCCACTTGCCATTACCACGACGCGTGCCGTCGTATTTATCTACTCGAATTCCCAATTTTACGAGTTTCGGTACCGCGGTATCGCTAACGAGGTTTTTACTTTGTTTTAATAACAGGACTACTTACCACAGGTGTATCGCGACTATCGTTTTGAACTTGCTTTTATTACTAAACCCACAAGACTCGCCCGATAATTGCGTATCAGTGTCGGAAAGATGTAATTGAATTGCTTCATGATCGATGGAAACGACCCTCCTTGCACGCCAATTACAAGCTTGTAATGGAACGTGTTAACGAGTGCAAAGTAGGTCGAAAAAATTTCACTGTTCATAACCGACTGGCGATACTTGTTAAATTCATATCCGTATCGCGCAGCATTTTACGTACGACGATCACGTAGCTGCGGATTCGCACTTTCCCCGGAATGCAGAGACCCGCGTAATAGTCCTACACGCACACATGCACGTGGAAGTAGGAAGATAATAATACCCGCGCGTACATGTACCTTCCCCTATTCTTATCGGATGTCCCAGGGAGAGAGAGAGAGAGAGAGAGAGAGCGCGTGAGCGTTCACCGAACCCCCGATCTGTTTTCGATATCGAAACTTCGGACCAATCCCTTAATTGAATTGAATAAGATAGCAAGCCTATCGGACGTGTCACGGGAGGACATTCCTACCGAAAATATATCGCCCGGAGGAAATTCGAGGTAGGAAAAAATAAGTTTCATCCAGAGAGAATAACGGGATCCTTCGATGGCGGCGCTTGGGTTTATTACTTCATTAAGCGATTTCCTTCGCTCGTTCGTGTAATGAAAGTCGCAAAGTCTCGAAAGTTCAGTCGCGGTGGCATTTCTTTATAGCGCGGGGACGTAATGAAGAGAGGGAGGGAGGGAGGGGGGGAGGAACGAGCCCTTTTCCATGTCGCTAAAGAAAATTTAACCTCGGCTTGCCGATGCTGGAGCGTGAAAGAAGGTGAACTCGAATGATCCGTTCCGTTCCGTTCTGTTCTGTAGCTGCTTCTGCTGCACGGAACACTCGATTCCCTCCTTCGAATCTAACAGCCGTGAGAGGCTGACTCGTGACCGTAATGGCAAAGAGGATCGGCGGATAGATAGATAGATATCGACGGTGGCACGTACACATCGGGGCCTAGTATTTAGTATGGGTAGCAAACTACAGTCTGAAATGGCAGAAAGGATGCATTGTTGGCCGTGGAAAGCCCTGCAGTCCCACGCTGCTCGTAGTTGTTGCTATTGCTCCGTTGCTCCTTTGCCATTGCTGTTATTACCGTTCGCAACTGCTCCGCAACCTCTCCTCCTAATACCACGCGAGCGTGTGTGCGGACACCGAGTGCACATGTGCAGAGACACAGGCGCGTCTCGGGCTTTAAACCCCGGCCCTTCTCACTTTGGCCTTCCTCCTCCTCCTCCTCCTCCTCCTCCTCTCGGTCTCTCGGTCTTTCGGTTTCTCGGTCTCTCGGTCTCCTTCCATTCCTCCTACACTCCATCTTTCTTCGCATTTACCAATGATTTATCTCCCCCATAATATCAGTCTTAAATCAGTCTCTCTCTCCCTTGCCGTGCCTCGACTCGACTTTTTTCTTCTCTTTTCCCTTTACTGCTTCTGGCACTTGTAAAAATTCCCCCGTTTCTCTCCTCTCTTCTCTTCTCTGCTCTGCTCTGCTCTGCTCTGCTCTTCTCATCTTATCTCTTTCGCTCTCTTCTGGTCCTCCGCGTGAAATTCGATTTCCCTAAGTTGACTTAAAGATTATTCTCTCCCCTCGCTAAATCCTAAATCCGGCCCTTTTCGAGATTCATCTCTCTTACTCCATCCGTGCTAGCAAATGTAGTACAATCCGATAAAGTAACGACTCCAGTCGTTTCGTTTCGTTTCGTTTCGTTTCGTCTCGTCTCGTCTCGTTCTCTTCCGTTCCTATCCCTTCCCTTTAAGCGGACCCGCGTTCCGCGGTCGCTTTATCCTCCTTGCTCCCCTTTGCCATCCGTTACCCTCCTGCTGTCGCTCTTATGTCAATCCGGCACTCTAGTCTTACGCAACGCATTGTTTACGGGCGGCATTTCAATACAATCGTGTGAACGTGGAAACGTGGGGAAGAAATGTCTCGGCTTATCCTTGGCACGCCCCGATCCTGCGATTCGCGATGCTGACGTCGCAACGGCGTCTCCGATGAGAGATTGGTTTAGGCCCGCTAAGGATGCCTTTTATCCGCGGCTCCTTTATCGAATCTCTGGTTCGACTTCCTATTGAAAATCACTTGACCCAAATACCCCACCCCCCGCGCGCTCCTTTCATAATTGTGTCAGGGAGCAAACAGAGGGTCCTTCGTCGCTCCGCTCATTTTAAATTTGGAAGGTCCCGGGATACCTCCCTCCCCCTCCCCCTCCTCCTCCCGCCGCCGCCATGGAGGATCCTTTCGTAATTCAAGTTCTCTCTCAGCCATCAGGCTGGAATTACTTTGGGAATTTTCTTAAGCTTTCCCTGGCACCCGCGACTTCGAGGGAACTTGGCAAAAATGTCTATTCCGCAATTTGGAGCCGTTACCGATGCCAAACAAGTGTCTTAAAGCCGAACGAGTTCGCCACTTCCTGGAACTCTTCCCGAGGAAGCAGTAGCAGTCGCCGTTCCTCGCGCTAATCAAATCTACATTCAGCACTGATAATGGGGAAAAGGGGAAAACTGTGCGATTGATTACCGAATGAGATTCGATGGCTACCAGGGAAGCCTAATTCAGAAATGCTTTCGGCTATTAATTAGGTCGGACGAAGAATCCTTGAGTATGCCATTTCAACTTAATTAGAGTGTATTAAACAATAGGCTATCCGAGCTAACGGGAACGGTAAATTGAATATTGCGAGGAGAGCCTCGCGCCATTTACCGCTAGTTCGATCAAATTGCCAATGAACGACCCCGCAAACTCTTGATTCGTCCGACAACGACGGGTCGATATCTTTGATCAACGATATTTCAGACTCCCGCAAATCAGCTTTCTTCCGCGAGCCCCCACGCACGCTCGATTTCATCGTAAACTCGATTTACACCCCCGTAATCCCCGCGAACCGGCGCGACCTTAACGCCGTTAACGGCGATTCCTCCCTTCGAGGAAGCACACGCAGAAGTTGACGCCGACGCGCCTCATTCGGCAGCTTCCCATACGAAACTCCGTGTCGCGACAACCGCGTTTCAAAGCCTATCACGTTCCCATCGATCGGCTCAAAGTTCGTCGACGTAAGAAGAGAAAGAAACGCGTTCATCTCGCATGCCGCTGCAGCATCCAGCGAATATCTTACCCCAGGCGCGCGCGCACGGTCCTCGCATCAAACTCAACATTGGCAGTCCCCCTTGCATTTTACGTAATCTCTCCCATGCACGACCAGAGTCCCCACCCGGAGATGCTTTATGGGTCGAGAGCGTGGCACATAGCGCACTCACGTTGGACTCTCGGAAGAACCGCCGGGGTACCTAAAACTTTATCCACGGCAGGAGAATTTCTCGCGTTTACATACATTATAGAGTACGTAGCAGCGAGGAACGTTTAAATACGAGTTAGCGTGGCTGGCATTAGAATGAGGCGAGTGCAGCGCGCGCAATGGAAATTCTGCCGGAATGGCGAGTAGCTGCCAAACGCGCGCGCGTCTACGTTCGAAAAGCAGAACGAGACCACGCGTCGTCGCGTTTCCTATGCCACGCGACAGAGGAGAGTCCGCTAGGAAACGAGTGAGATGCGCGCAGATGCGCTTGTCATGCCACCACGAGCCCGATGAAGCTACCATGTAACGAAACTGTGAATAGTCAACGTGACGCCGGCATTAGGATTTCGCGTACGACTCAACGACAAGGAGAGTGAAACCTCCTCGGTTGAATAACCGTGTCGTAACGCAGGAATGCTTTTTTTAGGAACAGCGCCACTTCCTGATGGCGATGGTCTGCCTATTGCGTTTTTCCAAGGAAGAGGCGACGTCGCGAACTAAATCAGTTCTGAATCCAAACCGTTCTTCCACGAGCATCCATTTCCTCGGGCTATTAACGCGCGCGTTACGTAAAAGTCTCCGGCGATGTATTTCATAAAGATGAAACTTTCTTCCCGCGAGCACATGTTTATTGATTTAAACGTTAGGACTGTGTTCCGCTTTGAACGCACGCGATTGAATTTGTAATGGCGGACGGACGTTGAAGAACTGCTGCCTGGCGAAGCTTCCTCTCGTACTTTTCTCTCAAGATTAAACGTTTCTTTTTTTTTTTCTTTTTCTCTTCCTTTTTCTCTCTCTCTCTCTCTCTCTTTCTCTCTTGACCGTGTCTCGGTAACCCTCGACGTTCGGATGTAGGTTGGCGCTGTTTAAACGATCTCTGTCGTTTGTTGAAATTCTGCGTTTTGCAAGAGTATAATTAACGTTTGAATATTTAGAGATGATGGATTTCCGTGGTATTGCACGTCCGTCCGCATTGCGCACGGCTTAATAAATTCGTACGTCGATTCGCAGGATTTCTGCACGCTGTAGACTGTGCGCGAGCGATCGAACGTTCGCGCGCATATATTTATTATTAACCCTAAGCACACACGCGCGCGAGAGAGAGAACAATTGACGCGAACGGATCATTAACGTCCGATTAATATGATATGGCGATGCGAAATTTCTCTTAATTGCCGTACGGGACACGATATTTGTCAGGATTGTTCGAGCGTACGCGAATCTATCCAGAGAAGCTACGGCGAAAATGCTTTTCAAGGTCCTTCCGAATTTTTTCGGATTATCAATTTTATTAATTTCCCTCTCTCTCTAGTCGTTCACATTTGCCGAATGCGAGCAATTGAATGGGATCTCCGGTACAAGTGGCCAGAGTCGTTTTGCGCGAAACTATTAGAATCGGTTTGTTCGCGCAACTATGCTCCGTCTCGTGCTGCGGTTCGCTATGCTAGACGGACGTACATGCATGGCGGGCACCGCAAACGGTACGTATGACAGTTAAAGTGTTAACATTTTCCCCGGGACTGAAAACACGCGATTCTAGGTATTCCAGTATTTGACCGCAACACGAACCGCAACTATGAACAAAATAATTGCACGCCCACTCGCATCTCTCCAATAGGGGAAGAGAAAAACTTGCTCGAATGCGAATTAAACTGTGGAAATAAGAGCCGCGACGAGGCTTGGCGCAATATCAGTCCTTCGCGATGTATCGAAAAGGGAAAATCCGATTGGGACGGAGTCGCGAGCATTTCACTGGCACTGCTGCTACAAAGAGTCTCGCGAGCGTTTCAATTCCATACGCGAAATTTCTCATATCGAAAGATCCCTTTACCCGTTAGAACATACAATGCCGTGTGATTATCCATTGGCAACGATTAATCTCTCTGCCGCGCCGGAGTTGCACAATGCTCACGAGGAAGTGGAGTCTCTTTATTGTAATCAGAAATGATCGCAGCCAACGGGACAGATTGATGTCTAGAAAATGAGAGTAAAATCCGTGACATCCGGTTGGCCGATAATTAACGAGGAATTTCACCGAGCATAAAGATCGTAGAAACGTGCAAATTGTTTAAGAAAAACGAGCCATCCTGGAGAGATACACGCCGCTGTCCACTTGTAACGGTGATTACAACACGCGCGGTATTATGCCAAGCGCGTGACCCACTTTCCCAATACCAAAATTTCAATCTTAAAGCGCTCGAATTTTCGTGGTACGTGAACAGCCGCCCCACGCACGATATCGCGATACTTTAATTTGAGAATCAACCATTTTCGAAAGCAATGCTCCAATTTCCATGAAAAACGCGTGAAACTGCCGAGTGGGAACGATGCGGATGTTCAGGAGGATGTCAGGAAGGATAGATCGGATCACCCGCTGAAATTCCAGTGCGAAATAATTCCATTTTTGCGTTGCGCGTAGCATAGGCCCGACTCCTGACTACGAGTCGCGTTTCGCAATTTGCAAGGCTGTAGTAAATATTGAAATGAGATTCAGCGAATTTCGCGCTAATCGCTTTTACAGACTTCCATAAACTTACGAGTATTCGCGAATGTGCTTGCTGCAAGAAATCTGATACCTTTGCCGGGGAGCGGGTACTCGAGAGAGTGACAGTTTTCATAGTAAATTTTAGTTTTATCGACCGATTTATTTAGCGCGCGGGACGGATCGGTAAAAAAACGATTTCAATGCCAAGTAATCCTGTTTGTATAAACAGGATCACCGTATATTTGCGCTGCATTGATCAATTTAACGCGCTCGCTATTACTATTTCACCGTGTCATTTACATTTTAGCAGATTCATCAATGAATAAGATTTAATTCGATGAACCGAGCTCATCGATAATTTGCTAAATATCATGGACGCGCCAAATTTCAGGTAGAAACTATATTCACCGATCGACGCATTTACCGTTTAAACACAAGTATAAAATATTCATTGACCCTTGGACAATGGATCGAGTGGCAGTCGATCAAATTGAAAGCTCTTTTGAGGTACAGGGGAATTTGTGTCGGTTCGCAAGTTTAACGAGGTTAATGGATAGGAAAGAAAAATCAGCGGAATAAATGCACCGGAGATTATTCAATCGTCGTGACAGAGGAAAAGACCTCTTACTTTTTTTTCATACCAAGACAAATCTAAGACAAATAACCGCGAGGTTTTGTAATAATCCGAGGCGGGGTAGCCTTACCAAAGCCAAAAAGTATCGGATCATTTGTATAAATGTCATCATTATAAAAGTGAAAGGTAACCCACCGGGAGTACGACGCGTACTTGCACAGGGGAACTCCGTAACATTAAGAGAACCAATGAAGAATGCAAATAACGAAAGCTTCGTGCGCTCTCGAAAAGCAAAAGAACGATTCCCGATAAAAAAAAAAAATACACTGGTGAACGCGCGTCCTTTACCCGCACGACGGAACACTCGTGAAAAGCACGGTTGGAGAGTTAGAGAGAAAATAACGGTTAAGCCGCGTGAAAACTTTGGCTCTCGAGCGAAACCGGACAAGTGGAAAAGTTTTGCGGAAAATTCGTCATCAAGACAAAACGGATGCGCGTCTCGTTGGAAAGACGAGAGGAGACGGGGAGAGGGACAAGACGAGCGAGGCCGAGAGCTAGCGATGTGCAAAGTGGCGGAGGTGCATGCGAACAGGTGGTTCTTGCTTGCACGCTCGTCGCAAGGATTGTGGAAAAGTGTCAAACTTTAAACGAAGAATCGAGCAATTTGATCCCACGGCGAGGAGAGATCCGTCAAAGTTGCGCAAGCAAGTCGCTCGATTAGCATGGGGCGTACTTGTCCGTTTTACCTGTTCGCTTCTGAATTAGGTGGGGATGAGAGAGACACGCGAAGGGAAGGGAAGGGACGGCAGCGAGAGGGGAGGGGACGTAGGTAAAAAAATAGAACGACTATCCATGGTGATCCCGTGTTTACACGTTCCTGTTCCCACGTCTGAAAACGGAGCACGGTGGTGGACTTTGCAATCGCATGGCATCTCGCTCATTACACGTTTTATCTCTGATCTATAGAGACACGATCCCGCTTCCGTGGCTGAAAATCTTTACTACTCATACCGCGTGCAGAAATCGAATCGATGTACACGCCGGCGCGCCGCAACGTACGATATACCACCGGGGCATGTCACAATCGGCATGGGGAACTTTCAAGACGGTTCATAAGCATGAAACCTCCATGCGTATCTTTCTACACATCCTACCGGCGTCGCTGCTGCTCTTGCGTCGTATCGGCGAGCACTCTTACAAAATTATTAATGAACGATTACCGGACTTTGGAATTGAAGCTTCGACGCGTGTAGGATACGCTTGCGCAATACTTTTGAGAAAGCCTCCGGTGCAACGAGGAGGAGTCCGTCGTCGGCATTGCGAGCAACGGCCAGAGTACCTTATCGGAGCGGGTCCCCCTCAACCCCCCTAGCCATCGATCAACGAAACTCTCGAAATTCAACGCGAGACGGTGGAGTAGGCAGCGAGAAACCCTTCGCTTCTCATGGCAGGGGTGGAACTTCCGCCCCGAAGACACTCGCAATTTCGCGTTTCACGAAAGACTCGGAATTGCGGCAAGGAGGCGGGGGGTGGTGAAGGTTCCAGAGGTTGCTCTCATCCGTCAGGGACCGACCGTTACGGGGGGAACCGCAGTTCTGAATTCGTACACGCGCGTGTGTAACGAAAGAACCCACTGAAAATGCCGACGATCTAAATGGCTCGCAAATAATCGGGCGTCAACCGCTCGCTCGCTCGCTCGAGAAAGTCCGAGTTATGCACGTCATGCACGTGCGTCCAAAGGTAAAATTCGCTTAATCGAATGAACCAGATCTGGAAGCCAATTACAAATGAGTCGAGCGAATTCGAGTTATCTCGAGATGCACACGCATATCGCGCGGAGTCGACAAGATCGAGAGTAACCTCGATCCGTGGCACGAGGAGGACGAGGAGGTATGTCCTGGAACGGTCCTGGCGGAGTCGGAGGAGCGGATGCGTAAAGGAACATTGCGAGAAACGACCGATGAATCTTTACGGCTGCCAGATGCGAGTAAGGTGTGCGAGAGTAAAGGAATGATAATCTTTCATCCTCGTCGGCGTACGTGGGGCAGCGCGCGTGATTAGATCAGCGTCACGCGATTCTCTTGAAAGAGAACGATTTACCAAGGCAGCGGCAGCAGCAACAGCAGCAGCAACAGCAACAGCGGCAACAGGCTAGTCATCGCATTATTGAAACTGAGTTACGGCGAGTGGGAAAGTGCAACCGAACGAGGTTGTGTCAATCCGGCGCAGCGCGCGAAGCCATCGCCGCCATCTTTGCGAATGCTTCTCTTTCGTCAGCTTCTCGGAAATCGAAGAACCGCGCCTCGGCGCGTCTCGTCGAATCGTCGTCGAGTCCTTCTTCCGTTTGCACGCACCCTCAAGGACGCGCGTCCTGCCGTGTGCAATGTCGAGCCTTTCGAACGATCCCTTCGTCCCCGCGCGCGACAAGTTCAAGATAAGCTACTCCGACGGAGAGTTTTCCTTGGCCGCCTCGGGAACCTTCCACGGGGAAAAGCTCTGTGGGAAACGGGACATTTTCGATTCGCGCAACACCGAGGGAATATCGATGCGAACCGCCGCTGTGGTTTCGTTGCCCACGTGGGAGTTCCAGTTTCCAGCAGATTTTCAAAGGACGCAAGACCCTCCGGAAAATCCGGGGGCCCTATTGTCTCTCCGCGACCCGAGCGAAATACGCGCGAGCGCGTTTAGATCGTTAATTAGCCGGTGATTCGACGAGGAACCGGCTGACCTCGGACTGAGGTACCTCGAAATAATAATCTCTGCCGACCGGAGAATCCGCGCTCGAGCAATTTTGGGAATTTCATCCCAGGAGTCGACGTGGCAACGCGAGGGGATCGCTTTTTCAACTAGCCGTTTACGATGGGATTATCCTTTATAATAATAATAATAATAATAATAATAATATGAATAAGCGTCGATTAATCGAACGACGACGCGTTTAACGCGCGTCAAGCGATCGGTGTGGCCTCGGATTCAGATGAGGGCGATCGTCGTTCTGGCCGGGAGCCAACGTCACGTTCAATTTGATTCATCGAAAATGTTGAGGCCGTAATATCGTAGGACGCGTCCTTCGTGGGTTGGCAGGAACAAGTGGAGTATCGGATCGATGAGTACCGTCGATAAAATGGCTCAATGTCGATTTACGGAATGCCGTGGTTGTGGTGGTGGTGGTGGTGGTATAACGAGGTAATAAGCATAAGTCGTGTGAACGCGAAGGAGGATCTGCTCTCACTTGGTTGCGGATGTAACTTCTGGATATTACAAAAAAAAAGGAGAGGAGAAAGAGAGAGAGCGAGACAGAAGAGGAAGAGGAAAAAGGAACATGAATATGCTAATTAGATATGATGAAAATCGACGGGTTTCGCGGACCACACGGAAAATTACGAGCCCCATCGCTGTATTTCGACAAGACTACTCCGTCGTCACGGTTAGCCGAAAACTTTACATAATTGAATTTGGCAAATTTCTTTTCCGCGGACCTAGCGATCCCTCATTGCGCACGCGCGGAATTTATATATCGCGCATTTGCATACACCACCACGCACGCACACACCGACACCATCGTGTCGGTACCACCGCCATACCAACGGCAGTAGCAACGGTAGCGACCATAAACCATAAGACGGTCTTGGCTCGAAACGGCAGAAAAACAGCAATTAATGTTACGACAGTGGTTACGGAAGGAGAATGATTTTTGCGTAACTCGCAGTTTCATGGCGGACACTTAAAAACGAGTATACGCATGGACTTTTAGCAGAAAATTTAGCAACGCGTGCCTTAGACCTCCAGAGCGAACACTCTGCTGTCAGGAGCAATCTTGCCTCGGCATAAAATAACAATTAGACTCGCGTTATGCTTGCAATTAGCTTAAGCGTTTCATACTGCCGGACTAAATATGGAAATACTGCTCTATTTAGTGGGACGCTTAAGCGCTTAAGGCGATGTATCATATAATCGCTTTTAATTTTCCACTTTATATAATCCCGGCCGTATCCCCGATTTACTCCTGGTTTGTATTTTCCAAGGGTTACAAGAAACCCCCCTTTACATAACAATGGATGCACGTCTGGGAAAACTGTCCATGCTTTACTATGGTAAAATGAATGAGAAATTGTCGAGTGCTAATCATGAGTAAAAACGACCTAGCAATTGCGAGAAATATCAATTGCTTCTCTTATTTCACGAGCGCTATTTATTTTTCCATTCTTATGACCTCGCAACTCGAGGGAGAGAGAAAAAAGGGAACCAACCTGCCTCCTGTCGCATGGGAATAAAGCTTTAACCTAATTTTTACACTAACAATTATGCTTTTTTGCTTCCCCTTGCATAGTCCTGCAAAGGCACTGCTACTGCCACTGCCTGCGTACTCTTGAAAGATGAAAGTACTGCAAAATCTTGCTATTCGTATGTGTGCGCATGTTTGTACAATAGAAATGGGTTCGAAGAATTATTTCATTTCTGGAAATAGTTTGTACGAAGACTTTCTATTTTTTATGATGGATTTAATCACAGATTTCATGGTACACGCAAGTTGTAAAATAGTATATAATGTGACAAATGAAATACAAAAACTTAATGATAAATTAATAATGAAGATAAATTAAAATATTCTCTGATTATAAATTTGATTGTAGTGCCAGACAAACGTTATGCATGTTTTTGAATAATTCTTATAATGTTTGAAAGAGATATATTGCACTCTTTCTATATACAGTTATATATATAGTATATTTGCTAAACAAATACATTTGTAAGAACAAAACGCATTTGTATAACCAAATATACGTAATTATACACAATATAGTACTGTAAAATGTTAGAATTATTTGAAGAATTATTTAACAAATTTACATGTACACAGTAATTAAATTAAAATTAGCTAAACACGAATACACGCATATAGAATATAAAAAGAGTTAAAAAGTACTTCGGCTTAAAACTTATTATAGTATTTGATACGCGTTGATTATTAAAATTATGATGATATTTAGAGGCATTTTATCCATTACTACTATGCACTTTTTTCTTCTATTATACATAACCACGCAAACTTAATAACTGAATAATAACTGGCATTTCAAAATGTCTCTCACATATTTCTTAACGACATATTTGTAAACAGAATTAAATTTAACGCGTAATAGGCAAAAATCGTACATAAGCATCAGGTGCCCGATTATATTTGCAATAAATCAAATATTTTCTAATCGTATTATTTATTAAATGATGAATTAAATAGCCAATTGACAATAAATCTATATTCTGACTGAGTGGAATATGCATTCTATTATGAATAGAGAATAATAGTAAAAACCATTAAATAGTGCTGGAACTGGTCATATTGCGTAAAATATTATAAATCAATATAGCCACTCAAATTCATCTGGATCTTCTTGATCCATTTCATTGCATCTAGGAACAATAATTAGATACATTTTATATATAAGTAATTCATTTAATCGTTGCTGATTTTCCGTATAGAATTTTTTGCAATCCTTGCAAAAACGAGCTTTCTCCACTAAGACTCCCTCAGAACGATAAGTTGTTTTTAAATCCAACCAGTCTCCTCCAATATAATGAATATAATGGACGGTAACTGAATCATCTTCTAACTTCATGACTGGATACAAACAGCAGCGTAATCGATGTATGTTAAAGCCGTATAAATATCGATTTTTCTCGAAATCTACGTCAATCATTTTGACTTTTTTCAACTGTTAACACTTTCAACACGAGCACTTCTAGCAACTTTGATAATCTACGTATTCGGAAGAATGTCGGTTCTTCACCTTACTACATTAGAATTTTAGGCCTGGTTAATAAGGTTCTCTTAGAAATTTAGTAAACAAAGTTTGAAGGAAGAAGTAGGGAATAGGAACTAAGAGAAATCAAAAAAATGTAGCGTAATCAAAGTAATTTTATTGAAGATACACACAAAATTGATATGTTCAAAATTCTTGTTGAAAATATTATTGTTAGAGAAAGAGAGAGAGAGAGAGAGAGAGAGGGAGAGGGAGAGAGAGAGGAAGAGAGAGAGAGAGAGAGAAGGAGAGATCTATTTATATACTTACATATATATATATATCACGCAGTTTTTCGAATAGAAAAATTTTACAACTGACAATGTTATCAACTTGCAATAAAGTGACAATCGGCAGGACAGACTTATTCGCTCGACTAATATTTGAAATTGATTCTTCGCTGATTACGAAAAACAGGGAACAAATTTTCTCCAATGGTGTTTCACACTGAAACCTCCCACATACACGTGGATACTTTATTTATCCATACAGATATTGCTATTACACGGGGCGATGCAAAAAAAAAGGTATCGTCAATGTACACGGCCACTCTAATTCCAGTGATCCTTGAGTTCCGGAGGGGTTCGTTAAATGTTCGCGAAATTAAGGGAAAGAGCTTGCCTCAACTTCCCGAGGGCCATTGGTATGTAGGGGTAGCAATTTTCATTTAGCGCTGCAATGGAAATCTACAAGGATGAAATTAGTTTTCAGTTATGATGTCGCTTGCGCAGTTTGAAAGATGCGAATTGTGAAAAAAAAAAGAAAAAAAGAAACAGAGTAAAAATGCAAGAGAGAGCCATAATTACCGACGGAGTAGATTAAAGTAGAAATCGATCGTAGCGGATCCAGGAATTTACGTGAAATTACAAGGTGGAGGTGGTGCGGGACGAGGTCGGCTGACTTTACAATTTAAAACAGTATAATAAAAGCAAGAGGAAGAACCGAGAAATGACATCGCCATACGCGCAATAAAATTCACCTCTCTCGCAATATAGCGCCGCCCCCCGCGAGCACGTGCTACACCGTGCGTGCACGTTCCAGGGGGCACAAAGCGTGAAGAGAACTCTCTACCGACGAAGAAACCTTCGCTGAATGCGGCGATGCAAGGTCTCGAATAACTTCCTCGGCAAACGTAAATAACTACGGGGGCAGATACGTGGAAAATTGGTCGCAAGCTTCTATCCCGCTTATGCAAAAAGCCAAGTGCTGAAAGATAAGCCAACTAATCTCAGACGTAAACCCATTGCGTAATTCCTCCTAATCATTTCATCCCGTAACGCTATCGTTATCCCGATCTTAATCGAACAATGAAAATAAAGAGAAATCAAGTAGTTGTCTCTCACGAAGGCTAAAACCAATGTCAAGTGGACCTAAACGCTGCAAATTGGTTTCGACTGGAGACACAAAATGGAGGAGAGAGGCCAAACTTTAGAGCAAACATCGAGAAGGCGGAGAACTTTCTTTTCTATACGTTGCGTGCGTGGAATTAAATCAGCTTTGTCCGATTTATTTCAATATATCTCTACGCGTATCTATGATTTTTTCATTCATACTCTTAACGGAGCTGGGTGTTTCTTCAGAGTTTTCTTGAGAGAGAGAGAGAGGGAGAGATTTATCACTCCGAAGAAGTTTGCGAGACGATAACGACGCGTCACTTTTCTTCTTACGTTTGCGACGAGATGTTAAAAATATCTGTAAAATTGCAGCTGTAAGAAAGGGAGAGAGAGAGAGAGAGAGAGAGAGAGAGAGATATCGATTACAGAATTAGCCAGAATCTCGAGCGTGTATTTAATGAACTGTGCAATTAAGTTGGATATCAATTAGCATAAGAGGCGATAAGTCTACCGGAAATGAACATTTTATAAACGGGAAATAAACGCGAACGTAATTGGAAGCACTAAATCAGCAAAGTTCTTCACGTCAATTTTCACGGGGAACTCGTTACGGTGACGCGGATAAAGTAGAACTTTCCGCAAAAGGGTGCTCTCGAAGATTTAATTTAGTCTCCGGCAACTTATCGCACTATCAGAATATGTATGATCCCGCAGAGAAGCAACGCCGGGAATTTGCGTAAAGCTTTTCCGATAAAACTTCATCTTTCCCCCGACCGTATAGCGAAATCTCCCGCGCTCGCGCCCAATCAAATTTCCGTGAAAACTTCATTAAAAAAAAAAAAAAAAAATTAAAAAAGAAAATTGAATCCACGGAAAAAATTTCGCAAGACCAAATCTCGTACACGGAGAGTATAGACTACGCTAGGCTAGGCTGGACCAGACTAGGCCAGACTACGTTAGGGAATAAGGAATATACGCGTCCGATTCGCCTCTCTTGTTTCTCTAATGACTATTCCTCGCCTTTCGAAATCCGCGAGAGAAGAAGGAAATCTGATATCGCGCTGGTAGAAATAATCCAAGCATCGAGCGTTCGAAGTTGTCGGAGATCGTCACGAGCATATTTTGCTCCATATGCCGGCGGAGAAGCAATTTCATCGAGTATCTCACGATTACGGCATAGGAGTTACCGAAAGACATGTATACCAGGTTGGTTGGTTGGATGGTTTGCTTGCGTTGCTGCATTGCTTGTGCTGCATTGCTTGCGTTGCTTGCTCGCATGCTTGCTTAGCTGGCTGGCTGGCTGGCTGACTGCACGTACGTACGTACGTACCTCGTGAGGTCGTGGCGAAACCAGCGGTTAATACGAGCAGAAAGACGCAGTTTTCCCACGCCGTAGCACATTAGACACCCTATTTCAATACTCGCTTGACTAATTTGACCCGCGATTGTCGCACACCACGTGTTTCTCCTCCGATCGTCCTGCTCCTTCCGACCGATGTCCTCCCAAAAAAATAGCTGACTTTTAACGCCCGTCGTCGGTACGACGGACCGAAATTTCCTTTCGCGAAAAAAATTCGCCGAGTGCACCCTGCGAGCATCCCCCTCAGGGTCTCTTAAGAAATTTCAACGACTTCACACGCAACGCGACCTCGTTAATTCGTTTCTTCGACTTATCGAACGCGGTTTTATCCCACCCTTGAAAATCTAACAAGCTTTTATTTCTCGTACAGTCACACATACGTGCGCGCGCGCGCGCTCGCTTTCAGCGGTACCTGCTCGTTTGTTCCTCGTTACCGTAAACAACCTTGTTAAGTCTGTAACGTTGCAGTAGCGTTCTCCAGAGGCTTCATCCCCGTTTAATTTATGTCCTTTTTAATATCGCACTTCTTTTCCCTCTTCATAGCCAAGTTTAATGGATTAATGGAATAGAGCGCTGAAACCTGGAGCGAAATGTTTCATAATAGACTTTTTTATTTAATTCCCACCCCCTCCCCCACCCCGTCTAGCTCGGTAAATACGTTGATCCGATACTCGACTCTCCGTTTAAAGTGGGACACGATGATTGATTTGTTAAAGTACGTGGTATACCCATAGCGCGCGAGGATGATGAGTTGAATTCGTTGCGCATTTCACATGACTCAAATCGGCCGGTAGTTTATTCCGGATAAAGTTTCCCATTCCACGCGCCAAATCTACATTAGCTCGGCCGCTTCTACAGGTTGTTTTATGCTCTCTCGGAGCTTGCGGTGTCAGATTAATCGAAAGCTATTGGATTTATGCTGGAGTCTCGCGGAGATGTTAGACAGCCCAGCGCAGCCACAAATCGAACGTGGACCAGCTGAAAATCGATCTCTCCTCACCCGATGGTATCCGATGTTGCTCGTCGAACGCAACGAGATTCTCTCCTCCCCATCGTTAAATACGCGGATGTTGCGCGGGGAAGAAACTTACGAATAAATGGGGGAGAGAGAGATGGGGAGAGAGGGAGGGAGGGAGGGAGAGAATCGAATAAACGTCAAAACATCACTAAACCATACCCCGTGCTCGCATCAGCGGCGAGAGACCGCGAGACTACAAAAGAGACGAGGAATGATATTTTAGCGTTTGACGCGTTGAAAAATATTGTCGGTAGCGGACCCCCCTTGATAATTACTCGTGCGACTCGTCACCTGCGTCGTTTTCTCGACGTGTACAGGCTCTTTCAGAAGCCTCCTCCCTCGCTTTTCCCGCCCTCGCTTTTAAACCGATTGAAAACGTTGATTGCGCAAGGTCACCGCGTTGCACCGCGCTACCACTCGCGCGATTCGCTGCTGGCCGCTGGTACGTCAAAAACGAAAACCGCTGGAACTCGCTCTTATCTCGCGTTCTTGCAAAGCTTCGGCCTTCGACACGACTGAAGTCGTTTCAATGAATTAGCCTTATCAGCGGCACTCGATGTAAATTATTTGGCTGGAGATGCTTAACGCTCCGGCGACCTTTCAGATTCAACAAACGGCACGTTTCAACGCAAAAGCGGGGAATCCGCGACAAGATCTACTTCTGACAAACCTCGGAAAGTACGTGTGTTCGTTCTCCTCGGGAAAGCTGTACACAACGTACACATTGTTCGAGCTCTGTCTAGTGGTGTGTTCATTCTCCTAGCATTCGATGCTTTCCTCCCTTGTTCTCCCATGCCATTCGGTGCTTCTCTCTCTCTCTCTCTCTCTCTCTCTCTCTCTCTCTCTCTCTCTCTCTCTTGCTCCCCGGCGCAATGTCGTTAAATATCTGCCATCGCATCTCTCGTACACGCAATGCCACCTTCCGCCACTTTCCCTTTGGCGCTAAATACACACGCTAACATCCATCCACCCACCCACCCACGTACACGCCAGGTGTGTACGAAGCGGACTCACGTGTAGCCGGCAACATAATTATGGGAGAATTTTTGCATATTTTTAATGATGATTGGTCTTTCATTATTAGACCTTCGTTGCACGCAATAACGAAAACTTAATATCGAATGATAAAGAAGAGGTTGCGCTATTATGGGGTAGCGTACTACGCGAAATGAACTTAGCTTACATTAGACACGAATTAATTTACCTTGGCAATTCATTAGCCTTTGATGAAGTTTGCAGGGAAGCCGAATATTAATCATATTTACCCTTTACCGATTCATTGGAATTTATTAATTTTATGCCGAGGTGTTTTCGCGCAAAATGGAGAGAGCTAAGGATTTTATTGTTTCGCCTCCTAACGCCCGGGGCAGAATAGGAAGTGTTCGAATATCGCGGATACGTACGTATTCTTCCGAAAGCTCTCTCGCGTGGTTACGACATTCGTATTAACAACGGGTATATACAGCAATGCTGCGTATGCGTATTAGTTCTCCGGATATTGCGGTACCGCAATAACGCCGTACGACGCATTCAAACTGATTTTCAAGCGTGCTGCTTGAAATTTGTGACAATAAATGGTCAGCGGTACAAGCAACGATTTGCAGTAATGATTCAGCGGCGCACTCTCCCCGGGAAATGCTCAACGTTTGTTTTAATTTCGCAAAGTAGGAAAGAAGAAAATTGCCGTTTTCCATGAAACAACGATATATTCGCGCGCGCGCGCGCGCGCGTATCGTGTAAAAGCAAATGGACCAAATGAATTCCACGTATCAATTTATTTAAATCCGCCGAATCTTCGTTAGACATCCTTCCCCGAGTATTCGCTAACAAATCTGACTCGTACTATACACGGAATGCCATTAACAGATGTGTTTTGTGTCTGGTGTTTTTCTTGATTTGCGAGTGATGGTTCATTAGTGGAAATCCGAAATGTTATCGTTCGAAACTTTTGCGTTTCGTGCCTGTTTTCTGCGAGAAAAAAGTATTTGGTAATGTCGAGGATCGTCGCAGAGATGCGTAATGTTGTGTCGTTTTGTTTTTCAGAGATTATGGCAAGCAGGCTCGGCTAAAGAAGTGATAGGACCCGTAAGGGTCGTTCATCGATTCGTAAATATGGTTCAGCAAACGGCGGAGTACACCAACGAGAGCACAGGCAGTGTGGAGGAGGTAAGAGATTGCTAGGCTCGTACGATATTTTTAGACGTATCCTCGAAAACGCAACGCATCATTCAGACCTATTTGTTATTATATCTTATTAGAGTAGGGGAAGGTCAGTTTTTGCGCGAATATCAAGCCTGTAATTTTTCTTTCATTTTCATTCAGCTGTTTTCTATTATTGGTTCGTCAAGCGAATGATTCGACAAAATTACAGCGATGAACTCTTCTCGGCATCATCGGTATTAAGAGATAATGATCAACATTTACGATCGAATGACAAAAAATTCAACGATATCTCGATGAAGAGAGCAATCTTCTTTTTGCCGATTGCCGCGAATGAATTAGCCGAAGATTTGCAAATTAGTGCGAATGAATAACGGGGATCAGAATTTTCTGATATCGAATTTCAGATCTCTTGGTGAATAGCCGTTTATATTTGGGGCGTGTAAGCGTGCGAGTTTGTAAAGCGTCCCATTTTCCAGGTACACGGATGCGAACCGGCAATGGGCTACAGCTTCGCAGCTGGTACCACCGACGGTCCGGGTTCTTTCGCTTTCGAACAAGGTACAACGACATCGAATCCACTTTGGAATGCAGTGCGAAACTTTTTGGCTGCACCCACGGAAGAGGACATCCGTTGTCACGGAGCTAAACCCATTTTATTGGCTACTGGTCGAGTAAGAATCCCAATAAAAAAGCTTTATCAATATTTGTTCTCCCATTATATCATTCCCGAAATAATTAATTCCACAAAAACAACGCGTAACACGCAAATCTTCCAATCCTCCAATGAGAATAATTAGAGCGCGAAAAAAGATCGATGTGCATTCTATTTGGTTTTGTTTGACATTACGACGAGCAAAGTTTCTCGGAGTCTTTTGAAATCCTCTTATACGAACGGTACTCTACGTAAGAAAATAGTAATGATCATAAAAATAAGGAGAAAGAGAAGAATTACGACGCAAGAAAGGGCGAAGCAGCTCTCCATCAATGACTGATAGATCAATACTCTATTGGGAAACAATGATATAAACTTATTTTGCAGATGGTCCTTCCTTATCAATGGCAGCCTAAAATAGTCTCCACCCAGCTGGCAATGATCGGAAACGTCGTGATAGCTGGTGTGCCAGGTGAATTTACGACAATGTCCGGAAGGCGATTGCGGGAGGCCATCAAAAGCGTTCTAAACGATGCCTCTGATGAAGAAACCTCCGTAATAGTCGCCGGCCTCTGCAATACCTACAGCGATTATATTACCACTCCAGAAGAGTACCAGGTTCATTGATTTCTCTCTTCCCAGAATTTTCTCATTTAATTCGACATAATTAAGTACAACTCGAGGAAGAAAGAACATTTCCACTGCATAATTATCGGATGATTGACGTATTTCGTCCATCTCAATTTATATTAAATTACCGCTCGGCAATTCTGACCTGGAATTTCTTCCTTGGGATAATTAAATTAGCGAACTTCATGGAAAGCGAATAAAACTTTTAGCGGGAAGCTCCGATTGGGGGCGAAAAGATTGAGGTGTGGATAGGGGGAGAGGGGGGTCGGTTACTTTCCGCGATATTGAGTCTATTCATCATGGTCTCGAGGCGCGCGTATGCTTTTATTTTCGCTAGTTTTTAGAAATGCGCTGGTCCGCATTATCTCATGAGACTGAATTATGAACTTCCAGATCCAGAGGTACGAAGGCGCGTCGACGATTTATGGGCCACATACGCTCACCCTCTACTTAAGGCAATACCAGGAGCTCGCAATGGCCGCGATTCTCGTAAGTAAATGGCAAATGAAACTCTCGCACATTCGTTTCAATGAAATGTTATACAAGCGTTAAATAAATGCTGCATGGAAGCGCGGGAAAACATATGCTCGGAAAGTGGATTTTATCACGCTTCTCTCGTACGGTACGAGAGACCATGCGGGATCGAGGAACGATAAATCACAGTCCGTCAGTGGAGAGTCTCTAAAATCTCTATGTATCAGTTTATTCTTCCCTTTGTGCTTTCCAGGGCAAGGATCTGGAGCCAGGGCCAACTCCGCCCGAATTAGCATCGAAAAGTTTAATTAGCTTAGTCACACCGGTGCTGTACGACACCCCAAAATGGGGCAAAAACTTTGGGGATTGTTTAGAACAACCTCCATCCGATGCTGTACCTGGTGACACGGTCAAGGCTAGTTTTGTAAGTATTTTTAGCCCTTAGCCCTCACCTCGACCGTTACCTTATCTCCGACTCAAAAATAATTCCCGCTTAGCGACAGGGTGCTTTCACTTGCAAATATTCTCACGTGTCGCCATTAAAACTCAAAAGGATGACACTGCGATATTAAAACTTGAACGCGAAAGCTTAATCAGGGCGGGGGCTTATGTCGAAGTAAGCTTTTCAATTTTGTCCTCGAGTACTTTTTCATAAATAAGCGACGAAAACACGAATAGTCGCTAGACGCTAGCAGAATAAGATTTTTCATAGGAGATTGACATAACAGCATCTATTTTTACAATGATATAAATTGTTGGACACGAGAGACACGACACTCCCCACGTAGCTCGTTGAATTAGATTTAGTAGTGGCCAGCCATATCGTGACGTTCACACACACGTGTACGATCCTATGTTGTAGAATAAAACATTTTTAGACCACACTCTTTTCGCTAGTTACTAGTCGTAGATAAGGATAATAGATTATCGGTGATAAAAAGCCCGATATACGAGAGTTTTATTCGTATTAGAAAACAAGTAGTACACACCGTAAAGAATATACAGGTGTAAATACTCCAAAAGGGACGGAAAAGCAATATTAAAAAGCAAAGAGAAAGACGCTGTTTCATCAAACAATTTCCAACACTCCTCGACAACTTTGTTATGTTTCTCGGTTTAGGAAAATAGAGGCTTAAAAAACTTTCTTACAAACTTCCTACTTTTTGGAAGAAAAATAATGAAAATAACGCAAGTATGCTTGTATCTGTGGCAAGATTAACAAATGCGATAGTTCAATCAAGTAGATAGGAAGTCACGGAAAATGCTTCGCCTATTTTTAATACGTTAACGCTGACATCTTAGCATACCCCGCTCTAATAATAGTGTTTATTTTTCCAATTCGAGATATCCAGCGGTAGAACAGTAATTGTTTACTTTGCCCCTTAGTTAATGCATTAGCTATTACGTATCACATATGGCGGGAATCATTAATTCACTCGGATGTGAGGGGAGCAGCCTAGCTTCGTCGAGTGGACCAAGATCCTATTGGTCATATCTCAATGCCGCATGAGACACAGCTAATAGACCCAAAGCTTCCACGGTCCCAGGCTTCTCCCTTCCCAGCCAAATTAATGATTCCCGCTCTCCATACCACGCGAACACAAATCTATACTAATTTTCAACCGCGACTAATGTGGCGAACCAGAGGGAAAAAACACACGGTCGTCGATTTGGGGAAGATGGCGCCGATCCAGTTCAGAAGTAAACTCGATAAACGTTTGCAGGAACGTTGTTGCGTCGTTGTATATCCATCCATCCCACGCGTTGACGCGTATTTCGTTAAAACGCGTGTCTCTTCCAAATTTTCTCGATTATTCCAATCATTGTAACGCCGCGTGTAGCTGTAAAAATAAAAGACGACCTCTGTCTCTCCCTCGTCCAAACAATTGCGCAAAACTACGTCTCGGGGGAAACAGCGAGAAAAAACGATCGGCAATCGGAAATGAGCAAGTAACCGTTCGCCGAACTTCAACCCCTTCGAAGCATTTTGAAAAGGGTCAGCGCGCGAAAAACTCGATAAGGGGACGGAGAAAAAAAATCTCGAGGAACATGCGGCACGAGCGATCGATCGGTTCGAAATCACGCAGTGTGTACAACCGGTACACAATGACCGTGGGCTAGATTCCGTTAGATCGAATAATTGGGTTACGCAAAACTCGGTGTAATTGAACTGTGGAGGGAATCGGAGGTGCAGTTGCACACAAGTGAGAGGCTACGGTGTACTCCGTTGGAATCTTGCGCGCGCGCGAGGAAGAAAAAGAAAGAGAGAGAGAGAGAGAGAGACGTCGTTCCATTCGTGGATCATTGAGCGATGCACTCGATGAAATTGACGATTTCTCGCTCACGACCGATCTCCGAGTTGGGAGAGTCGAGAGAGTTGGGATTCAACGGTGTGCGAGCCATGTGAGACGCGTTATCGATCGGCAAAGCGATGGATTACACACAAATCGCACCAGGCGACCCCGTCCCGTCGAAAGGTATCCCGTTAACAGCCTGGAAAAATAGCAGAGCCAGTAAAGATGCGAATTACAAAATGGGGCGTAATGCCAAAAGCGCGCGATGATCCTTTATCTCGTCTCGCTCCATAAAATGGCTTGATCCGCTGACGATGCGATAATCAGCCATAAACTTACCCTCTGAAATCACTCTCGTTGTTGTGCCATTGCGAGTGCACACAATCGCATTGTCCCGATACTATTCTCGCGTGTCCTCCCATTTCAACGAAGTTGCTCCAAACGACTCTCCCCGCTCTGTTCTTTTCTGTTCCGAGCAACGAGCGCCAATTGCAAAAAATCATCGAAATTAGGAACGCCGCCCTTCCACGAGGAATTGATTTTTCCTGGATTTTTTATTCTCTCCTTGACGCGATCTCTTGAAAATCTTTCAAGAATCGACAACGAGAGCACGCTCGATTCTTCCAAATAAGTACAAACGCCATGACGTACCACCGGCTGTAACGCCAACGTTACGATTTTCATCTCAAAATTAATTTCGTGCCTTTAATTAGTTTCACATTTTCATCTCTACAGAATTCGGTAGTTGCTTTGTAATGTAATACTTTGTGTGAGTGTGTGCGTGTGATGTATAATTTATATACAAGACGCGTGGACCATTTCTCTAAGAACTGTAACAGAAATAATTCAGCATCTCTCTTTCTCCCTCTCTCTCTCTCTCTCTCTCTCTCCGACAGGACCGAATAGACGCATGTTCTACGCTTTTGGCTGAAATTTCGAATTCAAGCCGCTACCGAATTTTGACACTAGCATTCATCGTGATTTATAGGATAGTCTTGTACGTTGTACCACGACTAACGTGTTAGTGTATATTCTCGTCTTGATGAAGATTAAAAGATTAATGTAAGATTTTATTATGCCGGCGTATGATTAACGAGAAATAAATGAGGGAGAAAAAGCTCCAAATAGATTAAAGGTTCGCGCGTATCCCCGGCTACGAGAGAAAGGCCAAAGCGAATTTATTATTTGATACGATTGACCATCGTCCCAAGGACCCTCGTACCTGGACGAACTGATTAAATTAAATATCCAATTCGTGCGTTTCAACCATTTACGTTTAACGCGAGTTTCTAAAAAATTTTCAATAACCGACGATATCCGCTATAACGGGAAATTCGTCGGAACAGCCGTGTTTTATTAGGAAAACAACAAGCGCGTTACGCGGTTGCACATACATGGGAAAACTTGAGTTTCTCCATAAACAGAGGAAAGCACTCGACTACTCGGTAACCCGAATCATATGTCAGTGTTTCACTCTTGCATCACACGCTACTCGCCTCGAACATTTTGGAAAAACGCACTTATGCAGTGCGCGTGAATTTATCAGAGTCGCGAGAGACGCCTCTGCGGTAATTTGCCAATATTTGCGATAAATGTTTGCAGGAGGTCTCTATGATTAACCAAGTATTCATGGTAGTAACTTGACCAACGCGATGTAACAAAGCGGCTCGAGCGCGGATCCATTATGGTCAAGCAAAATCCATTGTGAGCAATATCAATTAGGTATCGCGTTACGATGGCAGAGACAAAAGAAGGCGAATATTATGGCAACCGAAGGACGTGAAAAAGGTACACGGTAGGGACGCGATAGGGACAATGCAGAGCGAGATACTCGTACGCGCGCCTCCATCGACAATGGCTTTGATTTCTTATTTTTTTAAGCGTACCGTCCTAGAACGACGACAGAATTTCGCTCCGTTCGTTGGAATTACGTCACAGCGTCCAGTCGTCCGTACGCAAAATCGCTGTGGAAGGACGCTGCTGCTGCTGCTGCTGCTGCTAACCACACCTGCCAGCCCAGTCTTTAACAGAGTCAATCGAACCGGGCAAAAAACTTTCTTTCGAATCAATGAAATTTTCACCATTCATCCTAATCGCCTCTGTATTTTGCCGGGTGCAGAACTTTTCTAGTCCGACGGTCGCGTCGGAGGGAATTCTATCGGCGTTCGAGTAACTTTGAGAGAAAAAATCTATCGGGCCTCCTCCTCCTCCTCCATTCTCTTCCAATGTATTTTCCGATTTCTTGCGAAATAGATTGATTGCAATACGGGTCAATATTGTGACAAAGCCGAACCAGTCGAATTGCTTTCGATCCCCGTTTTTGCGACCTTGTACCTCATTCACCGCTAACGCAAAGTTAAATCGTACCGCATTCTGGGTCAAGCTCCGTGGACGGATCATGGTCACGCATCGTTAGATGGATTCAATTTCGTTATCTGCCGTCCTCCGGAGCTGGATGGCCAATTATTTATGAACACACCATATGATCCGGGAATTATTAGGTCGTAGCTGCAAAAAGCCTGTCCCATGCTTCAATATTTAGCACACCCCATTGTCCCGGCTTAAGATTACGATTACGATTGAAGACTCGGACGAAGATGAAATATTTTCGCTCGAGATACACCGCACGCCTAATTAACCTGTAGAGCTCTCGTCCGTTTGCGATCGACATGCACATCCCGCGCTTCCACCCTCTCCCCCGTTCCTTTTCCACCCCCGCCAAATATTGACCGTAACAACAATACGGATCGTTACTCGGACATATCGAAGAGTGCCACGAGAGGGGAACCGAGTCTTCTCGAATTACTCTTTGTCTGTTTTACTTCCGGGAGACCCGAGCTACAGCTGCGAGCAGAGTCATTTGAAACTCCAACGACTCACTCTCGCGACGATAAGTCGCGAACTTACGGATCATAAATTACGATGATCCCAGCCAGAGCTTTTCGCACTTTCGCGATCGGCGTACATTAATCACGCGCGATCCTCCGAGTTTCCTAGCACGGAGCTACCTTCCGATTTCCTAGCACGCGAATCAGTCAAACATTCGTTTCGCAGCTACGTAAGTTTGCGCACGCGCGTGTGTGTGGACTCGAATGGATTTTCAATGAGAGACGCGTTTTACCGATTCGCCTCCCTACGTTTTCCTTCTCGCGCGCACCGGCCAAGGTGGATGCAATTCCACACAACCGCGATCGCGACTCAAATACAATAGGGACAATGAGAGGCGTTCGCATCTGCCGATCTAGACGATCTAGGTGAGCCCTTCCAGGCTCTGATTGTCGCTGGCTCCGCGAGCCCAACAATCGCCATAGAAAAGTCCACGGGTTGCAAAACACAATGTTGCTGCTCGTTACAGGTTGCCGGCCACCCAAGAAACAACCTCATGACCGGTAGTACGTTTTTGACGATCGAGAGATTCGACGATAAGGACTCCTGGATCCCCGTTGCCACGGATGCCGATTGGGAGACTAAGTGAGTACAGCGATGCGCCGCTACCGATACGCTTTATTAAACTCATCGTTGTGATTCTTGATAAAAATTGCACGATATCCGCGCTTTAGATTCGAATGGACAAGGACGTCCGTGGTACTCGGCTCGAGCCAGGTTACGATTACATGGGACATTCCCGAGGACGCTAAACCGGGTGAATATCGCATCAAGCACAACGGCTATTATCGTTACATCCTCGGCGGTGTTTATCCTTATCAAGGTTTCACCAAATCCTTCTACGTAAGTACGGGGACGAAATAAAAATTCTGCATACGTTCTATAAACTGCGATTAAAATCACTGCATTCGATACTACTGTACATATATTTGCATTATTCATGATCCAATTTACATTCTGTCGGCTTTTCTTATAAAAATCAAAACACGAACTTTGTGGGAATTTCTCTCTTTTCCATTTTTCCCCGCGCTGTTTGCATGCTTCTCTTAAAAACGAGGAATAACGTTGTTCCGTCCATTCTCTCTTTTAACTTTATCGCGAGAGTGGAAAGACGATCATCGTCCGTTCCTCGAGAGAAGAGAGGCAGCGACACCCGCTGAATCTATCGTTTCTTCATTTCAGGTGGCAGCTAAACCGAACATTCGAAGACGACGTTACTTCGCGTGAACTTGCCTTCAGTGACTCTATAGTTATTAATAAAATGGTTACGCTTATATAATTTACGGTGGAGCGAACACTCCTTGGCCGTACAACTTGAATATTTTCCGAGTGCCCGTTGTGCTTCCAAAGTGGACTCGATAGAAAAGTGAAAAAGCAAAAACTCACGGTTGAACTCGATTCGTTGGAATTACTGAGAATGCAGAGAGCTAACCGCTATGACTGTTACGAAAGATCATTTTAATGCGTCTTCTTGCATCTTCGCACGATTTCACCCGTCATTAAGGGGCAATCCTATTGCTTGAGAATTATACGAAGTCGTTTGATGCCTCCATCGAGTGCGTTTCACGCAAAAGCGTTTCTGTGTTTGCTCAAATGTTCCTACTTAAGAATCGTTATTATTTTAATTAATAAATATGGACGATGCTTTTCTGTTAATTACGTTAAAATACAGAAACTATTTCATCCCTATCCATTCCATTGTACGAAAACCTCGTGCACAACCGGGAGAGATTACGGAGAGCTCTTGGCTACGAGATACCAGGACAACCACGCGACACAAGGCAAAAAAAATGCACAGAGAACATTCGGCAGCGAGTAAAGTCGACTCGAAGCGCGCGAGTTGTGGAAATTTTACAGATGCTCGTCGGGCGTCATTCTACGTATCAATCTTGGATAATAGGGGATTAGAGAGAAAAAAAAAAAAAAAAAAAAAGAGTAAGCGCAAGTAGCGCGAATAATAAGACGGCTGACTAATGGAACATTAGCGCAGAGATAACTTTTCAACATCTCTAAAAATATTCACACATTTGCAAGATGAGCGAATGACGGATCTCCATAGCTATAGAAATAATGAATTTGCCGGCAGTTAAAGTGTAGTTACCGTCACCGATGACCTCCATCTCACTCTATTAAGGGCTCTGCACCATTACCATCTCTTACCACTTATTCTGCATTCTCCTCTTTCTTCCGCACCTAATCCTATCCATTCTATTATTATTACACGCCGTGTCTATCGCAGAGAGAAAAAACTCGCTTGCCGTAAGACCACTTTTATGTTTAACTGACATTTTTGCGAGAGAAGTACCTACACCACCAACCCCCTTGAGGAAATGCGATGATAGCGCTCTGCTGTATCTATCTCGTATGCATGATGAACCCTCTTCTTTCACGAATAGAATATATTTTTCAAGTAAAAGCGTAATAGCGATAAAGCTCGAAATACCAAGAATGGACATTTCCTCGTTTACAGGGAAATATCTCGCGAGCCCTTTTCAGGCGAAAATAAAGTCGAAGACGCATAAAACTGTCCCGAGGAGACAGCGGGGATGATGTTTCGTGCCTCGTCGATGAGGTGGCAAATACGTAAAATCTTCATTTTTCGAGAGAAAAGCAAGTGTGTTTACGACCAATCCAGTTTATCACGGTGATTGGAATTACTCGCGATACACCAAGAACTTATTTATACTCAATGATTACGGCATTATACACATTTTAATGAGTACACGTCTCGGCGTGTAAACTGATTAAATGATGCTTGAAATTGTCAGCATCAGTTCTGCACTGCTCAGCTATCAATAGCCGCTAATGCTAGAAATTATTACTCGCTGTATATGTTACATTTCTCTGACGAAGGTCAGCTTCAATCGAACAGGATTGAAATGCAGATGCAACGCAGAACCTTATACACGGAGTAATTACTGGATTGTGCGAATTTAATTAATATACACAGGCGCGCGCGAGTCTGTGGTAGTGCGCTACTTCCGTCATAGACGAAGAATATTTTGCGCACGCGCGCTCCACCGTTGTTTTGCGCAATTTCTTACCGACTTTTCGTTTCGAGTCTCTCCCCGCTTCTCCTTTTTACAATCCACTCCACAAACCTGCTGCTGTTGCTGCTGCTGATGATGATGATGATGCTGCCGCTGCTGGAACCATGCTAGGGGTAACTATGCATAAAGTTGTTTTGGATAATGTCGTATTTCGATAAAATCGATACTTCCGACTCAACGAGCGTTGAGGAACAGCTGTGCCAAAGTGAAACTGCAAACTGGGAAATCCACATCGGTGTTACGGCGGATGTAAACTAATCCCCATGAATTTTACACGAACTGCTCCAAGAATTTCATTATCACCGGGGACGCTCTTGAAAAATACCCGAGACTCGGTTCCCCGTGTAAATTTCTTAAAAATCTTACGGTTCGCTCTTTTATAATGGAAATCACCGATGTCCTTTTCTTTCTCTTTTTCTTTTCTCCCTTCTTTTCTTTTTTTTCTCTCTCGTTTTTTCGCCCCTCTTTTTTTTCTGCTTTCTTTCATTCGTTCACTCGCTCATTCATTCGTTCGTTCTTCCGATGGAAGAGATGATGATCCATGGGAGAATAGGATAAATCCCTCCATTCTTTTTTTTCGGAAATAAATCTAATCCAGTCTTATTTCAGCATAGCGAAATTGCCACGTCGAAATAATAAAACGCTTGAAACCATACCCCCCGATAACCACGTCTCTCCTCTCCGTCCTCCCTATCCGAACGTCAAATAGAAAAACGTAGAACTCCTCCTTTTTTATTTCGAGAAATCAACTCTCCGGGGACTTTGAATCGTAAGAGAAGAATGCCAAGCGAAGGTTCTCCTTTAATGTTTATTTTCTCGCGATGGGGCAAGGGATAACGAAGGAGTCGAACTCTTTTTTCTCGTTTGGCACCAAAGCTTTTTCTCAATGGTACCTTGCACTCAATGGTCGAATGGGCCAAGCTTGCTTGACCAAAAATAGTTTATCCTTTTAAACGATAGAACATTTCGATGAGAAATGTCGCTCATTTATAAGATTAACGACAGCCTCGTCACGAGGATACGATAGGAGTGGTTAGCTTTTTCTGCGCGTGTGCCAGTGCGTGCGTGCGTGCGTGTGCGAATGTTTCTCAATTCTATAAAGATCGAGTTAGCAACAGCAAGTTATGGCAAGTTAATTCAACAGGCATGTTGGCAACACATATTGGAGGCAATGGACAATTGAATGAGGCGTGTGTTGTAATCTTTGCGTGGGTGGAAGCGCCGCATGTCGAAGGCCAACAAAAGGCGCCATAAAGAGGCGCCACCACCACCATCACCAACGGTATTAACAGCAGTAGTGCGATTGTCACTCGCGATCCTACCCTATAAGAGTCTACGAATGTTGTTCAAATTGCTATCAAATTAATTACACTTATTATCTCAGTTACCTTTTTCAACACTTCACTCATCTTTCTCTTCCCTCTATAGACAGATTCTGATTCCGTTTCTCGAAAGTTTATAACTTAATTCAGATTTTGTACCCTTACGTAGACACACTACGGTTACACGGGTACACTGTTATAGGATTGATTAAAATTACCAAATGAGAAGCCCCTTCGGATAATGTATATCTCTTTGGAGAAAATTAAATTCTTTCCTTCTCCTCTTTTATTTAAGAGTATATCTTGTCCGCAAAAGATAAGTCTTTAAAAACTGGTAGAACTTTTAGAAATTCTTTGAAAAATAGAGCTAAGGCGACTGAATTTTGGGAATCGGTTGTATAATTTTTGGAATACTAGTTTTTAAGATTGCTAAGACAGCATTCCAAAAGCAAATACTTCATTTAGTCTCAAATCAATCTAGAATAAAAATTAAGAGAGCCTTCTTCACACTTAGTTATCATATAGTTTATAGTTCAAAACAAAATGAACCGTGTGCATAAATTCACAAATAATACTGTTTAAGAAATATAAAAAATATTTGACACAATTTACTTCAAACTAGTAAAGAGAAAACTGCATAGAACTTTTTTATATTCAACTACCTTATAGTAGAGTTCAAGATGAAATGATTTGTGTATATAAACACCCAAACTTCATTAGTTAAGTTATTTACAATGTATTAAACATAATCAAACTTCCTAAAGCAAACCTTAAATTCAGAATCAAGTTAAACTACAATAAAAGTTATAAAGATTTTTTCATATTTAGCTATCACATAGTTTAGTTTAAAACAAAATAATCCATATGCATTAATCCACAAGTTATCCTGGATAAGCAATATAAATAGTGTTTGATAAAATTAAGATTTGGTTTTATCAAAGCCCATGCATATTTTCACTCCAGTAAAGAAAAAAACTGCATAGAACTTTTTCATATTCAACTACCTTATAGTAGAGTTCAAGATAAAACAATTTGTATATATAAACCCCCCAATTTAATTGGTTAAGTTATTTATAATGTATTAAACTTAATCAAGCTTCGTAAAGCGAACCCTTCATTCAGTATCAAGTCAAACTGCAATAAAGGTTAATAGAACTTTTTCAAACTTAGCTGTCAAATAGTTTAGTTCAAGACAAAATAATCTATTTGCATTAGTCCACAAGTTATCCTGGATAAGCAATATAAATAGTGTTTGATAAAATTAAGATTTGGTTTTGTCGAACACAGAACTTTTTCATATTCAACTACCTCATAGTAGAGTTCCAGATAAAGCAATTTGTGTATATAAACTCCCAAACTTAATTGGTTAAGTTAGTTATAAAGTGTTAAACATAATCAAGCTTCGTAAGTCGAACCCTTCATTCAGTATCAAGTCAAACTGCAATAAAGGTTAATAGAACTTTTTCACACTTAGCTGTCACATAGTTTAGTTTAAGACAAAATGATTCATATGCATTAATCCACAAGTTATCCTGGATAAGCAATATAAATAGAGTTTGATAAAATTAAGATTTGGTTTCGTCGAACCCCATGCATATTTTCCCTCCAGTACAGAAAAAAAATGCACAAAACTTTTTCATATCTAATTTGCCTTATAGTAGAGCTCAAGATGAAATAATTTGTGTATATAAACCCCCCAATTTAATTGGTTAAGTTATTTATAATGTATTAAACATAATCAAGCTTCGTAAGTCGAACCCTTCATTCAGTATCAAGTCAAACTGCAATAAAGGTTAATAGAACTTTTTCACACTTAGCTGTCACATAGTTTAGATCAAGACAAAATAATCTATTTGCATTAGTCCATAAGTTATCCTGGATAAGCAATATAAATAGTGTTTGATAAAATTAAGATTTGGTTTTGTCGAACCTCATGCATATTTTCCCTCCAGTGCAGAAAAAAAAATGCACAGAACTTTTTCATATCTAATTGCCTTATAGTAGAGCTCAAGATGAAATAATTTGTGTATATAAACCCCCCAACGTAATTGGTTAAGTTATTTATAACGTATTAAACATAATCAAGCTTCGTAAGTCGAACCCTTCATTCAGTATCAAATCAAACTACAATAAAGGTTAATAGAACTTTTTCACACTTAGCTGTCACATAGTTTAGTTTAAGACAAAATGATTCATATGCATTAATCCACAAGTTATCCTGGATAAGCAATATAAATAGAGTTTAATACAATTAAGATTTGGCTTTGACGAACCCTGTGCATATTTTCAATCCAGTAAAGAAAAAAACTGCACAGAACTTTTTCATATTCAATTGCCTTATAGTAGAGTACAAGATGAAACAATTTGTGTATATAAACCTCCACAATTCATTGGTTAAGTTATTTACAATGTACTAAACATAATCAAGCTTCGTAAGCCGAACCCTTCATTCAGTATCAAGTCAAACTGCAATAAAGGTTAAAAGAACTTTTTCACACTAAACTATCACATAGTTTAGATTAAGACAAAATAATCTATGTGTATTAGTCCACAAGTTATCCTAGATAAGCAATATAAATAGAGTTTGATATAATTCAGGTTTGGTTTGCAAACCCCACACATATTTCAATTCAGTAAAGAAACAAACTGCATAGATCTTTTTCATGCTCAACTACCTTACAGTAGAGTTCAAGATGAGATGATTTGTATATATAGACCTTCAAAGCTTAATTGGTTAACCTATTTAAAATGTATTAAATATAATCAAGATTCGTTAAGCGAACCTTTCATCCAGTATCAAGTCAAACTAGAATAAAGCTTTAGAGAACTTTTTTACACTTAGCTGTTTTATAGTGTAGTTCAAGACTAAACGATCCATGTGCATAAATTCACAAATTATCTTGGATAAGCTATATAATTAGTTTTTGATAAATTAAGAATTGGTTATGTCGAACCCTTTGAATACTTTCAAGCTAATATATCAAACAATTTTTGAAATTTGATTTTTAAATTACAAAAAATGTTCTTCTTTTGCCTAAAAAAATGTATTTCTATGGAATTCTATCCTATATATACCGTGAAAAAAAGTTTAGCAAGAAAAACTAGAAATTCTTGACAGTTTTTCTACTTGCATTGCCTATTTTTGTTTCTACACTTTTTTTCTACAATGTATATCGATTAGAACTCCGCAGAAATAAATTTTTTAGGTCAAAAGAAGAAGAGTACTTTTTGTAATTTGAAAATCACATGTGTAGTTTATGGAATGCTGGCTCTTAAAGTTGCAAAGACAGCATTCCAAACAATGCAGTGCTGTCTTCGTAACTTTAAAGGCCATCATTCCAAAAACTATACATCCGATTTACAAATGTCAAAAAGTGAAAGTTTTTTGACCTAAAGAATATATTTCTGCGGAGCCCTAATCGTTATACCCCATAGAAAAGTTTTGCAAGAAAAACTAGAAATTCTTAAAAGTTTTTCTACTTGCATTTCTTGCTTTTTTGATTGCTAAACCTTTTTCTATGGGGGTATATTGATTAGAACTCTTCAGAATTATTTTTTTAGTTCTAAAGGAGAAGAATATTCTTGGAATTTTTAAAATCGGTTGGAGAACTATTGGAAATCTGAACTTGCAATTGTGAAGTCAGCATAGCCTACTTTTAATGTCGATGATTTTCGACAATCTCATAGAACCATTTATTAAATTTAAATAGAACTTAGAATTATTTGAAATGCAATAAGAATTAATGTTCTTTTTTTAAATGCTTTTAAGGGCAAGTAACTTCACAGTGTTACTAGTGTCCGATCATTGTAAAATTTATTTTCGATTCTCTTGCATATGTGTACTAATTTTTAGAGGTGACATCGTGAATGTGAAAGGCACACTTTGGTTAAATAGAGATTCTTTTTTTCAGAGTGGATCAATTTTTTGAAAAGGTATGTTCTTTTCTGGAAAATTCACCGTGAGGGTAGGGAAACTATGCTTTTGCAAAATGAAGAAATTTGGCACTCATCTGGAACAAGTGAAAAAGTTCTGCTTCAGCTGGTATGAAAATCTGAAAAATAGATCGCAAAAAGGGAGAAAAAGTATGTATCTTTCAAAGAGATGCATTGCTTTCGCTGAACACCATATTGTCCGTACTCCCATTGGTAGTTATAGGAAAAATGTCAAGTTATAAAAATCAGTAGCGACAGGCTATAATATTTTGCCTCAGCCTAACTTTGCGAAAGAGAATTTGCCAATATAAAAATTTTCTTTTGCGCGTTGCCCTATCCAAACCCACCAATTTTGCTTCGTGGATCCCCATCTCGATCCCGTTCAAACACCATCACTTTGGCACTTTTACTTTTCATCGCTTCATTTTCAGTTCCGATAAACCGGTACTACATGCTAATCCTATTAAAGAAAATTGAATGAAACGCGCGATAAGCAAACACTTGGGGAAAAACTTGAAAATAATTGAAAATAATCATTCAGAGTTGCGAGGAACTTGAGCGGCAAAAGTTTCGCTGTTCAAATTAACTTAAATTCGGTTCACAGCATCGGAATCTCGTCCCACCAATTGTACGCGATGAGTTTGCAGCGACCTATAAATTTCTTACCGTAATGGAGAAAGAAGCTACCGCGATTTCTCTAGAATAGAGTATAATAAATTAGATCCAGCGCTACATAAATGTGCGAAGCGTCAAGTTTATTCCGGTAAAGTGTGTTGAAGGAAAATTCGCCGAAGCACTGACCACAGTGGAAAATTCCTCGGCTACTGGGAATTTCAAACGAAACCGGATGTACCGTATTAAAAATCATTTGCCAGAAGCACCATGAGAAAAGTATCAAGTGCGCAAAAATTCCTCTCTTGTTTATCTTATCGATCGATTGCCAAGAGGTGGAAGCATCCAGTATTACCTGAAGCTAAAGTGATAACACGTGCCAGTTAATTTCATTAATTGGACACACTCTGCGGTCGGAATTGAGTCTAATTAACGAAGGCTTGCAATTGCCGGACGATAATCACTCGTCCGGCTCAAAGCTCAAATTTTGAGGCGATGGTTTCAGTGCGCGCATCAAGGTCATTCTTAATTGTGCAAGATCGAACGTTGCCAGTCGATCCGGTCCGTAACCGATACGCGTGCAATAAAATCGGAATTTTTCCCATTGCCCCGTCGTCCTCGATGAACTCTCGCGAGAGAAGCGGCTCTGTATCACCCATCGCAAACTTTTCTTCTCCGCGATATTTTAATAGGATGCCCGCCGAAAGGTCCCGGATATTAGAATCAGTTCTGGCGAATGTCGGAAACGATATCTTTGGTCACGGAAGCAAAGGATTTATAAATCAACCTTAAAAATAAGGCAGAAGCTCTGGGAAACTCTGCGATGTCGCTTCCTCGATATTTATGAGAAGCCGTCGACAGCTCTTCCCAATATAGCGATTTGCATCTGAAAATATGCATTCCTCTCGCAAATAAAACGAAGGTCAATTTCCACCGTTCGCAGAAGTGCCTTGCGCTGTTGGATCTAGAAACTGCACCTTAAGTCCTCCCCCCCCCCCCCCCCAACTTAGTAATTAATCGCTGGCATTAACGCTCGGTACTGCTCTATTTGTATGCGTGGATTATGACGTACAAATTAATACCGCATACAACTAGCGTTAATAGTCTGGACTATGACAGGGAGTACCCGGCGGCATTTCTGTGTTCCACGAGACTTCTCTTCCTGTCAAGGCTTCAAATCCAAGTATCTCCAACGGGCGCTGTCCTTGAAACCTCCCAGATCCGATTGACAATTTTGTGCCGCATAAATATGCGGTTGAGCCGAGACAAGCCGACAAAAACTCTACGACCGAATTGATTTAGGGATCGGACACCTGAGATAAATCTGCCGCAAGGACCAAGCTCTAGGTTGGCCTAGAGACCCAAACGAACCGCGCGCGCGCGGCTCTTGAAGATACGGAGTCAACGTTCTAGAAATGAAAACAGTTTCGTATTTTTAGAGACGCTTATTTAGATGAAAGAGCGATACTGACGAGAATAATTGAAATCTTCATTTTTCTTGCGGTACGCCCGTAATTTATGGGCTGTTAATGGCCGAGTACCGATCGCAAACAGCAGCAAGGACTGAGTGATATCGTATTTTGCGGAGATTTATTATAACAATGCGCGGCCTTCTCGTGAGAAACACGCGTCGAAGCTCCTTAACACTCGGAGAAACCGGACGTTATTCAAGGCGAATACTGTTTGGATGGAGGAATCTCTTTGCAGGAATGCGAGGAATTTTTGAGTTTGAATAAAAAAGGAACGACGGTAGAGAGTCGCACGGTCCATCCGGCGAGACGCCGCGAAATTGGCTAAAATCAACTCGTCCGTTCGATCGAACGCGCTCCGTCCAATTAACGCTAATTGATAATCGTTCGGTTAAAATATTCCCAATCGAACGTGTCCACCAGAATCCGCGAAACAATGCAAGAATGTGTTGAATCAGCGAAGAGAGAATCTTTCTTTTCACATCGACGACCATCGGTCGGTAGTGGTGAATTCGTTGAGTTCCTTTTGAATGAAAATAATTTCGAGGGTTGTAACGCGTTCGTAGGACGATTATATAATGCGACGCTAATTTCACCCGGCAGGATGTGAAACGTTCGCTAAAGTGGTGGGACTGACGCAATGCGAGCTTTAACATTATTTCCAAGACGAAAGTGATATCCGATAAAACTGAAAGCCTCTAATAAAGGGTAATTGCCTTTCAATCAAACTGCCTATAATTTCACTCCATTGATTCGAAGGAATTTCCAATTTCCAGCCTGTTAACACAAAATTAAAGAAGAGAAAGGGAAGCGGAAGGAAAGAAAAGAAAGAAAGGAGGAAAGAGTGGAAGCAAGAAAATACATCCGAGCCCATTTGAAAATGAGCGCTACAGTTCTCTCTCTCTCTCTCTCTCTCTCTCTCTCTCTCTCTTTCTCTGTATCCCGGTAATTAAAAACTCCGCGCTGAATCTTTGGTCCGGAAAGCTTTTAGTCTGTATCGTAAAATCTTGAGAATTTATAGGGTCGTAAAGCTTTTCCACGTTAGATTTTGATCAGAGTGTGGAGTAATTTAGAAATTATTGCGAGGATTGGGAAATAAAAATTCCTATGGTTGAGAATAAAAGTCACGTGGAGGGGAGTGCACAGTGGGTTAGTGGGGGAATTCGAGGGGAGAGAAAGGTCGCGAGTATTCCAGGAGCGTTTTGCCAGGAAAGCCACGTCGTACCTGCCACACATATCTATGCTTCGTACTTCCAGCTGTATTTCCAGGAAGTTACGAGCGATTATAGCAAAGTCACGAACTTGTAACGACGGTCAAGCGTCTTTCGAGAGTTTAGACAATCGTCTCAGGGAAGGGTAGAAGGGGGAAGAGGTAAAAGCGCGAGTGGGGGAGAAAAGAGGAAGAGAATAGAGGAATTGTTCATACGGCCAGAGGAAAGGACATAAGAGGAACTCGCAACTGGCCATTCGCTCGAGAAAAAGGTCGGCATGTTACATTAACTTTGGATGTTTCGGGGGTTTCCGATGAGACCGCAAAAAAGGCCAGCGCAAACCGTGAAAGTACTGTCAAACGATCCTCCTCCACCCTCTTCCTAACTACCCCGCTGGACCAGCTTCTCATTTTTTCTGGAATCTCGCAAATTTCTTGGCAAAAAAGGATTTTTGGCCCTAAGAGGCTTTGCCGGCTTTACCCGATCGTATTTTCAAGAAATACGACGGAATTGGCACGCGCACTTCTCTTCGAAGGGTTGAAGCCCTCCTATAACGCTGTTTTGTCACTTTCGGTGCAACTCCCTTCTTTTAGCTTATTCTCACTTTTTCAGCTTATTTTACGCGCTCCTGCGGAATGAAAGGGACGCGTAATTATTTCTTCCATCTCATTCCCTTTTTGTGTCCAGTGACCTGGTCTTTTAGAATGTCACGTGGTCTCTACTTGGAAGAAGCAACGGTCAAAAGCGTGAAGAATCATCACCGCGACTGGTGTCACGTAACTGGAATGTCTCAAGCTAATTATGTAATGCCATTATGCAAGACTGGATTAATATTTCCTTCGATCTGTTAACGTGTTGGTGAGAGACTTGAGGTCTCTACCGGTAACTTCCGGTCGTCCGACGATCTCGAAGCGATGACCTTTTTTCTAAAACCAATGAAATCCGGCGCTTCGAATAATCATTTATCACTTTCAACAGCTAGTGGACAGTTAGTGTTTTTGGAGATTTGCGTTTTTAATTTTTTTACAAGCCAATAGGGGGATAGCTTTATCTACACGAGCACGACCAATCAAGTTCCATCTAATCAATGGGTTTCCATGCTGGAAATTGGATGCACCGAGTGTTGAACCTCCCCCTTCTTTTCCCTATCCTCTCCGCTCCTGTCTCTCCACCATTCCCCTCTCTCCACTCTACCGGGCTCGGAAAGAATTGAAAAATTTGAATAGAAATACGCTGGGATATAGCATTTTACTCTACAGAACTATTTGAAGAGACACCGCTACCGTAAAACGAGAAAAACAAGATCAATTAAGCAGTTGATCGAGCACAATCCAATCTGGATCGGCGACAATTTTTCTCCTTAAGGGGGAGAGAGAGAGAGAGAGAGAGAGAAAGAGTAGATTCGATACACACAAATATACGTACGTGCAACAGATGGAGATAACGCGTGTGCACGTGGAATAATAACCAAACACGATCAACGAACGAGGAGCAACGGACGAGCCGATTTCACCGACATTTTCAGGTCTCGTAAATTTTGGTCGGGCTACCACGAAACGTTCTCTCGCCTTCCACCATAAACACGTAGGGGAATTTCAATTCCTCGACTAAAATCAAATATTTCCCAAGCGAAACGGAAGTAGAGCATTAGCTACTCTAAAGACGGCGAAAGAATAAAAAGCAAAGAGGAAATACGAGTCCGCCCTTTTTCTCGTAATTCCTTTTCTAAAAATAATTAGACGATATCACGGTGGTGGTCGATCGAAGGCAAAGGGAACAAATCAGCGACAAACGAGCGTTTCGCTTTTACGAGGGCCGAAAAATTTCTTGGCTGAAATATCGATTAGGCAATAATAAAAAATTTCTATCGTCACCGGTGTGCGTGCGCGTATGTGTGTACGTAAACATCCGATTTATGGCCTGTTGTGTAACGTAACGCCAATATGGGGAGTAGCGTCGGAGGGGGTGGAGGGAGGAGAAACAAGATTCCAGCGCGAGGAGATCGGTATCGCATTTTAGCTGTCTCACGTATCGCCTGACCTTCCTCAATATTCACCGGAAGTTAAACAGCTTCTCCGAGTGGCGCAGTCGGTTTTTAAGGCCCGCTGGTAGCGAGGAATTGTCACGCGAGACTTCCAGTCGCTCGAAATTGTCTAATGCAATTGTCTAATGAAAATCCCCAGCATTCCACGTATATCCAATCTTTATTAATGCTGCATGCAAATTTCTTTCATTCTCGAACCTCATCCGCGCGCGGCGGGAATTCCTTCCACCATTCCCGTTCATTCCATAGCGCATATAATTATCCCGAGGACAGCTGTGATATAAAGAATCCTGGAGGGAAAAGAGAGAAAAAAGCAAGCGAGCAAGCGAGCACGAGGACGAAAATATGTTGGACAGCATTGCTCAAGCATCTTTTCGAAGGTGTTGTTTACTTGGCGCCGCTGTAGAAAATATGGCGGCGGCGCCTGATCCTTGCCTGCCCGGACGATCCACTTTCCCATCAATTAATTTCTTAATCAGTCTTTGACCCATATTTTTAGCTCCGTATGCTCTCGAGGGTCATCCGATATTTATGCATTCATAAATTCCTCGGGAAGCGCACAAACTTGTTGCTGCATTATTAATTGAATCATTTCGGAAATAGAGCCGCCATGATGCTTTTCATGTAATCGTGTCATAAACAGAATTCACGCGTGCGCTATAGATTCTTACTGGTGTGTGCACTCTCACGTGTGTGTGTGTGTGTGTGTTCGTGCTATCAAACCTCTGTACGTATTTGTCGAAAGAGCCACACAGTTGGTACCGCGGTAATCGCTAATCGTCTTTTTGGTCAATGAATTATTCATCGAGAAACGCGCAGAGCTCCATTTTCAACTAACAAGCCGCGTCAGAGTGCAGCAGTCAAAGTTTTCTTCGAAAGGTAAGAGCGACTCTCGGGGGAGGCCGTGCTTAAACCCAAGATTCATTTGTCTCGTTCGTGCGCCCTTCGTCATTTTCGGCTGTACAAGGCGTATACCCCGATGGCTTTTTTTCGCTCGGGAGCCTGGTGAGCGATCCTCGAGAGAATCAATGGCTTGGAAGGATCCGTTTGAAAAGTGCTCCTTGGCTTTCTCGAAGCGGAGAGACATATTATATTTCACTTTCATCAGAATTTAGCTCCACCTTTCTCGCAAGGAAATCAAGAAGCCTCGTGTTTCACGTTGTATCTCAGCGGATCGAGATGAGATTTATCGGAAATTTTGATAAATCCGCGCCGCTGAAATAGGCGAATAGACGAGATTCGCGTTTTTTCCTCGCGACGAGCTACGTTCCCAAGACGAATTGCTGGAATTTAATAAGAAGCACGGGGAGAGCCTCCCTTCATCCCGCAGGGAATAATTCCATATTTCTATTTCACTTTCGGCAAATACGAGCTCTTCGATATCAAATGATAGCCGACCGTCACGATCGCGGTATCTCTCCCTCGGGACACGACCTTGAACCGACACCTACTTATATCCCGCGCGATTGACCTAATTTCCATCCTCGTCCTTTCGAGCTTCTTATGCAACAACGTCGGCCTGGATTAAACTTTATCGGCCATTCTCCGAGAACTCCGAATACACTTAAGCGTCCAGATTTTATCCCCGGGGAACCCCTCGTTGGATTTAGGGAAATTTCTGAAAATCTTCAGACAAATTCCTTTACGCGGAGTTCTTCCGTCGCGTACATGCGCAATAAATCTCTCATTCGCGAGCTTCGCCCGTTGTGCTCGCAAGTTTCTTGCCTCGCGTTTTCTCGTTAAATTCTCGTTAAATTCGCGAAAAACTAGTACCGCCGCACTGCCCCAGGATGCGCGGGGTGGCACACGAGACGTTTCGCGAGTTCCTTTCCCGAAGTTCTCGCGGAGGAAACATTCATCATCGACGATAAACAAGCGGACCTGTGAATAATTATAATTGTTTCCTCTTCCCTCTTCCGTCCGCGACTGATTGTTTATTTATTTGAGAAGCATGAACAAACTCCTGTCGATCAACGTTCTGTCAACGAATCCTCCGAGTTTCTACGGGACAGCTTCGCGAGAGTCCCAATTTCTTCTCCTTCTCTCCTCCGGTTATCGTTGCGCTCATCATCATTTTTCTCGCGAACGCCGCGCTCCAATTAAAACAACCGTTCAACGACACACATTGCACGGTTCATCTGTATTTAGATGTTGGCGGAAGTAAAGTCGAGAAAATAAACCGTCGGCTAGTCTTCATAAATTTTCCATTTTCCACGTGCCACTTCCTCTTGGATTATGAACAACCGGGAATTATGAGAGATGAAAACAACTGTGACAATGTTTTTCGGTGAATTTTCAGAAATATCCTAATTTATCGACGATTCGAGAGAATACCGAAGTATTAAATCACCCGAGCTGCCGCATTATGCGCGAAATATTATTTTATTTTGAGAAACTCGCGGGAGAGGGGGGAAGGACCGTGTCTCACTGTTTCTTTACCCTCGTGGAGGCTTTAAGCACCGTGCGACACGTGTATTCTCGAGTAAGTCGAGAAGTAGATCGATAAATAGTTAACTAGTTTACTGAGCGTCCCCAATGTCCCTGACCAAGCAAATATAACAAAAAAATACAGGCTTATTTCTTCCTAAAAACATTTAGCAGTAACAAGAAATTGTCTTTCGTACGCAAGTACGTGATTAGGGAAAGCGGAAACCCGGTCGAAACGACTACTGAAATCATCGAGAATGAGGAGGACGTTAAAAGCCAGAAAGAGCAAAAAGGCGAAACAATAAGATCCTACGGTCACCATGAACTTTTAACATTGTCATCTCTCCTCCACCCGCGTATCTCCAGCGTGAAAAATAAAAATATTAACAAAACTAATTAGAATCTGAAAAACTTTCGTCCACCGACGCTAAAAGGATTAGAGTAATCCGTGCAAAGTAACAAAAACAAAAAAACAAAAAGCGAGAAATTAAATTAAACAAATATAAGCGCACGCTCGTTCCATGTAAGAAAAAACGCAAACAAATTTCAGAAAAATCAGATAATTAGCGGCGCGGCATGAGCGTCCACAACTTCCGAGTCGAAGTTTCGTGAACGCGCGGCGGCTAAGTAGAAGAAACCAGCATAGTACGGACCAAGTGGAAAAGGGATTGGCAAAGCAAGGGTAACTCTCTACGCAGTGGTAACAGCATCGGTTCGAGGCGTAGCAACGGTAGTACAGATAGTAGTAATGGCGGAGGAAGTAGTAGCAGTAGTCCCAGCAGTTGTAGGAGCACAGTAGTAGTAATGGTAGTAACGTTCAGACATGGACGAGCCTCCACAATCAACTTGAGAGGCTTCGGCGTGGTTTGGCGCGGGGAAAAGTAGGAAAGGGAGGGGAAAGGAGGGGAGAAAAGGGAAAGGGTGGGAGGGGAGGGCAACGTTCGAGGGCAAGTAAAGAAACGAAATTTGGTTGAGGGAGAAAAATGGAGTGCTCCAGATAAAAGCGAGCGAGATAAGAAGGAAGGAGGGAAGGAGGAGACGGGTGGGGGGGAGAAGCGGGTCTGTCATCATCGGCATGAAGACGATCGGTACGGACGCACCAGCACCAGCACCGGCATCAACAGCAGCAGCAGCAACGCGCGCGAGTATCACGCAAGTTTAGCAGTAGCCGTGGCCGTTTTGCTTCTGGGTCTGCGTGTGACGCGGCTTCGGCGCGTTTGGGGCGGCCGGAGGCGCCTGCAGTTCTGATTCGTGCGGCGTTCGTGCCGGTTCAACCCGACACGCGCTCCCCCGGCTCTCAGACAACGAGTTTCCTCTCCTCCGAGAGCACGCGACCTTCCACCGCCGTTTCGAATCGCGAGAGCAGAAACCGCGGGCCAAAAGGAAAAACCAGCCGCGATTTCTCCGGGATTTTCCGTGGAAGCTCCGAGAGGAACTTCCGTCGGAGGAAGTTCGGCGGGAGCATAAAAACCAGGTGGATCGGAGCGAGTCCAGGGCAGTGTCTTCCCCCCGGCACCCGCGGACAGTGGTGATGAATAGTGCGAAAAATATCGGATTTGCCTAGTTCCCTCGGGAACCGGAAGTCGAGTTTGATCCGCGCTGGAGACGCAGCGAGGAGCCCGCAAAATTGATGGGTCTCCTCCTCCCGAGCGCCGCTGCCGGTTTTGACGTCGCTGTATCTTGCACGTACATCGTTTTAATTCCTGGTAAAAGCACATCGTCCATCACGCCGTAGTGGTGGCCTATCGAAAACCACGAGACTCCACGAAATCCGAATGCAGCTGCAGTCGCGCCGGAAGATTAATGATATTTACCGAAAGAGCGAAGGAAAGAATCTCCTCGGCGAATAAACGATGCCACTGGTTGGGGGGCGGGTCCCGATAAAAGCGTCTCTCCTCTGTAATTACTTCATCGATTAGCCCGAAGAACAGCGCGCGAGACTTCGATCGAGGAAAACCGAGAGAGAGAAAGAGAGAGATAGAGCGATCGTCGTGTTCTCTCGCGAAGCGGCGACCGGAAGTAGTAGGACACCCTCCGCGCGTCCGTGAAAATGCATCCGGGCGTTCGCGGAAGAGCCAGAAGAGGTCATCCGGAGAGAAAATCCAGAGATAACGGAAGAAACGGAAGAAACGAGAGAAGCGGGAGAAACTGAGGAAGCGGAGGAGAATGGAAATTGACTCGACCTCGCTGCCAGTGGAAAGATGATCTAAAGTCAGACGACGCAACATGGGCGACCCTGTATCCTCGCTGATATCCGGCGTTGCGTCCAACAGCAGCTACACCGGGGACGACGCGATCCAGGACTTCCGGTTCTTCACGAACGACACTTACCTGGAGTCGTTCGAGAGCCGCGAGCTCTACGACCTTGAGAGCCAACGGGACTCGTTGTACGTGGTGGTGCCGGTGACGATAATCTACGCGTCGATATTCTTTACCGGAACGGTCGGTAATATCAGCACGTGCATCGTTATCGCGCGCAACAAGTCGATGCACACGGCCACGAACTACTATCTGTTCAGTCTGGCGGTGTCGGACCTGTTGCTGTTGGTTTCCGGACTCCCGGCGGAGATCTACCTGGTCTGGTGCAAGTACTCGTTCATCTTCGGCGAGACCTTCTGCATCCTGCGGGGCCTCGCCGCGGAGACCTCGGCGAACGCCTCGGTCCTAACGATCACGGCCTTCACGATCGAGAGGTACGTGGCGATCTGCCACCCCTTCCTCTCGCAGACCATGTCGAAGCTGTCCAGGGCCATCAAGCTGATCCTCGTGATCTGGCTGGTGGCCCTGTCGTTCGCCCTGCCGCAGGCCCTCCAGTTCGGCATAGTGCGCCACGAGTTGAACCCCAGCATGGTGATCTGCACCGCCAAGAGGGTGATCGTCCAGCACTCCTTCGAACTCTCCACGTTCCTCTTCTTCATCGTGCCGATGAGCATGATCACCGTCCTCTACGCGCTGATCGGACTGAAGCTGAGGAAGTCCAATATGATGAAGAGGAGCCGCGGCCGGGGGGACCACTCGAGAAGCTGCCGCCATCACCCCGGAAGATCTTCCCGGAGGGTGCTCAAAATGTTAGGTGAGAGATCTCTGTTGACTTTGTCGATCGATCCTGGGGCTCCCGGCTGAACTCCCACGACCACGCACTTGCGAGAGTGACTCTGCACAATCCAACTTGACTCAACTACCCCCGTGTGTCGCGCGATACCGAAATCGCTTACGGTACCAACCCATCCTCTCTCCTCTCTCTCTCTCTCTCTCTCTCTCCCTTCTCTGATACTCGGGGAAACTTTTAGGGACTAATAACGAGGCTCGGGGCTGTTAGGTAATGCGTCCCGCGCGCCTCCCCCCGTCCCTGTTTAATTATCCGTTTGGTTCGCTCGATATTTCCGACGAGTCGATCCCACTTGCCTCAGTGATGCCACTGTTGGACGAGCCAGCCAACCTTAAGGGAATCTCTCGCCTTAAACGCGGGATCGTGACTCTGGTCTTGCAACGTTGCGAAAGCTGCTGCAGCTCGAGTAGCCTCGAGTTACGCCAAGAGGGTGACGCTGTTTACGTTATGGCGACACGCTCGCGTTCGAGCGCCTTGAAAAAGTTGATCTACTCGATAAAATATGCCAGCGAGAGTCTCGCGCCAAGGCCCTGGGTAAAAACTTGAGGAGAGCCCATTATAGTTGCATCAGGGCGCGCGGGAGATCTTGTTTTGCTAATAACCGAAGCAAACCAGATCGCGATGAGTCAGTTGTGGGAAATAACAGTGGGATAGGAAGAACGAACACAGCGCGGCGTCGTCCATCTCTTCTCTCCTCCCGAAGGTAACGAGCGAGGAGCAATAAGGGGAGAAGTCACGGAAACAAAGGGACGAAGAGTAAACACCCTTTAAATCGGGGGGTGGAATATATTCGAACGAGAAACGCGTCCAATGACAAGTACGGGAGTTAAGTGGAGCCTTCGATGGAACGGCACGGAGAGAGGGGGGGAGGGGAGATGGCGGTGAAAAGGGAATCATCAAATATCCATCCATTCGCTCATCCGTTCGCCGATTCGCCTCGCGTTTCGGAATATCAGAAATTTCTCAACCGCGCGAGCAAGAAGACGAGCTGCTTAGTCCCGAGGAACATTTTCAACCTTAGCGATCTATTCGAGGAGAACCGTGGGACTCGTAGGAACGAATATAGCGAACCTTTAGCTGGATTTTCATGCGCCCGGATAAAAATAGAAAGAATTCGAGCTAGAACTTCGAAATAGGATTGCGTCCGAGGAAGAATTTGATTTCCCAGCCGAAGCGCGCGAACGATCGTCGTACTACGTGTCTGACACCAGCGGAACTTTTTCTACTGCGGCATCTCCAGCGCGCGCGCGCTAATATCGCGCTAGTCAAGACAATTCGCGCGTCGCTCCGAATTAATCGGCCTGCGCGCGATAAGCGCGTCGGTCGAGAAGACAATTTCGCAAAAAGAGTGAGATTCGCTCGAGAAATCGTGTCGCGGTTTTTCCGGACACCCCTCGACTTCCCCCGTCGATCCAATCGTGAAAGAAGCGGAGGAGAGACGCTCTCGATCATTGCGCAAAACGATCCGGCGGATCTCTCGCACTGTTGATTTACCCTCGACGAGTGTTAGGGAGGAGCTGCGAGGTTCCGGGCTGCGCACCCTTACCGCGAGAGGGGCGGGGCGAGGGGGTTCGTTGGCTTGTCCCGTTTAAATATGCTCACACCGAAACGAAGTGGAGTTTAACGACGTATTCGTAGCGCTGGATATTCGTCTGTATCGCGATTAATTAGTGCCCCCCGCTAATCTTGCGAATTCACGAACGAATGTCGTGCCACCAATTACGTAATGGCCGCCGAGCGAGCTGCTATGTCGATAATATTCATGAATGGCAGTTTCGCGTTGGTGACTTAAAGAGCGATTTTGTTATTTCGCCTCGCTAATTGAAGAATTCCGAGACAACGGGATCGTTTCATACACGCCCTTCTATACACGCGCGCGCACACGTATTTGCATCGAGTTCTCCGTGTACGGGTGACCGGAGTGACATCACACTTTCTTGGAAAAGGAAAGCAAGTGCATCAGGGGGTGAATCGATAACTCGTTTACGCGGAGATCATCAAACACCGAGCGGGTTTCTTTCCATCTAAACGCTCCTCCAGAGAACCTGCTCGATTAATTATCAAGAATTATGCGCGTCAGTGTGTGCGTGTGCGCGCGCGCGCGCCGCGCGAAGCACTGGCGATGGTTGAAACAGTACACGCACACTTAAAAATAATATAGAAAAACAAACGCTCGATTATTCATACATAAGAGTTCTCAAAGTGCGCTTATTAATTTGATTTTTTCCGACGCTTGATTGGTTTCATTGGCGCGGCGGAAGGCCGTAAAAACTAATAAACAGCATCGGCTATACTTGCACGCGCGCGCGCGCGCTCTCTCACGCACATAACGTTGCCTTATAAGAGATTTTTTTCATCCTGACCCATGACACCGTCCGGTATTAATTATTGCCGAGGTATAATGTTGTCGGTTTCCATCTGTAATGTCAAAATGTAGCGCCGAGCATCGTCGAGTCAGTCCATTAATAATGAAATTTTTATTACGCCTTTTCCAACCCAAAGTACGTGCCGGCGATTTTAATCGAATCGCACGGCGAGCGAGCGTCACTCGCTGAAAAAGAAGCTCGCGAGAAAGCGTCGATTTTACGCGCGTTTACGAGCGACGAGCGATCTCGTCGCGGTGTCGCGGATCCTCCCAGATCGGCGGATATCCAGCGACATAATGGGAGTCCCTCTCGGACGATCGAAAAGAACCACAGCGACGACTGTGCGATTGCGATACTCGCAACGTACGTGCTCCGACAAAACGCGCGTATGCGCGCGGGACACGTGTCTCTCCTCGGCGTGGCAAAAACCGTGGAAAAAAAAAAATACCGACTCGAGACTCGAACTTGTCGTCTCTTTAGCGACGGGCGAGTCGCCAAATTATCATACGACGAGAGGAGGACGAGGAAGGAGAGGAGAGGAAGGAAGAGAGTCGTTAAGGGGAGAGGAGAGAAGGAAGCGTTTGAGTGGCGACACGCGCGAATGTCCGTCGACTCTGGAAATATTCGATTTTTCACGATTCGCTTTTTTCCCCTATCTCGCGCGTTATTGCGGAATCGATAGCCGGAGGCGTTAAAAAATAATGCACATATCCGCGGCCGCTAATTTTCTCTCCCGCGTTGTTGGGAGCCGCGTCCTCTCCGATTTGCGTCTCGCGTACGAACGGGGACGCGTACGAGTTTTTTAATCTCAAGGATTATTGAGCGGGAGCATCCCCCGAGCATTCCTGAAAGCTACAATTTAGCGCTCCCTTTTGAAATGCTTTGTTGCGAGTTTGAAAAGATCGCGCTTAGCCTTCCTGTATAGCCGGGACACGACCCTTTCCCTTTTCCCTGTCTTTTCTCTCCTTTCTCTCCCTCTCCCCCCTCTTTGCGAACAGCTTCGCGTGTACGTGTACACGCGTGACGTTCGTAGATCGAAAGAAAGCGCGGTGTGTCGCTGTGCTGCGATTGAAATTGGCGGACTGGTAAAACGTGCAAGGAGAACGCTAAAATTGGAATGCGAGAAGGTCACGAATGGATTGGCTAGGGTAGAATGCCATAGCTTATTTGCTTCTCTCGAGAAACAGAACTGTACTCCTGCTGCTCCCCGAGACTCTTATGTAAATGCGATTGGTCAAATTCTTTTATCAAAGTTTCCACGTGTTTCGACGCACGTCATTGCTCATAGTCCAAAGATTATGGATCGTGGAATCAATCTATCCGGACTGGGAAAGCATCCTTGTCAAATCGATATCCTCGCGAGAAAACACATTGCCAAGTTTTACACCATCTAACGCCATTAAGAAAATTGACTTTCCTTAAAGTTCCTTCTCCAAATTGACTAGATAACTTTTCATTGAGAAGAATCAGTTTCCATCCATTGAACTAAAACATGGGAATAAGAATAAGAAAGGGGAGGAAGGAAAAGATCTACCCCAAGGTTTCTTTGGTCCTGTCGAAATTTTCAAAAAAGATCCAGAACTTGCCCGAAACCAACTCTAACGGATTATCATATTTTCCCTGGTCTCTTCTCTCTCTCTCTCTCTCTCTGTCTCTATTTTTCGGAGAAACAACGAGAGAAATTGTTAGCGCGAGCTATAAACGCCTTATTAATGGTACTAATTAATACCAGGAAACAGCTTTATCAGAGTTGATCGTAACACGATATAAATTCAAAAGTGGCCGAGTTAAATACTTCCTGATTAGCGAAGTTGCTAATTTATTAAGTTCATATTTCTTAAATGAAAATTTGTATTGCTAATGGCCGTAGATTAAAATGGCTGCGGGGCCTTTCTCTTCGCGGGCTGGCGGTAGCAACTCGCAGGTAGCAGGTAGACGACGACGACGACGACGACGACGACGACGACGACTCGTATATCGTCGTCTGGAGGACACGAGATTTCGCATTCGTCATGGAAATTAACTGGAGTGCGCCGTTAATAAAGCAATAATCATTTTTCTAACGATATTCCCGCGGTTTAGAAGAGGCCGCGAAAAAAAAAGTATAATACACAGTGGGAGAAGAGTTCTAGCAGTAGCAGCAGCATCGGCAGCAGCAGCAGCACCAGCATTAATCCCCGGCGAGAGAGGAGAGGATCCATAAATCACAGCGACGGCGGGATTCGATCGACGATTCGACTCGCATTACGCAAGAAACAAAGAAAAAAGCAAGAGAGCACATTATTAATTAAATATGCAATCGACCTGGTCGTCGCGATGCCACGGCGGAGCCACTCTTATCGATTATTGATTATTCCCCTTTGTGTCCCATTTGCACATAAAGTTTTCCGTGGGACAGTGACCCCCCCGGTATTACCGAGCTTACGCTACCGGCGGGCGAGCGCAAAATTTCCAGATTTGCACGAACGAAACTCGCTGGCGATTTCTAAGCGCCACACGCGTGTGTTGCCTCCTCACGCGCGAGGCTGATGATTCCTCATGCGCTGCACTCATTAACTTTGAAATTCCACCTATTTAAATATACGGCTCTTGATCCAGTTCCCGCGAAGCTACAACGCAATCGGTGATTGACTATTATCGATGAACTTTACTTTTTATGGCCGTGGAAGTCTGTTCAGGTTAATCGATTAACTAGCATTACGCTGCTGAAACTGGTATTTTTATGCATAGGATGCACGACGACGTCGACGACGACAGCGAAGCGCAATCCTACCGTCCGGTTATTCTTTCCACCCCCATTTTTTAGCCCTTTTTCCATTTTTTCACATTGGTTCCACAGCGCCGTGGATTTATTTCCGCGATCACTCGCTCGAGGTGAATCGAAGCTAGCGCTTGGAATTCCGTGGAATTTCTGCATAAAAGTTTCGCCGGCATTTACAAGGTCATGCATATGTAATATTTTCGACAAGGACCGCGCGAGGGGTTCGGTAAATTTTCCATAATTGCCGCTGCCACTACCACTTGCCAGTGGCAATATCGCGCTTGACCAATGGTACTGCTGTATCACTGTGGGTCGTTTGAGAAACAAAAAGGCGATGGCAACGCGAGAAGGACGATGACATTCGGATGGAAGGTAGGCGCGAGAAATGCGAGTGATCGCGCGACGAGCATTTACTTGGGAAATGGGAAAATGCTATTCGAGAGGATATAGCGCGTTTTCCTCCTGATTTATAGCATCGATCGGTAATTCGAGCGCGCGGCTCATTCTTCACTGGATACTCGGGAATTTCAAGTTTCCGGAGACAAGGCCGGAAGCTCGGCTAGATTAATTTTGATCCTTGAACGTGACTCTGGCAGATTCCTGAAAAGTGTGTTGTGAAAAAGCTTGCCGCTGTCGGGTAACCGCGAGTGCACGTGCACAGTTCCCGTATGCGAGGTACCTCCTATGTGTCGGGGGCTACACGTGCACACGTGCTACCTATTTAACCCCAAACGGAAATTGTAAATACTCCTTGCTTCCATTAGTCTGAATTTCCACGCAAGCTACACTCCATGCCACTTCACTCAACTCTACTCCACTCTACTCCACTTCGATCCGCCTTCTCTTTCTCTCCTTCTTACTTTCTTGTTTTCTTGCTTTCGATGCCCACTCGCAAACGATCTTTTATCGTGGCCTACGAAACACAATTGTTGAATAAATCTTTATAGCAAATCGGAGCCTCGAGACTGCTGGAGGAAGCTTGACAAACCATAGGAGAACAATTTATGCACATATTTTACCCGGATGAGGGGATGATAAGAAAAAAGTATATTTCACGAGAAATTACATATTTTATGGCCGTGTCGCGAGTGCTGTCTAGCGTATTTGATTCCTCGCAAAAAAACTTAGCACGCGTCGCTTCCCCCATATCAATATATCGCGCCGGTATCAATAAAGCTAATAAAAAGTTTCCCACGAACAAAGTAAATTGATTTGGCTGATGTGTCTGGGGGTCCAAGCGGGAAAACAGCCTTTGGCGAGCATTCCTCGAGTACTTCTCCGTCGTTTAATTTTACATTTTCATTCGATAGGAAAAAAGAACTCTCTCGTCTTCGACGGTTCTCCACATTGAACTTTTAGCATGGACGCGGCGTTTCTTGCTCCTCCCGCAAGCCGCAAATGCCGAGAGTCTAATCGTTAAATGATAAGCGTTTCATTATCGCGATAGCGCACCGGCTCACTCCTCCCATTTCAGAAATAGAAATCAGCTTTTTTCCGTATGTCAGCCTGGCTATATGCAAGCATAATTTGCATGCCCGATGAAAAACTTAATTAGAAGACAAATGTTTCTCTTACGCTCGACATCTGGGCACGCGTTAAATGGAGAACAATATCGAGTACATCGAAAAACAATATTGCCTTGTATTACGATGTGTCTGCAAACAACAGAAGATATACCGTACCGCCGTCAAGTTAGACGATACGAAAGACTATTTGTCGAACAATCGATAGTTCTTTTTTTTCCACCGTGCGCGATAACGCACGAGAAAATATCTTATTTCATGAAATATCATTTTATAGAAAACCTCTCCTCGACGACGGACCTTAACTCTTTCATAAAGAAAATGAAAGAAAAAAGCACTTGCATCCACGTGGGAAATTAATATAAATCGCTGTAGAGATTTTTAAACGATTAAAATAAATATTTGTCAAAGTTCACTGAATTTATTTATACGCGTTCATAGTCGTCCATTGTGTATTTGCACTGGAAATAAGTAGACGGAAAATAATAGCTCGGAGTATTCGAGTAGCTCGCAGAAATTAGAAAAATATATGCAGCAGGCAAATTCTTTTTGTCGATCGACGACGCCCCTGTTTATTCGTCTTCGTATCAAAAGTTCGTTTCCCATGGAACATGAGACTGACGGCCATGGCGTTCCGAGCTATCGCATTTACTTGCAATATCGATTATCTGTATAAGATTTCACATATTTCTTAAAAAGGAGGTAGGAGAAAGTGACGTTTTCCTTCAAAAGTTTCGAGCATGGAGATATACTTGACCGTAAGAATTTCTTGTATTTTAATTTCGAAAGTTGCACATTACAAAAATCTTTAATATCGCTCGGTAAAAGGAACGAAATCATTCAAACGTCTATCAGACGTCTTTATTTGAAAAGCAACTTTTCAAAAGAAGGAGCATAATGGAACCGACTCCACGAAGATATCCGAAATATCTCTGAAAAGCCTACCACCACCACCGCCACCACCACCAATACTTTCTTAGACAATTCATTCCACTTCACCGGTCTTATTCACGATCGATAAAAGCATTAAGCAAACCGCACGTATAAATCTTAAAATTGTAACTTCAATGAGAATCAAGATTATGGGTAATTATAGATTCCTCGGCTATAATTCAAATTCAAAGACGAAAGATCTTGATAAGAAAAAGTCGACGTCGCCGTAACCTCTTCCATTTTAAGAATAAATGCATCGATGAAATTGCAAATTGTTTTTTTTTCCTCTTCCATTTCTTCTCTTTCTTTTTTTTTTTTTTTTATTAACGGGGAGAGAAACGCGCTTGAAAATAAACGAGATAACGAAGAGCTAACAATTTTTCCTTTTTGGACGACCCTCTTTTCCTAATTGCCGAACGAAGGCTTAAAACTCTAATTCGTATTCATTAAACGCTACCGACTAACGTTACTTTTAATAATGCACATTTAATTATCAAACTTTTATATTTTCACTCATAGCTGTAAAAAGGATTTGCGAAACTCAGTTGGGCGGAATGGAGTTAGGGTGGGGAGGGGGAAATCTGCACCCTGTCTGTCTGGAAAAGTTCCTGCGATATACTTACACCTTCGTCTTCACGACTGATTTCAGCAAAAATGTGCAGAGAATTGGATGAAAATAGGTTTATCGTATGGTTCGAGAGCAAAATCAAACGAGGAGAAGGGAGAGGGAGGGGAAGGCGAAGAATGCCAAAAAAAAAAGAATAAGGTGCAGGTAGATAAGAGGAGGAGAGTTATCTCTAGGAACAAGAAGAAAGAACGGGGAAAAAACGTAAAGAGCGGGCAAAACCGAAGAAAAATTGGCCAACCTTGAGGCGACCGGGCAACGACCTCATTTTTTTCTCAATTGAGAGGCGGAACAGGCCGATGGGCCAATATAACGTCGCTTCGATATAATCCAGAGCCTCGGGAGGGGATATCTACATGGGTTTTTCCAATTTACGATACGCGCTCTCATTGATCTTCGTTGTAGAGAAGCTTTTACCTACTAGGAGACTCAAAGCAATTCCTCTATGTGTCGCAGATAGGCCGTCTCGAGATCGTGGAGTTGGATGTCATGCAGAAGCTAAAATGGAGATTGCACCTTCCACAGAGAACAGCAGCTACAAAAAATCCGTCCCCGGCACTCGCTGAATAGAAAACGCTTGAAAGATTCCTCCTCGAGAACTCTCCTCGTCCCTCTTCTTATCCGAGGGTCCCGAGCATTGTATACGGCAAGGAAGAGAGAGATTTGCTATTAAAGGAAGATGATTCAGTGAATTATTTTCTACGGTTATACCGTGCACTACTGGCTTCAATAGACATTTTTCTCTACGCTGAACTCTAGAACGAGTAAACACGTTCTCTCTCTCTCTCTCTCTCTCTGGCGATTCTCCAAAATCGCCCCCGTTCATCTTTTTTCGTCTTTTCTTTTTTCTTTTCTTTCTTCACCCTGCAACAAGGTCGAAATTTCTGACGGTTCGCACGCATCGGTCAATAGCAATCATCCTAGTAATAACGATGATCGTACACAGGCTCCGTGCCAGTGGCCAATTCAAAGAATGAAACCTGTATAACTGGTTGGCGGTGGTTGGCCACTTAACGGTGGCTGCTTTTTAACCCTGGAACCCAATGTAGTTCACGAGCCACACACGTGTTCCCGATTTTCTGGCAATCAAGAATGATATCGTACTACTTTACGCTTCGATAAACTTTTAACTTTCATGAGCGAATTCAGTCGAGTCGAAAGAACGATAATAGCGGTACAACTTAATCGTTAAAATCTTCTTGAATAATATATTGATAATTCGAGCGGTATAATCCCTGACGGGCATAATCGACATCGCAGGTGCTCGTCTGGTTTCCACTTACAACGGGTAATAATATAGTTAACCCGGTTGGAAATTTTATTAACAAGTCTCTCATTCGATTAATAACTCCCGGCTCGAGGAAGTTCTTGTTTGAATAAATCCTTTCCATTGATATTTGGCCAGGGTGTTTTCCGAAGGCAAACACTTATTAATGTGTTTACGTTAAACTCGAAGCTATCAAAAGTCTAGAATTACCGTTAGAAGCCAGGGGACCCTGTAGAAATCGATGAGAGAGAAACTGGCGCGTGGAAAAAAGTTACGAGCAAATATATGGAGGAACAATTGAACGAATTCGTCGAGATACGCCTTTTGCGGCTGTTTTGCCCGTTTTGTGTTTTGGTTCAATATCAAAGTTCGATATCCAAGGGAGGGGGGAGGGCGTTCCATCGAATAAAAAATAAGCAACTTTGTGGAAATAGTTTGTCGGGGAATAAAAAATAACTCGACCACCGATTTCTGTGATTCGGTAAAAGTCTATTGTGATATTTTATTGAAAAATTTGAGTAAGCTCTTTTTTTGCTTTTAATTATCTAGCAGTTAGTTATCCGCTAGAGCAATCTATAGCAGAGAGAATTCTTTCATGCGAATCCAATAAACAGTATATCGTGCCAAAGGCCACTCTAATTCATTTGATTACAAGATTCCAATGGGTGCGCTATTACCGATCAGACCAGACAAACTGATTCGATTTTATATTTCATTGATTGAATTGTACTATCCCGAATAACGATTGTATCTCACTCCACTAACGCGTTGTCAGCGAACCACCAGAACTCTTTTCATCCCCTATTTTTCTTCGGATTCTCGGAAATTGTGCGAATATCTTACGCGCAATGCCCGCGGAATTCGAATCCTCCTACACAATTTGCCGAGGCTCCTCCTGCAAAAACAAACAGGCGCAACGAGGAATTCCCCTTTTCTTACCACGATATTTTGTTATTTTCCGACGACTCTCAGTGCGTATATTGCGAACATAACTAAATAAATTTACATAACGAGTCAGTTAATCTATTTGTGCGTGTAATTTATCAGATGCCACGCGGTATCGTTGGTTAAGGTTTTTTTTTATTGCCTTGTCAACATTTACATTGGACATAAATGTTTTAATTGCCGTTCGTTAAAGAAAAAGAAAAAAGAAAAAACCTTCTTGGAATCGCTCTCACATTTAACGCGTGAAAATAAATTATTAGAAATCTAGCCGATGTACCGCGTGTACTACGGAATTACTTGTAAACCGTGCAAGACAGTTTAAAAATTTGCTTTGGACAATTTTACGCTGACATACATCGATGGGTCATCAAGACTTTCCTTATTCGGAGAAGTTTTCTTTGGGCAAAAATATATTGGTTATTATCGTATATTCATGCATCGTTCGCTAATTCAGCGAGTGTTTAATTTAGTTTTCAGAGCTTATCTGTATGATGTAACTGAAATAACAATTTTGCGAGATGCTCCGCTATTTATAAATGACATAATACTCCCTTTATCGCTTTAATATTCACTCATTTTTCTATAAAGCAATCTTAATAGTCCAAACATAATCTTTGCTCCATATACCCAGTGAAGCAGATTGAATAATATTGAATAAATAGAATGGGAATGAAAAAATTGCCTTGCAACAATTTGCTGTCGAGTGTTTTAGCGATTTTATTAAAACTGCAGGAATTCAAATATCACGAAAGGAGAAAATTGTCGATGGATTAGAGAAACGAGCTATTTATACGGAGCGAAAGGGCAGGTAGATCAAAGTGACTTCGATATAAGATCCCACTGAAACGAAATAGACCTCCAAACCGCATCTACAATTCGTTTACATTTTAATGAGAATTGCGAAACACTAATTAGCGTAGAAACCAAAATGATAGACGGCAAAGGCTAATCTTCACGGTCAATTGGCCGAACGACAGTTCGCTCTAAAGTAAAGAAAATGTGACAAGGTTAGAACGGGCTAAATGTCATAAACGCTGATCAATAAGTGATTAGAGGAAGGTTCTCTGGTAAAAATATGTGTATGCCGGGTACGGGCCATTCGTCTCTAAATTTCTTGTTTACGCAAAACCATCCATCCAGAGAAAAGTGTTCTTGGGATGCTTGGTACCGGCAATAAAACACAAAAATTCTTTGGGTGTGGGGCTGCTTTTCTGCAATGGAAGCTATCACTATCACTATCAAGCTTGCAACGAAATGTGTTTATTCAGCATAATAGTGCAGAAGTAACTGCTGAAGAATCGCACAATTCTTCCATGTCGAAAATTAGTAGGCCAAGGATTTGCGATGATGGAGGATAACGATCTAAAACATCAATCAAAGATACGTATGTATGTATGTAAGGACCGGATAGAATATTCTGTCAGGATACTTTGACATCAAAGGATGACGTATGGATCGTATTACGCGACACCCAAAATAAGAAATGGTAAGAAACAGTTAAAAAACTAATCGTCACTTTACCAAAAGTCCATAAAAAAAACAGCCAAATTAAGACAGGCAATTTTTTCATCTGAGAAAATTGCGTGGCAACCTTTATTTAATAAAACTTTTATTTGTCATCTTCGTCCTCCGATGGTCTAATTGAAATCCAGAGAATTCTTGAAACTCTATCTTTTTTTTTTGTCATTATTAATTCCAAGATTCCCATCATGATCGGTACATTATATAAAATACTATAATTGATAAACTACAAAAAACACACATTGGATTCCAATGATCGGAGCCATTAATTATTCTCCTATCGAAATTGAAATTCTCTCTGTGAATTTCCTTAAAATTTATAACGTTTCGATAAATTTCGCACGATTAAACTGATATTCCACTGTTAAAACACTCATTGTTTTTCTTATAATTAAAAATTATTATAAGAAAGAGCTTTGAGGGAGAGAGCGATCGCATTTTCATAAATGAAAATTCCCACGGCTTTAATTAGATGCGCGTAAAAAAGTTTTTTCGTATGGAGCAAGTACCATTACTTAAAATGGCTCATTCTATTGCATTACAATCGATTCTATCATTATACGCCGCACGTGTCTTGGGGAGAAATTCTGTAATACCGGATCCTAATTTTTCTTGGCTAGACCTCGAGTAAATAAAGCAATCAGTGTGACACACGCGACATCCTATGTGAATTACGTGAAAAATAAGCACGGCGTTGACTAAAGGAGCTTGGAAAAACACTGATGTGTAAGGACGCGCTGTGTGTGAATTTTTTTGGATGTAATTCATTAACGGAATGTTATAGTTCCGGCAAGAAATATTCGAGTAAGCGTAAAATTTCTTCTTTTACGACATTTCCCAGATATCGATTATAATTAATTATCCTACATGTCACGGGTGCAATAAGATACACAAATAATCTTTTTACGGTTGCAATAAGTTACACGGATAATCTTTTTCTCGAGTTTTTCTCTCACTTTTTTTTTTCACACGATAGACCAACGCTGCAAAATACATAAATAATTTTTTCAAATTATTAATCTATGATACAACCGGAAGAAATTTACTGTGCTATACTCAAGATGCATTAATATTTTTTCTCTTGCGACTTTTAAATCTTACGTAAGAGGTCATCTTAATGTAATTATAGTTGCATTTCTTGGGCAATTGCCTATTCACGACATACATTTATGCTCGTGCATTGAGTTTTAAGAATAGAGGAGTATTAAGAGGGCGGTCCAAAAAGGACCCAGTTTTTATCCTTAAATGTGCCCTTTGAAATAAAAAAAAGGGGGATGAAACCAATTAAGAATAATGAAGGTGGGCTAATTTATCTTCTATGAATTTAATATACCGTTCGGTTTAATAACTGTGATATAAGCGAATAAAAAAGAAAAAAACCAATCTCGTATAATTTTGTGAGTATTGAAGATAGTGTTTAACGATGTTCAATTTAATTATTCCGGTTATCCTTCAAAATTGAAAAACTTTTAAATTGTATTTCACAACTTGTCGCTAAAAAATATCGCAGTTTTATTTTATCGTCGCATTTTCCAAGGGATCCACAGTCCGTGTTTTAGTTCGAAACTCCAAAATGTGAGAATAGAAATCAATAGTTGGAACTGTCTGTTATGAGAAATGCGATAATTCACGTGTGATCAATTCTATTTGATATTGAGATTTTGAATTTATTGACCAATCCACCAATGCCCGAACGCCAAATAAAACTCTGAAACTTCTTTACAAACCATTGAATATACATATATATGTACGTGCGAGTATATATCTACAAAGTGCAATTTTAGTGGCAAAGCGTTGAAAGGATCAATTCATTTACTAAAATTTTATTCTTGCTTTTAAATAAAAAACATCAAGTACAATAGGATCCATTTTATAAAGCGATTTGATTAATCGATTCATTAATAATTTTGTTATTTCATTTAATTGTTTTTATTAAAAATCAGTTGGAGAGAAACAAGTTTGTCGAAAATTGGAAAATCTTAGTAAGATTTCAGCAAATGTCTTAATTTTCCTATAATTACTCGTTCGCTTCATTTTAAGAGAAAAATACCTATGACTTGTTTATTGCTAGTTTTATTTGATAAAAATCAAAGAGTAGAGTTCATACGTTAAAATGAAAAACTCTACTTTTGTTTTCCATGTCACTGAGTACACCACGCATGGTATACACTGAAGTATAACTGTATCGGGAGATATTGGATGATTTTTATTATTTCTGCAACGACATTGAGAGCTTTGTAAGGTTATACACACGCCGCAGGCCAAAATTCACGAATTCACCTCAAAAATAACAATGAATAAAATTTAATGAGTTTATACTATTATTCATTATAATAATTCTATAGGATTCTTGTTTTTTCCACAAAGAGTCCTTTCATCCCTTATAATTACTTCAGAATTACAACCTTTTGGAAGTTCATTTTACAATTAATTTTATGTTAAAAGTTTTCTGCCGATGAATAACAATAATAATAATATTGACTGCTTTCGGTTATTTAAATTTTACGACTAACCGAAAAATCTCTGATAAAGTATATGACGCTATGAATTTTGATTTGTGAATTTTTTGAAAAATTTTTCTTGCTAAAAGATTTTTATTCAAAAATACATGCATTACATAAAAAATAGAATACAGCAAAAGCCATATTGTACATTTTTATTTTTCAGTAATTAATCCTACGCCACTTTACTATAAAATATCTATTTTTCAAGTCCCTTATTTTCAAACTTAAGCGTTACTTCTCCATTTTTATTTGTTCAAACAGTGTCAACTTTTTTATGTCACTCTACAAAATTCTTCTATTCCAAAGAGGAAACATATTTCCTCAATGGAACACTAAACGAGTAATTGTTTGTTTGTATACTTCCTATTTAGCTTTCTTTGAAAACGTTGACAGTTTTATTAAAATTTTAATTCATCTCATGGAAGAGACAATGGTAGATACATACGCTAAATCAGTGAGAATGTATACCATGAGCTGTGTATTTTATACATCCATGAAAGTTTTCCTGTATAAATTTTCAGATCTTTCATACAGCAAATTTAAACGCGAATAAAACTACCCCTCAAAAGTCTTACGTAAGTTTTAGCAATAAGCGCCTTTTATTATAAAAATATTTACAAATCTATGCCCATCGTGAATCATATCTAGGGTGATCCAAGAATGAATCATAAAATATACTTAAAATAAGCAACGGTAAATGATTGAACTTTTCTTTTTGGAGAAATACGCGTTTTCTATAAGCCTAAAATATACTGTTCTCATTATTAACGATGTTTCGATATTTACAAATTATACTAATATTTTCTCGGAGCATAAGGTAAACGTTAGATCAGAATCACTTGAAGGGAACATGCAAAATACGGAAATAGTGTCAATTTAAGGAAAAGTAAATCTGACGTGGTCATACACATTCCTGAATGTTTAAGGCAACCATGGTAGAAGCCCGATAGGAATAGAGCGCATACTGACAAGATCCAGAGAATTCTGACGTAACTACCGACAATAATGGCGTTCTTCAGCAGAGTATTCCGAAGAAAGCCAACAACGGTGCAAAGTATGCACAATTTTCCGAATGTCATAACATAGTTTCCTGCTGAATTTTAAAATGACCCCGATTTGGCTCATGTTGCGACAAACAAACGGTTATCTCCTACAAAAATGTACGACTCTTTCCTTTATATTAATTTGTATCCTGAGAAGGAGAAGGAGAAGGAGAAGGAATTTTTGTATCTATGAAATAAAGTGCAGGTATTATCTGAAATCTGTAGCCCCCTCCAGAAGACACTGGCTGGAGTACGAATCGTGGTCTCTTCGTAAGATCTTTCAGGAATTCTTCGATCGAATGATCCTTTCTCAACAAACTCACGCATCGATGTTTTAGAATTATCACGCGTTCCACAAAGATTGTTAATGCATAAAACACGTCTTCGAGTCTCTTCATGTACAACTTAAACCATCCTGATTCTGAAAGACCATTATATTATTTATAATATTGGGAGTCGATGATGAAAGTTTGGACTTAATCCAGTCCTTGTGCAGGATGTTACAAAATAAGCGGACATCTTTCGAGGGGTTTACACTTGGGAGTAAATCGAGTCGAAAAGTCTTTCGTCGCTTCTCGATTCGTAGCTTAGTTTTTGAGATATTCAGCGATAAACGATACCCTTAATCATAGACAAAAGACATTGGAATAGTTGAAGTTGAACAAAGCGTCGTCTCACTTCAACCGTGTATCTGTCTCTGTCTGACATAGTATCAATATTATTAAATATAACACGAAAACTGAGCTGCGGATTGAAAAATGACAAAAAACTTTTCAACCTCGCTTATCCTCGGGAGTAACCCCCTCAAAGACTGTGCGCTCATTTAGCAACACCCTGCATTTGAACATTGTTTGTTCGTTTGTGCATTTTGTTCGAGATCTTGTTTAACGTTGTATCAAGTATACCTATTTCAAATACTTCTCTTTTACGTGGATTTATTATATTATTGTTTTTCAATTTTTCGTCGATTGACTCTTCGATCGAGTTAGGGACAATGAGAGGGGTAATCACAGAATTCAACGAATCATAGGTATAGACGGAAATTTCACCGTCGTATTTGCGAATACATTCATTAGTAAATGCAATCACTGAATCACCGATCGAATCGAGAAAGTTGATTGTTCCATAGTCTTGGAGCACATTGATCATTTCTTCATAAATCTTGCCCGAGTCTTTGCATGACATAACAGCGTCAAATTCTTCGACGCTAACTGACTTACAGTTCTCAAATAATTGACCTTTGATAGATTCTATTGAGGGACTTGACAATTCCTCATCAGAATCTTCTAAAATAGAACTCTTCTGTGCCAATATGTTTATCAAGAGGTTGGCGTTACGTTGATCGTTGGAGGCAGTGCTGCTGATATTTTCTGATTCCTCGATCATCGTGAATGGAAAAGATATCGTTTCGCAAAATTAAAATGATAGATTATCCTGTAACAGATAAATCGACTCGTAAGACGACGGTACGACTTCCCTTAGAAATGTAGTTGAGACCGAAAGAGAGTTGAAAGGCCTAGCCTCCAAGCTAACCAGACAGAGAGGAGCTCCGATGCTTCCCTATCGATCGTCTAGAGCAAAGGACGAGCGGAATAAGAGAAATTACCAACGCATCAAAAACTTCCATTACTTAAAAACGACAATTCCCCTTCCCCCCCGTTCCCGATTCCTTCCTGTAACTTCTAATGAAATGAGAAAATGCGATCTTCAACATGGGAAGATCTCAGCTCCGGAAAGGTACTCTCATTTCAGAAGCATCGACAATTAACGAGATATCGCGTACAATTTGAAAAAAAAAAACAACTAAAAGTTTTAATGAAAATTAACAATGGAGAACGGAAGTTCGGAGAGGCGAGCGAAGAAACAGGGATATTGGCAATTCGACAAATATCACACGCTCCACCTTCGAATGGCGAAACATCGATAAATCAGCAGCCTGATTTAGTCTGTGGTCTTCGAGGCAAAAAGTAAATAATTCACACCAGCCACGAAACTAGCTTGAGCTCCAAGCTTTGATACCTGGCATATATTTATGGCCACCGCAAAAACTTTTGACGCACGAGATCTTACGGTACAAATTCTCTTAGATGAATACGATTACGAGTTACATGCATCCGTTCGTCAGTTTCTAGAAACTAGAGATCTGCATGCATCGCACGTGTGTCAATTGAATTGATTCATAGACCTGCGGGGAGAATTTTTCTACTCTTCGCTCATGAAATTGCGAGTTCGCAACGTTGGTTTATCCCCGAGTTATCAGAGCGGTCCTGCATTCAACGTCCAATGTCAATAGCGCCGTTCATCGCTGGATAGAGCCTATAAGAAAAATGGAAAAATGCGCCCCTTCCTCATTGATATCGGGCCTCTGCAAATACATAAAACTACTCTGACGAGGAGAAAGCGTCACTCGCGATTTATCAATAGACTACAGGAATTTTAGCGAAGCGTGAATTATTATACGACGCGGTGGTGGCGTTAACGCAGTTAATGAGGTGAAAATAATGAGCGATAAAGTTCATTAGAAGACAAGAAACTGCCATTGGAACATTATACTTTTAAACACATGGCTTGGCAAGTGCCGGAGATATGAAATTACGTCCAGTGTGCTCATGCATTTAATTAATTTCTAGTGTCTCGCTGAAACTATAGCTTCGTCCAATCGGACATGGAAGATGGAATACATGGAATTATACTGACCTTGAGGAACTAACCGTATGGCTATCCGCGCACGTGAGCCTTGAATTTCCTGCGATTTGTCCCGAGAGAGAGAGAGAGAGAGAGAGAGAGAGAGAGAGAGAGAGAGAGAAGAAAAAGAAGATTGAAAGAGAAAGAAAAGGCAAAAACAAATGTCGGATTATAAATCCAACGGTGGCTTTCCAAAACTGTCGTCGCTCGTAAAACCCGTTACAGTTGTTGCATCTCAAGTTACTCTCCTGCCCACCATGCCGGATTTCGTGTCATTTTCCAACTTCCCGTTCCCCCGTAGCGTTCATAAGTGAGGCAAGTTCTTTTACGGGAATATCATGCAGCACCAAAAGCCACTCGTAAAACTTGATAGAAGTTTGTCACGTGAAACAGTTGCTCTGTCGGAAAAACTTGCCCGAGACCGTTTCATTACCTTCTTGGGAAATACAGGGTTGCGCGCAGTCTTGAAAAATCATTGAAAAACTTTCTTAATTACGCTACCCTTGCAAAGATTGCTGATAAATCTTCATAAGATGTACCTATACGATTCAATATGGAGTACGTTGGGCTGTTTTACCTCGAATAAAAATTTTACTACACAGATAGAGAGAGAGAGAGAGAGAGAGAGGGGTTTGCGCAAAGTACGTTGCTCGCCTTCACAGTCGTGTGGTCTTAGAAAAATTCGACCAGCAAAGTGAATTCATTATAGAGAGACGATAAAGCGACAATAACGCGACAAAAGAAAAGAAAAGAATCGTAAAATACTGTTTCCAAACGAGTACCGCTATTCCTCTCGCTGCAAGGACTCACCTATTTCACGCGTAATTTTATCCTTAACGAAACGCCGATCGAAAATTAATCGAGAGAATATCAGTACGTTCAAGTCCCTCATTAGAAGATCCTGTCCCAAAATGTCATTGATCGCATAACGGTTGACAGAGCAAACACTGAAAGCCAAACGTATCAACAAAAGTACAGATGCCCTATTTCTCGCCAGTCGAGAATTTCGATTGGCAGGAAAGTTGAGAACGATAATAATAAATCGTTCGAGTAAAAGAAAAGCGAGATACGCGAGATGGGAGGGGAGGGAAGGGCCAGGTCGGGCCATTCATTGATATTTATGAATTTTTAAGATACGACATATTCGGGCTAACGACTGCAATGCTGAAATTTCTTCGGTACTCGCGGGAAATTTATCTCTTTTCGCGCGCGACAGGAATAACACGATTATCGGCGATATTCTTCGGGAAATTTGGCATTCCGTCCTGCAGCCAACGGGAAATTGCGGTGATGTCGCGGCGCCAGACGGTACACGTTAAAATTGCATTTAACTCGATAGTTCTGCCGTCCATAAATTCAAGCGACAGGGAAGAGAATATGTCATGCGGCATTGGGCGATTAAGTGGTTGGAGATACTGCGCGAGAGGTCCGTTGGCGCCTGCGTGACCCGGAGGAATGCCCAGTCAAGGTCGGGGCCGTTCCTGATTAAAACCACATTCAGAAATTTCACACGAATTCCCGAATGCCACGCGATGATGATTAATCGAGCGCAAACGCCGAAAAATCTGCTTTTCTGCTTGACTAATCGATAAGCCGGACCCTATTGGCTGGCCTGACTGTGATCGATTCGCTCCAACGTTTTTCAACTCCAACCGGCGGAGCTTCTTCGAGGCCTCCCAGGAAAACGACTGACACTTTAATTTAGAGTTGACGCACTTCTGCGAACTACCGACATCTTTAATTTAACGCCGGAGGAGACGCGTGTCCGTCCCAAATATTGAATCCGATAAGCACGTAGGAAAGAACAGGGCGAATGCACCGCGAGAAATGGAGGAGGAAGAAGCGAAAAGTGGAAGAGGCCCCCGCCGTGTGAGAATCTTGCAGCTTATGAGCGAATGTCAGATACGTGGTAAGAAAATTAGTTTCGTAAGTTTCAACCGTGACGGTGTCTTGATCCGGAAGAAAAGGGCAGAATGAGCAAGTGTGAAAAATATGGGATGTTCGACGCGAGTCCCTGGTTCTTTTTTCCCCCTCAAAATCTCTCTTTTTTTTCTCCTCGAAATCAATCAAGAAAAGAAATACCGTTGCCGTGGGTTAATTACGTGGAAAAAGATGTATACCCTCCTCTCCCTCTTCTTCGATCTGAAAATATTTGAGCGATATCCTTGTGTGTGTGTGCGCGCGTGTTGCACGGACTAATTTCGCAAGTGCGATAATGATCGACGAAATTATTTTACACGAATGCCATTTGTTTTCACGAGGAAATGACCATAACTACCGTATTCTTACATTTGGTTATTGATCGTGGGAAAAATTACTCGATTGACCCAGATAGGTTTAAAAAGATTTCTAGGGATTTGAAAGAGTTTAAAGGGATTTAAAGGCATTCAAAGGGATTTTAAGGGATTTAAAGCGTTTCGATGAAAAATAATAGGCTATGTATCATCGAATTTAAAATATCTATTTCGGATTCCCCCAAATCTCCGAAAGGTCCCAAAGATCCATTGTAAACCACATTACTGGACTTTGAATTTTTACGAGATATCGGAGAAGAGGCGAAAGAGCTCGGATCTTTGCGTTAGAAATCAAATGTTCAAATGCCTCGCGAAAGAACATCCGGAGAACCGCTTTCATAAAATCAAAGGTTAGCTTCGAGCTAGATTATGGAAATGTAAAAGTTTCGGGGAAAAGGGATAGTAGAGAATCTTCCGTCCAAGTATCTGAAAATAGAAGTAGTAATATTTATCGCGTTGGACTCAATTTCGCGATATTCCTCACGATTGCGCGAACGAAATTTCAAATGGCAGCGGCACTACACGCGTATCGCAATAACAACTATTTTCTGTTTTTCAATGAAACGACAATTGCAAAGTTTCCTCGGCAACGGTGATTCACGATAATGGAGCCCTTTTTATTTATCGCGAAGGAAGCACGTCGACTGAATTCGATGGAGAATTGCGTTTTGCGCAATTTAATTAAAAAAAGAAAAAACAGAAAAAAAAGACAAGAATTCCTTTTGCCAGTTAATCACACGAGCCAGACATAATTTATATCCTAGTCCGAGTCCTTTGTATTATAGCGATAATAATAGTCATCTCGCTTGGTTGCTTACAAATGCCGTACACGACCATAGTTTTCTGCAAAAAGGATTATTGTGTTACATCAATTATACGGAGGATTCGCGACTATCTCGTCCTTTTGCCACACACCTATGCGCATGCTCAGAGGAAAATCATCCATTTAAAACTGTTCCTATTAAGATCTCCTCCTAAGATAAGTTTAGAAGAACGGGTAGAGCTTTGCGCCAAATCACAAAAAGCCGGAACCAACTGCCAGATATCGTCTTTACAGTTTGGCGATAGAAATAACCGGAGAAGACTGAGAACGTATTAATAATTCTCTTTCATGGACCTCCTCTGCTGCTCCGTGTGTGCAACAGTAGACGACAGTAGGCGAATGTCTTTCGCAGTTTTGTGCACGCATAAAATTTTCATCCGTCGCTCCATTATCGCGCATCGGCGTAATAAACGAGTAGAAACTATAGGGATCTTGACGGTTTCGTTGTGAAGGAAGATGAGAAACCCTGAAATTGAAGGAAAACACGTGATAAGTTTAAAAATATTTTTCCTCGCGGTATTTCTATCAACATATTTACGTGGGATTATTTTTATAGCGTGGAAAGTGTACACTCCGGCAAATTAAATAGAAAATTTCCCTTTTAATAGGCATTTCACCCAGCCAGCTGAACACTGTTTTTTTCTTAATGAAGGAAGCAAGTGGCTAAGTTAGATTGATGAAGCTATTTTCAAAAGTAACACCGCCATAAGAATGCGATAGCGCGCACTTGGAGGAATATTTCTATGCGCGAGCTGCTGTGCTCGATGAAAATTAATGATCTATGTAAAACATATTTCCTTAAGCTTGGATTTCGGAAGAGTCAGGCACATTTCCCATTTTCCACACGTCATACGGACGCACGTATATATTTTAAAGCTATTGACAGGTACCCATCGAAAAACCTGTTGGGAAATTTAAATGTAGAGGAAAAATGACCGAATCGGCAAGCCGCCAAGCCTCTCTGACAAGGGCTCTCTGTTTCTTTTTTTTTTTTTTTTTTTCAATAACTCCGCGTGTCCGTAAAAAATACAATGAGAAGAAATTAATGTTCAATAATATATTTAGATTGACCCGAGAGCCAATGAGATCTGCCAATCAAGTGTCAGGTAGCGAGAATGGGAGCGGGCGATCATGGAATTTTGTGGAAGGTTAAATGTTTTATTAGAGCCATTAATTCCTCTTATTTGTGGTTGTTGTTCAGAACGATCAATGGGGAATGTAATGGGTTCTGGGACGTTCGAACGAGAGAGAGAGAGAGAGGGAGAAAAGAAGAGGGAGAGAAGAGCTTCGAGTATTGCTCGTGGAACGCCTATTTAATGCAATAATTAAAAGGAAGTTCAAAGTATCATTCTACGACCTACTTTAGTTTTCTTCCACGAGGACAGTGCACGCTTCATAAATCGTTTCTAGCTGCGAATGTTAAATGGAAATGTAGGAGCGACTTATTGATATTCCATCGGGTCTTCCGCTCTTACACGAAATTACAAGACTCGATCATTGTCCCGGAGAGAAAATGCAGGGGCTGCAAACAGTCGGCGGGAGACATTACCTAAAAGCCCATCTTTAAAACTTCTCTCTTTTCACCTAGACTCAGAGATGAAAAGATTCTTTTATCCGTTTCCTGATTACTTTTACTACAGTCGCTTCCGACCCTGACTCTTGATACAGGCTACTATTAATTTCCACGGAGTGACGTCAGTTAGACTCGCATTTCAGAAAATAGTTAATCACTGGACGAGGCACGCTCCTCTCTCGTTTTGCCATTAATGCGAAATAACAAACAAATATTTGGCCAGCGGAACTGCGACTTTCAATTGCGCGTGCACGCGTGTTCTTGAGAATAGAAGAAGCGCCACATTGCTATCTCATCGAGGGTAGTGTTTAAAGACTGTTCGATTGTGAGAGAGAAACTGGAGACTCGCGGCTGCTCGCGCAAAAGAGGGTAGTCCGCACTCGTAGTTTTATTCGGAGACTCGCTCTTGCCTTTAAACGACGATATTGCGTGGATTTTTAAATACTTCCGGAAATATCGGAGTAGATGCATGCTGCCACGAGAACGTTTCGCGGATTTTTGCACGGTAAAATTAACAGCGCGATGTTTGCGTTTACTCGAAGCGCGTGTAAAGAGAATCGATACAAATATTAACAGTTTATTTGCATTTATTACAGTTGCGGTTGTGGTGGCTTTCTTCATCTGCTGGGCGCCCTTTCACGTGCAGCGATTAGTTGCTGTGTATGGAACAAGCACCGTGGATCACGTTACCTCCAATAGTCAATGGATAGAATTCATTTACCTTCTGTTGACGTACATATCGGGTGTTCTCTATTACTTTTCTACGACGATCAATCCTATACTTTACAATATTATGTCAAACAAATTTCGGGCAGCGTTCATGGTAAGTGGATAGAAGAAGAATTTCACGAACCTTCGTATCTCGTTCCACTATTTTTCTACTTTGCTGCGATATTCTGTTAAAAGTGATGAGCAAACGAAAAAAAAAAAAGAAGAAGTTTCTCCCGCGTTATTACATTCTATTATAATACTTTTATATCCTTACGGTATTACATAAAGCGAATTTCGGTAAGCTCTCATTTTAAATAAATGAGAGAGGGAGAGAAAGTTTTTCACATTTTCATATTTTATCGTAATGTTTTATGCTCAAAGTTTTATGCATTGCGTGGAATATACATGTATGCGCACTTTATACATTTTCGAGCTACTACATGACTTAACGCATTACGCGAGGATTACGCTCCTATAAAATCCTTTTTATGTATGTAAAACCGAGTAATATACCGAACAAGTATATAAATCTTCGGGGCAAGATGAAATCTAGTTTTATCGAGAAATCATCGAATGTTCGTTGCATACCTATCAATTATCGCAGCAACTTGAGCATCGGAATTAGTCGAGTCCAATTTGGGCGCTTCAACTATTATATAGCAAACGAAAACTATTATGTAAAATTAAAGAGAGAGAGAGAGATCGCATCAATTGCCAATTAAAATTATTAGACAATGGCGCGGATTCGCAATGACGCGAAACGAGATAATCCCCGTCCAGTAGCGTTATTAAATCACTCGACTAATTCAAGAACCGAGTTCTCGCGATTAACGATCGATATATATATGTATATATATATATATATCAGCGGAATAATTTTTGACAATCTATACTGACGCGTGTTTCAGGAAACGCTGTCGAAAAGCTGCAGGATCCCAGGGCTGGTGGTTCGACACGAGCAACGTTCGTACTCGAGTTTGTCGCGGTCGCAGCAAAGAATGGTGGGTGGCTATGGGTCCAGAACTATAGGAACTGCCGGGACGGGCATCCAGCACGACAGTTCGGATTGTTCGGGCAATTCGATTCGCGAGGACAGTCCTAGGCAAACGACCTCGATAATAGAGCAAATCGCGCCGGAGAGTCCCGCCAGTCAGAACCAAGCGGAAGAGTCCGCGAGAGTCTCGTCGTCCTTGGACCACCGGAGGTCTTCGCAAGAGAGGAGGTCGTCCATGGACAAGAGAAACGTCTGCCGCGTCATTCAGAGTAACGAGAATGGGTTCGTTCACCATTCCAAGCACCCCCATAAGAATTGTTCGGTGGCCAGGTCCAATTGCCCCAGTAGCCAGCGCTGGTTCGAGGAGCAGTCCGGTAAAGGCCTCAGCAACAGAGACCTTGAAGCGGGTAACCCCTGGCCCAACAAGCCGAGGCTTTACAGTTCCGTTAAGGTCGCTCAGAACGAGGACTCTCGTAAGAAGTGGTGGCGTCTACTTAAGTGGTTACCCGGCCTCAAGAGCCTCAAGTTCTCCGGCAGAGCCACTTACTCTGTTCCGGCAGACCGGGTCCTGGACGAGGCTGACGACAGACGCGAGGAGTACTCCATGACCATGTGCAATATCCGGGAAAGCTGCGAGCAACGTCCTGTTTGAAACCGGAAGGGAGGGAATCGTTCTTCTCGTTAATGCAACGTCTTACGTCCTTGAACGATTATTAGCCTACTTCCGCACGGTACCTCGAGGCTGAGCTCGAGCATGCTGTCCAATGGTAGATGCAAATGTCCTCGGCGACTGTGTTCGAGTCTAAGGAAAACCTTAAGGATTTTAGGGATCATCCACCCGATGCCAGGAACTTGTCCGCTCGCTCGTTAATTCACGTAGCTGATGCCCGCCCCCCACTTGTTGCGCGTTGTTCAAATTACCATGAGTATACTCTTTTGCAGTGCGAGCATTCGTCGACTTCGACTAGAATCTTGGAAGCGAGACCTCGCATAAAGGGAAGCCGATTCACTGTCTAATCTAAATTCTTAATCGCACTTATTGTTTTCGCTGCTCCGCTCCTCCATGGTCCGAGCGAAGATGATATCCCGCGCTGGCCAAGCAACGCCGAGGACTTCCGCTTTGAATGGCCGCATCGGAAGATAGGTTCCCGAAGGTCGCTCTCTGGGTAAACCCGTTAAAAGGTGATAACGAGCCAGAGTATATCCAGGAGGAAGTTCAACGAGACACTTGGACTGGGAGACCAATGAGGGAGCAACGATGATTGGCGTAGGTTGAAGCGAAAACCCCGATTCGGGATTTTCTTGAAATTTTTCGAAATTTCGTTAACTCGCGTGGCAGGGGCAGGGAGGAAGGGGGGAAGGAAGGAAGGAATGGGTTTATCCACGCATTATCGTGGAACGCATTACGCAAATGAAAAACTTGCTCACGCACAGGCTATATAGAATCTTTGCTAGTCTCTTCGTAAATAACGAGTAAATTACAGAAACTGATAGAACTGTGCAAACGGCAGTTATGAGAACAGTCGCGTCTTGTGTCTTACGTGCTTAAGAGAGTAAAATTCCCAAGTATGGCCATTTAATCTAGTCTGAAATACCAGATATCGGAGAAGCATCGAAATCAGTGAGATTCTCGGTAATGTCGCTCTGCTGCATTCGCCAAACGCTAAAGACCAATGCAAAAGTCACTCTTCTTGGAACGAAGTCGCACGAGCGAAGCTCGTGAAACCTATGGAGGCTCCTCTGATATTTCTAGAAGAGCAACAGGCCTCTAGGCGACTGTCAACGCATCTATTAATAGTTTAACGAATACCGTGTTTATGATTTCCGGATCAAAGAAAACTCTGACAAAAACTTGCCTGTCATCGATTAATGTGGCAAAATTTCACATAATAGAATGCATAATAGGTTTGTCGCATGTCTGTGATGTATGCGTGTGTAGCTCGTGCTTTAAAAAGGACGCAGTGACAGTAAGAAAGAGTAGGCATTAGTGATTGCCTTTTTCAAATGGGAGAACAAACAAACACTTGATTAAAGCCCTCGTTAATCTCGTATCTCTGGTATTAACTTTTGACTAAAACTATGTAAATGAATTATTATTATTATTATTATTATTATTATTAAGATCTCCATGTGTGGTGAACTTTGTTTTACGGAAACTTTTGTGGGAGAAGCAACTACGCTACAGATGAATTTAATCCTGTCTGTTAATAAAGAATATCCTCCAAAAAGAAAAATAACAATGTTCAATATCTCTGTGAGTAAGCTTAGTTTCGATTCAAAAAAGACTGACTCGAGAAAATCTGTGTTAAGAATGATCTTTGCGCATGCCTCGCCTATGTCCGGAACTTTACTAGCTTGTTCAACAAGTTTTGCCGATACATTGCGCGTTCAAGTCAAACCATTCGATGTAGATTATTATATTATAAGTCTAAACGACAAGATATTCTAGCGCAAAATTATACCTGAAATTGTGGTATAAATATACGAAAGTGTAAACACCTAAATCTAATTAAACTATCGAATATTTTTCAAAAATATTCACACACACACACACACACGCATATATATATAGATTATATATAAATATATAATTTTTTAGTAGATTTATATAAACGATGAAGAATTCTCAAAAGGAATTCTCTAATTTCAAGTAACATCATTCGTTTTATCATTGTCTCTTGTTTAAACGTCTTATAATTGCGTGTAACTATTATTTGTATTTTGGCCTGGCCTGACTGGAATTGGGAGTTTCCCTCCATTCTGCGTTCAATTCGCATAAAATCGGAAGACATCGAGAAAAGTATAGCACCCTTTGCTTCGGTTTCTCGAAGTGAGCCTCCTCATTTTGGCCAGGTAAAACAAATTTTACATATTAAATTTTTAGTGTGTTTGAACACGCTTGCCTTGGCCATTTGTATCGGGCACTTGCGTCTCTTTTGAGCTGCCTCAATATTTTCTGCGCGCATCTCGTTTATAATTATTAAACAAGTATTTTGAAAAATAAAATCTATTAATTCGATAATCTTTCAAAGTATTATTATGTATTTATTAATATCTTAAAAATCTTAAAACTTTTGGCCAAGGTTGTGTGTGGGTATTATAATTTTACATATATTCTTATCTGTCTTTTTAAAAATTATGTCGATTTGAGAGTTTTATTTAAATGGCTATTTTAATTTTTTTAAATAAAGAAAAAACTAATTTTATTAACAATAAACCAATAACCTGTCGAGAAATGCTCGAGAAAAGAAAACGTATCTATTTTTATCTTAAGTTATACTTAAATAACAATTAATTTGGATACATAGTAAACATCTATATTATAAAAATTTAGAGCATATACTTACACTTCTACTATACAGACTATATATAAATAATGATTTTTCATTTTCAAACATTGTAAATATCATACATTTGTTATTCAATGACCAATAAATATAAATGAGAGAAATATAGTCTTTCTAAATAAATGTATAAAGATATATGAAATGTAAGAAGAAGAAAATAATTGTCAAATCCTCAAATGAAAATTAACATTTGTAATGTTGAGTTATGATTTCCAAATGTATGTAGAAAACAAATTTATTATAAATATTGAAATAAAATATTCAATTTTTTTAAGCAAGATATCAAATTTTGATAATGTGATATATTATTTATTATGCAACTTATTTTATTTGTACTTCTAATCATTTGATTTTTTTTATTTACTTTATTGTTAATTGTTAAAACTATTATAACATGTTTAATGATAACAAAAGTGATAATTCATCTTCTACGTATATATATCGCGAGTTATAATATTTTAATAAGGATTTAGGCGATATTTTGGCATAACTATACATTTAATAAAAGTAATCTATAATTTTTATAATTATCCAAAATATATCAGAAAAATTCATATTATTTTAAATAATGTTGTATAACTCACGGTATATTTATTAGTTATTTCAACTTCGAATACTTTTCCTTTCCTTCCTCTCATACAGTACTTTTATTTTGTTTTATCAAAAATTAGACTTATTGAGATTTTTTTAAATACATATTTCTTGCATTATTTAAGTTGCATTATAAGGTAATTAAATGAATTAAATATTTGTAATTTATCAATTGGATACTATCAAATGTAGATAAACAAAAAATTGAAGAAATTCTCATTTTAATATTGATATTAAATTAATTACACATTGAAGCAAAGATTATTATTTAGAATTGTGATATAAAGTTAAAAATATAATTCACGATTACTAGAAACTATCGCGTTCTTTATAAATAAATAAAGTGCGAGGTAAATCTGTTATTTATACTATAATTCAGTATTTATAGCCATCGATTTTATTTATGCTCCTCCTAATTTATAAATAACGATCATAAAAGACCAATAACTGACTTTATTTTGAGAATACCAAAAGTGTTCAAAATTGAAGTAAAATTAATTTCATATTTTGACAGATGATCAAACACTTTGTTTTCAAAATTGAGGCGTGAGAAAAAAAACATCGAAAATAAATAAATGTCTTAAAGATAAAGGTTTTAACATTTATATTTCTTCTCTAAAACACACCCTTTGTAAGCACGTATTAGCTGCTGAACTAGATAAATAATTTCAAATAAAGATCAGTCAAATACTTCGAACCTTTTAATATTTAATATACGTAATGTATTTGCGGTAAATTTTGCAAGGTTTAAAAACATACTTATATTTTCTGTTGAAGTATAGGGAATCTACACCATAAAGAAATAAACATTTTTTGAACTAATATCATGTATATATAATGTACTGTATTTATATAATGACAGTTTATAGAGTGCGACACGTGTAAACATGATTATATATTATAAAGGTTTTTTCATTTAAAAAATAATTTTAAAAGATTTGATCATACTTTTATAATACCTAATTATAAAGTTACAACAAATTTAATTGTCGAAACCAAAAACTATTATTCAACAAATAACTATAATTAAATATATATATATATATATACTTAATATTATAAAATGATATATATATATATATATATATATATATATATATATATATAATATTGAAAATAATAGTTCGAATTTTATAGAACCCAAACTATTCTACATAAATATCAGGCAGGTACAATTCTTATCCTAAAATTCATAATTTATGGCTCATATTCAAAATTTACAAAATAAAGTGAATATAATCTTTAATTATATATAATACAATTATAGATAATTCATAAATATTTCTCAGTCATAAAACTTTATCAAATAAAGCGCATATGAATGTGAAATGTTTCATTTTAATCTATGTGTGCATAACATTAACTTATATATATATATATATATTTATTTTTACGAGAGAACTTTTGTTCTACAACAGAGTTGAATAATATTTAAACAATTCACGTTAAGGAATATTTCTTTCTTGGTACAACATACTGCTTATTTTGATTTTATACTGCATTCTCACAACGATTTATTTTTTTATAGAATGATACTATATCGCACCGTCCGATATTTCCTGTATGTATATAATATATACATTTGTGTATGTATGATATACATATAAAGTATGTAATGCATCACAAAATACTGAACTTATCATTGTATAACAATAAATACAGTTATGAATATAAAAAGTGAAAATATCATTAGACAATTCCACTTACTACAACGTAATTATAATGGAATGCTTTAAATACATAAAAGTGTATAAAAATTCGAGTTTATATTTTTAATTGTTAATGGTGCACAATTCCTCCTGTTTGACACGTGTGCTGCATATGCTTACTATATATGATTATTGAACAAGTTACATTTTAAGGTTTTGTTTGGATTCCCACATATTATTAATTTGTTACAGATCGAGGTTAATGAGAATAACGCGTTATACCCTAAATACATATAAATATTAAATAAATGCTATTTTGTAAATTTATATAATCAACATGGATTTTATAAATATAAATATATGTGTATATGTATATGTTCTCTATTCTACATTATTAAATAAAAACAATCTTAAACATCAATAATAAGCGTACAGTATAAGTGAACGTTCAAACTGAGGAATGCATGTTGCACAATATGGAACGATTATTGTTCTGCATTAGTTAAAGATTGTACTTTGAAGTATGACTCGGATATTTTATGGCATTGCTTCTAAACATCCCTTGATATGCTGCCAGGCTTGACGTCCCTGTTCAATATAAATATTGAGATTATATTAAAAATAGAAACTATTATATATTATCTTAATATGAAAAAACGTTTCTATACCTTTCGAGCTAATTTAAATTGTAAAACACAATAAGCTGCTAGAGTTTCTTTTAGATCTATAACTTTTTGCTGTTGAAATCTTTCAATGTCCATCATAGCTTTAATGGAAAATGACCTAGAACAATTTTAATTTCATACATATTTATGTACATAACTGTGTATAATCTCTATACATAGTCTGTGTCAATTTTTTATCAAATCTTACTTTAAATCATCATCCACTTGCTTTACAGTCTCATCGTGTTGGGCAATTCTTTGTTCTAGTTGTAAAATTTTTAACTCACGAACTTCTTCTGTATCAACAGAACCAAAGAGACGAGACATTAACCCAGCTTTACCTATATAAAACCATAATGATAGTTTTAATGCTATATTTAAAAATATTATAAACTTTTATTAAGTCTAAATCATTGCAATATGTGTACCTTGAACAACTTTATCTTTCTGGTCATGAGCAGCCATTAAAGCATCATGAGCTTCATCTTTAGCTAGCTGCAAGGCTTCTCTGCGTCTTACAACTGCTTGTAACGCAGATGCACCAAACAACCATTCTTTTAATTGGTCAGCGATGAGCTCCTCTTCCTCTAATGTGGTGTCTATAGTTGCTGCTAATGAATCCAAGTAGTGTCCCGATTTCTAAGAAAACAGGCTGTAAACCAGTGCACTTTGCTATTTCCCTATGTGATATATGATCACTGAGGGATGCATTATAATAATGAAAAAAATTTATAAGAAAAACAAACTATTTATGTCTTTCAAAGTTTCCAATATATTTACCTGTAAACCATCACCCATTTCTCTCTCTATGGCACTCCATTCACTAAATACACGACCATAATTTGCATGCAATTTGTATAAACTGTATTGCTTCTCAGCAAGATGAGAACGCACTCTCAAAACATTGCATAAATTGTTCTGAAAATTATTATTGTTGGTTATAATTATTCTTTTCATCTTATTAATGATGAACAGACACATGTTTTAGAGAATTAATTTACCTGCAATTCAACTCCATAATTTTTTATAGTCTCAAAATGTTTATCTGGTTTTTTTAACCGTACTGCAACACTAAGAGCCTTCAATTTGGATTCAGCAACTTGCAAATACCCTGTTTCTTTTATACTTTCTCGCCACCCATCAGCTTGTTGCAAAAATCCCATAAAATGTTTATCACGTGACAATATAGGATGTGAAGCTACCCGTAATAAAAAGTTCTAGATAAAAAAATTATCAAATTAATAATATTATTCAATTTTAATAATAATATTAATAGCTTTAAATTAATAAAACATTATTTACCTCAAGACCTGCTCTTCTTCTATCAACAAAATCAGGATCAAAAGTATCGGTAGTTACTTTCTGCCAAGCATACATTACTCTTTTTTCTGGTAATGGAGGTAATACAATATAGGGATATGACACTTCTAAATATGTGCGAAGTAATTCAAATTCAGTATATCGTCTCCATAATGAGCTTATCCTAGTCAAAGCACCTTTAAAATCAGGATCAGTTACTCTGCAAAATTATATTAATATTAAGTCTTGAATTAAACTTTATGAGTACATGTAAACAGAGCATTTAAACTTACTTTGTCTCAATGAGGTAGACAGTATAAAATTCTCTTAAATTAAGTGCTTTATTTGCTCGTTTTTCAGCTTCAATAATAGATATTTCCATATGATCAAGAAGTGAACTCTGCAATACAACAAGAATAAAAATTATTAGAATAAACAAAGTTTAATATCTGACTTCATGTACAAAAAGTGAACGAGTAATAACAATGTAATTTATCAGTAAACTTTTTAACATTTATAATTAGGATATAATCCATATTTATCTTGACATTCTGTATATTATTTTACATAAATGCATCAGTTAATTCATTATACTCTAATCCTAAACAAATAATCAGTTTTATGTATATATAAAAGAATATGCAAATAAATTGTAAAAACAATAATAGAAACAGTAGGTACTTCCATTTATAACATATTGATTTTGTTGTTGTATTAAATACTTAAATATAGGACAAACCTCTTTCGGTGTTTCTGTGGCAGTCATGTTGGCATTTGCCTCTCTTTGATAATTTCCGTTATGAAAGACGTTTTCCATGATTTTATGAAACACCAACAAATAGATCTAAGAACCTACAATATAACAGAGGAGAATACTTGACAACTTTCACATCATATCGCTCTTGATATTCATTTACTACACACCAACTGGTCACATTTGTCTGAAATTAGTACTAACTCACAAAAGGCAGTAGTGTAAACTAAAAACGTCAAACTAAAATGTTCCTACAGAAATCTTATCTGTTTTGCATGAGTAGACTAATATAATACTGTTATACCTGAAAAGCGAAGCCTAAAGTACTCGAGTATAATTTTAAGAAAATTTCTGAGCAATTACTTGTCGTAAACAAGAAAATATATGCGCGTTTATATTTGCATCATAATTCAACTTTATTGCATTCAATTTTATAGGAAAAGAATTCATGAGATATATCCATAATAATAGAATCTATTGTAAATGATTAAATAATGTCTTTATTTATATAAATACATTAAAACATGAAAATGACACAATTCGCTTAAAATACATGTACATTTTAACATTCGTTAGTCTTAAAATAAATTCATATATTTGTCATATACAATATCAAGAACTTGGTTGCTTTATCCAGAAACCCCATTTTGCAAATTGTTCGCCATTTAATTCTTCCGTAGGTCCACGGAACACTTTTATCTTAATTCGAGGAACTTGATCTTCTGTAATAAAGAATCGATGTTAATTTTATAATAATCTTTGCCGATAAATGATTAAAATTAAAAATAATACCCAATACACATATCAATACCAGCCGTATAATATTTACCATCTGAAATATTCCCTAAAATGTCTTCATCCGAAATTTCTTCAGCCAAGGCCGTCATTATAATGCAAATATAAGAAACGATAATTAACCAACCCTGCAGAGGAATATTTATTATTATTCGTATGAATATCTATGAATTAGGGGGCAAGAATGTCGTGTTATTTAAAAAAGCGATAAAATAGATCTTACCAAAAGTCTCATGTCGATCGTCGAGCATACTTTGATCAAGTTTCTTTGATCCATCGAACCTTTTATGCGACGAAATGTACGATTTAGAGCATGACAAACGCATTTTCTATTTTGCGGTTTCTACGCTTGCCTCCTTGTAGTGAAAGTGTCGCTCGCTTTTTCCCCATCCCTTTTTTCCAATTAAGAATGCAAATAATAAAGAAATTAAACGGTACAGCCCACGCAAGAAGCTGCTCGTTTAGAACCACAGGATCGCAATGTGGGAAGGGTTTATCGCAGAAAGATGATGGATTAATGAATGAAACACGAGTCGAGTAAAATTTGCATATTGTCATCTTATTTCTTGTAATATGTGGAAGCCCTTTACATCATTTTGTAACGCCTATACGTATATTTAACTACACATTGACGAGATTGGTTTTGAGACGCCACGAAGATGCGCACTTCCGAGTTAGCATCTTTTAATGCAACCGATAAAATCATTGCCACATTACCACGTGCATTCGGAGTGTTTCTCGCACTTCTTGATATAATCGCATCTTGAAGCGCGAAATATGAAGATGCAATTAATCTCCGACGAGGCGAGTGAAGAACAAATCGATGATACCACGGTATTGTCTTAATGGCGGAAGCTATTCCCTTTAAGTATTTTACCTCCACGGAAATTACATTTGAGAAAAAGAAACTACGGAGCCTTGGCGTGCGTCTTATTGCTTACGATTCCTTCACATTCGCGAACTACTTAGATAAAAAGAAACTTTACCAATACTCCTACTGGTGAATATCTACATTGGTCGCCATTAAGAAAATACTTTGCGCATCGTTCTTATTTCCAATTGAATAAAATCAGCTGCAGCATAAAAAATGGATTGTTTAACGTGCTTTAATCAACATTAAAAACAGTGCTGGAAGAGGAGATAGATCGATTAATCTTCATATTCCACTTGTATTGTGCAATGTTTATAAAACAACGAATTTACAAAACACAACGAATACACTTAAACATATCAGACAATAATGATTGTTGAAAACCTAATGCTTATAATGTCTTAATCTAAATAATGTGTAACAATGAGTGCGAAGGTGTTTATCTTTGGATGATCTCATATTTCTTGATAAACTTCATCATATACGTTAACTTCAATCGGGGAATAAACTCATGGTTTCTCGTGTATACATACGTTAAATTTTTCTCTTAACTCTTAATTCCTATAAATCTTGGTAACGTTTATTTATTATGTATTATTATCATTATTTATTATCATTATTATTATTATTATTATTAATTATTATTAATATCATCAATATAGAGATTTACCACACGGTAGATCACTTTAAATATTATCGTTCATTATTCTGGAAGACATCATTGGAAGACTTTGTTTTCATGATTATTGACGCACATTTCAATCATAACGTATTTTATGACGCATTGTACTCTTCTCTTGTATTGTCAAGAAAACTTTGTTGTTATTGTCGCTTTACTCGCTTGTTGTACGGGACATAAAAATTGTATTACCCACGATCATCGGTTGTGTTACATAAACGAAGCGCAAAATTACTCGACGCAATTCTTAGATATGTGAAAGTTTAAAAATAGTATACCTATCTTGATAGAGCTTTTTGAAAATATATTGAAAATATGCTAGACTCACCGAATTGATGGTCGCTTAAAAATATGATTATGATAAACTCTGATGTATATCCTTTGAAATTCTAAATACATTTGTCAGAGAGCGTTAGTCTTGAAGCTGTTAACATAGGTAGCGCGCATCAGTGTATATAATTGACCAACACGAGAAGAATAGTTTGCGCTTTTGAGGCACCCTTCTAAAAATGTTCTATAGAAAGCAATTAATGTTGAGAAAAACCTAATAAATATATAATGTAACGCGTACCAACGAATCGCAATGTGTGTTTTAATATTCTTATTACGTTTTTATCATGTTTAATTGTTTTCTATCATTTACTATTTACAAGGGTGACTATTCTATCGACTATTTCGTATTGCTTACTCTAACATGTAATCTAGACGGCCATGGCAAGCCTTGGAAGACATTGGATTATTTGACTAATTGTACTTACACGTACATAACTGGTTGCATAGTATTTGCATTCTGCAAATGCCGGGACGACGTTCGCCGGCGGCCACTCGGTTCACTTGTATATATTGGCAGATTAATAATTACAGAAATTCTTGTTCTCTATGTGTAAATAATCTCTACGTTAAATACATCAGTATACCTTTAAATCAAAGTTAACGAACGTCTCTCCCCACGCAATTCGCAATAAATATTTGTATATAGAAATAATAAAGATTCCCGTAATGCTTTAATTATAAAATCCCGAAATTGCGTAACAGTAGTTAACTTTACAGTGTTCATCGTGTTCTTCATAACGAATATGGAAGACATCGATATATTGTATTATACTTACAACTTACGATATATTGTCACGATACATAGTCTATAGACCTAAAAGCCCCTGACATTTAACGTTGTCGTAAAAATTTCTTCATGAAGAAAACAGAACTCGACAAAAATTTTTAACATTTCCAACTTCTTTCTCTACTTATTTCCTTCGTTCCTTCTTTCGTCTTTCTTAATTTCTTTATTCCCTTCCTTCTTTCTTTTTTTTCACGATTGCAACAACTACTTGGGTAGATATGAACGGTTTTCTTGTCTCAAACATCACTTTTATCCTTATGTTTGGATATGTCTGAACTCTGGTTGAGAGTATGCGCTAACAATATCATTATTTAGATGTCAGAGATTACTAGAAAGGAAAGATTTCTTTAAATTCAGCAAAAATCTCAAATGGAAGACACTTGTTATCGGATCGCAAAGAATCCAAGATCATTTCATTAAGGTACATGTATACGTAGTAGTCAGCCATGTCTGAACGTAACGCTAAATAACTACTTCCAGCTATAGCTAGCCTCCACTGATACATCTTTAAAAGTAGAAAAATAATAGTCAGCCGACGAACTGTGAGAAACCTAAGCAATACGGTTGAGAGTGAGAGTGAGATAACTAGAGAAATAGAAGGGATGTAGGGGTTTAGGGTAGATAGATAGATAGATAGATAGAGAGAGAAAGAGAGAGAGACAGAGAGTAAGAGCAAATATTTTACAATTCAATAGTTCACCTGAAATGGGGCGTCAGCGGTTGCAGAATACCACAAATCTTGACATTAAAGCTTAAAATATCGCGTCGTTTAAGTATCCATGGAAATGTTTTTATTGCAAAGTCCAACTTACTCGTGTACCCGTCCCTCCCATCGATCAAGTAAATGAAATGCCGATAAATCCTTACGGCTAAATGGACTTTGTAAATCTGTTCTCAAAGAACACGGGGAGTGGAGGTCCTCTACTCTGATTAATGAACGCGAACTTTATCGTTGAAAAATTTCTCTCCCCAGCAGAGATGGCCAGCATCGTAAAATAGAGTCGCAGCCTTCGCGAGTATGTCGAAAGAAATCGAAAGAATGGGAACTTGGGGGATTGGAACGCTTATTGCCGAGACTGTTCAAAAAGGCAAGTCGATTTCAAAGTCGTCGATGAGAGCGGACCCGGCGTCGTAGACCCCAACTACGCCAAAGAGGATTCCTAAGCATATAACAAAACAGTCGTAGGCTACGGCAGTCCACTCCATCGAATTCCTCTTTAACTTCAAGTGGAAGTAACAAGGCCATATGAAGGATAACATGGTACCCGTGAAGGAGCCGATCAAGCCCATCAGGTCGCTAAAGTGCGGTATGAAACAAGCCATGAGTATGGTAAAGACGATGATACCGACGCGCCATGCCAAACCCCAAACTTTCAGCTCCCGATCAACGGTCCAAATGGTAGGAAAGAGCGTCTTGGGTCGACCCCTGAACAATGCCCTCTCCAGCAACTCGCAAGCCGCGTAGTAGGGCAGGGGATAAGAGAGAACGGCCTTTATCACCAAGCAGAAATTTACCAAGCCTTTGAAACCGCGCGAATGGAGATTGTTTGTGATGATCTGCTGCGTGTCGTTTTGGAACGTCAAGAAGCAAATCCAGCCAAAAATAGACTTGAAAGCCGCTGCCGCTATGTGGCTCCAGTTCAGCATCCAATCGAACTTGGAGCGATCGATCAGATTGCCCTCGAGCGTCGGTAGAAAGATCTGCGAGGTATAGCCGAAGACGATAACGCCCAGTGATATAGGGAAGTTGGCCATGTCTATCGTCCACTTGACTTGGGACCAGCCCCAGTCACCGATTTCCAACAGGCAGTAGCCAACGATGATGACGTTGATGAACAAGTGGGACATGGTACACCAGAAACTCAAAACAGACACGTGCTGTAAGGACTTGAGGAAACCTAGCGGCAGCAGGAAGATGCCGATCAGCATCATCCAGCTGCGTTTGTCGATTCCACCCCCCGGATTGATTCCGTTTATCAGGTCTCCGCAAAGAACCACGTAAAGGATGCAGGTCATCAGCAGCTCAATGATTTGCGCGATATTTACCACGCGTCCGCCCCACCTCGGTCCAAAACATTCCTTGGCAATGGCCACATAGGAATCCCTCACTCTCACTCGCTGACCGGTAACCGTATCCAATTCGTAAAGACATTCCACCAGGCACTTGCCAGTATAACAGCAAATGTAAGCGATGCCTATCATCGCCATGATGGCCCAATACCCACCACTGAGGACGGCAAATGGTAGAGACACGATGAACATTCCCTGCGGCATACACAAATTTTATTCTTATTACCTCTTAAAATTGTGGAAAAAGTCCCGCTAAAGGTCTCGTAAGTCTATCGTGGAACAGGGGATACCGAAGAGATTCTTCAGCATCTCTCAGACATCATCGTCACAGCCACTTACCCCGTAGTACATAATCGATGACACTCACCTGAATCGCATTCGTTACGTTCCACGCAGCTTGCCATTCGTTGATTTTCATACCTGAGCCGCCAAATTCACCGCCCCCCTCGTCGTACTCGCTGAACTCACCGCTGCTGACACTTCCGGTCCTAACTTTGTCCCTGAAAGAACGTAGGATTCTCTGTGTCAGTGGACATGCTTGCAAATCGACCGATCGTTGATGACGAGTCTGATTCATTTTTAGCAGTTACCCACCCATTCCTCTGGTAGCTGAAGGAATCCTCGGCTATCCCTACGCTGTTCTGGTCCCGGTATGCTTGTTCTCCGTTCATTGTCATCATCTCCGTATTGTCGCCTCCTTCTTGGAAGGATTTGAATTCTCCTGGCTGACCTTGAGTTTGACCAGGTCCCATACCGGGACCACGAAGTAGCTCCATGCAGGGACTGTTTTCCGGCCATTTGGCCTTCAAGGTTTCCCATGCAACGTTGATCGTGGCTCCCAACGAGGGGATGTAGAATCCACGAAAGTTTGCCATTTTCCCACAGTCGCTGGAAACATTTCATAGTTACAATTTTCGGTTAAAACTTTCCCTACAAAAATGACGCTGATGGAAATAATTCATGAAAATGAATCATGGACGCTCGCGCATCCCCTTAACACTATGATATTCTTGAATAAATCGAATTTATGGGATATCCACCGCTACATCCTCTTTCACTGTCAGTTAAATGAATGGTTAAAACGATCTTCGATTAGGCAAAAGGAAATGATAAATAGCACAATCAAGGGCATCAATCCATAAGTTCTATTCAGACTTTTGTCTAATTCCTCTGACACGTATCTTCCTTAAGTAACAATTTCCAACACTCCTTCTTAATACTTAACTTCTTCAGGGCCTGGGTCGAACTTTGGTGCTTTATGCTATTAAACGTGACAAATTGGATAAATAATCTTGCAAAGACATTATCACGTGAATCACGTAATGTACGTGAGTATATACACACATATATACGTGTATAGGGGATCGATTTTGGTAGTTTTTACTCGTGGACGCGAGAGATAGAAAAATATTTTCATTAGGTAAAAAGATCCCATTGGGATATACTTACCTAGGCGATGGAAGCTAAGATGCCCACGTAGGGATTCCGAGAATGGAGATTCCAAGGTTCTTTTAGGAGTTCAAGACGCTCGGAGACGACGTCTCTCTCGTGTAATAGTTTTTCTCCCTCTGAGCGGTGGACAAAGCGACGAAACTAAACGGATGCGTGAAGCACTCGAACGTGAAAGCAAAGGAACTTCATGAGAGAAGAAAAAAAGGGTGAAAAAAAGACTTCTCTAACTACGAGAGCTACGACACCGCATGGTCGTCTATGATCTACCGCGATTGTCGAGTCTCTAATCCCGTAGCTTTAATCGCGGCATTGACTGGAGGGGGACGTTATTTAGGGGTTGGGACTCGAATATGGCCAGCATCCCTCCAGCGCGCAGGGCTCGATCGATGTGGTCCACGAGACGACCATCTACCACTGCAAGAACGTCCCTGAAAGTCTCGCTGCGCGCTAAATCTCAAATATCTTTCTCTATTCTTCTCCGGAATCCCAGTGGTACAATAGAAAACTTTTGCTTTACCATCATTGCCTTGTTTCATCTGTAAATCAAATTATCCGTGTACACACATTGATGTTGAGCGACTCATTTTCAACCAGGACTAAATACCGAACATTATCAACTAACTTACCACGAAGGAGGTAAACACTCTTGAATCTTACACGTTTCGTATCTTCTCAGTCATATATTTTTTTCTTCTTTGAGAGGGATAAAAGAATGCGAGATACTCGTCTATTAGACAATATCGAAACCAATACATTTATTGCATCTTTCATATAAACTTTTTTTTTATAACAGTTATCAATAATTTATAATAAAATTCAGATTTATTTCTGTCCCTACAAGCGGACACTAGAATCCACTTAATGGGTGAAATGCATCATCATGTAAGAACATAAATTTAACAAAAACTTTTATAAATAAAGTTAACCCATCAGTCATTTCTCTGTATATGTTTGTGTGTGTTTGTTGAACATGTGCAGATAAGATAATGCTTTTATTGTTTAAACGATACTTTTTAGAAAAGTCAGAAAACCTGTGCTTTTATATGGGTTAATATTACATTTCATTATACACAAATTAAAGACATTTAATAAAATAATATTATATATATTGTTTATATTATAACAACTCTATCAAAATATAATAATAATTTTTTAAATTACAATTGAAACAAACACTTATTAAACAATAATTTTTAACTTTAGTTATTACTATTTTACGCGCGTTGCATTTTTGGTTTTTGTATATATATATATATATGTGTGTGTATATTGAAGTGAGTGAATAATGAAGGCCGAAATACTAAAAGTATTTATATACAGTTTTTCTTGCAGTTCAATACTTAATTATTTGTACATATGAGAGACACAAAAATATTATTATATTTTAATAAATATACAAACTTGAAAAATGCATAATTCTTATGTCAAAATACCGAAACTTAACTATTTAACTACTTTAAAGATATATGTATATTTTAAATATGTGTGTATTTATAAACAAGACAGTCATTGATATCAAATTGCCTTATTTGCACGATATTATAAATATATTTTGAATCACTTTATATTGAATTTTGTATGCGGCGACAAAAATAAGAGCATACAAACTCGTTTTACAAAGATGGTAGTTAGTTCTATAAACAGCGAATGTCATTTCATTCAATATTAAAGTATATTGTAAGCAATTCTGTGCAAATAAACATATATTATTTTTTAAACGATTTCATTTTAAAACACCGAATAATAAATGTGTGAGTTTATGTATATATGTATATAGAATACTATTATATCTAGAATATAATAATCCGACACTAACTTTATTTTACACGTTAAATCCCCCATCATAACTTAAGTGCGCTATAAAGATATTTAACGGTACAATAATAGCATAAGATAATCGGATTGAAAATTTTATTTACTCACTGACTTCTTTTTGTATTTTCGAGGAGTCATTGTCAGATTCCTTTGTAAGACTTTTCGTTGAAAGAAAATTCTCAATGCCTTCTTCTAATGTATTATCAAACTGTGGAAGTCTTTCAGAACTCCTATTTACGCAAATTTTCGATTTGGAGTCTGGTCGAGGTATTTTTTGATTAGGATCAATGAAACTAGAGCTGCAAATGGAATGTAAAGATATATTAGATTGAGCAAGCACTGGCCGACATGAATGCAACATTAATTCTGGTCCGCCGCCATAAGTGCTTAAAAAAAACTGCCATAATTCTTCGGGTATTTGTCCATAATCCGACCCTATAAAGACGTGTGTCAATTATTGCTAAAACTTTAAAAATATATCATCCCCATCATTCTATGTATATTAAATTTACCAATTTTCAGAATGTTTTGGCCATTTTTATTAATTATAATTGAATTATTATCGATTGGCCCAGGAGGCTGAGTTTCTTTTCCGCGGACAAAACTTTGCCATTGTCGTAACCAACCCATAGCTATTACATAAATAGCAGTAGGATTATCAGTATTATGGTTCAATCGTTGAAAAATTTCCCTCTCGTATTGCCTCCGTTTTTGTAAACTTTCATATTTTTCCTCGCAAACGGGACATTCGTACAAATGAGTACAGGCTGGACCTCCTCCAAATCTAAGAAAATATACATTTATTAAAAGATATCAAATACATCATAAGTTTTTGAACACTTACGTGTTATATAGGAATTCCCATACTGCTTGTGGTAAAGGCATACTAATTTTATCCACAAATTGCGATCTAACAGGATTTACACCACCATGTGGGCATAAAAAATCAGAATTATCTATTGGACCAGGCTCCGAAAATGTATTGAAACGATTGATCCATTGTCGAGATACAAAAAAGTTTAAATCCGATGACTCTCGTGATGATATCTCCATCAATTCCATGGTTTTATCACGAAACTGAATCATTTCTGGAGATCTCTTTTTGTAGAATAGAACATATGCCTCGCAATGCTTAACAGTTTCTGGTGTTACTTTTGTTACACACTGGTCATCAAACTCAAACCAATGATTTACAATAGGATTTAATGCATAACATGTGTAATGACCACTACCAGCTGTACCATGATGGCATATTACAGAAATAAGATCATAAGTAGTAACTTTAGATACGCATTCCTTATGTAAATATGGCCGCATGTCAAGTCCTTCCAAAGGAAAAGAGACATAATTTGCTACTTTTGAACTAAACATTAATTCATGGCGAAACCTTTTCAGATGAACACATAATATTTCAGGCAATTCTAATACTTTTGAAAATTTTATTCCATTACGAAGCTTATTGCATTTATCACAACTGTACATGTTATCGCCTTTGAGTTCATCTGCACTAAAGAATGCAGAAAGACAATCATGAAGACTAACAACTGGTCCCCAAAACCAAGACCGCATCCATTGTAGAAACCACGAAAGCCATCCTGATTGATTAGTTACATACACAACATCAGAACATGGTCCAGCCTTCTGAGGTGTCAATGACCCTTGATGTAACATATCAATATGATCTCTACTAGGAATAGGTAATGATAAATCTTGAAACGTCTCTATTCTAGTGGAGATTCTATCGCATGTCAAGCACTGTACACTGCTTAGAAGTTTGCCATCGAATGTATCACTTATAATGCTACGTGTTTTCATTTGTTTTTTTGTTCGATGTTTGGCAGGTGAATTTTGCGTCGATCGTTGTAAAGCAAATGGTTGGTCCACAACAGATTTCTTTATACTTCGATTTGTAAATTTGTTTCTTAATTTTTCTGATTGTAAAACACGAGAATACCTTCTTTTAGAGAGAATCGCTCTATCTCCTTCATCGCTTAAAGAACTTTGCTCACTTACACCTGAATCACAAGTTTCATATTCTACATCTGATTGACTGGAACCATTACCATCTATTTCAACTTCATCATCATCAGATGAATGTTCACCAAGTTCTTTCAATTTTGAAATTATTTCACGATCATCTTCAAAATGTTCTTTTAACTCCTCGTGTAACTGATCCATAAAACATCTTAAAAATTCTTGCGTATCATGTTGTTGATATCCCCTAAACATAGGATAAGCTGTCCTGATTCCAGTTAAAATTGCATGAGGAACTACATAACCTCTGGTTTTCTTATCCCACATATCTTGAATAAGATTTAAATAGCTTAAACTCAAACCAGGTTTTCTATCTTTAGACATGTACTGAACTACATAACTACAGTCCAAAAAAAATTGTGTTAATGGGGGTACGTTTGATAAGGCTTGAAGTGCTGAGTTCATGTAGCATGTATTTCCTATATTTTGTAGGCCAACCAATCCTCTTGGTTTCCCGGTAAGTTCTTTACCTTCATCCGAATCTGTACTATCTGGTGTATCACCAGTTTTTTCTTGATATAATCCACTTCTCTCGCCATTTACTTTCTTTACAGACCACTCGGCAAGAATTCTATGAAAAAAGGCACAAATTAACATCATTTACTCTATATTTAGCAATAATTACTTTCTATACTATCTTATCGTTACAGAATATTAATTTACTAAACTTACTTTTCAAACAAGGCTCGGTCAGTAAGAATATCAACACCTTCCGATTTACAATCCATGTTATTCGGTGTGTCACCAGCAAACTTTGCCATAGATTTTAAATCAATTTGATTAGGTGATAAAGGTGGTGATGGTATATGTTTAGGAACTACTTCTTTTTCACATACATAACACCAAATTCGATGTGTAGATAAATTCATGTGAGTACAATGTGTTGGAAGTTGTTTATTGTGATTAGTACTGTGATCTAGATGGGTCTCAGAGCAACCAACCCATCTACAACCAGGAAAAAGACACAACCAAAGATTAGGACCTTCACTATCACAGTCATTACATTTGATGAATCTTTCCTTTTGAGCAATTAGTGCTTCAATAAAAGAAAGATCTCCACGGTTCGATATATGAGAACAATTTCGTACAATGAGAGGCATTTAGATTTAAATAATTAGTTCTTTTAATAATTTAAATACTATTATATATTACTTTTTAAAATATTTGCTTTTCAAATTTAATTAAAATTCGTAAAGAGCACAGCTTACATTTATGCTGTACAACCATTTTCTAACCTGATTGAAACACGTCTCATGTAATCAAGTATTACCATGAAAGACATTATTTTCTATAGAAGATATGCTACTATCAATATACTTTTTGACTTATGATAACTTGAATTAAAAAAATTCTGGACAAAATTTATAACTATTTGAAATTATACAGTTACTGTTCTTAATATCTCCAATACCTTTTTTTCCTTTTAAAATTAGTCTTCCTCAAATAAATTTCACCAGCATTTAAAAATAAAAAAAAAGGAAAACAAAAACAACTGACTGAAATATCCTTTTATTTGTAACATTATATTTGTAGTTATAGAAATAAATTATATAATTTGATTTGTGTATATACTTATTATTTTATTAAGAAAAATATTTAATTACATACAAATATTATTTACAATAAACTTTCCATTAAAACGGGTCGTCTAACTGCGTTGCTAAATCCTTCTTTATATTTAAACCAAACATTATGCTTTTTAATATCACTTCTGTTTGTATTGGGATGTTTGTATAAAGCTGAGGATGTACCTTGTTTATTATTTATTTCTTCTTTAGATTTACCAGTGGTAATAACTCTACCAAAAAAGTCTTTATATACCTAGAAAACAATAATCGTTATTTCTTAATTTACACTGCATAATAATATTGTAAAATTGTTTCATTTAATCTTAAATTTAAATTCTTACTCTTTCTTTTGGTTTTATAGGATTATCATTTAATTTCTTTAAATGATTTGGTGCATTTTCTGTTAATATTTCATTTTCCTGATTGATACTTTTTGTCTGATTATTTGAAGTATTAGTTCCTTCTGTTTTATTCTTTGAGTTTTCACTTATTTCTTTATTGAATCCTATTGCCTCTGCTGCTCGTCTTAAGCGTTCTACTTCTAATTCTTGAGCAATTATTTGCTTTACTGCATAACTCAGTACTTTATGTTGTTTACAATCAGGAAAAACTCCAATAATAAAAATATCTCTATAAAGTACAATATCAATACATTAAAATGCTACTTATTTCACGAGAAAGTTTTTGAATATAGTAGAACTTACGGATCAAATTTATAATCATAACTTCCTTCAATATTTTTCTCTTGAACTAATGTAAGACCAAAATCAAGTATTATGTTAACAAGCCTATTAAGATCAGCTCTTTCTTTAGCTGATTGTAAATGTCCAGAAACTGTTCGCAGTCGCGGAGATAATAAATTTGGTAAAAATGGAATAATATCAACGCAAATCGTTTCCGCTTCTCGACCGTAAGTACGTTGTATAGTTGCAAGAATACCCTTGCTTCTTGACATTTGTTGATTTAACTATAAAATACATAAATTATATATATATACATCATACATCTCTATATTGAGTATATAAATTATAAAAATATTTTGTACTTCATAAATAGCTGTAGGATAAGATAGCTTTGGATTTTGCGCTTTAGCAAAATATAAGTGCCAAATAATAAATGCATAATTAGTATAAGGCATCATGATCCATGCTTGATGACTCTGAACAAGAGATACAATTTTGTCAAAAAACTGAAACCATTCCAATGAAATTGACACATGTTGCATTTTATCACTACATATTTCCGGATAATTATAAAAAATCCCTTGTGCTAATCTTTCTGTTTCTCCTAAAATAAAATAATTATAAGTAAACAAAACTGGCTAAAAAACTAAATCATACATATGTATGAAATATTTCATTAAATTTAATAACTTTTATATATACCATTTTGCGCAATTTTCATTATTAATGGCATTCGCTCGCGAATAGAAAGTGGAACAGTTTTTTTCATAGGAATAGTAAAAATATCTTTCCATGAATCAAATAATCCTTTTCGAGAATCTTTCAACCCCAGGGACAAATTGTCTTTAAGATTAGTATTACCCATGTATTGTAATGAGCCTAAACAAGACCTAACATCACAGCCCGATCTTCTAGCCAAAGTTAGCAATTCGTCCCGACTTACTTGTAAATTCTCCTTCCGAGCAATTTCTAATAAGCGATCAGCTAATTTTGACACACTTACTTCCGGTACGGGAATAACTAAAGCAATAGTACGTAAAGATCTGAAATCATATATTTTTATTTAATATGGAATAGCTATGATTTTCATAACTTATACTAGAAGATTTACTTTTTACCTTAGGGAAGGCGTATATAGTTCATTACAAATACAAATTACAGGTCTTTGACATGTAAATGAATCTTTGTCAGTTTTTTCTTTGGCTTTTTTGCCTTTTGGAAATAATTTTCCTTGAACAAATTTTAACAAGATTTCAATAGATGCTGCAGGCGCTCCATCAATTTCATCAAGAATTAAACAATTAGGACGTGGATCGCTACCCATTACCGCTTTCATTTGCGTAGATGCTAATAAAACTTGTCTAGAAGCAGGTGTATTTAATAATATATAAAATAAATAAGCAATAATTTCAGAATTTATACATGCATACATGGTATAACAATGACGTTACATCTCCTCTACAATTTCATAAAGTTTTACGTAACATCATTGTTAAACCCTGTATAAATATATCAGTAAATAAATAAGAATTACTTGAAAGCATCAGGACTTCTGTCATCACTTGCATTTATTTCTACAATATTGTATCCAGCATGCTTTGCTGCTATATGAGCCAAAGTAGTTTTACCTAGTCCAGGGGGTCCATTAAGCAATACTACTTTATGTACAGGGTTGCCTTTACTATCCACTTCTGGTATAAACTTATTTCTTCCAGGACCTTTATCTTCCTGCTTTGCAAGTTTTGTACTCTTATGGTAAGGTATATTTCGATTAAAAACAATTTTATCCCACAATTTTATCCAATGTAAGAATAATCTGTTTACACTTTCATCTGAGAGGAGTTCTATATAAGATTTAGGTCTATACTTGTCAACCCATAATTCATCTTCAATCAAATTTTCGGTTGTAGAACCTTGAGTTATTAAACTAGCACGTTCTGCATTTCTTACCATCTATACATATAAATATAAAAATCTAATTAATTAAAAACTTATAAAAACACATTCATTAATATGTATTCAAACTAATTTTTTACTTACAATTTCTTCAGCTTCAGTTTTTAAATCATCAAATGAAATAGATAAACAATTAGAAATAGATTGTTCCTTATTAAAATTAAAGAATTTATTTCTTTGAACTTTTACATATAATCGTTGTGAATCATATGGTCTTGTAACAGCTACAAAATTCCAAGAAGGTACACGTGTTGAGATGCAGCCAAACTTTTTACTAAAAATAATAATACATATTGAATATAATTCTTAATTGCCAAAATTAAGAAACTCATATAATGTAAATTTTTGTACTTTTCAATGGAAGATTCTTCAAACGAAACACCTAAATCGTATTGATGCAATTTTTGTTTTGCTTCAAGAATCACTTTTATAATTTCTTGTGGTTCATCCCAACGAGGCCGTTTCTCTTTTGGTTCAGTATATTCCTTTGAGAATAAATCCTTACCAAGTAAGTCTGAAATATCACCAAATAATTCTTCATAAGTTCTTTTTTTGGTATTTTCATTTTGTAAATTGTCTAAATTATTTGTTTGAGCTGAAGCTTGAGATTCTATTCTTGGAGTTCGTGTATCATTAAATTCACTTTCTTCAGGTTGTTCTTCAGAGCTTTCATTATAATTGACTTTTGTATTATTTGTTTTAGGTTCTACTCTCAATGACTGTTGGTCATCTTTTCTTAAAATATCTGGATTTTCATATAATTTTTGCACATTTTCTTTTTTTCTTTGTGACTCTGAAAAAAAATAAGTATATTTAATTTTTAAATTTACCGCCATTGCATTGTTTGCTGGTTTTAATTTTTCAACTCTAGACAATTATACTACTTCATTATATTTATCACAGTACTTTCAGTGAGTTCAAATAACACAAATCATTCTGTTTATTTATCATATGGAGTACTTGTTTTAAATAATTCTGCATACAATGCATGGACGTCAAAAAACTTTTAGTAATGAGGTTATATAGTGTTTACCTTCAATTTCACGTAATAATTCATATTCTTCCTGATGAATTAAATCAAATTCTTCATCAGGATCAGGAAATTCATTATCCATTTTATTAGTATTTGCAATACGTATTTTATAAAATTAATATATTAAGCTTTAAAAAGGAAATAATTCATATCCTTATTCACATCACCAATATTTTCGCGGTTTATTTAGGTATACATAATTTTATTTTATTTGCTACAATGCATAAAGTAGATAAGAATAATAAATATTTTGCAAAGTATATTCAGAAGAGAGAAGGAAATACATACAATTTACATGTGTATAAATAAGTATCGTCTTTAAACCTCTAAATTATTATTTTTATAAAACATACATAGTATATTAATTTATATTTTTAAATTAGTCAAAACTATATATTTATATATATATATATATAATTAAAAGAGGAAACATGTTCTTGGGATAAAGCATCGCACATTTGCATGAAATTGGTATGATTGAAGTTGTTTTCTGCAAGAAGATCATCTTTTGAAATTTAAACTATAAAATTATGTTACAGCAACATGCCAGTGATTATAGTAAGTGAGTAAAGAAAACTGAATGAAACTTGTAAAAGGAAAAGAAAATAAGGAAAAATTAATTTTTAGTGTCATAAGTCAAGAACTGCAGCATGCAACTTGCATAACTTTTACAGAATTGTTCTTCAGATGAGCTTCAAGCTGTTATAATATATAAAATGAACCAAAAATGTTTAAAAAATTATGATGAATCATATGGTAAAACAAAATACTGTAGGTGTATTTAAATGTCGGTATCAAAACTGTTGATTGAGAGAAAAACAGGTAGGAATAAGCATAGAATTCAATTAAACAAATGTTAGTCCTGCTCACGCTGTTCTTAATAAATAGAAAATAAAGAAAAATTTCAGCCTTCATCATATGGTGTAGGAGAAGCTGCATTAAGTCAGAGGTGAATATAATCTGTTCTGGGAAAAATGCTTATATATATTTCTTTGAAGCCTGAAAAAAAGTTTTCGACATTCAGATATATTCTTTAATCTTGGCATTATCATAAATTATATCGATTAGAACTCTGCAGAACTATTTTTTTTAGATTTAAAGAAGAGTAATTTTTGGAATTTATAAAATCGATTTTGTAGTTTTAGGAATGCTGACTTTTAAAGTATGAAGTAGCAATAGTACAGTTTTTAAAATGCTGGTTTCAGATTTTAAAAGCCAGCATTTTAAAAACTACACAATCAATTTTTATAATTCCAGATGTATTCAATAATAAAAGTGCTTTTAGTTCGATAAATGTCATTAGTTGAAGTAGGATAGCATAGCCTTGTCTCATTTTAATTGTTTGGCTATTTTTGTTTAGGGGCGCCTATACAATTGAATATCTTGAAAACTGAGCTTTAGATAGGAAAATGGTAAACGTATAAAAATCTATGCAAAGGATGAATCACTTATGGTCTTTTTTTGTTGGTGTACTGACTATACTGGTGCAATTGCACACCAATCAGAAATGTGTAAAGTATTATTTCTAGTTTCTGGTTGGTGTTTAGTTGCACTAATGTAGTCAGTGCAGCAATGAAAAACAGACAATTAGTTCATAAAATAAGACATAGCATAAAATTGGCCAAAAGTTAAAACATATTTGCTCTACGTATGCTCTATTAGCATGATTAAAATGTATTGAAAGTAACTCTAGTAACATCAGTAATTTATTATAGAATTATAGTCATATTGTAAGTGACTAGTCATTTAATCTAAAGGTTTGTTCGTATGCTTGTACTTTCTACACTTTTTATACTTTTCATACAATCGAAGTGACACAAAATATTACCAAAATAGAAAGAGCGGAAAAAGTACAGTTAACACGAACAGACCTCAGACTAATGTATTTTCAATGTTGGTACTGATATGTTTACGATAAGGATTGAATAAAATAGTGATTTGTTTGCGGCGTTTTTATGCAAGTAAAGGAAATTAACAAATGGGTGTGTAAAAAGCAAAAATTAGTTAATACAAATATAAAATGGATGTAAATAACGAACAACCACCCACGATTCCTGAACCATCTTCCAATAATGAACAAGAGCACAATGAGGAAGAAATGGAAGAATCGGAAGATTACAGTTTTGATGGGGAAGAATATAGGCATTTCGTACCCCGCGGTCGGGGGGGCTTTAGGTGTGTACAATCTTTCTATCGCTAATCTATTTGTATTTATTTTTTGCTTATTAACATAGTTTTAAAACTTAGGTTATGTTCGGCGGCTTCTAGTGACCTACGATTTCATTCTAAATTTTTATTTTTTTTATTAAATTTTTTTGAAAATATTAATTTAGCCTATATACTGAGATTGTTCATTCAAATTTCCTTAGATTAGGTAGACAAATATACTTATGTTTATAACAATAATTCTTAACGCGTGTATTAGTTAGCATTATGAAATGTTATGTATATTTGAAATAATCCACGCAGAGATCGCACACTTTTTAAAATTATTAGATATGTAAACTTGTTTTAAATATAATAACCTCTCTATAGATCTATAAAACTTTACAATATATTACTGCTAATGAAAACAATATGGAAGCGAGTATCAAGTAAAAAAAAAGAAATGATACTTTATAGTAATAAAGCTGTACTAGAAATTTTATGCCATTTATTTAGAAATTAATTGTATCCACTTAAGATAAGTTTAGTTTTAAGGCTTTTTTTATGATTTGACAAACTATCAACATTTAAAGGGGCCGTGGTAGAGGTGGATTTGATTTTCCTATGAGAGGTGGCCCGCCAAGATTTCGTGGCAGAGGATTTGGACCTAGAGGACCGATGTTTAGAGGCACTAATAATGGGTATCCCTTTGAGGGGCCTCCAAGACCTAATTGTCCACCCGGACCTGCTGGCCCACGTTATAGGGGTCCTCCGCCATTTGATCCAAGTTGGGGTCCCATGGGACCGCCTAATTTAATGGGACCACCAAATTTAATGGGACCTCCAGGAATGGTAAGATTAATTCAAGTTTATAAATATAAAATAATTTATATTTATAAATTTATTATTATTTAAATTATATTTTTGTTTAGCCCCCACCACATATGATGAATGGTCCAATTGGTAGTGGACCAGGACCATATGGGCCTCCTCCTGGAATGGGGCCACCTAACATGAACAATGTAAGTTTAAATTTTTATTAAGTTATTTTTTATTTTTTAAATATTGGATCCAAATTCGCTACAGATTTCAGATCAACAGCAAGGACAACAGACACAACAGCAAGCAAACATTCCAGGACTAGATCTTAATGGGGAAGTATGGGTAGAAACTAAAACACCTGACGGTAAATCATATTTCTACAATATTCGTTCAAGAGAAACTACATGGACCAAACCAGAAGGACCAAATGTTAAAGTTATGGTTCAGGATCAAGTAAGATTTAAAATTAAAAAATGTATTATTTATGTATAAAATATATAATAATATACATAACTATTAATATAAAGAATCAGTTAAAAATTTAACTTTTATCTTTTTAGTTGGAACAGTTATTGCATGGTGCATCTAAACAAACTGTAAGATCTACTACTCCTACTTCAACAAACAATTCTGGAAGCCAATCTAATGAAAATAGAGTATCACAAGGAAATGAACAACCTTCTAATAATGCAGATGCCATTAATCAATTGAGTACAGCACCACCTGGTACTGGACCCCCTCCTTCATTGACTGAACCACCCGATTTAGCTTCTCAAGTGGCAGATTCTAGTCAAGCAAATGGTAAGATAATTAAATTTTTTTTTATTTCTAAGTATTTAAATATTGTTTTTCTTCTTAGGTACAGCTTCTGCAACAATTTCCAATTCTCCTTCTGCTAATACTCCAACTGCAAACTCAAATATGATGCAGCCTCCTCCCAATATGGTTCCTATGCAGCATAGAATGCCGAATCAATTTGGTGGGCCAATTGCTGGCCCTTTTGGAGCTGCTCCATTTGGTATGCCCCCTCCAGGATTTCAACCTTTTGGAGGATACGGACCACCTCAAGCAAACTGGGGTATACAAATTTACAGTAATTTAAAATTTAAGCTACCTATGTTAATTATAATCTATAAAAATATTATGTTTTATATGCTAAAAAATTATATTTTCATCAAATTAGGTATGCCACAAATGCCTCATGGTGTTATGACACCACAAACTCCAGCAGAAGATCCTGCTTTATTAGCGCAGCTCGATACCGAACTAGTAGCTTCTGCAATGGTATGGACAGAACATCGTGCTCCTGATGGAAGATTATATTATTATAATAGTAAAGCTGGGGAATCTGTTTGGGAAAAACCACAAGCCTTAAAAGATCTTGAGAGTTAGTAAATGATACTTTCTAATTAGAGTTTTCGTTATTTATCAGTTAATAATGAATACAATTTTTTTACAGATGCAAAACTAGCATTGCGTCAGAAAGTTGAAGAATCATCAACTTCTGCTGCCGCAGTTGTGACAACACTATCTGCTACTGGTGGTACTGGATCAAGCGAAACTTTAAAACAAGAGCAACAGCAGGAGAGCACACACGAAACCAAAGATAGTGCTAAGGAAGTGGATGGTAAACCTAAGAAAGAAGAAACTTCTCCAAAAGAAGCAGTAAAGCCTCAAGATAAATCTAGGCCAATTTCTAGTACTCCTGTTCCTGGAACTCCATGGTATATTATATATATACATATATATATATATATATTGAACTTTATGATAATTGTTTATATTTTAATAACAAAAAAATGTTATTTATAGGTGTGTTGTTTGGACTGGAGATGGACGAGTATTCTTTTATAATCCTTCTTCAAGAATATCTGTATGGGAAAGACCAGATGATTTAATCGGTCGTCAGGATGTGGACAAGATGGTATCTACCCCTCCAGATGCTGTTGCACCTGTGAAGCCTGCGCGCCAAGAAGAATCTAGTGACAGTAGCGATGAAGAACAACCTACTCCAAAAAAAGCTAAACTAGACGAAACTAAAAGTAAATCAGTTAACTTTTTTTTATTCAATCATTGTAACTTCTAGAAATAAGCTCAGAGGGGCGCTTATCATCGTATTTAAAAACTTTGATTAATACGTTAGTTTTTATTATCTTGTTTTAAGTGCTTTAATGTTAAAATAATATTTGTTCATTAGGTACTCCAGTAAAAGAAGAAGAAGAAAAGGAAGGAAAGAAAACAATAGATATTGGTAAAGAAGCTGCGATTGAAGCTGAAGTACGGGCTGCCAGAGAAAGGGCTATTGTTCCTTTGGAAACCAGAATTAAATCATTCAAAGACATGCTTGCTGAAAAGGATGTAAGTTTTCATGATTTTACAATAGTTTAAGTTATAAATTTATTTATAAAAGATAAAGGATAAGAAAGATTAATGACAATTCTTTGTAAAGGTGTCTGCATTTAGTACTTGGGAGAAAGAGCTGCATAAAATTGTATTCGACCCACGATATCTACTTTTGACGTCAAAGGAGAGGAAGCAAGTTTTTGAGAAGTACGTGAAGGAGAGAGCAGAAGAAGAAAGGCGCGAGAAGAGGAATAAGATGAAAGAACGCAAAGAACAATTCCAAAAACTTCTGGAAGAGGCAAATCTTCATGGAAAGTATGTAAAGAAAGCATTATATGGTATTGCTATTTGAAATTTCAAGAATTTAAGAACTAAGAGTATTTAATTCCTTCTTTCTTTTCTTTTTTATCAGATCATCGTTCAGTGACTTTGCACAAAAACATGGACGAGATGAACGATTTAAGAATGTAGAAAAGATGCGCGAACGAGAAAGCCTTTTCAATGAATATCTTCTGGAAGTTCGAAAGAAGGAAAAAGAAGAGAAAACAGCTAAACGAGAACAGGTATTTTTTCTTATTAATTAAATTGTTAAAATGGTGACGATGAAGTTACTTTTCAGGAATCGTCTGTATATTTAGTTTGCTTTATTATAAATATTAATATTCATTATAACGAAATTACACATTAGTAAAAAGTATACGTTTATAAAATTTAAAGAAAGGCACAAAAAATTAGTATATCAAGCATTCGGGTACACAAATGACGATGTAGAGATTAAGGCACAAAACAATTTCCACGTATATAAATGTTTTTAGACGCTCTCTTTACCATTTTTACACATTTTACGATAAATATGTAATTTAAACTCTAACGTTCACAAAGAAATGATTTATCTCATTTAAAGACAAAATCCTGAGTATAATAATTATGAGATTTATCTTTTTTGTGATCTCGGAATGAGGGGATATCAAAGTGTTTAAGCTCTTAATGAGTTTATAGGTATACATATATATATATATTTTTTTTTTCTATTAACAAAAAACAATGAATCTCCTCCTGACGTTATGCAATGACTGATAAACAACCGTATACGTGTAAAATGTTTTTTTACCTATATATAGGGCCACTAATGAAATAATGAAACCATTAATATTTTCAGCAATAATTTTTCATTCTTTCAGATTATATAGGTATGTTATTATTTTGTTCCACTTGTAAGTTTATGTAATACGAATTCCTAATATTAATGGCTGAAGAACACATACCAGGAGAAGTTTCTCTAATAATTCTCTACTCCAGTAGATTTATTCGATAGAGAAAAGTTGTTGTAGCTCTAAAATGGGAGAGGTAGAGAATAAAATCTTAGTATGTGACGGTTCCTTATATACTTATGCATTCTGAACTCTCCACTTCAGTCAGGAGGCAGGCAGGACAGGTTCCGTATGTGGATTGGCTTGGTTCTGAAGCTGGTTGGTGGCATGGATGATGTCATCTACCATCCCCACCTACACTGCGTGGCACAGTTGGCACACCCTCGCGCGCCGCATTCTTTACTCCAAAGCAGAGTCATGAGAATGAACGAACTCGGTATTTGTATATTACTCGTAATCCTCGTTACTTCAAAAGATTAACTTCCCCAAGATCAGAATCACTTTAAAAGAAAGTGAAATACGTACTTTTGATTGTCATGGAAAGAGATGTCAAGTCCTCTTTGACATAAGTCCAAAAAGTCCTTAAAGATTTCTTCAGATACAAATTTTCTTCTTAGGGTCCCATGAACCGCTATTTCTTATGACGGAACCATCAAATTTGAGTCAAATGTATCGACACAAAAACGATCCTGCAGTCTGTTTCTCGTCTCCTTTCTCTCTCTATCTCTTTCTTTCATTTTGCATTCTCATATCCTTGCAATAGTTATGCTTTACGCTCCGTTTCAATGTTTTGGTAATTCAAGTACTTTTTACTGTACTTTATATATACACACGAAATTTGTAATACAATATAAAATTAACTTGAGCAGAGATATACAATGTGTATAGATAGGTATATTTAATTCAAAAGAAACTCATAAGAAAAGTATTTTAATAGTTATTAGCATTTCTTTAATTATTTGTGTAATGACAAAAATGATCGTTTTTTTATCGATACTAAAATTTTGCCCGAATTTTAAGTATAACGTAATTCTTTGTAATTCTCATAAAATTTTAAGCATTAATTTGTAAATACATGTATTTTTCTATAGTTTATTTTGCAGAGATTAAATCAAAAAGATAATTTAATTATTTATATGGTCATGAGGCATTGCAGTAAGCTAATCTAAATATGCTTTTAAATAAGTACGTTTTTTATTCTTTTTTTGGAAGTTTTGATAACAATGTGCAAAAACGAAACGTTTACAATATATCAATTCTCACGGTTTTTGGCAATTTAAAAATCGTTTATAGGATCAGGTTCGGAGTTAGAATTACTAATATAATTTCAATAAAATGTAAATTTATAAAACGATTAAACTTCAATGTTATAGTTGCTTTTTGCAACAAACCAATATCTTAAAAGATAATAAGGAAATATTAATATTATATATTTAATTTCTTAATTTGGAGGTCCACAAATTTCTTATGTACGCAAGGCCTAATGATATTTTACTAACACAATTTTATCTTTTCAGCAAGGCCAGCAGTTAAAGATATTTGTTTTATCTGCCGAGCTATTATTAACGAGCTTTAAAATCTTATAATGAACAATATTTGTGTATTGTGTGTATTTTACAAGTTTCGCATCAAAAACGAAAGTAAATGCAAATGAAGGATTACAGTGTAGTAATGGCTTGGCAAAATATAATCACTTTGCAGCATGTAATATGTATAATTTTTTTCAGCAGAACTGAGCAGCTTATTTCGTAAAAAAATTCAGACAATAGAGTCCTTAACGTTGTGCTACCTCCTGACACGAACGAATACGATTGACTATTTCTTCTACCCCTAACGAAATATAATTTGAAAATCAGTGAAAAGGTTTGCAAGTTGAAATAGTTACACCCACATTACAATACATTAATACATAATAATGTGAAAATGTAATGTTGTAATGTGGCGGAGCGTGTAATCATTGACTAGATATATTAAGTATGCATGAAAACAATCCAAAAGAAAAGATTTAAATTTAAAACCAAACGTGTACATTAGCATATAAGCAAACAGAATTGATTTTTCAGCAATGACACTCTTATACTGTATGCGTTTCAGGTGAAAAAGGAATTCATATCTATGCTGCGTGAACACAAAGACATCGACAGGCATTCACACTGGAGCGATTGTAAGAAAAAATTGGAATCTGATTGGAGGTACAGAGTCGTTGAATCGGCGAGTACTCGTGAAGATTGGTTTAGGGATTACATTCGTATCCTGAAGGAAGAGAGGAAAAAAGAAAAAGAGAAAGAGAAAGACCATCGGCATAGGGACAAAGATCATCATAAAGGGGACAAAAAGGACCGGGATAGGAAGGACGCAGATAAGTATAAGGATAAATCTTCTAAAGATAGGAGCGAAAAAGACAACTCGAAGGATAAAAAGAAAAAGAACGAGACAGCTGCTGAAGAAAATGGCAAAGACAAGAAGGACAATGCAGTAGAAAAGGAATCTGGAGAAATCGAAGATGATGACAAACCTGGAAAAAAAGATGCTGATGTAAGTTCTGAACTTAGAGAGAGTTTCTTTATTAAATTGTAGTCTTAATTGTATATTTTATTAAAATTTCTTGTCTCAATTTAGAAAGAAGAAGCAGAAAACCATTCAGATTCTGAAGAAGACCGTGAGAAACAAAAACGAGAACGAGAAAGAAGAGCCGAAGCAAGTCTTCGAGAAAGAGAAAGGGAAGTGCAAAGAACTTTGGCTACACATTTACGAGATCGCGATAAAGAAAGACAACATCATCGTCATACTGAAGCTGTACAACACTTTAGTGCTTTATTAGCGGATTTGGTATGTTTTTATTTCGTGCAGTTGCTCTACTATATTATTATTATTATAAATATATGTACATAATAATTAATGCAATAATGTGTTAATATTTTATGTTTAGGTAAGAAATGGTGATTTGGCTTGGCGAGAAGCAAAAAGACAACTAAGAAAGGATCATAGATGGGAGTTGGCTGAAAGCTTGGATCGGGAAGAAAAAGAAAGATTATTCAATGAGCATATTGAACAATTGGGACGTAAGAAGCGTGATAAATTCCGTGAACTTTTAGACGAAGTTGGTGCTTCAACTGAGCTCACTGCCTCATGGAGAGATATCAAGAAATTATTAAAGGATGATCCACGATATATAAAATTCTCATCAAGCGATAGAGTGAGTATTGATGTTTAAGTCTCTTTCTCATTTCATTAATAATAAAAAAAATATATGTATGTATTTTTTCTTCCTTCTAGAAATGTGAGAAAGAGTTTAAGGAGTATATCAAAGATAAATTAGTAGCGGCTAAAGCTGATTTTCGAGAATTACTTCAGGTATAATATATTTTACTTATTTAAAATTGTACTTAATGTAATATAAATGATAATTATATATATATATACAAATCGGATTACTTACAGGAAACCAAATTAATTACTGACAAAACTTATAAGAAAGTACAAGAAAATAGTTCATGTTTAGTAGAAATAGAAGAAATACTAAGGAAAGACAGAAGATTTCTTGTATTAGAAGCTGCAGCTGCAGAACGAACACGCCTCTTAATGGGTTATTTAGAAGAATTAGCACGCAGAGGTCCTCCTCCACCCCCTACTGCCTCTGAACCATCAAGACGACCAACTACAAAGTAAATATATGTTCAATAATAAATATAATTATGTGAGTTAGCGAAAAGTTTTTAATAAATTAAGTAACTTTGTATAATTTTCTTTTTCAGCTAAATCAAGCTATTTAAATTTATAATTGACATGTAACCATGTTTATATAAAGTGAATACAAAAATAAACTTGTAGAACTATAGATGAATTTGCAATACTTTACGAATGACATGGTACACGCATGTAATTATAGGACTCAATAAATTTTTCGCCATTTCCATACAGCGAAAATGTGTCATATTGTAAAAATATGGTTATATAATATCTATATATTCCATAATATTAAATCGATATCTTTTGAAATGACTGTCGTAAATAATGTAGAATACAGATTTTTAACACATGTATTTCTCGTTAAAGCCATTACCGAAGTTGTTTTTGTAACCGTTTTTCGTTAAAATGTACTTTACTTTACTTAGAAATTATATTCACAATTTCTAAAAAAATTAGTCTAGGTGGCTGTATTAAAATAATGAAACTCATAAATAGTTATTCTACGTTGTGAAGAGTGATGACATAATTTTTTTAAACAAATATTTAATGAATTTTGTCAATTTCTGAACTTCTGATTTTATTACAAATTAATGGATTCGCGATAGATAAAGATGTTTTTACTTTAATATGTTAACATTTAAACAATTTAAATGCATGTTTATAATAGCAATTATAAATATGATTCAAAAAGTTATAATTTTTTATACATTAGCTTACTGGTATTTAGCATTACCAATGTTAATTATTTTATTTAAAAATAATCCACCTTAATTGTATTGTATTATTACTCTCTTTCCATTCTGGTCATCCTAAAAATCATTCATTTTCTTTTTATAGAAAGCATGCATTGACTGTAGATAACTGTTTTTCTCCATTAATTTGGACTAATTAATTAACTCTATTGATATTTGTCTTAAAATTAAGCTTCCGACGTGTTTAGTATAGTTTTTTAGAAATTATATTTAACAAAGATTTGTCTTCAAAACAAATAAATTACTGATTTAATTTAATGTTTATCTTAATTTCATTTTTTCGTTTATCAAGTACTTCCACAGTGAATGCTACTCTGAAAATGTCAATGCCTACTTTATTTTCTTACTCTCATGGTAAACTATTATAAAATTTCTAATATTTTAATATATTGAGCATATATTTTCTAATTTATTATGGGAATATATATATATATATAAATATATTAAAGTGTTTGATTACATATGTTAGTTCACATATGAAAGTAGAAAGTAAATTTTCATAAGCAATGAGTTCCGTGTCACTTAAAAGGAAATTTTAATCATTATGTAATAATGTATACTTTATATATAACAATTAAGATAAAATAAATTCATAATAAGCAGTAAAGTTAATAGCGAGTGTTTCTCTCTCACAAACGTGACGTATTTATGTATGTCCATAGCAGCAACTTGGAGATTTCAATGCCTCCATAACAGCCACGAAGACTTGAATGCAAGGAACGGTATCGTACCGTTTCTGAAGTTCAGTTTCCGTTACCGTTAGGAGTAGCAATGGCATATACACATATATACACACATTGCATTTCCTGTGTACTTGATAAGAATACAAATCAATACAACCGAATATCTATTTTTGAAGATTGAATCATTTCCTTTTTATGTTCAATGCAATATCAAATTATTTCCAATTGTAAATAAGACTTTCTCTCCTCCCCCATACTCTTCCTTCTATCTCCTTTCATTAATGACTTATTACATCAACTTAAGTGAGAATAATTAGCTAACGAAGCTTATCTAAGAAAAATCAATGATCGTGCGTAATCAATCAACAGGAAGTTTAAGAAGCTGATGCTTTCCAGGATATTATTTGCATTTGAATATTTATGAAGGTCGAGAATCGTGGAAGGAATTGTTTAAGTCATAATTGCTATTACATTTTCTGGAAAGGATTGTTAAAGACATGCGTATGCTCGTGTACGCGTAAGAGTATGATTAAAGTAAAAATTAAGTTTTTACAGTGTTTTTTGCAATTGATGAGTCGAGAAGTAGACATGACGTAGAATGAAAAATGATGAGTCGTCTTGACGGTAATAGCCGAGATAACTCATGCGCCCACCATATCCATATTCTATTTTATACTTTGAAAATTTTTCACCTTCTCGCTTGCCCTTATCTTGCTCGTTTACAGCCCGGATGTGAATCGCTGTGTTTCGACCTGCGAGCCGATCTGCAAAGGTTGCTCAGGACCGGTAAGGGTGAACGAACTCGTGCTAACAGCAGGATGTTTCTTTGAGAAGAGATTCCTGCGAAGGTCATTTCGAGAAAGGGTATACCTGACCTCCCGGATTCACGAAACTCGTTCAAACTTTTCTGGACTTGCTAAATTTAACATCCCCGAGGCACTCGCAATAAAAGTAGAGGCAGAGAAACGAGAAACAAGAAGCAAAGTACGCGCCTCTTCTTTATAAGCTGTATAAATTGGCAAATAATGTAAAAATAATATTAACAATTTCTCTCTAGTATTATCTTGATAATAGAAATGATTTTATAAACTATTTAAAATATATTCGAGAGAGAAGGAGAGAGAATATTCTTTTATTTGTACAGTTTCGTAAAAGTGAGCAAGAGATAATGGAATGCGCGAGGGATCCTGATAAAAAATATTTTAGCATTTAAACGATCGAAAGCAATCAATGCTGTCTTAATCAGATTATACAAATTTGCATTTTAATCGTGTAAGATCTATTCGTGTAAAAACGAGTTCACATAAATGTATTTAGAATATATACTGTTTATTATCTTTTTCAATCGTACCCCATTTCTGGCTTAACACGTTTCTTTCTGAATTTACGATAGAAACTCCTGGACTCTAATTATCTTAATAAATTCGATACAAAGGTATCCAACGCATTGGAAATCTCAAACATGGACAAATTCTTTCTTGTTTTGTTTCAGTAACAAGTTTTACTCCAAAACTAATCTGTCTCGAGAGTCCCTTACACAAGCTTTGGTCAAACTTTCGCATCGACCAACTATTTGAATTAAAACGATCGTACGTGTGCACGTATCGAATATACGACGAATGATTTATTATTGGCAGCCGCCATATCGGAGAAGTAACAATTAGATGGAAGTAAGAGTATTTCCACCGATATTTAAAGCTGTACATAAAATTACAATTACTTATAAGCGACGACAAAAGAGTTCTCTCCATTTTCTTTGTGCCGTTGTGTTTTTTGTCGTCGCTGCTGTTCGCCACTCGACATTTGCATTTCTAAAAAAGTTCCTTCTGATTCCTTCGCTAGATAAAACGATGCCTTAAAGATTTTTTCATGTGGGAACGCTCACACCGTTCGCGAAGAGCGTCGTCAGCTGAATAAAAGAAATCCATGTGAGAACTCCGAATGTGTGCTGGTGAAATAATTGTACGTGACCTCACGTGAAACGCATAATCGAGACGAAAAATCTGTCGAGCAAGAGACAAATTGCTACCGAAGCTATTACGTCTGTCCAGTCCATCATCCATCAGTCATCAAGCAAATCCACGCGGAGGCATATAATTAAAATATTTCAACATAGTCTTCATTACGAACACCCGGATGAAATTCAATTCGCCTTGCCTTCGCTCAAAGAGACTCGCCAGCTTCAATTTCAGCTAACAATGAAGAAGCAAGTCGAAGAAACGAGCGGAACTGAAAACAAAAAAAGCCGAAGCAACAGCAGCAACCAGTGGCGGATCCTCGTCGAATGAAAAGCAAAAGGAGAAGCGAGCGAGGAACGGAGAGGAAAAATAATTATCAAACTGCTCGCGCGAAAGTAAATCGGATCAATGGAATGGCGCGACACGCGCCATGAAAGTACATAACATAAAGTGTAACACCCTGGCGGAACTATCAAAAGAAACGAAGCAACTCGAGAGATCTCGTAAGACGGTCGTGTCAATTTTTAACGAGGAACCTTTGATGTCATACTTCCCATGACTTGAAAAGGCGAACGAACGAACGAACGAAATAGATCAAGGAAATAGAGAAATTGGCGAGGGGGAGGGAGAGGAATGGCGTTATCAGAGTAGATCTGTTTAAATGGATGACGTAAGCACCACTCCCCTGACAAGAGTGGCATTAGCTGGATCGCTCGATTTCAGCTGGCGTTATCCAATTGAGTGATTTTGCTTAAGACAATTGTTATTAAAGTGGAACGGTCGGCGTCCTCCCCACACGAAATCCAAAGTGGCACGATGGGGCAACGCGGAGAACCGAAATATTTCGAAATCCCGGGAGATTCTCTATTCAAGTCGATATCTTTCAGGAGGAACAATGGGGGACTACGTGGTTACAGATCTCGGCGAGTATCAGAATGTACGTGCAATTAGAATGAGAGGGAAGGGCACGGAGAAGATGAGAAAAGAGAAGAAAAGAGAACTCGTTTACACGTGGTGAGGATGATGGGCCCGGGTCGCCTAATTCACAGCTTCTTGCGTCTTTCAATTAGTTCACCTGAAAAACTAAACTAATCTAAATTCCAGTGGCTCTTTTTCTTGCTTTTCCTCTCTGCCCCCTCTCCTCCCTACAATTTATCAAGACCGCTGCTAATACCCGATGCGCTTTGTCTCTTTTTTTCTGGGGTTTCATCTGGTTCTTTTTCGTTTCGCGGGGAAAAGGAAAGCCATCGGCTACCCGGCACGACGTCCTTCGTTCGGTTCGAGGCTGTCCGGAATTGGACTCGCATGATTTCTCGAGTATGAGAGAAAAGGGCTATTAATGCGAGGAATAACATCTCATTGTTCGTTGTTGCCTGATTCGAATGGCTTGCATGCTTGGCAACGGCTACGTTGGGAACGCGATATCTAACGAAACTGCCAAGGGAGAGAAAGAGATAGAGAGGGGGGAAGGGAGAGGCGATTAAGGAGCGAGAGGAGAGACGTGGAGGCGCGAAGGAGGCTGAGGGTGTGGGAGGGAAGAAAAGAAGGTATTATGAGGAGTAAGGCTAGGAAAAGGAGAAAAAGAGAGAGGGAAATACACGTAGACGGCCTCGACGTGCCAGCTCCGCCTTGCCAAGAGGTACAGTACCAGTTTTTAATTTACAAGAAAAGGAGGAACTTTACCCCCCTCGCCGCCTCCGCGTCTCTAGCATTCGCACCTAACGCCAATGACCAAACTCGTACCCTAACACTCTCCTCCCCGATCATTTCCCCACCCATTTCCTGCTGCAAAGAGCAAGGTATCTCGTCGATATCTCGGGGTTCCGAAGGTAAATGCAAAATCAATCGTTCGAAATTTTTCCTCTTTCTCGCAAAGGGCTCCCGAAGATTTTTCCGACCCACGAGACTGACAAGGCGCCACAGAGGCCACCTCGAAGAGGATTCCGCGGAGGTTTGCAATTTGCAGTTTGCACTTGCAATTTGCGGAAAAGGGTGGAGGAAAGGATCCAGCAGCCTCAGGAGCTATTATACGGCGATACTGTAAACGCGGTAATGCGGACCCAGGGCCCGCAGTCCGGGAATGGGCCCGAGAGCATGTAGAGTGCCAAGGAACAGATGGCGTTCAGTCACGGCGACTCCCGAACGCGGTAACGGCAAGTGAAAGTGGGATTTTGCTTTCTATCCCCGGATGGTAGCAACCCGTTCTTGCTGGCCGTAGCAGCAGGACTCCTCGGCAGTAGCTCGAGGACCGCAATAATAGTCGCGCGTTCTTCGTTCTCTTCTTCCTGCAACAGTTCGGGGCCCGGGCTCGTCCTCTGGGAACGCGCGAGTGTGCGTGCACGACAAGTGTTCCGCGAAGAAACGCCCGGGAAAGGGGTAGGAGGAAGAAACGAGAGAAAAAAAGGGGAATAGAGGAAGAAGGAGAAGCCGAAGAAGAAGACGAAAACGTAGCAGGAGATGACGATGGTGCGTCTTCCACGCACCTTGCGCTGACGAGCCGATTTCAGGCGATTTTCGCGCTTGGACAGCCAGGAACTACGCGCGATGAGAACATCGCCGAGATTCCTCTGGGGAGCCATCAGCGGATAGAAGGAAGGGCAGCTGGGAAAAACGCGCAACTCCTCCTGACCCCATGGCTGATCCGAAACGGCGCGGTACATCCGGCGGGACTTGCTGGCGGAAGGTGTCCAGGTGTCAAGTGGAGTTCCTGCTGTGCCTGCTGATCCTCCGCCTCTGCCCGGGAACCAGCCAGCAAGGTATCGTGACCCTTCCGCTGACCTTCGCCCAACGCCAACCTTGAAAGGTCCTCCGAAGCTGCGCCGCCCGCTCAAAGTGGAAAATTCCTCTCGGTTTTCAGTAGCCCTCGCGACGTCCCCAAATTCAATTTCTCTGTTGCGTAAACGTGGAAAAAATAGACTGAAGGGGCGGAGGGGAGGTGGCGGAGAAAAGAAAACGTATCTCGTTGGTAAAACAATCGAAATAACGCGAGGAGGACGAGGAATATTTTTATGACGACGCCATTAGCTACCGCTAATCTCATTAGTAACCGCGCATCGTGGGAAAATAATAACGATGCTGCGAACCTTTCATGGCGAGGACGTAACGCGTGCACACGCGTGTGCGCGCGCGCGCGCGCGCTCGCTAACGTTACATTCGTGAGCGCGACACGCACGGTTTTCTTCGCCTCGGTTGGAATTAGCGGTGACACTTTAAAAAAATCGAAAGAAATCACTCCGGAGAAATTCCATGAGGAAACTCTCGAGAGTCTTGGCTTTTCGAGCTTGGGGGGGTGGGGGCCAATAAAAATGGCGGCGGGACCACGGTAACGATAATGTAACTAAATTACGTAAGGGAAAAGTGGAATTTCACGACCAGTTCCACGCGTTAGGAGCGCGAGAACTACCGGCTCGTGTACGTGGAACGAGCGGCCGCGTTTCCCAGCGGATTCCCCAGGATTCGCGGATTCCCACCCCCCAGGTTCCACCACCCGGCCATTGCGCAATGTCCATCGCGCGTCGACGATTCGAATTCAGCGCGAATGACTCGGTCGACGAAAACGGACGAGTTCCGTTTCTCAATTCCCGGGGGGGATCGGGCGAGTTCCGGGAATTGCCCCAGGAGTCGAGCCCCGCGATTTCCGCTCGGTTCCCTTGCGCAACTACGTCCGTCGATGATTCAAAATCAGCGCGAATGACTCGATCGGCAGAGACGGATAAACCGCGCGCGTTTCCCAATCGACCGGTTCTCGACTACGAGCGACAAAAATCGGCGCCAAGTTGCGCGATTCGCCCCAGGAGTCCCCGGAACCCCGTGAACGACTCCATCCGGCTGACGCGGGGAGGCGATGCGATTTCTTCGCGCGTCGAACGCGATACTTCCGGTTCTTCCTCGTCGAGGAGCGAACGACGACGATCACCGACGAGTATTCGGTCGAGTGCGAGAAAAAGCCGACGAACGAGTACACGGACGGCACTTTGCTCCGCTCCGCTCCGTTTCGCTTCGCTTTGCTTCGCTTTGCCGTACGCGCATACTTCCAAGCCGCTCTCGGTGGATTTATGACGTTAATCTTATACAACGGGCACCGGTGAACGGTGACCGTAACAGTTAGACAGAAATATGCAGTAACCGAGTGCCGACGCGCGACCTTTCTACTCGCCGTTCCTTTCGGCGAAACCTCGTGACAAATCATCAACTTCTCCAGATAGATGGGAATCTGCTTCCCTTGCTTCTCGCTTTTCGCTTTCCCCCCTCTCTCCCTCTTGCTCGTCTTCTCCGAAGAACCCCATCGGAAATTTTGCCGCAACCACTGCGAAACGCGCTTATCGCGAATCGTCCCCCCATCGCGACCTTGAAACTCGACGAAACTTCGATCGGGCTCTTGAGACGCGCCGAGTGATTTTACTACTTTTATCATTGTTATCATTTGGCGGGATTCGTTCGATTTTAGCGTTCCCAAGGGGGGAGAGACTCCGGATAGCCGTCGCGCGTTGACTAATCCTCTTGGATCTCGATGGGAAAGTCTCGGCCGACGAGCGCTCGAAGATGACCGATCGTTTTGACGGAAACGCTGAAATCCCCTGACCTTGAGAGGCGAGAGAAAGTGCTCGCCGAGGAGTCGGGGTCCGGGGAAGGGGCAGTGCGTTCTACCTATGCAACCGCGTTAATTGCATCGGGTCCCGCACCACGTGTTTTTCGTCTGCCGCAAATAGAAATGAGCGTTGCTGCCTCTCGCGGATACCTGGGCCGTGTGCATCCTCCTCCATCAATTGCGTAAACCCTCGCATCGGAATATTCATATCGATAACGATCGATTCACGCGGAACGTTGGAATCCTTCCCGGATTTTTCTTCCTCCTCCTCCTTCTCCTCCTTCCGCAAATAAGAAGAAATTACGAGTTGCACAAGCGAAGCTTCGGTGGCTCTCGTAATTTTTCGCGTCTCGCGGTTAACCGATGGTTCTCGCGGAGAATCTTCGAATTATAAATCGCTTGAGATAAACTGTGGGATTACGACGGTGACTGTCGCCGCGTTTCGTTTCCGGGTTCGCCAGCGTTCCCTCAGAATCCCCAAAGGGAACCGATCCGAACCGAAGCGAACCAGTCGTTCGAAACTCGTTTCTGCCACTCGTAGCGATTTTTTCTCAATATTTCTCTCTCCTCCTCCTCCTCCTCCTCTCCGTATTCCTAGACACGGAGAATCTAGAAATTTGGCTTCGAAAATTCAGCCTATTATAATGTCGCTTAACTTTCGACGCCTCCTTCCCTCTCCCTCATCCATTAATGCAAAAGTAGAAAGTGTACTACTACTGTGTGTCGAACGGCAAATGTTTCATTATGCGATACGCGCCGTATTTGCTTTCCGTTTTCACTGGGATTCTAGAGCAGCAGCCCGCTGCAAAATCACGTTCACCTGATTTCCCGACACACGGGTCTTCGGTTTTCCGTTTCCACGACTATCGAACGTTAGATAAGAAAAGTCACGGTACAATAATCGCGGAACGAGTTATTTCAAAATATATTCTCGTCGGGTTCGTGTCTCCTGCAGAGAGAGACAGAGAGAGAAAGAACGCAAATACGCGCACTCGCACGTGCACGTGCTTTATTTTGCATGTGCGCGTGTCGTCGTGTGCGTGTAGTAAAGAGAGATAGAGAGAGAGAGATATAGAGAAAATACCTCCGAAGTAATCTGAAATCATGCGAGGTCGTCGAGTAGCTTTGCGACTCTAAAAATCGATAGACCACGTTCTCCACGAGAGCTCTAGAAATCAGCGGAGGGGCGGGAGGGAGCATCACCGACGCGCAGCTTCAATTTCAAACATGCGATTCCCTTAGCGAGGAGTCGCCGCCGCTGTCGGTGATCCACTTTCGCGAGTAAATCTCTTACTTTTTCATACTAAACTTTCTACGAAAAATCACGAGCTCCCCGAGGATGAGATTTTGCGTGATTCTCCTCTCCCTTGATTGAAAAAGTCGGGGAGGAGCGGGAGGAGGAAGTAGGTGACCGCTGGTCCATTCATCCACCGGACGACTCTGCCGGCGATTCGAGAGTCGCTCGCGTAAATCGAATGCGAGGTGTCACCTCGCTCGGAGAAATCTTCTCCTCGTCGACGCACGTGCTTGCAAAATTAATGAAATTACGATAGGCCGGTCAATGCGGACTAATTGGCGAGATGGACGGTGGTGGTGGTGGTGCGTCTTCCTCGTTCCGAGAAGAACGAGTTTCCTCCTCCCCTCTACGACGATCGTAATCCCTCGACGAGATTTCGATTCGTTAGCGGCGATTTCCATTGCTTGACCCGATTTCGCATAATCTCGAGAAAAACAGTAATATCGACGTGTCCCGCGGTAATCGGAATTATTTTTCCAAGAACCGCTGCTCTTGCCCAATCGCGCACCTCCACCAAGAACAGTCTCGTGCTACGGTGCGTTGAAAAAAACTATGCCACGATGCAAGTAGCCGTTCTGGAGTCTGCAACCATGCAATGGTCGTTGCTCATCCAATCGCCGTCAATCTTTGTTTTCTCGCAATGCGCAAGAACGGTCCAACAGTCGAGGATTCGACGTCAGCGTTTGCGAATTTCCAAAAAACTTTCGTCGGGCGAGAGATCGACGATCGGCGAACGAGAGGGCTAGCGCGGGAGATGGAGGCTGACGGAGAGAAGAAGAGAGAAAAAGGAGAAAGTCGAGACAATCGAAGCAAGTGGATGCGTTTGTTCTGGTCAGTGGGAGAAGGACAATATTGCGCGTGGAGAAATAGCAAAGGGGTTTGGAAAGAGTGGAAAGAGTAAGGGTACGCGAGACGAAGGACGATTGAAAGGAGAACGAGTTGCCGATTGGTCGGCTGGTTAGTTCGCTGGCTAACTGCTGATTATCCGACAAGAAAACTGGCAAGTGGAGGTAGTTTGTCTGGCTCGGGCCTCGAACCCACAAATTGGTTCGCCAAGTCCGGGGCACGCGCCATTTCTCAATCCGCGCACACGAGCCCATTATGACCCGTCGAAATGCTTCCTGCTTCTTGTCCAATCGAGAAAGTGCACCAGGTCCCCCGGCGGAATATCGCGAAAAAACCTCCGCGTATTCCGGCTAGGGGAAAACGCCACCCCCCCTCTCTCTCTCTCTCTCTCGCTCGACCACAACCGCTGGACTTCCGGTTGCTGATTTCCACCGGGAATTTTTTAGGTTTTCTGTCGAATGAAACGAACCTCGGGGAGAATTGATTCTACCCCTCCCTCTTTTTCACCTGGTTCTTATCGTTCATTTTCCTTTCCAGAACGTTCTCCGACGGTAACCTGGAACGGGTTGTCGAGGTTCGTGCCGACGAATTCCGTTTACGAGCACCAAGACCCGAGCTCGGTGACTTCTGGTAGCGCGGGTGACCCGTCGTCGCTGCACCTCCTGGACGAGAACAATGTGCCTAATGAATTGAAGACTGAGAAAACTGGGCCAGCGGAGGGGGGCCGGGGGGAGAAGGCGGAAGAACTTGAGACGGAGGACGTGGAGTACGTGGACTACGAGGAATACGAAATCGACGAGCCTGTCCGGGCGCCCGTGTCCGAGAAAATTGCATCGCGATCAAACCACGCGTTGCCCGGGGTGTCCGGGACGGGGGGTCCTAGAAATTCGTCGAGGGAGCAGAAAACGATAGAAGCCCCCGCCAGAGAGCGAAATTCACCGGAGAACTCATCCTCGGGGAAGAGTCCCTCGAAGACCTTCCCCAAGGAGGGCGTTCCCGTCGAGAGTTCCGGGAAGCTCAGGGAACATCCTTCGGACGGCAATGGCAAGGTGGACAACTCATCCGTGGAGTACGACTACCAGGATGACCCTCCGGAAAATCAATACGACAACTATTACTACTACGATTATGACACCGCCAACAACTCCCACAACGAGGCCATAGGTGAGCGCACGGTTACTCGTATTACGCAACCTTCGAGTACGTAGATAAGTAGATAAGTGTCGCTGCCACGATGATTATTCCCCCAGGACATAATCGCGTTCTAAGAAAGCCCGTTTTTCCAGATAAGGAAGTCGCCACCGAGTTAGCGAACGAGGATGTAGTTGAGGTCGCCAGCAAGGATCGGTCGAAACCGGGAGGTATCGCCGCCGAAGAGGTCGAGGAAGAGAAATCCTCGAGGATCACCAGAGGTAGGGATCGGGAGGAAGAGGAGCAGGAGGAGGCGGAGGAGGAGGAGGAAAGGGAGGAGGCAAGCAAAGAAAATCAAAACCTTGAGAAGAGCCTGGAGAAAAGCATGGAGAAGGAGGCGGACGTCGAGGAGAAGCGCGAGGAGAGAAGTGGAGAAAACGAGGGCGGGGAGGAAGAGGGTGGGAACTCCGAGGAGGAGACTAGTCAGGGGGAAGAGCCGAGATCCTCGCAGGAGGAGAGGGGTTCGAAACCTACCGGAAGTACCGAAAGTACCGGAAGTATCGGCGGTACCAAAGGGAAGGGAAGCCTCGACGGCGGTTCATCGATGGAAAGAGACGACCAGGATCCTTCCATCCCCGGAGCGGCGTCGAGAGCTATGCCGAACGGTTCGGTGTTGATCGGCGAAGCGATCGTGTCGGTGGTAACGACGAAGAGCGTCGTGAACGGTTCGTTCACCATACCGGAAGGTACGGAATCCCCGGCGGAAGTGGCGGAACACGTGCTCCCGGTGCCGATCTCCTCCGCGAGCTCGGAACTCGACGAGGAGCCTCCTGCCGCACCCACCGCTGCTCCTCCCACGACGGAGGACTCGAGGATCCTGGCGTCCGTGCAGACGAGCCGCAGCATTTCCGGTGCGCGCTTCCTGCCGTTTCCTGTGATAGACCGCGTGCGTCAGATAGAACGCGACAACGCCGCCGAGAGTAAACCCCTGGAGTCCTCGGAAGACCCCTCCGCCGAGGACAACGGCGAACTGGAAGCAAGAAAAACCTCCCCTCCGGAGTCCACGGAGAGCATCATCGACAAGCTCGACAGGGTCCAGTCGGACCTGTCCAGCGGATTCTTGAGCAGCGGCTTCAGGACTTCCGGAAACGCCTTGCAGCTGGACCTGGTGAACGACCGCTCGAAGAAACGATTCACCACCTCCTCCAGCAGTACCGCCGCCGCCACCACCACCGGAAGGATTCCGGTTATTGGCAAGTTCGTTCCTAAACGTTACAGCAACCGGAAGTCCAACAACACTGGGAACCTGCTTTTCCCGAAAACGGAGAGCTCTCTCGATTCTTTGGAAGGTCTGTTACCTCACGATTACGTCATCAACGGGAATAAGAGTTCCGTCACGACGGAGCGTGCGAAGATCGGTTTCAAGTGGCCTTCCGTTAGGAGTACGGAGCAACCGCAGACCGTAGTCACCAGGTCGTCCGTTCCCACCAGCTCCCAGCCCAAGAACAAGAGCGGCGCCGTCGTCCAGGACATCAGCGCGTTTCTGCCTCCTGGGTACAAGCTGAGGAAGGAGGACGTCGCCGTCACCGAGAAATCCGTGCTGAGCGACATCCTGGCGAAGTCGAAGGTCGACATCTCCGCGTTACTGCCGCCGGACTACGACAAGAGGAAACCGGAAGCGTCTTCGAAGGCAAAGACCGAGGAACCCCCCGTTACCGCAGCCCCAGCGACTTCCGGTACCACCGGCGCTGCAAAAACGACGAGCGTCGTTAAGTCTCTGCAGGATCTTTTCGCTGAATCCGAGGTAGACATTTCTGCGCTGCTACCACGCGACTACGTGCAGAAGAAGAAGTTCGGTGAAAGTACTTCCGGTGCTGGAGGTACCAGCACAATCAAGCCCACGCCCACAAGTACCGCGACTCCGTCTCCCACTACCGTGGCAACCACCACGAAAGCCACTGGCCTGAAAATTGTCTTCCCCAGCAGACCCGGAGGTCGCAAACCGATACACAAAATTACCACGCCGCCGACCTTGAGGAACGAGAATCCAGTGGCGGTCACCCCACGTATCCAGAAGGGATGGCCGAGCAGGTTGGTCTTGTTCAGTTTCCCTTCGTCGTCCCTCTCCCACTCGTTCTTTCGTTTCCTTTCGTTTTGGCTGGTAACTTCCCCAAAAAACTGTCGGGGCTACAATTAATCTTGGTATCGCGAGTCTTTTCTCGCTTCGAAGTTTCTCAACTCGGTCCCTCGATGTTTCTCTTTGGTAGGGCAACCACGGAATTCACCGGATGGCCGACACCGTCCACCACACCCATCTCCATCGAGAAACTTTTGGAAGCTGCCCGAACGGCAACGGTCGCATCCACCAACACTTCTTTCGTACCGATGACCAGCGAGGTCAGTAGCACCTCCACGACCACCACCACGACCACTACGATCAGGCCGACGACTCCTGGTGTTTGCGTCGAAGAGTGCGAAGTCGCTGGAACCATTCGCATCATTGGCAACGCCACGTGGATGCCTGAGTTACTCGATAGAAACACTTACGAGTGGCAACAGCTAGCTAATCAATTAGAGACCGAGGTAAACGCCGCTTTTTATTTTATTAGCAATTAAGCTTTCTCTGTGGTATCCGCACTGTGTTCCGTGTACTGAGAAACTTTCTATTTCTCCATTAGATGAATCTGGTGTTCTCGAAGTCCCCCATCTTGAGGAAATGGTACAAGAATGTGAGAATCGATTCGTTCAGGTAAATATTGCCAAGTGTCTTAGCGATGAGAGCGTCTAGCGATGCTGATGGATCGTGTTCTTTTCAGCCAGGGCAGTATTCTCGTGGATTATTTCATCGAACTGTCCGATTTGAGGCAAAGAGTCAATAGTCAAGAGCTGAAGGTGATTTTCCATGATTCTCTGAGAACGTACAATGCAGAACACTGGAACGAAACCAGAATTGGGAAGGGTCCCATTCGATTGGGAAATTTCATGATCGATCCAAAATCTACGGATTTTGTGGGTGAGTCACTTCGATCGTTGATCATTTGGCGAAATCTGGACGAATCGTTGAAATTTGTTTCTTTTAATCGATGCGAATATTTTTCATCAGTTATCCCGAAAATTTCCACACCTCAGTACGCGGAAAAGGACGATAGGCTGATACCTCAATGGGCTATTGCAGTTATAGTGATCGGCGTTGGAGGATTACTTTTTATCATAGTTTTTGGAGTATCGGTTGTACGTATACGAATATTTTAATTAATCACTTTTGATAGAAATGTCACATTCACTTAATTACGCTCTAAATTCTGTAGCTTGTTAATCGTCAAAGTGGGTCTAAGTTAAAACCTACCTTGTCCGCAATTTATGATGAAGATACAGCTAAAAATGTGATGCATGCTATCAATCATCCTGCACAAATGCATCGATCATCCGATTATCCCAAGTCAGTGAATACTATTTGGAATGATCCAGAAGTATCGTGGAATGACAAATCTTTCGAATCTACTTCTAACAAGGTATTTTTAAATATTATTAAAGAAACTTTTTAGTTATACTATACGTTATGTGCACGACTATTAGGAAAATTCTGATTAATCGGTAAATTTACAGATACTCGTAGATCGACCATTGCAAGAAAATAAAAAATATAATATATATGACAGTTGGCGATCAGAATGGAATGGATATTACTATAATCCATCGCACACAAGCAGTAAATTCGCTGGTTACGACAGTACCACGAATTTATCAAGCCGTCATCATCCCGACTATGATACAAATTTCTAAATTGACGGTAAAAAATTCTAGAGCTCTATTAGGTCTATTCACGGATGAAATATTAGATTTCATAGTATGAGTATTATTTAATGCATATTTTAATGACTTATTCTATATGTAAAATGTGGAGTAGGCAATCCCATTAATTTTTTCTCTTTTGATTGGGGTTTTACGGAGAACCGTTTTTGAAACGTATTAAAATACATTCGATAAAAAATGGTACCTTGCTTTCGAAAATCCAATATTTCATACGTAAGAACCTAATATAACATTGATTTTCTTTAATTAATTGAGTAGCTTAACTCAACAATGCTTTGAATGTATTATAAGAATTTCAATTTGTATTGGATTGAAACTTTTTCTATACATCTAAAATTGGTATAGAATTTTTGTAAAATATTGCTATTCTAGTCAGAATAACGAATAATCTGATGAAAAAATTTATTTACACCTTGTTTTAAAACAGCATTATGAAGGAAAAAGTAATAAAATTAAGTCATAAAATTACTGATTCATTGGAAAGCGTTTAATGATAAAATATACATACATGTAATTACATAGAATTATACAAAAATACACATTATATATATTTGTAAAATATATTATTTTGATAATGAAAAATATTTTGTCAGGGAAATATCATTTCCTTTTTCCGTATTGACATGTCGTTGGACAATGCTTTTAAGTTTTTGATACAAAAATGATCGTCTGTAAATAAAATCATAACTTGCTTCATATTTGTTGTTACTTAATTATAAAATTAAGTAATAAATTTACACTTTATACTCACCTACTTGCAGGTTTACAAATAGTTAAGTGGTCTTGCGGAATTTTATAGAATTCTCCAACATTGGGATCTGAAATTTGATATTCGGTATATGGCACGTTGAATATTTACGATAAAAAATGCAATATTTTTTTAAAATACAATATAACTTTAATAACTTACTCGCTGAATCAGAATTGACAAATAGAAATGACCATTTTAAAGAAGTTATGAAGGTTGATTTCGTTTCGCTAAAACTAACGATTTCAATTGGATAATCCTTCAGCATATTCAAAAATTCCTTATGTAATTCTAATAATTTTGGCGATTCTGCGTTTAGAGTAATTGTGAAAATTAGCAAGTCTTATTAATTTTATAACCGTAGTAGTATTTTTCATTTAATTTTACCTTCTCGGAGTTCCTGAACTTCTACTGAAGGCCAAACTAACAGTTTTGTCACTTGACGTAAAGCTGCAACACGAGAGCCTCTATGTGGTGTGCTGTAGAATATAATACCCCGAGTATTCTTGCATATATTATGTTTATCGCCACTTTTCCATTCTAAAATTAAGACATTTTTTAAATTATAGTTAAAAATATAAAAATTTATAAATATTAAAGTGATTTACCTTCGACTAGTATATTTTTTACTAATAGTCCACCCATAGAATGACAAACCCATATAATTGGTCGTTTTCCAATGCCCGCCATTAATAATTTTTGAATGTATTCATTGCTTCTTTCGTGTAAAGTACTTCTACAATTATAATGTCATATACAAAATAAGACTATGTTTGTTTCGTAAATTATGGAAAATAAACTTACTTTGTACTTTCTATAGGACAAAATGGCGACCACATTGATAGATTTGTTTCATAATCTACACCAATAACACGAGCTGTTGGAATATCTTTAGGTAACCAGTCTTTTGGCCAACAACGTGTTTGGCACATAGGATTGTCCATTTCATTGTGAAAAACATCTCTGCAAGTTTCAAGTTAATTTGCATAAAAAGTACGTGTACAATTATTAAAGCAGGAAATAGTTTAATAATATACCCTTCACAACTGTAAGGACCCGATGATTCACAATCAGCATTCTCTGGACAGTCATCCAGCACTATTTCAAAATCATTTCCGATTTTTTTCCATTCCCAATAATTTAAATCGCGAGCTAAATCTTTCATGAATTCCTGAGAATAATCGCTGATTAAAGATGGCAATATTTCAAATTCACGTTCTTTTTTATGAACTGTAAATAATTTATGTAATTTATTTTTATAAATAATATTCTATAAATAGTTTCATTAGAAAGAATTATAATTTTTACAATAACAAACCGTCGGACCCAAGCTTAGAAGCTGGTGGATCTCTTTGTCTCCAAGTTACAAATACTCCACCAAGAAGACCATGCAAAAAGATAGTATCTATTTTGGTAACTGTACATGTTTTATATAATGGATAAAGAAGATAAATTCGTTTCGGATATTTAATATTCTCATTTTCATATATATCAAGGTTTGCCAAGGCACGACCTGCGGGTGCTGATAATCGGATATCTTCATCTTGCGACCATTTTGCTAATATTCCTATCCAACCTAATTTAAAAATTTTAATTTATTAATATTATAGAAGATAATGTTTTATTTGGTTCAATTAAATGTGAGAAATATTAGTCATTACCAGATTTAAAAATGTCTTCTAAATATTCACTATGAAGTGATATATTTGAAAGTATTTTTGCCAATAAGATACACATATCTTTATTTGTTTGTAACATTTTTTGAATTTTCATCAATAGTAAAAGTCCACCACTATCGATAATATCTAAAATTAAATATATAAATGTTAAGTAACTAACATATGTGTATATATATATATTTCAAAAAAGATGTAAATTATATTAAAAGTTAATTCCAACCTTTACTGTATTCCTCAAGAGAAGAATGATGATATATAGTTTGAACACAACTATGTAATAATTCTTCATCCCATATTATTGTAGGTGATACAAGTAACCCAATACTTGTTAAATCATAATCAAATGTCAACCCATCCTATTCAAATTAATATAATTTAATAATTATTTATAACTATACAAGTAACATTAAGTCTTCCTAAAAGGGAGTATTTACCTTTAACGAGTCTTTAAATTTATTATTTAAAAATTGAGAAAGACATGGATGGGTATTATTGCACAATTTACTTAATTCTAATAAAAAATGTTTGATTTTCTCTATCAATTCCTGATAAACAAATGATATTATTGTAAACATTATATGTATTTCAAGGTACATTATAAATAGAAACATAACTAACTTACATTTAAATTTTCATGCAAATGATAATATGGTGGTTTTAAGAAAAAACGTAAATTAGCATTTGGCATACGTGCTAAAGCTGTTGCAGTTGCAGCATCTAACATTTGTGCCATTTGACAATAATGCCAATCTATAAATTAAACTATTTAGTCTCATGGCATATAACATACATTATAATTGTTTAATTTTTCTTATTACCTTTCAGTTGTTTTAAATTATTAAGAGAATATATAGCTTTTATTCGTTCATTTTTGTCGCCATGTTGAGCCATATATAATAATCTATATGCTAAAGTTTGGTTTAATGATTTCCATCCTTTCTTCAGAATATTACTAATTATAGATTCTCTTTCCAATGCAGAAGCTTGCAAGTCGTTATTATTAAAATTGAAAATATCTAAAATTAAATGATGTATGTGATTATTCTTTACAAAAACCTTAACTTATAACTTTAATAGCATATATTCTATAAATATAACAAATTGCTATTTACCCTTGAATCTTGGGTCATCTATATAAATATATTGAGCTCGATTGCAGCCTACATCCAAAACATTTGCATTGACAGTAGACTTTAAAATGTTTAAAGTTTGTTGGACCTGATATAAAAAGTAGCAACTCCTAGAATATTTATTACATTTATATTTTTGTTCAAAATTTGTTTATATATATATATATATATATATAAATAATTTTTATAATACCCCAAGATGACAATACATGTTCCAGAGGATTTAAGAAAAAAAACACATTTCTTATAAGTTTTTAAATTCATTCTAATTGCTTAAGTATTTTCAATCCATAAAAACATAATTTTTTCTTTTGTCACTTAAGCTGCATCAAACATATGATGAATATGCCGCGATATAACTAAACTATATTTTATACACACACACATACATATATATATATATAAAATTTATGTAGATATAGAAGCTACACATATGTATTCATCTACAATGTCCATTTAAACTGGCCAAAAGTTATTCATAGCATTAGATAAGAGTTAGCTAACAAGTTTAAAAAATTGCTTCAAGTCGTTTATCAAGCTATTAAATATTTATCATAAATAAATAGAACAAGGTTTGACATTTTATTTGAATGAATTTTATTTCAATGTACATGCTGGTTATACATAAAATAAAAGTGATTTACTGTCCATAGAGACATTTAAATGGTAAATAAAATTTAATTAAAGAACCACAAAAGAATACTCGTACAAAGCGTAAATTTAATTAAATAAGAAGATTGGCACGTGTGCTTTTTGATCAAATGCATATCCTATGTAAAAACAGAGAACAAAACGTCATTGGTTGCCATTGCTCGAAACAACTAATGAGATTGGTTCCAAGTTCAGCTCGCAATATTCCACTGAGCGACCGGCGAATTTTATTGGATGTAACGAATTTTAAATATGCGATTGTCACTCTAACCTGTTGTTCGTTTTAAGCACTTTAAAAAGTATTCTCTCCGTTGAAAATCACATCCTCAAGTTACCAAGTAAGACAATTTCAATTGAAAAATTATTAATCAAGGCAACCTTTATTCCTTCTTGAAAAGGGAAAAAACAAAAAATAAACGAAACAAGCCTCAATCATTGCGCATTCAACGATATTCGACCAATTCTTTCGAAACTGAGTTCTTACTCACTGAAAGTTATTGCGAAAGGTATAAGAAAAAAACTAATCTAATTTACGAATGGCTTATTATTATATAATTAAAAATGTTGCATGTGTTTTCATTTTTTCTATACGCATGTGGTGGATGTTTACAGATTAGAAAGTTACCAACCGAGCACGAGCGCTGATAGTTGCTCGCGCTTAAATTCAAGTGAAAGAGTGACAAGATTCCTTCAACGGGAGATCATCTCTCTTTCATTCGTCATCAATCGAGGTATTAACATCGTGCCATAATTCCAACCGATTTCTGTATAGGAAGAGCTAGAGAATTTAGAGGTGTGTGTAAGTATCGATGAAAAGCATTGACAAAAAACTCGTTTGCGAAAAAAGCTGTTAATATCAGTGATCGGTGGTATCCCGCGCATAGCATTAAATTTCCATAATTAAAGATTCCAACGTGATTGGAAGTGGGAACCCCATACACTTTCTTCAATTAATACCCATAGGCCTGTATGTTCTGGCGCCTCCTGGCGTCGGCCAGTTAAAGCGATGGCGAGGGCGCCACAGACTTTTCTCTATCGAATTTCGTTCGTCGTGTAAAATTATGCTGTACACGCTCTCTCTGACATAATCCGGTATAAACTGGATTGGGGCAGTTTCATCTGTAAATGGACTAGAAGTTCCTTTCAGAGAAAATCAGAGAGACCCGGCTTTTTTGTTGGCGAAAATCACATTATTTTCTACGCTTTGTCGGACCTTTTGCTGTTCTAGCACTGTAAGTTCAATACGGACCCGTTAGCCGCGACCACGCGACTCAGCGTTCAGCAATGTCCAACGAAGAAACTTCCGCTGACCGCAATGTTGAAATCTGGAAGATTAAGAAACTTATAAAGAGCCTTGAAATGGCGAGAGGGTAACTATTCACGAATTTAACATAACCACGACTGTCACTTATTTCATTATTTACCGTTCTGACATATGGTTTCTGGCCATGTGGTAATTGCTCATCAACCATATTCTATATCTTGGTAAATAGGAATAAGTTCTTCTCTCTGAGATTATTCAGCATACGATCAACTTCCATTTTGATTAGTCATCCTTAAGTTCATTTTAACACATTTTTCAACTGAATTGCACTGTACAGCTTGGTCCGAAGTATTCCCCATCCCCTCCAAATATACTCAGATATATTTGATGTTTTAGTTCTTATATAAGTAAATTGATGGTAATGTACGAAGCAATGTACGATTTGATTAATCGATTGTTTTTCTCTATAGTAATGGGACTAGTATGATATCATTAATAATACCTCCAAAAGACCAAATATCGAGAGTAAGCAAGATGTTAGCCGATGAGTTTGGTACTGCGTCAAATATAAAATCTCGTGTAAATAGACTGTCAGTATTGGGTGCAATTACATCTGTACAGCATAGGCTAAAATTATATACGAAAGGTATAGTATATAATTTATCTCATTTAAAATCTATTGCAAGAAATAATATTTATATGAATATATGAATATTTATTTGTATTTATGTATTTATGCATATCTTATTTATATATATATATATATATATATATATACATGCTATTTGTTCTTTGTAGTGCCTCCGAATGGCCTGGTAATATATTGTGGTACCATTGTAACAGAAGAAGGTAAAGAAAAAAAAGTCAACATAGATTTTGAACCATTCAAACCTATTAACACTTCTCTGTATCTCTGTGATAACAAGGTAATTTAAATAATTGTTAAAAATAGCTAATACTATCATATTACTTATATGTATATATATATATATAAATATATTTTGTTTTAGTTTCACACAGAAGCTCTGACTGCTTTACTTGCCGATGATAATAAATTTGGTTTCATTGTTATGGATGGTAATGGAGCACTTTTTGGTACATTACAAGGAAATACACGAGAAGTTCTTCATAAGTTTACTGTAGATCTTCCAAAAAAACATGGTAAATTGTTTACATATATAACTTTTAAGTTATATCACAATTGTTGACTTGAGATGAAGAAGGTGTTTAATATTAATTGAATATACAGGCCGAGGTGGACAGTCTGCTCTTCGTTTTGCAAGATTACGAATGGAAAAAAGACATAACTATGTCCGCAAAGTCGCCGAAGTAGCCACTCAACTCTATATCACTAATGATAAGCCCAATATAGCTGGTTTAATTTTGGCAGGTAGCGCTGATTTTAAGACAGAACTCAGCCAATCTGATATGTTTGATCCTGTATGTAAAGATTAATAAGAAATTTGTGTTTATTTCGAAAACATATTTTACTTTGCTAATTATTCATATTTTTCTTTAGAGATTGCAAGCTAAAGTTATAAAATTAGTTGATGTATCTTACGGTGGGGAAAATGGTTTTAATCAAGCTATTGAGTTAGCTGCCGAATCGCTCCAAAATGTAAAGTTTATTCAAGAAAAGAAGCTCATTGGTACGTATTTATAAATGTTTTTTTTTTTTTTTTTTCATAATCTTTGTATTTATTGATATTAATAAGTTTCGTAACGAGAAATTTTATGTTAAAATTAGGTCGTTACTTTGATGAAATTTCGCAAGATACCGGAAAATACTGTTTTGGAGTTGAAGATACATTAAGAGCTTTAGAATTAGGTAGTGTTGAAACACTTATTTGTTGGGAAAATTTGGATATTCAACGATACGTTTTAAAGAATCACACAAATGCGGAAGAAAAGGTATTACATCTTACACCTGAACAAGAAAAGGACAAGACGCATTTTACTGATAAAGAGGTATGTTTCACAAACTCATTAATATTTATAAAAGCTTTATTATGGATGACTTCAACTTCTTAATAACTTGCTGACTGGCACTTTTATATAGAAACTATCACAGACTTTTTTTTTTAATAAAGTGAACAGAACCGAGCACTGTGAAGAGTACTTATTATATCCAATAACTAGTATAAATGCCAATACGAATTAACTCGTGATCGGTCAGGAAATTATTAATGTATAAACAATTATCTTTATAGAGCGGGGTAGAACTGGAACTTGTCGAGTGTCAACCTTTATTGGAATGGTTGGCCAATAATTATAAAAGTTTTGGTGCTACTTTGGAAATTATAACAGATAAATCTCAAGAAGGGTCCCAATTTGTCAGAGGTTTTGGAGGGATTGGAGGTAAGTCATTATTTTTTTTAAATTTATTATCTTTTATAAGGGGAATATTATGTATAATCTTAACATGAACAAATTTGTACACTTCTACCGATTATACAACATACGAAAAAAATGCTTCGTACAGTAAAGGCAACATAAATTTTAAACTTCAATATTCAATTGAAAGTAAAGAATGTCTTACAACAATATATCCCGCGCTCCCACGTTTCCTCTAATTCAATGCTAGGTTTCCTAGTATCATTTATACACAAAAAGTAAACTGAAATTCATAAAAAATCTTATCAGAGATGTACATTTTCTCTGATGTAAGATACAGTTTATTATGAGCCGATTGAAAAGTTCAAATTAAAAGTACGAACTTGATGGAAAGGAGGAACAAGTTGAAAATACTAATATTAATAGTGGAGTGTGTATGTTCGTACATAGGAATCCTCCGCTACAAAGTTGATTTCCAGTCTCTGCAGGCTGATGAGCCTCTTGACGATGTTGACCTCGATGATTACTAATTTCACCTGTGAAATACTCAAAATTGACCAGGTAGCTCTTTCTGTCTTGAGTGCATTCATTTAAATATTATATATCATAGAACACATAGTTATTGGAGTACTGAACAAATTTATCATTTATTATTACTATCTAATGCATAAATTTGTATTATTAACATAGTTCATGCTATAAAACAAATGTTTTAACACCAAAGAGTTTAACTTACCTTACGTTTTTGATAAATTTAATTTGAAATTTAAAAGAACTTTAGCATCACGCCTAAAGTTAAAACAAAACTGCTTCATCCATCAGTATTAATAGAAAATTAAATTTTATGCCAATAAGTACAATATTGATAAAAACATTAGTGATATATTTGTTCAGAATAATCTGACTTCCATTGGGTTTCTCACTAAATAGTATAGGTCTATTCTTCTATGCAAATCTGTAGTTGTATGTATGTATGTCTTTTCTTCAGTTTGCTTGCCATCTTAGATTTTTTAATTAAAAGTCTTTGACGTGTTCAATTATATTCTGATCATATTTTTTTTCACGTATTGGAAACAGAAACTAGTATTTGTATACCCTTTCAAAGCTGGTCAACACAAATTTTCTTTCACTTGCAATAGAAAAGGTATTTGACCCATGCGGTGTAGCAGGTTTTATTTATTTCTATTGATTGGTTCAGTAGACAAAATTTCATCGGATATCAATCATTCTTCAGTCACATCTCATTTTTTTCTAATTATAATCTGTAACAAAATTACAGATTCATGATATTGTTCATGGTTTTTAACTATGACTAATCATCACTAAATTATGATTTATATTTCACAAAGCTAATATGCACATAAATATTATTTATTACAAAAGTTGAAGTTTGATAAAGCAAAGATTAATTTACTTAACAGAATATTTCAAATATGTTTTACTAAAGAGTCCTTGATGTTTGTCCTTGTGCCCAAATGACTATTTTTTCTTTTATTCGAGTATAATATGCTATTTAAGTTTAATAAGCATGACAAGCTTTTTATTACTTTTTTATATTTCCCTTTATTCAATCTAGTCTAAAATTTTAGGCCACTTTTTTATTAAAGCATTAATAAACTAGCTATTATATTTAAAATTATGAAATCTTAATCTTTATAAAATATTCGATCAATAATGAATATGAAAAAAGAAAAATGATTAATAATCTATTTTAAGCAACTCTTATTGAAACGCATAAACTTCTATTTTCGATTGTGTTGTGTTACACTTTTTATAGGTCCTTTAAAAATTTATTTTTATCTGTTATCTATTGTGTTTTTTTTTATTTCTACTGGGCTTCGTTGCGGTAAAGTGTAGTTTTAAGGCTACACGATTGCAACAATTTTAATTGTTAGAAGAAGGTTCACCATTAATCTTGGTCTCCCTTGTTCCTTCTTTTTTGACACTCTTATTATATTACTGAAAATATTTTATTTTTACGAAAGAATTTGTTTTTTCGTTAATAATAAAGAGTTTGAATTAAATATCATATTACATCTTTTATATGGAATATGATAAAGATTTTATAATCGTTAAATTAAAAAACATTATTACAAAAAAATAACAAATTCTACACTTTCCTACTCCCCTTCCCCCTTTAATTATAGTAGAAAGTTTAGTATTATTATAGAGTATTAGTATACACATATCTGCCTTTTATACATATATATTTATACAAAACAATGCTCAGCCTTTTTTACAGTAAATACACATAAATAAAATAAAGTCTCTATATGTGTGCTTTTTGCATGTTATGCCATATTTAGTTTCAATTTATTTGAATTAAAAGCACCATTTAAAATATTTATGTATACTATATGGTATTTTGAAACATCTAGGCATGTACACTTTGGAATAGCAAAAATTTTATCACTAATAAGGTATTAAAGTTATAAAAAACGTATAAAATAATATAATTCGGATAATAGAATCCTACTTTTATGTAAACAAATTTGTTAAATGTTGAGTCAACATTTAGTTTATTGAAAACAACATTACTTATTTTGAAACAAAATCATATGTGATTCAGAGTGCTTATTAAATGTTAATTATTAAAACACAAATAAGTTCACAACAAGTACCTTTAAAGTTCACAGTCTTATATTCACTTAAAATTAGATGTTTTAATGAATATAAGCTATATCATATTTTTTCATTGCTAAGGAATGCACAAAGATTATGATTTATCGGTATTTGCAGGTAGTTATTCTGTATTGTAAACATTCTCTTAATAGAATTTTTAAGCATATACTAAAATTATTGTCCTGTTTTTATTAGCTCGCATATTGGGAAAGGTACAGTACTTGCTTTTTATATAAAATTATAAATTAAGAAATACTCTTATGAATATCCTCCTTTTATTTTACCATTAAACGTTTTTGTGTGTATTATGAGATATTTTCGATTAATACTGCTAAGCGTTATAAAAATGTTATACATTGTACAGAAGAAGAAAATTATTTAAATTTGAATAACGTATACCGTAGATTTTTGCTTTGGTAGATATCAAGTATTGATAATGTATATAATAGCTAGCTTACTTAGCAATTTGAATGTAAAAGTGTCGAGTGAATCAGTTTTGCTGCTTCTCTGACTTTTAGCAATACACTGTATAACATTCGAACATAATAAAAAAACATTCATATATAATTTTTATCATACAAACACAAAAATACTTGAGTTTTTTATGGACATTTATTTAAATTAACAATAAAAGAGTAAGCATTCATATACGTGTGATAATGTACACCATTATTTTTTTGAGAGCGCACTATATTCTTTTGTTTTTAGAAATAATGATCAAGTGTGATTTTATTTTATTAATTGATCTCAATTTCGTTCAGTCTAATGAAACAAAAATTGAAATATTACAATGAATAAACGACGAATGAAAAAGATGTTAATTTCTAAAAAGAAACGTGTCTATATTTTTCAGGTATACTTCGGTACAAAGTGGACTTTCAGAGTATGCAGCTGGATGACATCGAGATCGATAACTTCGATCTGGATGATTATTAAATTTGTGAAATATGACAGAGACTCAGTTTTTTAGATACAGAATAACCGGATACACGAACGTACGTTCACCTTCTCATAGTATTTGAAAACAGATGTGTCAGAACAGTGGCAAAACTCTGGGGGAAATGTTTCAAAGAAACATAACAGCAACAGAAGGGAGCAGCAGCATATACAGAATCCGTGTAAAGTTATTTGCCTAGACATTGTAAGAAAAGCATCAAGCGGTTTTCAAAAATAAATAAAAGTGAACAACCATAGCACGTGACGCGCCATTAGTCCATGTCTATGAGAATAAAAGGCAACTTGAAGACTGTGACACTTAATTAAGCCAGCTTGATACCTGCCTATATCACATAAATATTACCTTATATTACAATTACCTTCTTTGATTATTCACATGGATTTATTTTAATATAACTCGTGAAGTTATAATGCCGAATACAATTGTACAGTATGTCATTTGAGACACAATAATTTTATATTAAATTAATATGGTGAGCAATTTACCGTAGAATTTTATCAAAAGGAAAACTCAAAGATTAAAAATGAATTAGGATGAGAGAAGAAAAGAAGGAAGGAAAGAAAGAAAGAAGGTTTCGCAAGTTTATCAGAAAATTTGTGCGAAACTCTGGCTGTAGTATTATTTTGTTCGTATACAATCTTGAATGACCTGTATAATAAACTAATATTATCAATAAATATATTTGCGTATCGTACATTCAACACCGGCGGGGCTAAATTCATATGAATAATAAAGAGTTCTGTACATAGAAACAAATTTTTAATGGCACGGTTGCCTTAGACATAAGTTAAGGTCGCGTATGATCCTGACAAGATAAGTAATATCCTTTTTTATCTTGCTCAGTGATACTCCTGTAAAGATAAAAGAAAAGACAATTTGCTAAATTGGTATTTTGTTGCTGGCTTTCGATTCTCAGGTTTTGTACAGTTAATAATTGTACATAACGAATGCTTCACGAATATATCGAGAAATCTGATTTTTTCATTATTACATGTTGCACCTCATTAGCAAAGACATAAAGCTCATGCAATGTTTAATGAAAGTTATTAAAATATTATAAACACTGTTAATTTAACGTGCTTATTCATACGATGCCTTTGTATTAAATAATGTCGTGTATGTATAAATGTGGTAAGAATGTAACGTGCAATTTTGGTGAAGTATCTTTTATAAAAAGAACAATCCTATATAGTAAAGAAAGGTTTTTCATGAATGCTGTGAGATTTTCGATGAAAACAATTTAATGTTAATTTATATTATTAACCTATTTACACTGCATTTGTGTCGCACGCTGCTGTGCACAAACAGTGCTCAGCAGAAACTTCATCAAAGTGGAACGTTCGACAAAGATTCGGCTTATTATGGTATGTGCACAACGAATTTCAGTACACAATGTTCACAGTGTTGTATCTGTGTATTGTCTTCTGGATACCGAAATGTTAATTGTCGGCTTAATATTTCTTTAAATTTAAATTTATAAATGTGTAAAGAGGCATACACATCATCGCTACACAACACAAGTATTGATCATTTGATACCTCATTTATGTATGCAAGGTGGTCGTTCTGTAAACATTCGTTATCAACATCTGTGAAACGAAGAAATGAATATTTGCAAGAGAAAGATAGATAGATAGATTGAGGAGTGTAAGAAAGAAAAGAATCGTATAATTTATGATACATGCGTAAGGTAAGGATATACAGAACCACCGACTATACAAATTAATTAAATCTCGGTTATTGACGTACTTAGATAATGGCTTGCCTATGATCTCGTCCATAAGCATAGTTGTATAATCTGCTAATGAACATATTTGTCTGGTAATCTTGTTTGTTTCTTCCGTATTTAAAAATTGAAATAATATTTTCGTGCTAAAATAATCATTCTCTTGTCGTACTATTAAGTTCCACACATTACACCTACCGAAGTAATCGTGTATGATTAATTGTATTTTATTGTTTAATCGATTTTCTCCAGATATTAGTATAATTATAAATGACGGTTATACTTGTTTCGTATATACCGTATTTATTGCACGAAGCATTTGTAATGCGATGCTGGTTTAAATCTTATTATTCTTCAAAATATTATTGAATGGTATGTGGGTGAATTAAAGAAATTGATACCAAATACTTTTGCTAGTATCACAATATGCTTTCTTATGGATATTACACTCTGTCGAGTGACAAAGCGGGAGATTGAAATAATGATTTAGAACCAACATTCCATAATGATGGTATACACGTGTTATCTGCCATTACGTAGTAAATTGATATCAATCAGCAATAATAATGTTTAAACTACTAATACAAACACTTAATACTACATCGTATACATCTGACATTTAAGTTAAAATAATACCAAGTATAAACCAAAATGTTTATACAGGTTTATGATAGACTCATATCCTAATTTATAGCAAAATGATATAATGTACAAAAAAAGATATATATCACTTTTTAGTAAATTTTTATATAATTATTTAAGAGGAAAATATCACATTGTGCGATTACTAAAAGTATTTTAAATGTAATGGTGCATTTTTCATAATACTCTATTAATTTTACAAAATACTTCTTCATCCAATTACCATTATTTCTAATCTTCCCTTTATCACCAAACAAGGCATACTCTAAATTTTACAATTCTGCAATATAGTTTATTGTCTCTGCCTGCAATCATTGATTTAATCAATGTTCTTTTATTGATTTTGAAACTGAATTATTGAAATAAGGGAATAAATAATACAATATAGTTTTTTATGTAACACTATTTCGAGTTTAGATGTATTTTTGGATTTATTTGTTAAAGTTTAACATAAACGTAAGGCTAAACAGATTTTTTTTTAATTATATTACTCTTCTCATCAAAATTCAAGAAATAAATCAAAACAAATTTTTAGCCAACAAAATAAATGAAGGTCTACATGATCACGATAGATCTAATTTCTGACATGGAAGTATATTTAAACTTTTCTCAAATATAATACATTATTCTTTTGCTTCTTTGACGTCTTCATTTGTATATCTGCTTGTATAAAAGTAATTGATTGTGCCGAATGTACATATACTATACATACATATATATATAACACATATTCTCAATGAATTTCATCCAATTAATTTACTATTTGCGCGTTTATTTTTTAACTATTTATCTTTTGATATTATTTATAAGAAGGGTCCATGTGTATAGTTTTGAAATTGAAAGATCACTAGAATTCTAGACAATAAAAATTAGAGACTCTTGTTCATAATTCCTCATTTCGAGAGCCCCGCATCCTTTAGGAAAGTCGCAGGCTTTTCTCTATAAGTCTTTGACCGTGTTTGAAGTGTGTTTTCATATTTTGATTGCCCCCTTTCATCCCTTTCTCAGAGTCGATTTAGCGTCACTTTCTCCGACTTGCATCGCGTCTTTCGCCGCAATTGTCCTAGCATTTGCAACCACAATTACGATCAAGTTATGCGAGAATTCAACATTTCGTCTCTGACTGCCCAACGTCGCATACTTAACACGAGCTTTCAGAGGTCCCTACAGTAAGGGGAATTGACTTCGGTGACCTTTTATTACGACACGAAGGATGTCACTTCGTGTCGCAATGCTCAGCATTGCGCCAGACTTTTACACATAGATCAGCCACCTCGCGATTCGAGCTTATAAATTCAATTAATAGAATGTAAGGCTATACTACTTGACGCGAGACTCTACCGAGTCTCCTGATCATCTCGGAACTTAATGACACGAGCGTTAAAATTGACTTCTTCAACATCTCAAATCTTGAGCTGCGCTGCCGTATTAGCTCTTCATTGTTGAACGCTGAATTTGTCGAGGGAAAGATATTGCACAGGCTTGTAAATTCTGAAGAATGCGCGATGACTCGTTTCGTAATTTGCGGAAGCGTATGATTAAGTGCATTTTTCGTGTCTTAGTAATATGTATTGCATTACGCTTGATTTTAGCTAATCTCTTGTACGTTCTATTAATTACTGTCAATTTTCACCTCTCTCTTTCTCTTATTCTTTTTCTTGCAATGCAAATTTATAGTTTCCTAAACTTTATTGTTTTTCATGCAACTATCTAAATTTTTGCTTCATATTCAGCGAGCAAAAGTGGACTCAGGCCCGTTATTGAAGTAAATTAAATAGATGAGAAAAGCAATTCGCGAAATAAATATACACGAGAAGTGTCGTAATTCTATAACATAACTGAAATGGAGTTCTTATAAGACTTTACTAAATATTTTATGCGGTATCTGGTACCAACAAATTTAAATTAGCATCTTTGACCATCGAACCTAAGAATTTCTCTTCGCCGCCACGAATAGATAAAGCGGCACCAGTGATTTCAGTTTTCTTTTCATCCATCATCGCAGCTCTAACCCAACTAGAGCTACTGCACTTTGTACAACTTTGTGAAGGCATCTTATCTAAACTTACTGTTCTATTACCACAGTCCGAACACTTAAAGAATCTTTTTACTGCGTCAAAAACACGCAACGGATGTCTCTGCTCTTTACACAAATCTGAAGCTGAAAATGCGACATATTTACAAGTAATACATTTTACGGCTTTGCAATTAACTTTAAACGTTGTCATCATTTTCTCTTCCATACGCTCTTTCATCTCTAACTTATTAAAGTATTTCTCTTTTTCTTCCTCCTGCGAATTCTCTATCAAATCCGTATGAGACGATGTCTTTTCAAGCATCTCTTTAAATTTTTCATTCAACACTTTCGTTTTTTTAACAATCTGCTCTTCTTCCTCAGTCTCTCTTACACGTTTCACGCCACTTACAATTCGTTCTTCTTTGCTCACACGAATCTTATTTGGATCTTTAACTTTAATTTTTCCATTTTGCTGAATCCATTTTATTGCATTAATTTTCGCTTTATCGATGTGTGTCTTTGTAATTGGCTGAGAAAAATCTATGGTGCCATTGCGACAACCCTTCCCTAATTGCGGACTCGGTAGTGCTACTTTTTTTTCTGATTGCAAACTTGATTTTAATCCTGCCAGGCCTTTTCCTGTTTGAGAATTCAGTGTCAAAGCCGAATTATTTCCTAATTTTGCATTTGAATCCAACATTAATTTTTTTTTCTCCTCAAATTCAAGCGGTGATGAACTTTTTGATAGGGAAAGCGAAGGTGATTCCGTCATACTCGATGTCATTTGCGTCACTACTTGTGGTTCTGTTTTCCATCCCCTTAATTTATTAAGTCTATCATAATCTTTTCTCATTTGATTGGTCGTTAGTTCAACAGCTTTCCCCTTTCTAGGCATTTCTACATTAGCTTTAGATTTATTCGATTTTTCGCATAGATTTTGATTCCCAGATAACAACGCTAAACGTTCTTGATCTTTCGCGTGCAATTTATCATTTCTCTTTGCAAAAACTGGTACAAACGGTTGCATACCTGGCAATGTCGCTCGAGATTTTTGCCTAGTTTTACTTGGTAACGGATCGGATGCAAATCTTCGTATATCCGTACTCGTTTGTAGTTCAACTCTTCTCGAGCATTTTTTATACTCTTGCTTAACATGATATACACAATACTCACACCTACTAAGATTTACTATTGCTGTACAGGGATCGCCATTTTTTTTAACAGATTTGCATTTACCCATATCCCTTGATTTTCCAAGTATCATAATTTTTTGTGCATTGTCAACTGACAGTGACACTTCACCATTATTGTCCTTAGCATTTAATACATTGGGATTGAGAATTCCTATTACTGTACCAACAGTAGTTTTCCAAAAAGATTTGTGCGCAGCACTGAACAGGAAAACAGAAATTGAATTCATATTTTCTGAAAGATCGCTTACTTTCCAGATAGAATACGAGGTTCCTTTTTGAGATTTTTTTGTATCTGACATACTAGTTATTATTCCACCAAATACCCAGTCATTCTGAAGATCCTCAGACATAACATGATTTTTAACTTTTGAAACTGTTACTGCTATTCTCCCTACCATTCGTTCCTTTAACTCTACTGAGGAAACTAACGGAGTAATAATTCTTATACCAAAGAATGGATCAGCATATACATCTTTAGTAACAGAATTATTAATTGCTGGTACACTTAAATTATGAGCTTTCTTTATCGTATCATTTGATTTTATACTTTTACTATTATATTGATTTGTACAATGAGTTTGTTTTTCTGCATTTTGTCTCTTTAATAAATGCTTCAATTCACGTCCAGAGGTAGAATAATTTTGTTCTTCAAAATATCGTCTATCTTCATCATCAGAAGAATCGATTTTATCATCATATACTTCACTAGCATTTTTGTCATTCTCAACTTGTGTTTTATTGCTTATATCATCTGAGACACTATCTATAAAATTAAAATTCAATTCTTTCAATGTTTTTGGCTTTTCACTAGTCTTTTCTACTGCATTTTCTGCTTTTACTTTTTCATTATCTTCTTCAACATTTGCTAATAAATCATTTAAAAGATCTTCTGAATCTGATTCATTTGCATCCATATTTCTTCAAATTATTCTGAAAAATAAATATTTGTCTTAAGTTTAATAATTCATAAAGTAATTTTAAAAATTATTTCTTATATAATATAAATTTAGTATTAAATTTTACACATTTATTAAATAAATAAAAATTAATAAATATATTTAAAAGGTGTAAATGTACTAACCTGTGATCAATAAATAAAATAAATTTAAACGCATGAAATAGATTGAAGTATGATGGATAATATCTATTTAAATATTTTCAATTTTTTTAACGGTATGGCCTTAAATCAGTCATATTTTAATTCTAGACTTTGATATTAAAATAATACACACCACTATCAAGTAAAAGTTTACGCGCCAAATTACTGTTCCAAGTTTGCCAACTTCCATAATGTAGTGAAATCTAAACGTGATATAGAAGAGGGAGTTAGATGGAAAGTCACTAGAAATATAAAGTACACTAACCGGCACGGATGGTGTCCCTACCCGACATAGAGTATAGCATTTACCAGGCTGGACAAATTTGCCCTCTCACTCGTACGTGACGTCAAATGCTTGTTGGTGGGGTGGTAGGAGAAGCGCGATGCTGGTCTAAATATATGAAGTTATAGACCAGTATATGGCAATACTGCGTCGAAACCTATACGCGAGACGAAAATCCTTAACAAGAGCGTCGAAACCTATAGGCAAGCCGAAAATCTTTAACAAGAGCGTCGAAACTTATACGCGAGCCGAAAATCTTTAACAAGAGCGTCGAAATTTATACGCGAGCCGAAAATCTTTAACAAGAGCGTCGAAACCTATACGCGAGCCAAGAATCCTCAACAAGAGCGTCGAAACCTATACGCGAGCCGAAAATCCTTAACAAGAGTGTCAAAACCTATACGCAAGCCAAGAATCCTCAACAAGAGCGTCAAAACCTATACGCGAGCCGGAAAACCTTAACAAGAGCTTCGAAACCTATACGCGAGCCGATACGTATTGCCATATACTGGCCTATATACTTTATATATTTAGACCAGCATCGCGCTTCTCCTACCACTCCACCAACAAGCATTTGACGTCACGTACGAGTGAGAGGGCAAATTTGTCCAGCCTGGTAAATGCTATACTCTATGTCGAATAGGGACACCATCCGTGCCGGTTAGTGTACATTGACCGGCAATGAATGAGTCCCTGTTAGGCATCGAGTATAGCATAAAGCAGGCTGGACAAATTTTCGCTCTCTCTTGCACGTGACGTCAAAATGCTTGTTGGCAGGTTGGTAGGAGAAGCGCCATGTCAGTGTATGTGTATCAAGTATATGCCAGTGTATAGCAATACATTATATTATGCCTATAGGTTGACTGGCGGGGGCAAAGGAAAATGTGGTGGGAGGTGTTTCGATTCCTCATCCTCGTCTTACGCACGCTAAATAAGAAGGATAGCTTTATATGGGACGAAATCTCTGCGGACAACGATGGTGTCCCTATCGGCGTCCTTGTTTGGCAGTCGCTGCAGCATGCCTGTAAAATCATTAAACTATCCTTTTTCGACGAAGGATTATTTCTTCATCTTCTTCTACTTCTTATTATTATTATTATACGGGAACAGCTATTTTTTATAAAAAAAAAGTATTTATCCTAAAGATCATCAATAAGTATGCACAAAATAATTATATATTATTTTCCATACAAAATATGAGAAATAATGCAAAATTTAGTGCAAAATCTAATGCAAAATTAGATGCCTATACTTCATGTATTTAGACCAGCATCGCGTTTCTCCTACCACCCCACTAACAAGCATTTGACGTCACGCATGAGTGAGAGGGCAAATTTGGCCAGCCTGGTAAATGCTATACTCTATGTCGGGTAGGGACACCATCCGTGCCTGTTAATGTACTTTATATATCTAGTGACTTTACGTGGATAGTCACTGTGGCGCCACAGTCGCTTCCGTATTAAACGCGTCTTCTAACATGCATTGAATGCATAAATTGCTTTAAACATACTATATAAAAGTTGCACGCATAAAGTACGTTCAATTTCACTTATGTGCATGATATTCCATCTGAAACAGAACAATTCTTAATGAGTTTAAAGCGCAGCAGTACCCTCGAAATTTTACGGATTTTATTAAAACTCAACCACCGTTTGTTTTAGAATTTAAATATTTCTAGTAGTATGATGTAGGTAACTTCATGACATGATAATTTATGTAGTCGACAACGTTGCTGATGATTTTTACGACTGGCAAATACAGGAGAATTGAAAAGTGAATTAAATACAAAATCTTAGATCGATCCTATACAAATTTAAGAATAATTCGTTCGCATTGTTCGCACGTATGCTGCATTGAACGACCTTAAAGTTCTTACAGAAAATGACTTTGGAACTAGCAATTTCATAGAAACTGGGGGGCACCTCATTAATGTATTGCTAGGATCAAGGCAAAAATATCAGAGGCTCCACATTACAACCCCGATGCAATTCGCATAACAGTCTTAGGGGATTGGCTCCCTCTTGCGCGCTTCACAAATCGGGCCCTACAACAAAATGAATCAGAAATCAAGAGGAAAAAACAGAAACAAAAAAAAACAATAAACTAAAAGGAAATATCATAAAACCAGAAAAGTTAAATAAAAACTCGTAAATTCACCTAAAATTTCTTTGAATTAATCCAATGATGGAAGTTCTTGTAGATATATCAGAAGAAAAACTTAAAAGATAAGTCGCTCGTTGTATTCGCTGAGAATCTGGGACCACCCTCAAGTTGAAGAAAGTGAAGTTCGCGGCCGTAACGGACCGCGTGAAACCGTATTCCTGAAGATGGCGCCACACAAACCTTTCTAGTGACTCGGAACAGCTCACTAGATGTCTACCAGTCGTATAACTTCTCGCAATCACTCATATAACCACAGATATCTGCATATGTGATTGTATCATATAAGAACTTAAATAAACACTTTCCCATAAAAATCCCATATCTTAAAATATTTCATTTTGAAAATTTGTCAACAGTGTTTAAAATTTATTTAAATATATTTACATATAATTAAGTCATTAAAATTCATTTATAGCAAATATCTTTCTTCTTTACCTATTTATTTTTTGTCTTAATTAAAAGGACATCACTTTCATTAAGCGTGGTTGAAAGAAAAATTATATATTTAGTTTGTTTAACTTGTAAAATTCTTTAGTTTCTCATATATAGTTTATTTTATAATTAATGTTAATACTTAATAATTAAATATTTATTAATATATTCTATTATGCATTATACGTTGTATAATATACTGTATTTCTTAAAAGATAAATATATGTGTGTGTGTGTATATATTCGTATTATATTTTATTTAGTTCATTTAAATAATAATTAGTATTGATCGATATAAAAAAGTGCACAAGCAACTGTAATTATTACAATTAACTTAAATTAAACAAGTGCATTAATATTATCCCAAGTATTCATCTTTTCAATATTAAAAGTATTCACTTTTAATATCAATATTCCCAGATTATTTTATTTGAATAATATGGAAAATTCATCCTGCAATATTTTATGATGATTCAATTATCTTTTCCGTTATTCATTTTTGTTTAATAAATAGTTTTATTTAATACTTGATAAAATATACTGAGTTAATAAAATCATGTACTTGTATTATGTATTAAAGATTTTAACTCTTTTGTATCACGTATCTACACTTTATGCAATCCTTGCTCTAAGAGTTCTTTAAATACTCGCTACGTGTCGTCTGGTTCACTTACTCGTCTAAGAGAAAGAAAGAGAGAGGAAGAGAGATTCAATGGTTTCAATCGATACATACAAGACAAAAAATAAGAATAAAGAATATGTATATTTTTATAGAACTATTTTCAAAATGTTATCACATAAATAATACTATAAAACTCAAGTAAGTCTATTAATGTTATAATTAATTTTAATTAAGACATTTTCTCAATTAATTTAATTAATGTGTTTACAATGGTAAAAACTAAGTGCATTCTTTATTAACGGAAAAAAGTGAATCGTATACCCTGTGTTCTATAATGTTCTTGAATAATGAGAGAAAAAAGTCTGAAGCTTGGTTCAAAATTGCCCGCAACGGTACAGGAGTACCGGAGCATCTTCCACCTGCTAATCATGTGGAAAGCTGCAAGTTCCAAATGGCTTCCACCTGTTAGGCAGCGGATAAAGTAATTATAATACTTGTAACGTAGGCGCAGGAGACCGTAACAGCTTTCGAGGGACAATCCACCATCTGGATTAGGAAAAAAAAAAGTATTTTTGCATGCTTTCAACTAAATTTTATTTTTCTTTATAGAGTTTCACAGACTTTTTTGTGAGATTAAGAAATTAATTAAAAATTACAAATTATGGATATTCAAAAGTATCAAGAGTTCCTTAAAGAAACCGTCATCAAATCTAAAGCTAATGAATCCGTACGAGTAAACAATAAGTGGATTTTATCAATTTATTGAGGACATTGATGTAAAATATCGAAGAATGCAATGTTTTTCGTTTAATAAGAAGAAGAAGAAGAAGGTTTTTACAGAGGATAGGCAGATCGAAACGTTGCGTGAAGAAGCGTTGAGTTTTCTCTATGAATTTCGCAAGCTCAGGCGCTTTTTTAAAAATTCATAAGTCAAGCCTGAGGCCCCCTAAGAACTTGAATGACAACTCATCTTTCTCCTTGGAGAAGCCCTATAAGATATACAGAGTTTAAAAGAAGCAAGATCACAGCATGAGATTGCAATAAAAAGAGCTTATACTTTTACTCGAGAAGGAAAAAACACACACTATAAATCAATATTATTTTTGTACACTCGCAATATATAGGAAAATTTCACTCCTATCGAAATACGTTTAACACAATGATAGAGATCAGCTTGAGCTGGTACAGCCTTTAAACTGAAAATGGACAGAATTAATGATTACGGAGGAAAAGATAATTCAAACAGGAGATCCGATTTCCTAGTAAGAGAATAAGGTAAAGCGTGACGAAGAATCGACTCGAAAATCGTTTAAACGTGTTAACAAGCATTTAATCGAAGCATAAAATTGTTCAAACTGAGCCGCGGGCGGTTCATAAATTTTGCTCGAAAGTAGCGTACGAGTTAGAAGGGCGAGGGGAAGAGATGGAAGTAAAGTAGAAAAGAAGAGGAAGAAGCGGCCGATTTCGGCGTTTAATCAAGGAAGTCAGCGTCGACGATGGCGGTAGCAGCTGCTGCAGTAGCAGCCGCGATGGTGCTAGTGTTGATGGTGTTAGTGTGGTGGTTATGGTGGTGGTGGTGGTGGTGGTGGTGGTGGAAGCATCCTCAGGATAGAAACAAGCAGGAGCAGGAGCGAAATGAGTATGGTAGAGAGACGGAAGGTGAAAGAGGAGGTGGATGAGGATGAAATGGAGAGGGGCATGGTAGAGGAGGGGAAGGGGAGGGTAGAGAAGGGGAGTAAAGGCGATGGTAGTGGTGTGGTGTCAGGCGCGTGCCTTGCCCCTTGACCCCCCCCGTGACAGTGCGTGCTGGCTTCCCTCTTTTCTCCTTGCCGCCACCTCCTCCACCCTCCGCAATTCACCTCTACCCCTCGACCACCCAACCAGCAACCCCGACCCAGTGGCCTGTGGGGCCACTACACCAAGACGTCCTACCCCTACGCCTACTCTTCCGTTCTCCATTTACCTCTTCTCCGACCCCTTCTTCCCCCACTCCTGAGCGCCTCCACCACCTCCAACCTCCACCGCTTCCTCCATCATCATCGCCATCTCCATCGGCGCTACCGCCACCACCACCACCACCACCGCCACCACCACCCCACTACCACCATCACCGTCGCTCGGTCACTCCTCGTAGTCCGTCAGTCTATCGGCAACCTGCGTACCAGTCGCGTCGCAGTGCTTACGTAACAACATTATTATTATCTTTACTTGCCTTGCCGGTGTGTTGTTCATTTTCATCGTTCACGTTTGCGTTTTTTAAATACGACCCGCCTTGCGTTAATTCATCGTAGCGGCAAAGCGCGCGCGCACGCACACATCTACGTACACACAGGTACACGTACACGCAAAAGAAAAAAAATAATACACACTCGAGGACACGTACAGGAAACACAAGGAAGACAAGAAGAGAGGAGGAAGCAGAAACCGCAAGAGATTAATCCACCGCGTCCATCGGACAAGACAAGCACCTGGACACGGAGAACACGCATACGCGATAAAAAGAGCGAGAGAGCGACGGAGAAAATAAGAGAAATAGAGAGAAAAGAGAAAGAGAGAAAGAAAGAAAGAGATAGAGAACGTAAGTAAGTAAATTGGAGCAGTTCCGGAAGTTGACTCGCCGCCGCCGCCGCCGCCGCCGCCGCCGTGTGGTCCGCGCTCAGCTGCGGGAGCGGAGGTCACCGAGAAGAAGCTGCCACTGCCAGTGCTGGTTCTGCTGTTAGGAACCGATTTGACAGCGGAGCGACGGAGACGACGCTGGCAGAGGCGCAGCGGAGAGTCGTCGACGGCGGGCGCTTCCTGACGGTCCCTTCGTTTATGGGCCAGCCAGCAGCCAGCAGTCGACGGAGCCGCAGAGAGTGCGAGCGTAGTACGCCAACACCAGGAGCGTTCGACCAACGGTAGATCACGTCCTCCGGATTGGAACCTCCTCCGCCGCCTCCTGGTCGGGACGGTGTATCGATTGCTCTAAAATAGACGCGTGGGAACACCTGCAGGCAAGCGGAGCACATACACACGCGCGCTCGCTCGCTCTACTGCATTCGCTGCTCTTCGTCTGTCCGTTCGTCCGTCCATCCGTCCATTCGACCGACGGACGACCGACCGACCGACCGACCGACCGACCGATCGACCGACCGACCGACCGCTCGCTCGCCCACTGCACTCGCGTGCAGTTGTCTCTCCTTTTCTCTCGTTTCGTCTCATCTCCTCTCCTTCTCTCTCCTACCCTCTGTGTCTCTCTCTCTCTCTCTCTTCTCCTTTGCCCGCTACTTCCCTTCTTACTCGAACCAGCTACTCGCGACCGCTCGCTTTCCCTTCGTGTACGCGCACTCTCTTTCCTTCCCCGTGCGCTCCCTCCCCCTCCCCCCGTGCGCGTTGCGCGCGGTGACTCTCCTTGGCGGAGCAACGTCAGTACGTCTGTCCCTTGATCGAGGCGCAACCCGAGCTGCAGGCTCCTGGTCTCGCGGCGGCGTTGCAGCGTGTGACAGGTGCGACGACGACTCCAGCGGCGGCACCGCGACGTCGTCGTAGGGCCGGAGGTGGTGGAGGCGGTGGAGGCGCCGAACAAGACGACGAGGGAGAAGCGTAGCCGGAAGCGGAAAGGAAGACGAGGCAGAAGGCGAGCGGAGAGACGGGAAGTGGGGTAGCGCGGCAACGAGGAGAGAAATAGAGAGCGGAAGGAGCGGCAACTGGGGGAGAGGCGGAGGAGGAGGAGGAGGAGGAGGAGGAGGAACGTGGCGAAGAGCCCGGTTTTCTTGTGGCGTGAAGGTTATTTCCAGTGATACGTCCTGGAGGCGCCTGTCGTCTTCGCCGGTACAACCATAACGCCGCCCGCTTTAAAACGCCCGAGACGGGATACGGTGGACTCATCGCCGCCACCCGCTCGTACAGCAGCGCCCGGAAACCCCGGACCGTCCAGCAAACTCGCTTGCATCATGGATGCGCCGCTCTCGCAGAGTATGGACTCCGTTAACACGGTGGCCACCGGCGAAGACGAGGTAAGAACACCCCTTTTGTCTTTTTTTTTTCTTCTTTTTCTTTTTTTTTTCTATTCTCTCTCTCTCTCTCTCTCTATTCTATCCCACTCCACTCTACTCGATTCTCCACCATATTCCACTCCATTCTGTTCGATTCTTTTATTTTTTATTTCCCCCCCCCCCCTCTGCTCTCCTCTATACTAGTTTTCGTCCCTCCCCCTTCCACCCCCCGTCGTTCTCGTACGTGAGGTATGCGCGAACGTTGTATTGTACACGGAAAACGTGTGGGCAGCGGCAGCAGTTCTGCCCCGTCCCTCCACCGAGTGGAGGATACGCTGGTGGAACACCCTACTTCGTTAACTTTACATCGCACCCCCGGACGCGCTCCGTCTTTGTCGCTCCTGGAGGAGCGGAGTGGAGCGGAGCGGAGAGGAGAGCCTGGCTTGCCTTTTTCGCGTGCACGCGTACACAGCCCTTCCTCCCTTTCCTTTCCACTCTCCTCTCCTCTCTTTTCCTTTCCTTTCCTTTCCTTTCCTTTCCTTTCCTCTTCTTTCCGTTCCGTCCGGCGGTGCATGCGCGCAGACATCACCGGCGCATGTGTGTGGGTGCACGACCGTCGCGCATAATACGTCGTGTCGCGGACGTCAGGTTCAAGCGCGCGAGCGCAATAGCGCACCCTTCCTTCCTTCCTGCCTGCTTGCCCTCCTACCCCCGCCACCCCCTCGACCTCCGAGTCATCCCCCGGAGCCCCGCTCTCCTCCTAGAAAACGTGCGTGTGCGACTAGTAGAGGTAACGCGCACGCGCACTCGCAATCCACGGGCGCCACCACCTTGCACGAGTTGCGTGCGTGTAAGTTGTGTGTGTGTGCGTGTGTGTTGCGTGTTGCCATGATCCATACCGGTCTACGCTAATATCGCGATATACTAGCACGGCAAAGGGCGGGAATTCGATCGTATACCACGCCACGCCACGCCACGCCACGCCACGCCACGCCACGCCACGCCACGCAACGGCACGACGCGTCGCAGGTGACTGTGTTCGAGCGGACGGTTGCCTGGTAGCTCCACTACCTCCCTCGCTGTTTCCTGCTCGCCTTCTACGAAGGAAGCAGCCAAGCGGGCACCTGAGAGAACGTCGCGCCACGCCACGCCACACCACGCTTGTTATTGATTTTTCCATGACACGAGAACCCGAGAGACCCACGCTCTCCGCGTTGTGTCACATCATATGGAGGCGGATTACACTCGACTACTCTACCTCCTGGCTGCGTGTGTCGCGTCGCGTCGCGTCGCGTTGCATCGCGTCGCGTCTCGTCTCGTCTCGTCAGTGTCCCACTTACTCTATGTGTGTGTCCTGCTCGCACCAGTCGCACACCTATGACGCATTCTATGCGCGCTCGTCAGCGGTTCACTTTGGTTCCATGTATGCACGAACCCTTTTAATATTTTCTTCTCTTCTCTTCTCTTTTTTCTTTTCTTTTTCCCCTCTTTTGTCGTCGTCGTCCTCGTCGTCGTCGTCATAGAATTCTGTACGATCTACGTGCTCCCCACTCCGTGGAGCAAGAAAGTTCCTAAAAAATCCGATCGAGTATGTTGGCTATCTTGCAAATGCTCGAGCTGCGCGCTGATTGGCGCGCACGATGGGGCTTCACCGAACTCGACGAAGTTGAAGCGCAACGAGAGCTTCCATCGCGGGGGGCGCTCGCAATTGGGAAATGCGAGCGAGCGCGACCGCTTGATAAAACTGTGAGCGGAATATAGCGCTGTATAATTTACGAAGCTTCAATCACGATTCCTGACAGGGCTACCTCGCACCCCCCCCCCCCCCGCCCCGCCTCGCCGCGCCCCGCGTAGGAAATGAATTTCAGAAATGTTGATATTAAGTGCTTAATCTGACTTGTAAAATGATCAACGGTTCCACCCACGTTATAAAAATCGATCGGTCCCCGCTTAAGAGTCCTCGGCGCGCTGCCGCAAATGAATAAAAAGCGTGTTCCAGCGATAATGGAACTTTGAGCTTTTTAGAGGTTGGGCTTCTTCGGGGAGCTCGACGCGTCCTTGGATCGCTCGCGACTCGGAAGAATGGGGATTAGTATAGATTTTCGAGATAGCTGCGCCCCCCTCCCCCTCTCCACCTCCGACTCTGGACCCGGCAATTCCTCTTCCACGTAAGGGAATCCTGATTTTCTCGTTTAAGCAGATTTTTTGCCCCGCGTCTCGTTCCTCGAGAGAAGCGCGGGGAACGAGAGAGAGAGAGAGAGAGGGGGGGGGGGAATGATCGATCGGGAAGATCGGGCAGATCGTCTATCGGGAAAACTTGGCAGCCGTTAACTCGGCGTTTTTATGGCGCGCACCTTATACATACGTGTGCGCGCGCTGCTTCCGCATCAGCTGCACTTGCTGCAAGGCGCCATTATGCTTGTTTCCTTTATTTCTTTCATCGGTTTCACAGACCGTAATAATACACGCGATTGCGAGAGTCGTAAAAAAATCCGTTAAAAGAAAAGGCTCGCTCGTTCGCAAAAATTTCAAGGAACATCCATCCGTCCATCCATCCATCCACATCCATCCAGGCCCATTATTTATCATTCGATAGTCGCGCGCTCGTAACGCGTGCAAAGTCGCCTTCCCATTATCAGCGGGACTCAATGGTCGAAAGAATTTATGCCAGAGATTCAATGAAATTAACTCTCCGGTAGCGTAACTTGGCGCCCGACCGCTGTACAACCTCGCATTAATTACCTCAAGGCAATCAGAGACACGCGAAGCGTGTACGAGTTGTCATTGACGACAGGATGAAAGGAGTCTGGCAAGGTCCAAATTGATTTTGCTCGGATTCCTGGGAAAAGTATCCGCGCTCTTAGCGGAGGATCCTATCGCTCGGACGAGGTTAACGAAGCGAATTTCAAAATCCACATCGACGCGACGTGACCGCCCGCGTTACTAGAAAATGCTTTCACGATCCTCCGGATCTTCGGCGGTACGGTAGATTTTCATTTTTCGCCGGAAACCCCTCGAGAGAGATGAATTTCAGTCTCTGGAAAGTCATACGTGCGCGGGTACTCGCGCGCGCGCATTTGTCACGTTTAATAAGTACCATAGAGGCCAGCAGCGAGTTCGGAGAAGAGGCGATATAATTAAGCTAATTGCCAATGGCGCTGGTGTTCTTCCGATAATAGTTTCCTATCGTGCTGGTTTATGATTTGTGGAAGAATTGTGCAACCCGAGCGACGTATCCGCGGTCATTGCGAAGCAGTCGGCCAATTTCCTCGTATCACCTTGCGCATCGTGAATAACGTCCGTGTCTTGCCACACGTGGGTCTCCATTAATCATATCGGTTTACGTAATTACGAGAATAAGTAGAGTGGGCGAGAAACACGGACGAGATTCGCGACTCCTGATAATCTCGCGGCAAATCCGCGGAACGAGGCATCGATTTTCCTCGATCGCCGGCACGTGGCGAAGTTTTCCACCTTAGGTCCGAACCCCGCGTAGGTGATTCAGCGCGCCACCTTCCTCGATTACTCGAGGAAGAAATTGCGCGTGGACTCGCGGGCATTGAGGTGAAAATGGCGCCCCGAGCGAGGAAAATCGAAAGAGTCTCGTGGCGAGGTACACGGCCAAGAGGTGGCACCGAAACCTCGTGTTCTCGGGATGACGAACGTGAGATTCGTTTCTACACAACGCGCGATCTACGCAAGTTCGTTGGCCGAGAGCGCGAGAGAGGGCGCGCGGACAGCTAACCGGGGAGTAGAGACGACGATATTATCCAATTGTATCGATGCGTATCGCGAAGCAAAGCATCGATACGACACATCGAGATTTCGCTGGCGCTAACCTGGAAAAAAGCGTCACTCGAAACGTGCCCGTTAAAATCCATCAGGAAGATCACGCGCGGCGAATGAAGTTGTTCGAATTGTCACGATATTTCAGCCGGGTGTACAGTCCGCTGAAAGATTCGCGCGGTGCGATCGGATTTCACCGAGTTGCGGCTGCATTCAAAAGTTGGCGGCCGGAAGCGAACGTGCACCGCTCTCTAGCGGCATGATCGCAAACGTCCTCGAGTACATCGACGATCGTGAAACCTGTCGATTATTTCGATTGTGGTGGAGACACGGTGGTGGTGGTGGTGGTGGACCATCCGCGTCCGACCGACTTGAACACATTAACGTGTTACGTCCCAGGATTGCCAGCTGGACTCGTCAGTAAAAAGTTGATGTTGATAACTCTCCTGCCTTAGGCGCTCTATTGGGAGTACGCTCGGGAACTCTTGTATATCGAACGTGAGCTCTGCACGAGAGTACCTGCGAGAAATACAAGCGATGATGAGACGTTTGGTGGACAACGTCAATCCCCACGCGATCATTTCGATCGTAATGCGCTCTGTCGATTCGCTCGAAGTTGACGCAAAAGAAAAATAAACTAGGGCGGAACTTTGCTCGCGTTATTTATAATTTACCGAAAATCACCGGTATTAATCGGAATTTTCGATAACAGCCGCCGAGTAAATTTATTTTCGGCGAGACACAGAGAGAAAGAGAGAGAGAGAGAGAGAGAGAAAGCTGTTGCGATCGCTGATAATACACGCACTGGTTTGTTTTCCAGACTATGCGCAGGGGATTCCCCAGAAATCGAATCAATTATCTTTCAACGAGCGAGTGCCATGGTGCACTGTAGCGCCACCAAGCGGGACATTGTCTAGTGATCTGTTCAAGAGCGAACTTCTTTATGTGGCCGTGCACCTGCGGTACGCATCAATGAAAGTTGACGCATAATGCGATATTCTACGCGCAGCCAGAGATAATGTCACATTGAACTTGTCCCTCCACACCGCCATGCCCCCACTTCCGCTCGTTTGCCCAGTGAATTTGAAATATCTTTGTCAATTTCCTTACGGCCCGTTAAATCCCCCACCGGCAACGGCCTGGGGGGGAGGAGGGTGATAGAGGGCGTTGCTATGCAAATTTCTAGGGAAAACTTGAAAAGATGATCGCCAAAAGCGCGGGAAACGCGAAATACCAGCCGTTTTCGGGAATTTGAAGCTATTCGCTCGAGAATTGGGCCCAAAACGATTAGCGTAACGATATCTCGATGGAGGGGGGGGGGTGCGAGGGTGAAGAAAGAGGAGGAAATCCTTTTTCCCCGCGGGCGCCTGATCTGGCGCGGAAAAGTGTACGATCGTGCCAGCGTAATCCACCAGCTACTTGCTAGATTACGCAACCGGTTGTTAGCGCGTCTTGCATCGTCGCTCGTAATTTTCGCACGCGAATCCCAGAAAATGGCTAGCTCGTTCAGAAAAGGCGTTGGAGGTTTTCGGTGCGACAAGGCGCAAGACATTTCCTTGGGTTTCTCTCGACAACTTCAATATCCCGCAGCGATACCGCGCTGAACCAACAGTTTTAGTTTATCTCACAGATTACGCGGCCCGAGAATTTTTGTCACGAATCGGGGAACACTTTCACTACTTCTCGCAAATTCTTGCCGCCTGGAATCCTCCATCTTTATTTGCCAAATAGCGTTAGGCATTGGAAAAAAAAAAAAAAAAAAAAGTAAGGTTCGGCAAAATCTTATCCGGGGAATCTTGAGGTTTCGATTTACACGATTCCCGCACATGTGATTCAATCCTCTTTCCTTGACCGATCTCCCTGCAGCGATTGCATTTGCACACGAGAGCGTTTTAGCGTATGAGAACCTATGGTAGATCGATTTAGCCGAGAGCCGGCGCGTATACACACACGCGAGGAAGCGATAAAACAGCTATCGACCGAATGTTGTATTCGTGGAATAGAACCTTTATGTAGCGAGCGCCGAGCTCTGCGTAATCATTTATTTCTTAAAAATGCCTTTCCTTGCCAAATACTACCAATGTTTTATTAAGAAAAGAGAAAAGAAACCTCATCATCGGTGGCCATTAATCTTTCTTAACAACGTGTAAATGGAAACGCTGAGGAGATTGTTTTCTGATAATGAACACAGATAAGAAAGAGAGAGAGAGAGAGGGGGGAGGGAGAGACTCGGACCTTTCGAAAGGAGGTTCTGAAAACTATTTCAATAAAAGTTACGGCATTAACTCGATTATTATTATCAAAGTCCCCATATGAAAATATGGTCGCGCGAAGACGACATTAGGATTTATGCACCGTAGCTGCTGAGAAAGAGTAATGATATACAGTTGCCACATTTATGACAGCGAATTAATCACGATGTGTCCGTGTGTTCGAGGCATCACCGATGCACTCGGAGTTTGGTACATTAGCGGCTACGGAGATTTAGTGAAAGATGTAACTCTCGCAAATGAGGCACTAACTCTAATTTCTGATTAACACATCCGCTGCCAAGATAAGTGCTATTTAAGCGTGCGATGCACCCATGGCGCGCCCTGAAAATTCATTCATTGTAATTTACATAAACATATTAGTATAGCGCTTAGTGCCATCGGGGCTTAATCAAAATGGCTTTTTGCTCGCTATATTTGCCACTTGTGCGACGAAAATAAAACGATCGATGGAACCGGAGCAACCGGCTAGAAATAAACCAATGACCGATTATATCGAATAGACGCGAGAGCAATTCATAATGAATCTCCGCGAGCGGTTTCCCAAATTTTTCTCCCGTGGTTTTAAGCCGCGCTTGGACTCCCCATACCGTCGCGTATGATCACAGCCAATGGAACGATGAAGACCTTTTTATTTGTCTCCTGACAAATTGGCTGAAAAATTGTGTTTTCGCGTTCGTCCGGGACTCACCGCGAAGAGGGGGAGGGGGAGGGGGAGGGAGAGGAACACGGGGAAAAAATTCAATTCACCGCCGAGTTGTCATCAGTGTCGGTTTCAGGAGGAGCGGATCACGTGACCAGTGCTATAGTCAAGATCAATATACCAATCGAGAGGTTGTCGATGTAAAAACAAAACGCTCCACCTTTTCTACCTCTGTTCTCTCCACTGGACACCCATAATGCGGAAAAACAAAGATATCGGCAAAAACTCCAAATTGATTATACGTCAGCCGCGGATAATCCTTTGACTCGTCAGAGGATAGTTGCGTGGCTTTGATGAAAATAATGGAGCTAATTCCGCACGGAGGTCTGGAAACTTGTTATTTCGCGAAACAGGCGGCTGTCCGCTCGAATTAAGCAAACAAATCTGAAAAAATGCTTCGCGGTAGCAAAGCGAGCGGACAGTTTCTGGTATCGATGGCAGTTTCCTGACCTCCAGAGCACCATGCGCGCACGCTCGCCGTACACGACACGCCGTACGTCAGTGTGCGCGCGTATACGGCACACACGCGTGGTGCACCACCACCACCACCACCACCATCCAACGCCGAAGAACGCGAACGTTCCTCCTGGGTTGGAGCGGCGATCGAAGAAATTTCGTACAAGACGCATAAAGAAAAAAATATCACCGCGGATGTAGTGCATCGGATTCGTATAGCTCGGGGAATGATTGTATAACGATGAACAATAGGAACTGGGACTTCGGAGGGAGAGGGCATTATGGGAGAGCGGATGTTGTATAACGGTTAGCCAGCCAAGAGGAACGAGACGGGAGCAGCAAACCGTAAACGCCACGAGCGTTCAACCTCGTGTCTAGTGGAACTCAAAATAATATCAAACTCTCCTGTGTACCGTGGGCTTGTTTAGCGGCTGCCAGGTGTCGCTCCGTACCTGTGTACAGACTATAGACATCAACGCGTCTCTCTCCAGTGGCCGTGTCTCTCCTCGTCTTCTCCTCGTCTCCTCTCCTTCTTTTCCTCCTTTTTCTCCTTTTTCCGCTCCGAGTAACCGACCGTAATACCGCGCATTGCCATGATCCCTCGCAGAGTCATACTGGTTTCTAGCAATTTGCCTACAACTCCGCTGCTCGCCAGTCGATAGCGTGAGAAACTCACGGAGGTCCGAAGTAGCGAAACTGAAACCGAAGCTGAAGCCGAGGCTGAGGCCGAAGCCGAAGCCGGAGATGGAGATGGAAACGGAGCCGGAGCCGAAGCCGAAGCCGAAGCTTTTCTAAATAAATCGCGGATGTGCCTGTTCCCCGTAGTTCCGCCAGCCAACTTTGCCGGATCTCGAAATCCCCTTGGAACGTTACAGAACTATCGTCAGCGATGGCACAATTCGCGATCTCGCTTGTTCCGACGGTATTTTCACGCGGAAATCGGCAGATATCGCGCCAGATTGCGCGAGGCTTAACCCTTGATCCGCGTTACTACACGTAGAATGCGCGCATTGTTTAGCATTCCCTTTCACTTAAATAGGTAAACGGTCGAATTGATTAATCCTCCAGATATTTGCGAAGCAATATTTTCGAATCGCGTTATGTCTTTACGCGGCATGCATTATTCATCGCGCAGAAACGTTCGGCTGGGCCGTTGGCATGAAAGAAAATGTCTCGCTACCGGTGGAAAGAAAAGCGATTTTCCTCCTTCCCCGGCCCCTCTCGAATATTCCAAACGGCGAAAGATCAAACACGTTTGATCATGGATGCTTAATGCTCCCCGTCGCTTATCGTAATTGATCGGATTTAAGAGAGATAGATCGATCTCGCTCGGAAAATAGGCGAGCCCCGCTGGTAATTGGTGCGCGCAGCAGTAGTAGTACAGTTGTTAGGCACGGCCCCTGGCCTATTCGATATTTCACTAACCTAATTAAGGAACTATTCTTCGCGCGCGCTAAACGCCAACCAAAGAAATAACCTCCGCGGCATCGCCTCTTAATCATCTGTCCAATAAATCATCATCGTTAGCGCGAGGGTAGAAGCCGCGATCCTCTCCAGGCTGTAAAAAAGTTGGAGGGAGTTTACGAGACTTCCGAATCGACGCGAGTCCAAGCGAATTGATAAATATATGTGTCCAACGTTTCATCAATTACGTTACTCGGGACATTATTCCGTGGTGTTGATGGTTCGACTTGTTGGATGAATTTACGAGTTCCGTTCGGTAAGAGAGAGAGAGAGAGATAAAGTGGGTGGGTGGGTGGAGAAGCTAACGCGTTCCTCGTTCTCCTCGTATCTGCTGGCTCGTATCTGCCGATTCTCGAACGTTTCGTACGAGCGTGCGATTTGCTGAAATTCTCGATGCCACGCGTATTATTGTCATTTCGCGGCGGTAACTAAGCTGGCACGTGTCGTAAATCATTGCGGTAACTTCTTGGACGCCGGTAAATATGTCTCGCGTGTAGAATGCGGCGCCGCTCTCGTAAAGAATTTAAGGACACTTTAAATTCTAATGCCCGCCAGAAAGCGATGCATTTTATCGCGGATTGCGTGTGCGTGCTCGAGATTCGAGATGTTCAACTGAATTGTACTTAACGCTCGCGCGCGCGCGCGCGCGCGCGCCTGCTCGTATCCGCGCAAATCCAATTGGATCGGCGATCGCCTCGATCGTCGAGCTGGCATCCCTCTGATTTTTTCCCTTTTCCTCGTTTCCACCCCGAAGATCTCGGGGGCGGTATCCCGCTGATACAAAAATGACTTTTGTTTTTATCCGACGCTCGAGCGACGAGCGTTCATCGTGTATAGTCGAGCGCTGTAAATCGTAGCTATAACTCCTCTGGATGTAGTAAATATGTCTTAGAAATAGAACGCGCGCTCGGTACCAGCAACATAAAGCACTCCGAGAGACTTTAAATTTCCAAGTAGACTTCGGTGTCGCGTAGCGGCGACTTATTTAAAGGTGGAAAGCGTGACTCCAATTCCTTTTTTCTCTCCCGTTTGCCGCTGATCCTGCTGTTCCTCGAGAGGATGTTCCCCCCCTTGCTTCGGACGCGCGGAAATTAGGACCGCAACGATTATACCCGCCACCACGAGAATCGCGCGGGGGCGATACGCTCGTTGGAGGAGAATAATCGCTCGCGAAAAATGTCCGAGTTCCGGCGATTCTCGCCGGTCGCCAGAGGACAGCAGCTTCGATCGCCACGGGGAAACCCAGAAAAAGTTAATTCCTACTTGTCCAATGGAATCCTCGTGACACGGATAACACGAGTAGCCGCTAGATGCTACGCGCACTTGCTTGATTTTGAAACAAATGCGACGGCGACGACGACGACGACGACGACGACGTAGTAAATAATTTCTATAATCTGTCACGGAGAATTCAGAATAATAGGAACTGGCCGGCAAGTAGCCAGTTTTGCACGTACCTATGATAAATGAGTGCAAGCGTTGCTGCCGTAGAATCTTCGCCGCGATTACAAAACAACAAGCCTCGCCTTGAGGTATTAAGCGATCGCTATGTGCCGCGCTAGATGGGCTCTCGTTTACGGCGATCGATAAAGCTCAAAGTTTTCGCGCGTTACGCGCTGTTTACACGCCGCTAGGTCATTATAAAATATTAAATACCCGCTTAATCTTTTTCCCCGGTCGCCGCGGCGCATATTCATCGACGGGGCAAAGTGTCTCGCTGCTCCAACGCTGTTAGAAATTTGCGTAAGATTGCGAAACGCGAAAGAGCGTCCGAATGAGAACCACTGGACGGTAGCACCTATCTTATATCAACACGTGTCTACATACGGGCACGTAAAAGCCTTGTCATCGATGGCTTCGCAAATGTTCGCTGGGAACAAACCGACGGTTTCGTTCCTGCCTATTTTGTCACAGAGACACCTAGAGAAATATCGTCGTTATAGAAAAGTTTTTCAGGTCGATTCAGCCCGCTGGCAAAATATCGCGATAACCGACACCTCGTCTACAGGCCGGACGAATAAATTGGAATCGGATCACGCGTTTGCATTGATCGATCGATCGATCGATCGATCCTACTTTCACCCATTCTACTTCCGGTTGCATAGATTCTTCCTTCGCGTCGAAAACCAATCACTGTTTGGAGAGAGAGAGAGAGAGAGAGAGAAATGCGTTCCCGCTTGCAGTGGCGAAAGTGGAAAAAATATGAGCGTCGATGCTCCTCCACTCGCCATAATCGATGGGCGATAAATAAAGAGGGTTTCGAAAATAAATTTTTATCGTCGTTTAACGTCTCGCGCGTTCTCCCAGAGAGAACATTCGTTTCCGCGAGCTCGCGGAATCTACTTCCACCAGAGGGACATTCGCTCTTTCGCTCGCGAAAAATCGGCAGGGGTGCGTAGTACCAGGACGAGGACGCGGGGGTGCAGACGCGGTGGTCGATACTTTCGTAGCGCGGAACTAATCGAGGAACACGACACACTCGGCTGTTGTTCCGCACGTGCAAGGATAGCCGAGACCCTCGACCGACATCCGGTGGTGCACCACCTGCCACGTCACGCGTGATCCGTGCCACACGCCATAAATTGGCATCTCCCCCATAACAGGAGACTCCGGGGCGTCCCGACGTCTGGAAAGAGAATCCCCTTTTTATCTTCGCGGCGACGTCTCTCCCTCCCCCGTCGCGGTCCAAACATCGCGCGATTGCTTAAAACACCTGTTGCCACGACCTTGAGCCTTGAAATGTAATTTCCCCGTAGGAAGATGCGTCCCGTGGTGCGACCGATAAAAATCGACGCGATACAAAGATATTGGGAGAAACATCGGGGCGAGGCGCGAGCTTGGAATGTGCGCGCGCGAGGCCTTTGATTCGTCGCGAGCTCTGCACAGGCTAGCCGGGCGATTCGCTAATGTCACTTGGCGACGAATAGAGCGAACGCTTTTTGTTATGCGGGTGCTAATGCGAGTGACTCGGTATCCCAGCGCTATCCGCTCGCGCATATCATACATTCGCTTAAACAACCTCCGCCGAGAGACCGTATCCATTCGATGGCTCCGCCGTTTCATAATTCATAAGCTCTCGTTAATCTGCTTGAAATCACGAGCAATTATATCTTCCTGCCACGGACATTGGCGATCGATGGCTCGCAGAGCCAGTGTGGACTCATTCTCTCGCGGAACCATACTCGTCGAAAGTATTTCCACTCGACGCTATCAGCGCGCGCGCGCGCCCTCTTCCTATTTCCAGGCACCCGCCCAATTTATCATGTTTACCAACTTAAGTACACGTATCGGAGTTTCTCGCTTTACGGCCGTGCCTAGATAATTATCTGGCGCAACGACAGATAAGGCGTTTGTAAAGAACAATGCTCTCAAAAATGCTTTTCCTTCCCGCCGGGCTTACTTGCATTGATGAAAAAGTCGCGTAATCGTCGAGGAAGATAATACGGAAAAGAGAGCGGCTCTTGAACGAGCGAGATGCTAAAAACCTCCTCTTCTCTTCTCTTCTCCATTCCTCTCTTCCCGCATAAAGCTATTCCATTTCGTTTCTGCAGCTAATGTTTCGAGGCTGGACAGCGCTTGGGAACGTTATAAAACCTCGGAGGAAAAGTTTTTGCGCGCGCACGCACACGCGCGTGCACCGTGGAAAATTTTTCTCTCTCATTCTCGCGTTCCTTCGGACTTTTCGAGCGTTTTGTTCTTGAAAAATCTTTTTTTTTTTATCAAGATGCACGATCGGTGGCGGCGGATCGTCGTCTTCGTCTTGTCTTCCGTCGTCGTTCGAAGGTATGCGCTCGCTCGACGCTTTTCCAGTGACGAGAGAAAAGAGAGAGAGAGAGAGAGAGAGAGAGCGCAGTACCGGGAAAATACAAGTTCTCGAGCAGAGCGGCACGTTGATAATGACGCAACAACTTATCGCGCCATAACGCGACTGCGTTTAAATCTTCCGCTACTCGTTCCGTCTATTCCGCACCGTGACTATGGCCCAAGCTGAATTAATTACAGCCGCTACTTTCGTGAACCCGAGCGAGCACATCCTCGCGCACACGCGCGCGCACACAAACGCACACACGAGTCTTCCTCGAGCAAAGAGACCGACGCATCTTTCCCGTTACAATTTCACCACACGCGCGAGAGTGTCTCTTCGCGGACAAACGCGCTCTTCCGATTGGAGGAAGGCCAATGGCGGTTCGCCATTAAAACCGGAAGTCCCTCCAGTGTTTGGCACGCGCCACCGCGCGTTTGGGAGAGCGATTAGCTCCCGCCAATTTCACTTGGAACGGCGAACTCTCGACGGAGAGACTCCGTCGGTGTGCCGTGGGGATTATTTCGTAAAATCACCCTGTCGCTCCTGGGCACGGCTCATAAATAATTGCCGAGTTCTTTCTCGTTGAACTCGCCGCCCGGTACGAGATAAACGCGCGCGCGCGAATTATATCGGAGACCGGTTATTCATCGCGCGAGGCTGTGCGATTTATTCGCGAGCTGGCGTGTGAAAACACCACCTCCGTCGGTCGACTCCGCGCGTTTCCCGTGACATTTCAGGCAAAAGTCAGCCTCCGTCGTCGACGCCGACGCACTTGAGGTCGAGATCGGTATGGCGCGGATGGTCCTTGGATCGATGGGTCGTAAGTTCGCTTTTTGCAGGGCGAACTCGGCCGGACCTTCGTGCCATCGCCGGGACTCTGGAAAAGGAAAGTTATGGATTCGCGCGAGTGCCACCGCGAGAGCGAGTGTTCCGCCTCGACGGAAGTGTTTTGTGCAATGGCGAGAGACCCGTTGGAGGTTTTTGCGACCATTTTCCACAAGAAGTATCAACACCGGCATGGCTATGGCCGCTCCTGCTGCTGCTGCTGCTGCTGCTGCACGAGCCGCACCTTTTTCCAACGAGCGAATCGCTCGCTCTTTTGCATTTTCGACGGTTTCCTTTCGTTTCGTTTCGTTTCGTTTCGTCATTGGCGCTGGTCCGTCCCCTCCCGAGTCGGAAGATTCCGTCGACGAGAGGAGATCGTCGCAAAGTCGAGCGAACGAAGCCCGACGTCGATCGCGCTATTGCGTCGAAAGCGGGGGTCCCTCGCGAGGAGTTTTCTCAATCGCGCGTTTTCGCGGGGGCAAGGGAGGGGGATGAGAAATGGACGTTCGAATTTGTCGTCGTCACGTCGACGGACGTTGGCAGCTCGAAAGGGAGAAATTTTTGGGGAAAAATCGTGCGGGGTCGAGAAACTCTCGTGGATCACGGGATAATTAATCAGCGGGACTCGCGAGGAAAGCACGGGGGGTTGGAGGGAGGGAGGGAGGGAGGGAGGGGGGAAGAGAGCGGGGATCTTTCCTTTCGCGTCTCCGTTAGTCATTGTCTCGTTTCAGCGATTCTCGAGAGCTGTCGTGTAACGGGCGTCTCTCAGGAACACAAAGCGAATCTTTTGGACGAATGCGAGTCTCAAAAGTGGGCCGGATTCCGCCGGTTCTGCCACTTGCTACCGATCCAAAATGCCTCGCTCGCTTCTCAACGAAAGTACGAACTGCGCTCCCGTGCTCTACCCTCCCCCTCCCGTCCCAACCACAGCCCTCGATATCGCTTACGAGAAATGCAATTACCGTTTATCGCTCACGCAAACGAGTTTTCGCCCGGAACAATATCTTACTTCTTTGATTTCCTTATGGCGCCAGGGAAAGTTCCGCGTAACGAGGCGAATTTTTGCTTCCGACGAACAAATTCGCTCGACTACTCGGGGATTGGTCTCGATTAATCACCGGCACCAGCAGCAGTAGCGGCACCGGGACTCGGACGAATTCTAAAATGTTCGGAAAATCAACGGGATCGTTCGACGTACTCGTTACGTCGTTACCCGGAACTTTCTTGGGAAAATCCATGCGCTCTTGGCACGCGTAATTTCGTTGATTTTCACTCGTTCATTCTATCCGGGATTTGAGGAGCGTTTCTTTCTCTCTCTCTCTCTCTCTCTCTCTCTCTCTCTCTCTCCGAAAGACGATACACCGGGAGGTCCCTGCGCCGAGATAGAATTACCGCGGTATCGTGCAAAGTTCGTACTAATCATTACGGCTGACCTTGAACTCTTTTGGTAGATCGGCGCGAGTAAAAGTACTCGGTCTCCGTTGAAGATAGACTTCAGACGAACGGGCACAGAGATAAAGCGGGAGCATCGATGTATCTCTGGCAAATTAGGGACTTTCTTCGCGCGTGTGCGTGGGCGTGCGCTCGCGCGCACCAGACTCGACGAAAGATAAGTCTGGAAAATACTAAGCGCCTTCTTCGCAAGGTGGTTCCATTCTGTGTGTGTGTGTTCGTGTATGCGAGTACGAGAGTGGAAACGTTTCCTCGAGTATTCAGACACGCCGCTGTAGGTTCCGCGCAACCGAGAGACACGAATTCTCCAGGCGCCCTCGAGCTTTCAAAAAATTCAACAAGACCAAAGCCAACCAAAGAGAGAAGCGCGCCACGTTAATAAGCCGCGCTGCGATAACTGGCTCTCCGCACTTTGCAGGGGGCCTCTCTCTCCTTCTTCCCGATTGCACAATTCTTCCACATTTTACCGCGAAAGAATCGACGGTGCAATAATCGAATCGTTTGCTGACCCATATTTACGGGTCTCTCCCTCAAATCGCTGACATTTAGAACCTCGACTCGCAGTTTCCACCTGCTGGAAATTCCTAGGCTCCTGCTGGGAACCTCTTCCCCGTCGGCAAGATACGCGCGCGCGATCGCAGCGAACGCGCGAAAAGAAGGAAAGAGAGAGAGAGAGAGAGAGAGAGAAAGAAAAATAGAAAACGCAAATGGATTCCTCGCTGTAATCAATCCCCCGCGTTTTGGAGCAATAACATTAACGAAGCGTGAATTTATTCGATTGATCCTTGAAAGGAAGTTTTCCGCTAATTCTCTTTAATTCTAATATGGCAGTCGACGTGACAAATGCTTGAATAAAATGAATGGACGGACACACACGGATGGGAGGATGTTGTTGGACGGATATAGGTGGATAGGTGTGGATGGATAGATAGATAGATAGATAAATGGTAGAAGGAATTTAATGTAATTTCTTTAGCAGGGGGACGATTGGTTTCTCTCAAATGAAATTGCGAGAAAATTATGTAATGTTATTTTTATATAGTGTGGACGGAGGGCGCGCGCGCGTGCGATCTGCTTATGCGCATGTCACACTCGATCGATAACTACGAATATTGACTTTACCGAGTAAAATATTTGATTGCTCCTGCGCCCCTGCAAGACAGAAGATGACCCGAATACAAAGCAGTCGATTTTTTTTTACAGAAAAACTCACCGTAGCGACAAAGCCGAGGAATTCGATTCGCGCGATGTACACCGAGAGCCACGGCGGTGCTACATTTTCTTCGACGGAGTCGTTCCATACGCTCGCGCGCGCGCGCGCGCGCGTGTGTGTGTGTGTGTGAGAAACGCGCGGACCGTACCACAAAGCGCGTTCTCTCGTTTATACGTTTGTTAGCTTCGAAGCAGAAGCGTTTTCAGTCATACTCGCGCACTCTTCGAAGAGATTAATCACGTTCTTAAAATGTCAGCGCGTTGTTTGTTGACTCGCCTCGAACGAGCCTCCGTTCCTCTGCACTCATCTCGCTTTTGGACGGAGGATTGTTTGTAGAAACGAGGATCGATCGATTTTCAACTTCCCGTTAATTCCCTCTTAAGCAGCCACCTTTCATCCCCGAGGACTCGACTCGGAGGAACGAACGAACGAACGAACGATACTCGCTTATCCTTTTTTGCAGTTTCTTCGCGAGACACTCGAATTTCCCGACGATTAATACACTCGAGTTTTACTCGTTGATAGTTGCGCTTGTTTCGCATTTCCGGTAAAAAGCAGCGTCGCTCGCTGCTTCCGGAAAATCCATCCAAGGTTCGCCGCCGCGCGAATGGCGATAAGAAATTCCGTACGCGCGCTGCATCGATTGCAACGAATTTCACGCACACAGAGGCCTAACGTTTCGCGCGAATGTTTGAAACTTTCCAGTAATCTTGACGTACGGGAATAATTGATCAGCCACCTATAGGAAGTTTTAAACGTTTTTCTTTGTCCACGGGCCGCGAGTCCCATGTAATATTCAATTGTCCGATGGCCTCGGCTATCGATCCAGGAAGGAGGGGGCGGGGGAGGGCAGAGGGAGAAACAAGTGTTTTTTAATATTCTAGAAACGAGTAACTGAATACCTTTAACCCCCTTTTGAGGGAAATTTGTCGATCGACGTCAAAACACAAAGGAGAGGCTAGGTCGGAGACACAAACGCGCTGGATTACGCCTGGCAATCCGATCCTCTTAGGATAATTTCATTCAATTTATTTGCGAGCCGCTAATCCTTTTAAGGAGAGAGTAACACTGAAATTATTTTATTCCTTCGTTATTCGATTTCCGCGCCGGTCGGATCGTTAGATTTTAATAGTCCACGCGGAAGGGGCGAGTACGACGAGTACGACGACGACGACGACTACGACGACGACGACGACGACGACGATTTACTCGGACAGACCGATAATGAGTTTTCAGAACACAAATTGCAAGCTCGCGCCTCGACAAAAATTTCCATCGCGAATACCGATTTCGTTACGAGTGCTCGGCAATTAATCCGTCTAATATTTATCCTTTCATTCCTCGCGCTTGGACGTTTCGCTATCGGTTTTTATTCCGACTTTTGCATAATTGCAAATACCGTGGTCGGGGCGACTTCTCGACTCGGTTTACACTCCCGGCGATGAAAACCTCCTCGAAGGGCGCGCATTTTTACCCCGCGACACCCTCCGCGTATCTCAATCTCTCGATAACAACTTTGCAAAATTCCGCGGCGCGCGGGAGAAAATTGTACGGCCGAAAGCTTCGATCGCGCGCAACCGAATGCGTCGTGTCGTAAATATTTGATTCACCGTCGGGAGACCCGCTTGCAGTTTCGGCTTGTTCGAGACACGAGGCAGTTTTTCCCGACCACTCGACGGCGGTGTTGCCATTTAATCGCAATGCTGTTTCATCAAGTCCTGCAAAATTAGAAGCCACATACATTTATATTATACTGTAACTTTGATTATAAACTTCTATTACAAAGTTTTTAATGGGTGAAGGATTTCTACTTTCTTTCATTAGTACAAAGTTAAGACAGAAATGAGCCTTCACCTAGTAATCAGATGTAAACAAGGAAATTTCGTCTGAAATTTCTTCTGCTGCAAGATAGCAGCAGCAGCAGCTAGAAAGCCTCGCTTAATTAAAAGTTTAGGCGCGAAAAGAAATGGCGCGTATCGCAAGGAATTTCGCAAAGATTTTCAAAGCACCGCTCAGAACGATCTCGAAACGATCTCAATTGTCGATGTTGCTCCGTGAAACGGAGCTCGCCAAAAATAATCTCGCACTTTCCGAGATTCCACGTCACGCTTACAGCCCCTCGATACGTACGTCGATAATTAAATTGATCAGAGCGCGGTATTTTTATCGAACGTCTTGCTCTTTCATTCGAAAGATATATTCGAGAGAGATCTCGCCGGAATATCAGAGCGATCGACTGACCAATGGTGACGGTCCCTATCGGTTTCTTTCTTCCTCTTCTTCTTTTTTTCTCTTCTGTATCGGTGAGGCAAAAGGTACGCGTCATTGGCGCTCGATGTTTCCTAATTGAGCTTGAATTTTTCAGACCACGAGTACAATTAGTGCGCCCGGCCGTCCACTTTGAGAATTTTCTATCGCAGCCAAATAGCAATCCGCATAATTTTTTATCGCGCATCGAACAGAGTTTAACGGAGAGAGCAGTCGCTCGCTTAAAAAAATATGGTAGATGATCGTACACGATATTCGTCTCCTCCGCGTACGTGCGCGTACGGGCGTATGTATCTCTTTGGAGAATTTCCCCTCCCCCCAGCCCCTTTTCAAGCAGCGCAACGTAACTTTATCAGTTTTCTCGACTTTTTTGTTTACTCGAGTTAGTCACTTTGGCCTTTGGCTGGTTCTCACGCAACCTTGTGATAGATTTCATTAAACGGCAGTTAGTTAGTCCGCCACTTTTTTCGCGTTAATGCGCAAAGTTGTACGCGCCTGAAAATATAAAGCGGTGAATTGATAGGAGGTAGAGCGGCCGCCAGTCCACGACGGGGGTTTTCCCCTGGAAAATCATTATTAAACTTCCGCCATTGTGTATTGGCCGATGATACCACGTAACGGACGCGGACTTTCAGTGAACGATCTCGGGGGAGCAAAGTCACTCGCTCGGCCACGCGTATAATCGGATCGTTTTTGATAAACACTCCGGGGAAAATGCCACTGCAAGAGTGGTAAGCGACAAAAATAATTTGAAAACCGCCTCTGGCTCGATTTCTTGGCAGATCTCGCGCGCGCGATTCTCTCTGCTCCCCAATTGGGGAGGAGAGACGGAGAATTTTGGCGCGCGCAAATTATCGCAGTCTCCGATTTCCAGAGTACTCCACTTTCTTTTCTCTCGCTGCTCTTCTCGGTGTTGTCGGAAAATCAACGATCGCTCGGCCGGTCGATCGTCCTCTCTTCCACGGACTCCTCGATGGAGGAGGGATCGGCGAGTATCGGTCGTCGTTTTGACGCGCGTTTTATTCCGGCGTTGCGCTGCGCTGCGTCGACGTTGACTCGCGCTGCTGTGACAGCGCAGAAGGCTGAAATCATTTCGGAACGTATGAATAAATGATCGGACCGCTTTGCTCGGTTCCCTCGTTCCTGGGCGTCGAGACAGACACGGCGTCGCCAATTTCCCCCTCGACGTCCCTCGGCGTCCCTGGCGTCCCTCGATCCACGACGCCCCTTTCCATTCTCCTCCTAGCTCTAACTACCTGTCTCCTTTTCTTCTCCCTGTTCGTGCACACGCACACTCACATGCGCCTTCTACCTCCAGGGCCGTACCCCCTCTCCGCTTCCTCGCGACACCCACGCAGAAAAAATTGCAAAGGTCGTACGGTCAACATCTGGGATTTTCTACTAGTTTTTTTTTTTAGCTTGGAGACGCCGGTGTAATATCCATCTTAAATCGATAGCCACGCGATTCTTTGGCGAAGCCTAGGGTTTCCACGAATACAGTAAAAGTCTCTCTGTCTCTCTCTCTCTCTTTGCGTCGCCATCCATTCCTTTCGTTTCTCACCCCCGCCTAACCCCTCAAATTCTTCTCCGCCACTACTAGAAATTTGTAATTGAAATGTCGAATGATCGCTGGCTTGGCAATGGAATCTTCACGAATCCATGAATATGCACTTGTTCAAGGCGATTAGTATTTCCGACGCGATTATCCGTGATTAGCGTGTATTAATGTACATAGTGGGCTTTGCATATTCGAAGAAAGAAAATCTTGTTGGAGAGCACGTGTTTGCGCTCGACAAATTAGTCATGAATGTATCATGACTGCCGCCGACCTTGTTCGTTCCCGCTGAATTTTCCCCTTTGCGCGGGCGAGTTCTTTTAAAACGCGGTTTTTGACGACACGAAGCACGAAACGGTCTCGCGGAATAAAAAGTATTATAACTAAAGGAAAAACGAGTACCGAGGTAAAAACGGAACTATGGTGGCAGAGAGAGAGAGAGAGAGAGAGGGAAAGGACATTTACGAAGAAAAGGGTCGGCGCAAAGCATTTCCGGTCATTGCAATATTCAGTTCCGCGAGAGAAGCAAGTGACATTTTCGAAACAAACGTCCAGAACCCAAAAACGTTCGTTTTTCCAACGAGACCTCATTGTCTCTCCGCACCATCCGACGGGATGGAACTTTTCCAGCCGGGAATTCGGAATTAATATTAACAAACCCAAAACTCGCGATTTTTTCCCCACGAGAGAACAGCGGTCCGCGAGAACGATTCCTTTCCCCGGATTAGGGACCGCTAACGGGTTTGGCGGGAGATTTGAAAAAATTCACAGCCACCACCGGTTGGTTTCCCTCGACCGAGTCGGTTCTGGTCAGGGCACGGCCGATTAAAAGAATCGCAGGAACGGGGAAAGTTCTCACGCGTGCACTCGCGATGCAATTCGTCGCTCGTCCTTGGAATTCATGGAAAGTCGCTACGAGCGGGAGAGAGAAAAAGGCATTTTGCTCGTGAGAAAGGTTTACGGCCCTGCCTCAAGAAGAGCAGCAGTAGCGGCAGTAGTAAAACGGCACACGACGTTGGCCGTCGAGTATCAATAATAAAAGTGTGCGAGGTCGGACCAATTGTGATGTATGGATGTATGCATGTACGTGTGTCGTGCGACGGACACGACAGGCATTGCGTCGTCGTCGTCGTCGTCGTCGCCGTCGTCGCCGTCGTCGCCGTCGCTCGCCATGTGTTCGATGTTCACATACATTTCGCCATTAGGTTTCGCCGGCCGGCGGCCAGCCTATCTGCCGATCTATAGTCTCGATATCGAGAGCCTTTTACTTTCTACCGGCTGTGTCAGCCGCGAATAGGCTGCCAGCTGTCGAGCTTTCCAGACAGTCCAACATTTCCCATCAACTTTCATCTTTTTCTTTGATCGATCGCCTGAAATCCATAGTTTCCGTCGCCTATGTCCGACCTAACCTGCGAATTTCCAGGCTGCGGCCGAAACGGATCGAGTGCGCATGCGCGAGTATCAACGAAACGGCGTAAGAGAAAGAGAAGGATGGAAAAAGAGTGACGTAAGAGAGCAAAACGAAGCTTCTGCGCAGCCACACGCGCAGGAATCGCGTGGAAGCAAGAAAGCTGTAGGAAAAACGCGCGTGATTACGGGATAAAAGAATAATAAGGGGGTCTCTGTGCTAGAAAATAATATGCGATATTAAAACAGACGTACGTACGTACGTACATATGTATGCAATGAAGAATTAATTAGCGGTAGCTGCGAAGCAAAGTGAAAAGCGTTATTTCGCAATACATGTGGATATGGCCGATTCATTCAAGGAGCATTATTATGATACTTTGGCGAAAAGCTCCGCGCTATTCCCTTAATTAATTAGCAAGTGGAAATTGTACGAGGATTCGGATTTTAATGAACGTTAGATATACGGGCTTTGATAATCGAGCTTGTAATTAGTAAAGATTCTCGCGGTTCTAACGAAGTCGGTTAACTGCTGAGGGATTGGAATATTTGCGAAACTGTTTCTCGAGATATACGTAATTTCCTGTGTGCGAGCCAGGACTTAGTCGAATCTGATAAGTCATTATATCTTAATCAGCTTGCGAGAGGGGCCTGTTCCAAGACTGGATGCTAATTAAATCGCGTTCGCGTCCTAACAAAGACCACGGCTCGACTGTACCGCGTGCGTGCCTACGTACGAGTGGATGTATCCTCCGAGTAGGACACGGAGACCCGGGCGAACGATTGGATAAAAAGTGCATATCGCTCTATCGCAACGACGATGCAAATTCATGTTTTCGTGGCGCCGCTGCGAATCATTTATGAGATACATTTTTATTACCCTCCACCGCGTCCCGGCGCACCGCCATCTCATTTCTGTTATGCCTGCTGCATCCTATAATTTGCACAGGGACTAGGAGTCACCCTGCGCGCTCCGCATCTCGCGAGCCTGGAAAAATTCAAAATTCATTGAAAAAATGGGAGAACGCACGAAACAATCCTTAACTGCCTGAAATTGAATTCCTCGAAAACGCTCGCTGCATAAATAATGCGGCAGCCTTCGCTTTTACCCCGGAGCGCTCGCGCTTTTTTTTTTTTTTTTCGGATAAAAGCCCTGAAAGTTACATTTTAAGCATGCTAAATTATTTTTAAATAGTCGAAAGAACATTAACGAGTGGAGCCGGGCTGCTGTCCCTTTGAGCGTCGTGTTTACGCGGAAGGAGGAGACGGGAAAGAGTGGCGCGAGACTATCAAAAAAAAAAAAAAAAAAAAAAAGGAAAAGAGAGGCATGGGGGAAAGTAGCAAATGACGGAAATTTAGAGTTGCTCTCGGATATTTGCAAAATCGATGGTCCACCATCGTGCGTGGAATCTCGCCCTGCCGTGAGACGAACATGTGCGGATAGTGGAACAGAGCAGCAATAATTCCTACAACGCTGATCGCACTTGATGCAATAGACTGCGTGTGTCAACGTTATGATACGAGCCACTCGGAATTCAAGTGGCGTAAATCCACTGGGAAGTAGCCGTGAGAATCTACCGTTATCCGCCGGCAATTCTACTTTTTCACGGAGATAAATTAGAAATCGTATTACACAGGCCGTTCGGCAGCGGGGCCGCCGCGGAAACTCGTTATTTATCGATTAAAAGCAAAAATAGCCGGCTGCCTACTCGAAACGGCCGTAGGATAATGCAGGTTTTAGGATTGTGCGAGGAGCAGGCGACGTTTGAAATTTCGAAAAGTCGCCAGACAGCGCGCGCGCCAACACCGTACTTCCGGTTATGAGAGCAAATAAAATAGCGGAGCTGAGGTTGGATGAGCAGCGTGACCAACTCGCGACATGCTAAACTGACAATACAAACGAATACTCGACATACTCGACTTACACCGTCGCTACCAGCACCACCACCACCACCATAACCACCTTCATCACCTCCATCACCTCCACCACCACTTTCTATACTCTCTGCTTCTGCGTATCTAACGACCAGCGTAAACTTACGGGAGAGACTCTCGTAAAATTTTATACCGACCACTTTTGTGCAACAATTCCGCGGAGATTTGCGATTTTTCTACTTACGCCCGCGGACACATCGCGAACGTTCCTCGATATTCGCGGCGAAATTTCAGAAAACTTCGCATCTGCCCGACACGCGCCACATCGCGAACTCCAACGAGGCTCCCGCGAAAATAGATTAGGTTTTCCATTTACGGCCGTCCGCGCGGTGGGAAGTACGGTCCGATTAGTTAATTAGGTTCGTTTGGGACTTGGTCGGGGATTAATAGGATTTTAATCAGCGTTGATCAACGTCAGGCGCGTGCATTATGCCCCCCCCCCCCCCCGCGTTATTATTCTCCCGTGGGGTTTTATATTACGCGACGGACATTTTATGTTTGAGCAACGACAAATGTTTCGAGAGAGGCAAACAGTGCAGCGCAGTCATATTTCACGAGCGTTCTCAACGCTCGGAACTAAAATATTATTGATCCGACTTAAGAATAGATATTGCCGAATAGAAAGATACCTAAAACCAATTACTTAGCGATGATTTATTCAGAGAGCACGCGTGCGCGCGGAGGAAAATCTCATTTTGCTGCGCGAAAACGATATAATCCAACACAATTAAACCGCGCGGGAGTTACGTCGCGGGGATGAGGGCGATAATCACCCCCTGTGCTACTACTCGGTGCTGGAGAATCGACAACATTTGTCCGGGCGATATCGTTCGTTATTTTCTCCCGCGTCCGCATATTATACCGCGCATTTTCCCGTTTAACACTCGCTTCCGGGGAAAGGAAGGCTGCGACGGAGGAACAACAATTCCACGAGTTTTTATCTCTCGCAATCGCGCAATGGCGTCCACCCGCGCCAAACCCGGGCGTGTCTCTCGCGTCGGGAGTCGGCGAATTTCAAAGTAATTAGTTCGCCGAATTAAGCGGAGAGAAGGTTTTTAATTAATCGCGCGCGCGCGCGCGAATTCCCGCCTCCTCTTCGCGATGAGAAAAGCGATTATGCGGTTAATTCGAGCGGGAAACTGCGAACTCTCGACCGGACGGAAAATTTCAGGACGTCGATGCACAATTTTTCTGTCGCTTGGCATCGTCGTTATCGCTCCCACTCTGTTCCTCCGAAGCGAGAGAGGATGCTCGTCGAGTCCTCGAGGACGCGAGCCGATTTTAGCGAATCAAGACCATCGCCGATCGATCGAACCATCGACACCGGGGGGTTCCTCTCCGCTTCTACCGGGTGCATCTCGTTGCTCGCGTCGTGCTCGCGCGGCTGTTAAAGACGACGCAACGAGAAACTGCGGTATCGATTTCTTCGTATTCCCCGGCTGTATAATGGGACGACGGACGATTTATTATTTTTTTATCAGGAGGATTCGCGGAGTGGGGCGTCCATTTCCATCGTCCCGACGGAAACGATCGATGGGAAGATTGTCGCGTAATCGGGTTTTCCTCCCGAGCAATTTTCCTGGCCGAGCCGAAAAAGGAAGCGGCACGCCGTATAAATGGAAACATAAAGGTTTCCCCGTCGATGCTGTCAGTCGGTAATTCAGCAGTGAGTCATCAGCTTCGAGGACGCGTACGAGTGCTAAGTTGCACGGGACTCGACCGCGGAACAATGGGAACTGCCGACACGGTCAATTGCAGACGCTGGGTGTGAACCCGCTCGTCCGTGATCGATCGTCTCTCATTAGAAACTGCGTCTCACCCAGTCTCTTCGCGAAACAACTTCAGCACCACCGACGACACCGGAGGACCGATGTCGTCACTCATAACGCGCTTCGCCTTGAGATTTACGATTCTTCTTCTCGTCCCCCGACTATTTCCCTATTTCCCGCTTCCACCGGCGTATGCTCCGCTGTTACGAACAATGCTGTTAAGAGTCCCATTTGCGCTGGCATTGTTTCTCCTCCTCGTTTCGCGGTGGCTCCTCTCATCCGGGGGCGCCATATTGCGAAAACGCGCTCTCGTCGAACTCTGATTTGAGCACCCCTGTCGCGCCGCCCGTTTCGAAAGTTCAGCCTGCAAAACTCCGGACTCTCCTCCCCGTTTGCTCGCTCAAATTATATGGAATCGCTCTTGCAGGATTGAACGTCTCTCTCTCTCTCTCTATCTATCCATCTCTCTTGAAATTAAAGCCGAAGCTTCTTCCTCGAAGGTTAATTTCTCTATCGTGGCTCTTCGCTGGGGATACCATCCCCCGCCGCCATCTTGGAAACCGCGCGCTCTGTTTAACGCGAGCGGATAAACTCGAGGCGTTGCGTCGGCGATACGCTCAAAAACGCGAAACGTCGCTTCTCGTCATCAGTAACACGTGCTCGCGCTTCCCAGTTATTTCGCAATTTTATTAATTATCGCAACCGTATGCCCCAGTAATCCGACACAGCGTGCCGAGATCATTATAAGTTGGAAGATCGTCGTCGAGTGGGGCTGTCTACGCGCGCGCTTCCACGTGCGCGTATAGAGTGTGTGTGTGTGTGTGTGTGTGTGTGTATATTCAGCCATAGCAATTACTTAAAGCAAGACCGCGTAAGATGCTGGCTGTATACATCTTGTACCGCGAAACTTTAGAGCTACTTCGTCTCGTCCATTAGGATCTTTCTCTTTGGGCTCTCGAAAGTTACGCGCTTCTTCGGCTTTAACGCTGCGTTTAGGATAACGATCTTTTACCGTCTCTCCCGAGAACAACGCAATTCCTCGGAAAGGGAACAACGAAGGGAATCACTTTTACATCGCATTGTTCGCGATTAACCGCGAATACGCGAGAATAGAACCAATAGAGGAGAGGAGAGAGCATTCTTCCAGCTCGGACCGTTTTGGTCGGTGGTGGTAGTTTTGCTTCTAAATATAGACTCGCGCTGCTTCGGTTCTCTAGAATGTGAGAATTACCGTTCCTTCTTCATATCGTTGACCCTGGCCAAACAATGTTCCTTTGTTCCTTTCGAACGTTTTTTCCTACCTCCCCCTCTCTTTCGCGCTCTTTTTTCTCCTCTGTATCAAAGATATCGCGCGTGCGCGCGCTGACTAGAGCGCATTGGTGAAAGCAGAACGTAATGCTCGACGCAGCATTCGCTGAAAGTACTTTCACGTGGTGGTGGTATTCCACGGGATAAAAAGAATTCGTTCATACGCGGCGCGGTGAAAAAACCGATGTAAATGTGGCATGACGTAATCACGCGCATAAGCTCGCTTTAGACTTTACTCTAATTAAAGTCGCGGAGCTCGGGCATAAAAAATGTTACGTACTTTGCACAGGCTGTGAAACTTTTTAGCGGGGTCGCCTTATCGGCATTGTTAACCCCCCGGGGGCCGCTCGAACTCGACGAATTCGACGAGCCGTCAGTAGCGATTGACAACGTTAGTCAGCCAATATTCTCCAAGAACGAATTCCAGGGGACCTCTCCTTTAATGGGATTACAGCGTTTAATAGCTTCCGACTTATCGACGACGAGAAGAGAATTTAACCCCGGAGGGTAGACTGGAAAAAAAGCGCACGTCGAGTTACATCCGCCAATGGCAGCCCGCGCGTCCGGCATGTCCAGTCTCTCCCCTAGCGAACGCGCCTTCCACCCTTTCTGCAATCCGAACAACATTGACGAACAATTTCGGGAGGCTTGTAACGGCCTAACTGGATTTCAATGGTGCCGCCGCGGTTGAATTTGTAGGTAGCATTCATGAAAATCAGTCGTTGAATCAGACCTGCGCGGAGTAACGCACGCACGCACGCACACACGCGCGCGCGCGCGCGTGCACGGGGCTGCGGGTATCAAGAAGAACGGTGCTCGTCGTCGGCCATTAACGGAATGCTTCGACCTTCGGAATTCACTGGAAATGCTCTAAAGGACACCGTTAATGGTTCCGGGGTTGAGGAGATCGAGGAATTTGCTCGGTTTGCCGCGCGTATATGGACGAGGAATCGCAAGGTTGAGTCTCGCTCGAGGAGGAGACGACGCTTAAAAATGATTGATAAGCGAAAACTGAAGGAGGACGAGGCTCAGACGCGGGGAAATTAACGGGGGGAAGCGGATCTCTCGCTAATTCCGCAATTGACTATCGACTCAAAGCGAGAAGACGACTTATCCGCGGCGGTTCTCCGGCTCTCGGCTGACATCCGCCCTCCGCCCCCGCGCTTTTCCTCGAGCCGCGCGACAGCCCCGACTGGCAATTACCCTAATTAACACAATTATCGTTGCTTCCTCTCTTTTCAGGTGCGCACCTTGTTCGTGAGCGGCCTGCCGATGGACGCGAAGCCGAGGGAGCTGTACCTGCTCTTCAGAGCGTACGAGGTGAGTCACTTTCCGTTTGCACCTCGCCGAGGAAAAACGGTGCTCGCGTTGCCGTTGCACGTTGCACGTTGCACGTTGCGCGAGGAGAACCTCCGCTACCTCGACAGGGGTTACGAGGAGAACGCGAGGAGAACGAACCTCGCCGTCGGGGAGCGGCGAGGGGCGGCAGGGGAGCCAGAGTTACACGCTCCAAGGAACCGAGTCGCGAGAAATTTCCAAATGGAGCGGGAACAATTTCACCGTTCTTCCTGCGGTTCTCCTCCTTTTTTTTCCCCCCGGCTTTTCTTTTTTCCTCTCCTTTCTTTCTCTGTTTTCTTTATTGCCGGCATCGGGCTGATCCCTTTCTCGTGTTTTTATCAAAACCAAGGAATTTTTCTTATTCTCAGGGAAAAGGAAGCTTTGTAAGCAATGTTGCAGGGAGAATTTAAAGCAAAGCATTTTTCTCGAACATTTGCCGGGGCAAGAAACTTGATTTAACTTACTTAACCGATAGCGCTTGCTTCTGCCGTTGTCCCTCTCCCTAACGCGAATAAATGGCTCGGAACTGGCTGGATGCAGTTAATGGCGCAAAATCAGACGCGCGCGTGCAGTCATGTTTATCAGGGGCTTTTAATAAATCTGGGAATGGACTCGGCTGAATGTTAAAGCTTCTTTAAGGGGGGTGGGTACTGCTGCGTTAATCGTATAAATTCTCGGATGTTCAGCGAAATCTGCGCCGCCCTACCCCCGGTACTTTCGCCCTTTGCAACAACAAATCCGGTAATGCGCAATCCTAAATCCTCGCTGTTAGTAAGAATTTAGCGCTCTTATTATTCATAACCTTTTATTGTGAGAGAGAGAGAGAGCCTTTCGGGGAAACATAATTAAAAACTTCGGAAACGAGGAACTTGTTGATGGAACGCACGAAAAAAGGAACAAAGTTAAATTAATAAAAAATAACCGCGGTCCCAAATTGAACAACAAGGAACGAAGCCAATAAGAAAAAGTTTCGATAAAGGTTTCTCTCGCAACTCCGGGATATTTGTAACGCTCGTTTTTCTTATTACGTGTACACCGAACGTTTGCAATTTCTAATTCACCTTTCTGAAAATAACTTTCCTCTCGTGAATATTTCATGAAAATTCCCCTCGGTTGTTTTCGAATGACTCGGCGGCCATCTTGGACCGTCGTCCGATTGATCGCGATTGCCAAAAGGAGAAGCTGAAAATCCCAAGAAAAACAAGAGGAACAAGAGAGGTGGTTTACTTTAGAGAATCGCGATACTACCAGCTGAAAGAGCAGCTTGACCATGGCAAATGTGTAAATACACAAAAATAGCAAAGCGTTCTTATAATAGGTTATGTCACTCTTTGTCAATTTGCTACGTGGCCCAACGGTGGTAGGTCGCATTGGGCCTTGGGGAAAATATAGAGAAGGTCTGTGCAACGAGTATTGGGTAAAAATGGAAAATACCCAACGAGACCTTGCCGCATTTTCTTAATTCGTCGATTTGGAACTCGACTAACGACGATGAAGAAGCAGAGTCGGAACGGTCGGGATAGATAAAGAGGAATGCGATTGGATTAGCTCGAATGTGCTTCTTCGTCCGATTTTATTTGATCCATCGAACGCCTTTCGACGTTCGTAACGAAGAAAAGTTTTACTTTTCTCAGCGCGATGAGCACTCGTGGGAAATTTGGCTCGTTTCTCCTGATTCGTTCCGAATTTCGCCGCGCGTCTTGCTTTTTGCGGCGAGACTCCAATTCCGAGCGAGCGAACGAAACGGCCGACTTATCGATTGGCAGTTTCTCCTTGAGTGACAGCCAGAATCGATCCGGCCGACACCGACACCGACACCGACGCGCCGGTGCCGATGCCGATGTCGATGCCGGTGCTGGTGGTCCTCACCGGAGGAATTTCACCGGAAAATAACGCCATTCTGATAACGCGCCGCAGCCGCCGCCGTCGCCGTCGCCGTCGCCATCGCCTCGGAAGAAAACGATCCGTCCGTCCTAGAAGACGAATATCTCCGCATTCGTCCGCGACAAAATTATGTCCCCGTGGGTGTACGTTCTGGAACAGTCCTTATCGCGCGAGCAACCGCTCGACGTCTCTCCTCCGAGCTTTCCCCCAATATTCCGCTCCAACGCTTTACCGCCGGGATTCCCGAAACTCGTTGAAAAGCTGCCGATCGAAAGGCAATTGATATGGCGTCGTAGAAAAAATAGCTCGCGGTTCCGCGCGCAGTCTGGGCAAAGGGCGGGGAGAGAGGGACCTTCTCTATTGGAAATTGCTTAAAATATTTCGAGAACCTTAGCGAGCTGCACGCGCGATCCGCGTTATGCGCATTTTACTCGGAAATCAAACATCAATTTAATCAACGACCCTCCGGATGGAGCTTTCCAGGCAGGAGAGGAGGGAAAACGCACACGCGCGCTCGAGTACGGAGGAAAATGTATCGCGTCTCGCGTTATCTTTGAAAATCTCGTTGAAGCGGACGTGGGGCTCTTCGGCGTTTCAACGAGTTTGCGTATACGTTACGCAAGTAGGTAGAAACGAGAGTCCGTACCTCTCGAGGTTGGCCTTGCAAAAATGTGGGCGCGCTGACTCCAAATCATCAGATTCTCGTCAATCTGTCACTCTTTGCGCTCGTCTCTCCCGAAAGAAGCGGAGGAGCGACATTACACCTCTCGTGTACGTGTACGTAAAACTCCGCGAGCTCCATGATCTCTCTGGTTTCCGCCGTTCGCCCCGGAAGTAATCCTCCCCCGTTATCGAGTTATTCAAAATAAACATGGCGGTGATTATCGGAATTCCCGATTGAAATCTCTCTTTCCCCTTGATGTTTTTCCATCGTTTCGCGCTCCCCTCTTGGATTCCCACAGTTTTCGCGGAAAGTCATTCGACGGCGAAACTATGTAGAGCGTGGAAATTCGAGAAAACTAAAAGCATCTCTCGCGGGGAGTTTTGAGGTTAGGCTGCCTCTGTCCGCGATTGCAGCAAGAATTTGCATCGCTACCCGCACATTTTGTCGGTCGGGAATTGTCTTCTCACGTTTTGCCTCGCTTTGGAATTGCTCGAGCGTTTTGCGATGCCCACACGATACATCCGATATTGGTTCTCCATTGCCAATTGACCTTTGCTTTTTCTGCTTAATAGACGCGAACATGCTCGCATGCGCTCACGGATGCAGCAAACATACCTAAAATGGTCTCGTTCGAATCGTCTTATTTCCCATGCATCTTCGCACTTATATTCATGTTTTAATCTTGTTCCGCGTACGGCATTACGTAATCTAAAAAAATCTTGGTATTACGGAAGATAATCCACGGGTAATTGCAATAATTCGAAAATAACAATTAATCTGGCTCTCAGGATGATTGCGGTTAATAATCATGAAAACCCTATTGATTTTCATTATTTACGAGACTTAATGACGTAGAGTGGTCATTTTAGAACTGCCGTTACGCACCGCGAGATTTATATAAATATCAAAGAGCCTCAAGCATAATCCTCTCTTGTTTACGTCCAGAAAACATATTTCGTTGGCACACGCGAAACTTGCCACATTATTCCCCTTGCCAAACTATCAGGTTCTTGTATAAAATAAATTGGAGCATTTGTATCTTTTTCCAATATCAAATTACCGCGGAAAAAATCAATGAAGCGTAGCTGCACTCCTTTAAATAAAAACTTGTCCCAGAAGAGAGAGTTTTCAGCTTTGAATAATATATATATATATATATGTATTTGAAAAATGTGATTTTCTCCCAGCGAGAATTAAATGAAGCGTGCAATTGTATTGCGCGAAATTGCTAATAAATTGAATAAATTCTGCTTTTTCCAATGCCAGGAATCATGGTTCTAGTGGTAGTAGTGGTAGTTAATGGTGGTGGTGGTGGTAGTGGTGGTGGCGACGGTGGTGGAAGTCCATGCATTTGGGTAAGTGCATTGAACCGTGTTCCTCTGGAAAAAGTCCGCCAACCACGGAATGTTTTCCCTCGAAGTCACAATCGAATTGGAAGGATATATTTCCGGCCTCCTACGAAATCTCGGGATAAAGCTTCCCCGAGAGCACTTTATTCACCGGTACACCTCTGCGACGAAATGCGATCCAATCTGGAGTATCGGCACTTTCTGAAATAGCTCAAAATACGCGGATGCAAACCACTCGCCATATTTCTTTTGCCTAACCGCGTACGCCGATTCCCATTTCGCCTACTTTCGACTCATGAATGAAATCTCGCAGCGTTCGTTCCGGCTACGCTGAAATTCGCTCCAGCGTATATCCAAGAAGTTGTCGCTGACAGTCCGACACCCTCTGGCGCCCTTGCGAGTCCCGGAAACCCTCGACTAATCCTAGCGACGACAAGTTCGTTTCTTTTCCCCGCATTATCTCTCTCCTCTCCTGGAATCGTTACCCTCTCTTCGCCCTCGCCTCTTCCTCTTGCTAGGGACTGTCACGGAGAGAGAGAGAGAGAGAGAGAGAGAGAGAGAGAGAGAGAGAGAGAGAGAGAGAGAGAGAGAGAGAGAGAGAGAGAGTCCTCCACACAGTTCTCGAGAGATTACACACGCGTAATCTCAAATATTCCATTGGAATATCGAGACGAGCAACTCTCAAATACCCAGAGAGTTGTTCCTGCAATCGAGTTACTTTAACTGAAATCGATTGGAATTTCACTCGCGGCTCGTCTTATCGACAACGCGTCAGTAAGAGCCGAAGCTTCCAGTCGCCATTTTCCTGGAATCCAACGACGGAGGACGAAGGACCACGTCGCGTTCTCTCGGTTGCACAACGATGCGAGAAATACAATGCAACCAACGACGCAATGGCGATCAACGATGGATGCTCCTCGCTGCCTCTCGGAATTCTCGATTAAGAGTTTTGCGATCACCCCCCCCCCTCTTCTGGTAGTCTCTGGCAATGGAAAATCCAATCTTTATCGAAATTCTGCCAGATTCGATTTTCGGGAGAGGAAAGAAAACGAGGTTTTCCAACGGAGCCTGGAAGAAACGCGGTTCTTCCCGCTAATATCTTCTCGACCGGAGAGTTATTGACTCCTGACCTATAACCACGGAGGAGTCAGTTTTGTTCATTACGGGCGAGCACACTTGGTGATTTGTGGTGGAATTCTTGAACCCGTTGCGCGGAAACGCCCGATAAATCTTGATTACCTCGTCGAACCTGTACGCCACGGGACGCTAGTCGATTAATCCGCTGTCGAGCACCGAGGCTGTACTTGAACCTCTCGAGTTTAAAAATATCGACCAATCGCTAGCGTTGATTTCGCTCATATTGCGTCAGCCATGCCTGAATTTCCATAGATAACGCTCTCGCGCATCACCTGATCACACATTCCAATTTTTCTTTTTTTTTTTTTTTTTTTTTTCATACGGACTTCCTAAGATAATTGGTCGCGCGTATCGAAGGGACCTGGCGCGCGCGGTTGGTTTCAGCCGAAATGCGACAACTTTGTTTCACGATCAATTTCGCCTTCGTTCTTCCGCGACTACACCTCGCACGCTCGCACACACGCGCGCGCGCTCTCAACGTCGGCGCCTCCGTAATTCCACTTGCCCAACGTGGAACCTTTATTGATCACTCTCTTTTTCGCTCCTTTTCTCGCTCGGGCAGTAGCGCCTTTACCAGTGGCGAAAGTCGCCGCCGGTCACATGGCTGAAATTTCACTCGCAAACGCTGCGAACGCATTTTTCACGATGATCCTGAGAAAATTTCCGATGGACTTGGGAGGCCGGAGGAAGTCTCGCGGGTGCAAACCCGGGAGAGAAGAGGCCACCCCGCTCGGAAACAATACGTATTGGCTGTTTTATTGGCTGCCGGGGCATTAAGCTCCTTTGAAAATGACCGTGGAAAAACTTTGCGCAATTTCAGTGGGTCGGAGCCAGAGGCCCCCCTTCAGCTACGTTAGATAACAGCCGGTACGGTACGGTAGAGGTATAGGTAGATTGGTAGGTGCGAGCAAAGGTCTGACTCAAGTTTTTCCAACTTTCTAATTTCAGCGTGGAAATTTCTCTCCTTTGAAAATTTTATCCCTCTTGATCCTCCTGAAATCTAATGTTCTTATAAATTCGCCAAGTTAGCAGCTTGAAAATTTCATTTTTAATCATACCGTGTCTTGTTACCCGAATAAATATTAGGATGCGAGTATGTTCCACTGGTAAACTTTCAAAGTTAAAGGCACGAATCGCGTATTAGAAGCAACGTACGTCTCGGGGCATTGCCTCTTTTCGCTTCAACGTTGCGCTGCAAGCTCTCTGTTAGGTGTTGTCGGTATCTGGGGCAGTGGCGCGTTACGAGTTTCCAGGGAAAAATAAGAGAGAGGAATCTGCGGAGAGAAATGAACGCGAATTACGAATGTATCGAACTGTTAACGAGTGAAAAGAAAAAGGTTAAAGGCTCCGGAGAGACGATTAGTAGCATCTCGCGTTTAACCGAGAATAAACCCAGAGTGGAGGCAGCTTAATCATACACCGATCCTTCTTAATGGAAAACATATGGGCTGGCGCAGGTGATTGTTTTATTTTACATTCTATTTACGGTTCGACGATTCTACGCGTACGCAAACACGAGAGATATGTAAAATCAATGTACGCGGATACAAAGCGTCGTTCCTCGCAATGTTTCCGATTTCTACATATTATTCCACACAGTTCTACGATATTAACATACGCGTGCGCGCACGCGCGCACAAGGAACGTGTTCCGGTGATAGCAACGCAAGTGCTAATTTCACTCGTGAAAATCAGCTGAAAATGTGGAGCGGCTCTTTTTCGCGGGGTGTCCCCTCCTTTTTGGGGCGATCTCGACTTTAAATATCAGTCAAGTGCGCGTGCACTTAAGGAAAACGCTGTTAAAAGAATCGGGATACGTATCGTATCTCGTTGATCGGGTGCTCCAAATTCAAGATGCATATCCGCGTATTCTCGATTACTGTATCTCGCCATTGTGACAGCTAGATAGAAATTGATGGTCGAAACCGAAAGATAGTAAGATAGCAAGACAACGGATCAAGTCATTGTATCACGAGTATAAGAAGTTGTATCAGCGTGCTTATGCACAAACAGATGAGAAGAGCGATCCATTAACTTAACGCGGACTCGTCTCTTCATATCGCCGAGACGCTCGTGAAACGAGTGAAAAAAATCAGCGGCTACGGGAAACGTGGAAAAAAGAGTGAAGAGGGAACACGAGGAAGCACGGCGCATCTCTCAATATTGTCCATTGATTGTCGAAAGTGTCGGGAGAGACGTCGCTGTAAAAACTTGTACTTTAAATTTCGCACGTTCCAAAGTGTAAAAAAAATACGTGATTTTTGGTAAATCGATACTCGGCGGGGATTCTCAAGCTGAATTGCGAGAGGTTTTTTCAAGTGAAAATATTCGGAAATTCCGAAGTGCTGGGTAAGTGTGTTAAATTAACGATTGGGATTGAACAATAACTTGCGGTACGTTTGAAAACAATGCGGCATTATCGCACTACGGAACAATTCCAACCGAGAGTGGTTGGTTCAAAGTTTGCTACAAAAACTTTCGGCGTGCCGAATCGATTGTGGCCACGCATTGATAAATCCCTGAGTTCGACATTATTACCGTCGACAGGTAATACCATTCAGTGACAACCTTTGAAAATAAAGTAGCGAATGCACCTCTGCTCCCACTCTCTCTCTCTCTCTCTCTTTTGATAATAATCGTGCTAGGAAAGCCTCCGCCGCCATATTGGTTTGCAGCTTCCGTGGGTAATATTGAACTCGATATTTGCATTTTAAGCAATAGCTTCGTAATTTGCACAATGGAAAAGAATTTTCTCCGCGTAGGTCCCTTTTAATCTGCTTTCATATTCACGTTCTCCGGCTTTTTGTGCGCTAGTAATAACTATAATCTATGTTTAATGGCGATTGATTGAAATTACTCGCATAATCCCAAGTTCCATATTAACATAGTTGAGGGATGATAATATCACCCAGGCCCGCCAGCTGAAAATATATCATCGTATTGTTTTCAACGTTTATTGCCTATTATGTCATGGTTGATATTCTAAATTTCATATATATCCGAATATATGTGCAGTCGCATATTGCGAAACATTTCGAGTACGAATGATGCTTTAGTAGATTTTTTTGTTTCCAGTAATTTACTGTTTCCATAAAAAACGTTAGCTGTGTTCCATTTCTTCTAGCCTTCTGTCCTTGCGTTACGGTAGCACAGTTTAATGTGAAAAATGATAATCAATTTATGTGCAGTACTATTTTTTGGGATTTATTGCAATATATTTTGATGTGCAGTTTAATACGACGTAGCGAGCAGTGTCAGCTCGAATTAGAAAATAGCTGTAATTGATCGATGAAACTAATTCCGATAGAAAGATATAATATTAAAGCCAATTCTAGTTAAATTATTCTAGATATTGCATTCTCCAATTAAAATTACGTGAAGGAAGATGATGTTAAATATGTTGTTGGTATATATCACCATACATGTTTGCTTTGCAAAAACATTTTCTCCATTCCATTATCGATATTATTAATCTGTTTATTATTATTGTTAATATTATTGCATGATATTAACGAACATTTTGCAGTGCCACAATAAAATACGATAACTAAGTTTGCCAATGTCTTTGTTTCTGTTACAGGGGTACGAGGGATCATTGCTAAAAGTCACAAGCAAAAACGGCAAAACAGCGTCGGTAAGTCAGTTCTCAGGAACCTTTTTACTGGTAGAATGGTAGAAGTTTATGGTAAATGTGCATAGCATTGATATTGTGAGACATAACCAGACGGTTTCAAGAAACCAATTGAAACTCCGGGCTAACTTTGGTGTGAAATTCAAAAAATAGTAAATCTGTTACAAGAGAAACAATAGGAAACCACCTTTACCGGCTGTTCCAGCGTAGGAAAAACATGGAAAAACTTGGGCAAATTGAGGCAAACTTTCAATCGAATTTTCGGGCCGCCACGAGCGTGAAGAGCATGCGCTTACGGGGGGAATTCCCTGGCAATTTTCTTCCCTCCATCTCCCTTTAATATGTTAAAACTTGTCCACTGTGTAGCTAAGGCCAGATATCGAGTCCTTAGCATCACTACAGTTATGATATATATAAAACAAAAATGAATGAAAAGCATTCAACAACGAATAAAGTCGAAGCAAATATTAAAAAAAAGCACTCCCTGCATTAGAAATCAAAAACCAAAACATGCAAGTTGTCGAAATTTTACAGAAATTATCTTAGGATTGACTCTTAGTTAATCTTAAATACGAGATAAAATAAAAGCATACGAGAAACGTCTATAGGGTTTACGATGTACAATTATGGCTGTACAGCCACGAACAGATATGATGTCTCTGACGTCACAAAAAGCCAATGGTTACCACAACGTCATCACTTTCCGTATTAGTTTGAGTTTTGACGGATGAAAGTACTCTCGGAAGTAAAATATTACTTGACAATGGATTATTGGAATATTGGAGATTTGGAATAACAGTTTGTCCACTATAGGCGAGTGCCACTGTATTAGCAATTCAACAAGAAATACAGTGCATCTATTTTTGGTTAATTTCAGTATTAAGCAAGTTACCTAGACCCTTGGAGTTACTTAGGACCTAGCGACTCCGAGTGGCGCCACCTCACTTTAACTATCAGAGTGTCTATGTCTTACCAGTGACATCTTTATCATTGAATATCTTGAAAATAAAGCTTCAAATCAAAAAATTCCAAAAGGAAAAAGATCTTAGAATAACCTCAGGAACCACCCCCTTTAAGAAAGTGCAGTCATTTTGTAACACCCTATATAACAAATATGTTGGGTCCACTTCGCTATTGACTCACCTCGTTGTACTGTATTAACAGTAAAAGTTACAGTTGCAACGATAAAAAATAAAAGTTAGATTCTGAATTCCATACCTGTCCGCGGCTGTACAGTCTACATTGACTACTTTCGGCACCGCGCGATAAATTTTCTTCTCCACCTCTCTTTGCGTACTTGTTCTCTTTCTCTTGCTTTCGTAACAAATGACACATTCTTTTCCAAGTCTCGCTGCTTTTTCCAATCGGTGACGCGTGAAAAAAGTTGACGGAATACCCTGCGGGGGTAAAGATAATTGAAAAAAGTGGAGCTTGGCAAATAAAAATAGATAGAAAGTGGAAACGTGTAAAGCGATAAACGGACAATAAAATATGAGTAACCTAACCTCAATCTGCAGCCAAGTAAAAGAGAGGGAGATAGAGATAGAGAGAGAGAGAGAGAGAGAGAGAGATATCAAGGAAGAAGAGGGTGGGGGATAATTCGAAGTAATTCGAAATAGTGGCTTACCGTTGAGCTTACCAAGGCTCGTAATAACGGCGATGCGTTATTTCTGCAGCTGTTGGGATTCCGAGTGACTCTCTCGTGAAAACCGCTATAGTTTTATTTCGATCGAGCGCCGCGTCGGCCACTCCATGACTTACACGTTCTTCGAAGAGAATACGAAAAGAAATATCTCTATATTCCGGGAAGAAAGCAAATTAGGCGGTTAATGGCCGATACAATTTCATCGCTTCGCCTGTAGTAATCCGAGGATGTTTGAGTCTCGTTACAATTGTCGAGTGCGACGCGTCTTTCAAACGCAATTAGGGATCGCATATGGAATTACGCTGAAATGCGGAGTCACGAAAGGCTACTCTCTGCTAGTTCCCCGAGTCGGAGAAACGTATCAGCAGCAGCAGCAGCGTGTTGCGTTGCGAACTGCATTACGGTTATTGATCCAGACCTCTTATTTTATAATTTATCTGAAAACTACTGTTAGAGACGCGTAGTCACGAAACATTATGCTCAGCATTCGTGTCGTAAAAGAGTATATTACGGCGACCTTTCCTATTAAAAAAATAATAGTACGTTTGCCAGGTGAAAGATGGCGGTTCGATAACCGGCTCTCGTTTTTAGTAATGGAAAATTTGCGACATTTGCGTTATTTACGAGGGCGGTTCGTCCCGGGTTCTTCCCCGAGATCGTCGGACCTCCTAGAACGATGATCGATCGTGGAAGAAATCGATCCAATTTTGGATCGAGGAGGATCCCTTCGACGGCCGCAGCGTGGCGCCTCGGTGAACCAGGTGGATCGCTACCGCCGCCATATTGGATTTTACGGAATGCATATCCCCGAGAAGAGAATATTCCGGTGTTTATTATTCACGAAGTCGAGGGACAGCGCAAGCCGCTCGACGTTTTGATATTTAGGAGAAATATGGGCAATTGCTTTTATTCATGAACAGATTTTAAGGACTCGCAGGTTAAATGTGGAGCGCGATGAAAAGTATTCCCTACATGGGATTTCGCGAGGAAAATTTCCATTTTAATATTACTGGCCTCAATCGTTCCGTAGGCAAATGCGCCCGGAGACGGTTGGTCACGAAACGCCAGGTTTGTAGGATTTCTAGTGAAAGAAAGCCGCCACCGCCACCGCCATCGCCGCCACCGCCGTCGGTTACATTAATTTTCCTGGCTGGTAGGGCCCACACCGCGGCCTTAGAACCTGGCAAGATAGCGCTAATGTATGCAGAAACGATCAAGCACGCGAAAAAGCATGGGTAAAAGCCCGATGGAATTTTTAATCCGCGTTTCGCGGGTGTATGATACGAAGAAAACCGGAAGATACTATCGGCTCCTAGAAAACGAACTCGTCACGTGAGATAACCTAATTCCGTTGCCGTAGGATTTTTCCTCGATTCTTCATGCTAGAGCCAACACCTTTGACTCGCTAAAAAATTACGTGCAGTGCGATCCAACCGCGTCATTCATATTTCATCGGGTCCTAAAAACACTCTCGGAATGTTGTTGAGGTAGAGAAGGGGTGAAAAACGGGGTTCGAAGGATATACGTGACTTCCATTAGCTTCGCATTAACGAGTAACTCTCATTAACGCGCGCGCGCGCACCCCGTCCAATGCCCCGCGGTAGGCTGGAAATAAAGAGAATTGGACGATCATCACGTGGTAATATTATCGTAAAAGTTTCAACGGAATTGCTGATCCACATTTCGCTTCGTAAGGTACGAACAGCCCCGGAAGATATCGGATATTATCAGCTTACTTTCAGACTTGCCCTGAAAGCCAGCCATGATTATATTACCAGCCGGGATTCTTAAAAAATATCGCCTCTCCCATTGGATGAAACGTGGCGTGACGAAAGCACGACGCACTTGTTGTTTCGTAAAAAAGTACGTGAAAAGTTTCGGGGATTCCCGGGACGATGACGGACGACGACGCGCCCGAAGAATTTCGAGTCGAAAATTTCATGTAATTTCGCAGCGGGAAAGCACCGCGAGGAAGCTTTTACCGTTAACCACGCCATATTGTGTTTTAAGCTCGAGCTTTCCAAGAAAACTGGATCGCATGTGAGGCGCCTTATTAAGTTTGCCTTTTGAGTACGTGCGCGCGTCTTGTGCATTGGGATAGCGAATTTATGTGGGTAACCCCCGCGCAACCCGGTATTCTTGTAGCGCACTTCAAAACTGGACAACCGATAATTCGATTACGCGCGTCTTGCGCGATTCCTCGGAGGTTCGATAAGAGAGAATTGTCGACTCGCTCGATCAAAATAGGAGAAAAAGGATCTTCGAGCGTCAGTTTTTTTGACTCTTAAGAAACTCTTTGGAGAAATTATGCTTTCCCATTGACATTAAATCAAGACTTACCTTATCGCGCTGACGAAAACCCTGAAGTTTCTTGCTACAACTGCTGTGTGGTTCGTTCGAGCCAATCGATCTTGCAGAGTTATCAGAATTCCTCCATAAAATTGTTTCGAGCACTAATATCGCTGTTATGCACGAAACTTGCCACTGGAAATGCAGCGTTTTCGAACAACACGGCCTCGTTCTAAAGTGGACGTAGAAAGAGCTAATAAAACATTCCGATGCTCCGCGTCTAGTCGACGTAAGGTAGAAGCATACTTACCTATTGACGAAGCTCCATGAAAATAAAACCTTTGGCGAAAAAATCGTGCAGATAGAGAGAAAAATTCATTCGTTGCATTGGTCGATGAATATCCTTGAGATTATGTCAGGGGACAGAGTCATTTTCTTGATCATGTTCTCGTCATCGTCATCGTCATCGTCAATGTCATCGCCATCGCCATCGTTACAAGTATCGGCGAGGAACGAGTGCAATTACATCCGAGAGAGTGTGTGTGTGTGCGTGTGTGTATGTGTGTGGGAGGCATTTCGAAGCAGGCCGGTGGTGGTCCGCTTATCATGCATTCTGTCGCAAGGGCGTTTAGAGTCAGTTTTAAAATATTCAGAAATTCTAGGCGCCTGTTGCATAATAATTCCGGGCTCTTCGATTATGCAAAATCTTGCGGTACTTTTCTCTGGCAGTTTCAAGTGGTACCTTTACGCGCTCGAGCTGTTATATGCACCCGTGCATAAACACATGCACGAGCGCCATTGCGAGAGCCTCGGCTAACGCGTCGCGATATTAAAAAAAATCTTCCTCCCTCTTCGTCCGTTCCAACCCTCCTCGTCCCTTTCGTTAAAATCATCCAGGAACGCGAGCTTTGCGCGGAAGATCCACGCACACACCTGAAACAGGTGTGCCAAGGACAACTTTTGGCAAAACAATGTTCCTCGATTGGTCCAAAATGGCGGAGTTGCCTCTAAGGTTGACTTTCAGCGTTGATCGGTTTCCCAAACGATAATTAGTTTGAGAAAATCGTGCGACGCATCGGAGATCACCCGGGTGATGTTAATCGATGCTTTAATCGGGACCTCCGGGAGAAAGAGGGGAGAGACGGTACCGAGGGATAATCAAATAGCACGGTTCGCCTTGATCCTCCTACGGGTGACTTTTGAAGATTATCGAGTTTTTAACACTCGATCCCCTTCTCGTTTATCGTCCTCTCCAGAAAAAGTGCCGCGGCCCATGGCTTCCAAGGTAAAGAGAAAAATTGTTAAGAAAATGGACGTTCCTGCAAGAGGCAAAACTTGCAAGATCGAACCTCGAGAACGTCCGTTTCGTCGGGCAAGTCCATTGTTTTATCCGCCTATAAATTCGATATTACAAATCGGAGGTAGGTGTGCGAGGTACCGGTCTGGATGTTTACGTGGAATGAAATATTTAGCCGAATGGTAATAAAGGAAGGACGCGAGCTTGAAAAGTTAATGGAAAGATGGAAGATGGCTAGAGGGTGGGATACGGCGAGGAGGCGGAGGGTTGGGGGTTGTGAATTATGTTTCGATCGACGTATAACGCGTACCCTTGGAAGAACACGTGTTGGGATCCCACTGGAGTTTTAGTTGGCGCGATATTAGAAACTGTTCCGAAAGGATATTGTCTGCCGATAGCTGGTGCTTTATGTGCATCTGATTGTGGTTGGAAAAAATTGCCCCTATCGATCGACTTCGCGTACGTTGCCGCACGCACTAGCATTAACCTACATGTGCAGATCCAGCAAGAGCCTAGAACTATCCTTAGCGTCCTCGAGGCCCGCTGGTTCGTTGTTGGTTCGTTGATTCGTTGGTTCGTTCGTGTAGGCTGCGCAGTGGCGTTTTCTAGATTCGTGCGCCGCACGAATTAATGAAAGGGAAAGAAAAAGTGCAACGTCCAATCGATTCGACTTCCTTTCCTTTGCTCCTTCCCTCGCTGTGGCCCTCGCCATCGACATTCGATTATTGAATTATTCATCCGAAACTGCAGCCCCTTTAGCGATGGAAACTTATTTTCTTTCGGCATTTCTAGGAGAGACCCTCGTCGTTGTTCCTCGTTAAATATTAGATTCAACCCTGGGGCTCGGGAGAAAAGAAAGAAAATCGCCGAGATTTTCCAACGACGTTCCATTTTGCGACGATCGCGTGGCCGGAGATCGATCGATGCGTCGTTACCGATGAATAATTTCGAGGTTGAAAGAGCGGGAAGAGTCGGTGGCGCCATCTATGTCGAGGAGATCCCTCAACGGCTAACGGAAACTGATTCCACTCGCGAGAACTGCTGATTTTCCTTGAAACTCTGTCGACTAAACACTGTTGCCAAGGTTTTCTTCCTTGAAATGTAGAAATATGGGGAATAGCCGTGCATTATTAATAATATACCGTGCACGCCTGCCGTCTTAAGCTCACAATATCAATTTTCTTCCTCTGTTCTTTTAATGTTTCAGTAAGAAACAATGGAGTCGTTCGGCAGTGTCGTATAGCAAAACTATAAGGGACATATGAACTTTTTTTACTGCAATGTTGAGCAATAGCCAAGTATGCTAGCTATGCATCTGTCTCCCTGCGTATGCGTGCGTGCGTGTTTGTGTTTCTCTAGTCGTAAGTTATGAAAGAAAAATCATTGTGGTGTAAACATGTACTTTTCTTGAATTTCAGCCGGTTGGTTTTGTGACCTTTCACACGAGGGCAGGAGCGGAGGCAGCGAAACAGGACTTACAGGTAATAGCCCATTTCACGGCAAGGCGGTGTAATAGAGATCCGAAAACCACGAAACCATCGCTAAGAGCTTCGGGAAACGATGGGACGTTCGCGCCATTTTCAATATAACGATAATGCATATTATGTATACATTTCTCTCTCTCTCTCTCTCTCTCTCTCTCTTTTTCTCCTTCCTTTCTCTTTATCATTTTCGCTCTTTCATTCTTTCTGTTTCTCTCATATTCTCTCTCTCTCTCTCTTTAAGTTTCTACTTTACCCTTTAATCATATTAATCCATATCTTTATGTATATGTATATATGTATATAATACACACAGTAGACATATACGTATATATTTATACATATATATATATACGTAATATATACACACACGTCCCGTAATATCTTAGAACCCACCTTCCGTTAGATCCCAGCTGGCACCGGTTAACGCTACCTAGCTCTTTACTATTAGTCACTCACCCCCACCCTCTTTATATTAGCTTATTACTTGGGAACCGTAGTTTTCTTATACATATATACTTTTATACGTATCGACGTACATTGTAATATCGCTGATTGCACCGTGTGATATTATTGATATATAGTGTTGTTTCTTGCCTATGACAAACGCATCACCCCTTACCCTCTCTATCAATTACATACTTACACGCGTATGTACATGTATGTATACGAAATTGATTAATCTTCATACGTATATGTATATACATATATTCTTTTTTCCACCATATCACCGCAACTGACTTCACGCAATTCGCAAACCATGTCTATGTAAGATACTTGCAACTCCAAATAATTCGGATGTTTTCACTAATCTTCTCTGCTTCTCGATTAATCGAATCTACGCGTTGATCGAGATGCTTTTTATAATAGAGTTATACAAACTTCGGTTATTCGGTTATTTCTACGAAGAACGCAAAAGTTCTGCGGGTTAAGAGGACGGACGCCATCTTGGAAGATGGAAGCGGATGAATGAAGAGGCTCCTAGCGCTCGAGTGTTTTTCTCACTTTTTTCAAATTTCATTATAAAAGGATGCAAGGGTGTAAAAGTGGTGGCAAGTATTTTACTGTCCATAACTATAACAATGTCTAGTGCGACCATGAAACATCCTCCAGTCGGATGGAAAATTACTTGAAAACGCGGACGAAGGAACGGTCCATGGTACTTGTGCTAGATAAATGGCATACACATAGAAAGAGAGAGAGAGAGAGAGAGAGAGAGAGAGAGAGAGAGGAAGAGGGAAAGAGAGAAAGAGATACACGACACACACATAGCGTTCCCTTGTGCTAATTTTCCGCCCCTCTCCCGCTCCCCTCCGTTGAAGAGGCCACTCCAGTAACTTTACCCAGTCAGATTATACTCACTGATACTTTCGTCGCTAGCTATCGCTACCTAATAAAATCCATCGCGGTTAATTTTTCAAGAATTCTCCTCTCGATCCGGCGAGGATATTCATGGAATTTTCCCAGGGAGCGCGAGGGGGGAAAAAAAGTTTCTCGAAGAACGCTCGACATTTCCAGTCCCGGTTGTAATTGACGAGAGATCGATGGCTGGAATTTACGGGCTCGCAAACAAAAAATTTGGATCGATCAATCTTGACATTCGGCGAAAGCCATCCGTCGAAGCTTGTTTGCATCCATTAGTGCACAGCGCACTGGATAAAAGTTTAATCATCACTAAAGACTCAGTCACGTCAGTCACCAACAGCGTCACGGTAGTTCGTTTTTTCAATTCACGGGTTCCATTGGTATTGTATGTGCGTAACCCCCGCCTTCCCCCACCCACGCATCATCCATCTATTTGCCCAGCCACTCTACTACCGTTACTACTACTTTGCCACTACTACTGATACTGATACTACTACTGCTACTACTACCGCTACCACTACCACCACCACCCCCTGACGCTTCTTTTGGCCAATTAACGAGACACGGGGGGACGAACGCTTTTTTCCCGCTAACGAAGCAAGCGAGAGGCCCGTTTGTCCGGACCGGCGGCAAAGGGTGAGAAAATTCGAAGGAGCCAAAAGTGCCAGTGACGAAAGTACCACGGAGCAACCGCACGGACGAGAGAAATCCGCGTGAAAGCAGCTAGTGCTCGGTAGAACTCCGTTTTCAAGTACGACTCTGGGTACCGATAAGTAGGTGGTTTCCAAGAAAATTTTCATCCCATCAACGATGGCTTCCGGGAAGGGTGAGATTGGGACGCGAAGAAATTCGATGAACAAAGAGGACAGGGTAGAAATTGCGGGTTGCGCGAATTTCACATTGAAACAGGAGTTCCACCGTCGCTCGAATATTCACACATACATACACGTACACTCTCTCTCTCTGTCTCTCCCCCCTCCCCTCTCTCTTTTCTATTTTAACTTCGTACTCTTTCCATCTCTTTTTTTTTTGTATTTCTTTCTCCTTCTATCTTTATGTAACTTTTTCTCTCACTCTCTCTCTCTTCTTCTCTTTCTTTCTCTCTATCCATCCATCTCTCTCTTTATACATTAATCTCTGATCCACTTTCGGGTTATCTCTGTCTCTCGTTCACGCCGATCCACAAATCCACCTTCTGCTCCTGGTTTACTAATTTAGAGCATCTATTTGCAGCAGGGGGTTAGATTCGATCCTGATATGCCACAAACCATACGTTTGGAATTTGCAAAAAGTAACACAAAGGTTAGCAAACCCAAGCAACCAGCCGCTGCAGCAGCCACCTCGCACCCTGCTCTGATGCACCCTCTAACTGGACGTAAGTATGCACCGCCACTCGTTCACTCGCTGGATACGTCTCACTACTCTTCTCACCCACTGCACCCACTACATAGTGTCTTCCTTCTATTTATTTTTTCTCTCTTTCCCCTTGGCCCGCCGCCACCTCAACGCCCTTCTTGTTTCCGACTATAAAAATCCCCTCGGTATGTCACTCGACGACGACCCTCTGAAGCTTCTTCGCAGAAAACCCTGATCAACGCCGAAATACTAATTAAACGCGCCCTACCACCTAGCGGATTTCAATTATTCGGGATTTGCAGTGACTCGCGAGATCCACTCTCGCAGTTGATTAGTCTTCGAGGAGGAGCGGAAAACATCCGGGGAATGTGGATTATGCGATACCGCTGCTACCATCGCGAAGTTCCATCGATACCTGAGCGACCACGAGTAGCTCCGACTATTTCTCGTGTCGCTACAGTGCACGATAGGAGATACACTGGTACAGTCCTGGTAAAGGAGACTCAACGTTGACGAACTATCAGAGGCCTATCGGGCACTCGCCTGAATAGATGAAAAACGCTAAATGTCTTCGCTACCAAGATATTTCTAAATGTCGCTGCTCGCTTTACCTTCTCTTTTTTCTCTTCTTTTTTCTTCTCTTTTTCTCTTTTCTTCCCCTCTTCTCTTCTCTTCTCTGCTCTTCTCTCCTATTCTCTTCCATTCTCTTCTCTTCCGTGGATCGCAGCAACTTGTTAAGAATCTTTTAGCGTTCACGATGGTGGCTGACAGCAGTCTGCCACTTACAGTCGAGCAAATGCAATAATATGCATATTCGGATGCTTATCAAGTACGACGCATGGATTCCTCAAGATTCCCCGCGAAAGTATAATGATATCGAAGCGGAGAGTCGCGGCGCATGGCTCCTCGTGTATTCAGAATTTTTTCAAGGAGGAAAGTGGGAACGTCCGATAGGGCATCCTTCTTCTCGCAACGCTCACTCGGGAATAAATAGAGATAGAAGCTGGCTGATCGCGATGTACAATACATTCCGATACAATGTGCGCGCGATAATCCAAAGAGTAGCTTGCACGCGCGAGAGTAGGAGGATCCGGTCTCGCTCGATACTGCGACTTTTTACAACTCCGCCAATTAATTAGCGTGAACCGTTAATAACGCGCCAGAAGAATATTAAAGTCCGCGAAAGGAGGAAGGAAAAACGGCGCGATGCAAAAACAATGACACGTAATTCATTTTCTTAGTCAAGTGGCAAATATGGCGGAGCAAATCTCATCTGGAATGATTTTATCGCATCGTGGAGAGCGCGCGCTTTTTTCGAGAATCGATCGAGACCGCGCAAGAACGTGCATCGGAGATCGCAAGTGCATATCTTACAGTCCTTCAAAGTCCTGGGCTTTCGATTGGGAATCAATGCGGCCAGTAGCGCGTGTCCATCGATAGAGAGAGCAGCCACGACACGAGAAAGATGGACGAGGAGAATCCGAGGAAACGCGTTCGCGACGTTTTTGCAGCATCGAATTTGCCGGACCGCCGTATCCTCGAGCGCACATGTAACGAGGACACGTGCCTATTCGCACGAATAAGCGTTATCTCTGAAGAATTATGGCAGAAGAAGCGAAGGGGAGGACGGGAAGAAGGAGGGCAGAGGACGACGCTGTACGCGTGCCACGCAGCATCGCGAGCTACTCTCTCGCCGCTAACCTTCTTCCACGCTGACCTTTCTTCCTCCCGTGTGCTCGTTTATCCATTTCGAGCAATCTCCGTCGTGGACCGATGGACGGATCCAGCCAAATTCGAGGCTTCCCACGGAGAGACGCGAAAATTAGAATGACAATCGTCCAGCGATCCGTTCCACCAGTGAATAAACTCGCGAAAAACTCGTTTCCTAATATATCGGCGGCCTGGCCGGCTTAAACTATCGCGCGGACGATGTAACGAAATTTATTACAAAAGGCCAGTCGCTATTGTGGCACGTAAAAGCGAAATAAAGATAAATGACGCGGCGAGCTAGACAACGGATAAATAAAAAGAGCAAAAAGCAAGGTTAATCGAAGCTGGGCACAGTGCAGTCCGAGCATTTTATCAGTGAAAGATTAATGATGCATGTTGATTTTTGGCAAATGCGCATTACTGGTCGAGAGGTGGTGGTGGTGGTGGTGGTGGCGATGATGATGATGATGATGATGATGACGACGACGACGACGACGACGACGAAGAGACCTCTAAATTTCGTTGTACGCAAACGATATCCTCCTTCAACGATGCAACGAGGAAAGTAGAGAGGAACAAGGACATCGATGTCCGCCGGATAATACCATTGTGCGAAAGAGTAGCAGCTTGTTGCACAACCATGGTCGTTCCTGGTAATCTTTCTAGAGTAATTGCACATTCGTGACGTATTGACCACGCGAGAAAGAAGCGGCTGTGCTATAGGAACGAGCTTCGACCGACATCGTTTCGCAGCGCCTAGGCGAGCGCTAAATGCGCTAAAGATTGTTACGCGCATCGCGCACGCCAATTGGACCTTGCAAGGATGCGTGTCGTTAATGCGACGACTTATGTAAAAAAAACAAGAGAAAAAAGATGCGAGAAATTCAAAGGCCTCCGCGAGAAATCCATGAAATCTTCATAAATGCAGAGAGTACAAGACTCGTGAAAGTATCGTAAGGACTCGTGTAAAAGGTTGGCGTGAGCAGAAATGCGGAAAGTCGATAGAGCGAAACTTTTGTACTTAAGGTACTACTACTCCATGCCCTTTCAAGAATTTTATCAATAATTCATATCTCCGGACAACCAGCCATATACACAGATACATTAGCATACATACAAGTGTGACGCGGAGGTCGGGATGAAAAAATTCAATAAATAAAAAGTGGAGAAGATGGCGCCGCGCTTGGGAGTAGCGGTGGTGGTGGTGGTGGTGGTGGTAGCTCGGGGTTTCGTCGAGTGTTGTTTTAGCAGTTTCAAAGATTTCAGCGCCCCCGTTATATAAAGTACACAAACTCGAGATAATCTCGGAAATATGCTACGGTATATAATGGATAAGAGGCAGAGGTAGTAGAGAACTCGCTGCAAAGACTATGTATCTCGGATTGAATGAAATGCTAATAGCCGATTCACGTGGCTTCCACTCTGCAATTGGCCGGTCGCTCGGCAATTTTTAAAATGCCAGCAAAACCACCGGCGGCTCTCCCGGTATAAAAATATGCGCATTCGAGAAAAAAGGATCACGCATCATTGGAAATATACCGAAAGTACGCGCGCGTACACGCACAATACGAAGTATATATTTATGCGCAGTGAAATCTTACCGATTCTCGCGAAAGGGAGAGAGAAAACGAAAAAGGAAAAGAAGAAGACGAAAAAAAAAAGAAACCACAAAAAAGAGAAAGAAGTGGTCGGATTTGATTCTTGTCAGTCCTTTGAAGAAACGAAGGGTATTGTCTGTAATCGGCCAGCATCGTTAATGTCCGTGTCTTTTGTGACTTGCGATTCCGTGAATCATAACCCTCCTCCCCCGCCCCCCTTTCCCCGTTTCCCTCGTTCCCGGTCGTTCCTCGGTGTTTAGCTCGTGCTGTCAGTGATTACGAACGACGGCGATGTCGTGCCATTAAGCAGTTTTACCGTGAACAATCTGCGCGCCTTTGTGGCTAGCGGTATATAGAAATATCTTGGAGTAAAATCGCAGAAAATCGCGTTCGGCCGACAATAACGATACGTGTTGTAAATATCCGCTTTTTCACGACACGATTAATGCTCCCGATAGGACGCGCGCCGATGGACGCCATCGCCATCGCCGTCGCTTCTTATCGAAAATTATTGTGACTCCCGTCTGCCGTGTCTTTGCGAGCGCTAAATTACGTCACGAGCGAACGTCGGGAGATCGGCATTGCTCCTCGCGGTTGTGACGTAGCAAACGATGATATTGGAAAAGACGAGATTCGCCCGTGGACGACGACGACGACGACGACGTCGGATCAATTATAGGCGTGGTGGTGGGTGATACATGCGATGAGCAGGGGTGGGTCGGTGGTTAATCTGCCAAGAGGGAAATCGTTTGACCGGCTACTCCGGCCGTTAATGGGGGAGGGGGACAAGTACTTTAATTAACCCAAGTTATTCATGAGACGTGCGTGTGACCGTCGACGACATTCCACGGTCTTTTCACAGCGGCTGAAATTTTTATGAGAATTTCGCCTAATGTTGCATAACGTAAATCAGGAAAGTTTCGAGTGTCGCGCGAGCGGCAGCGGTGGTCTCTCCGGATTAACGGGAGGGGAGGAGAGGGTTTAAGCAAAATTTGATCGTAGGACTTTTGACGGAAGTCGAATCAACGCGATCGTCGATATTCCGCTATAACGGACCACCACCCCCACCCCCACCTCCGCCCCAGCTTAAGTCACGAAAGGGTTTAACGAGATTGTTTCGCTACCGCGCGGTTGGTTCCCTTTGCTCGGAGAGCTGAAAAAGCGTCGTAATTAATAAAACCGGAAGAGCGCCGGAGGGGAGGGGGTGCGACAATCGCCGGCACATCTAATGAGCGTTCGGAAATGCGCGACACCCGATATCCGAGAGCGAGCGGCCCCGCAGCTGTGGTTTAATGCGATTTGGAGACGCTTTTATCCGCTTAACAGCAGCTTCGTAGATTTTGCTCAGCTGTGTTTCGCAGACCTCCGCTTCATCAGGAAATCGATGATCGATTTCGATAGTTTTGAACCTCCCTCCTCTGTGGCCACCCCGTTACCTCCTCACCGCAATTTCCGAGGATAAGCGTAACGAAACAGACACATCTGAACGAACGAACGAACGAACGAACGAACGAACGAACGGAACGGAACGGACAGACTAGAAAAATGTGTGTTTGCCGATTACACGATCCGATCTCTCAGAAAATTAACTCTTTGTCTGTCTATCGTGTTACGTCACTATTGCCAGATATATAGACCGATACGAGTGAACCGTAAACGAAAAAGGAGAGAGTTTGCTATTGCGAAAGTTCTTACGAGTGAACGATCACGCGTGGGAGGTTCTGGCCTGTTCATTAATGAGTTTATTATTTTGCAGACCTAGGGAATCCATTCTTCCCCGGTGGACCGGAACTATGGCATCATCCACTAGCATATTCGACAGCCGGTGAGCTGCCCGGAACGTTGCAACACGCTACGCTGGTGCATCCGGCGTTACATCCTCAGGTCCCCGTACGTTCCTATCTTTGACTATCTGCAGACAAAGCTCTGGAGCCGCCGACGAGCGCCCCGATGCACGTTAGTGATACATAATCGTTATATTCGATTATTATACCATCTCTAATGCGGACCCCGCGTCATTTGCTACTCTGCACGAGCCCCCTTCTTCTTTTACCCCACGATACGACTGATTCCAACAAGGTTCCGAGCATCGATTGTCCAGGAATTCTCAAGGTCTCGAGAGAGCGCGCGTTACCGATTCAATATCGTTTTTCCCATTTGGCGAAGCCGTGGACGATCGACGCTGCTGGAACATCGCTTTCACCGTGCTCTCGCTTGTCTCTGTGTGTGTCAGTTTGTACGTTTTCGCCGATTCCCGCGTTCTCTTTTCCGATTGTCGGAGGCTTCCGGCCATGGAGGACGACGAGAGAGCGCCCGCTCTCGCGATCTCCTCGACTTCCGTCGCCGCGATTGGATAGAGCACGTGGCCTTTGTATTTTTAGGCCGGAGCATTCGGCAGAATCGATCGCGGAAACGTTGTTCCAGTTAGGAGATAACGAGAAGCACCCGGGCGATTTTCAGACTCGAACATTCCGCCTCGGAGAGGCGCCGGTGATAAGAACAATGGTACAAGCAGGCACGGATTCACCAAAGCTCGGAGGAGCTCGCTATTGATTTTTAATAACGCTTAGTCCTGTGCCAGGTTCACGCGGGTACCAATCGCGACTCATCACCGCAATATTTTTCTTGTAAATTCTCTTTCCTCCCAGGCTAAAGCGACGCTTGCTTCCGTAATTATATATTGGGGACACGCAAGGTTAAAACGTTAGATAACGAATTGTTATTTGTTCCCGATAGTTAACTCCATGCACTGACCAGATCGCAGATAACTATACCGGGAAAAATCGTGTGTAATGTGTTCGTCGTTGTCATGTTTTTCTAATTCATTCCAGTTCAAGTATCAGGAGAGTCGATCTCTCATGCTAGACAGATGGCACTATGCGCGGGAAATTATCTTTAGCCTCATTAATGGAAATAGGTAGCTCTCTCTCTCTCTCTCTCTCTCTCTCTCTCTCTCTTCATCCTAAATGAAGGTTCCATATATTATTATGTTATTCAAAATGAAATTTAACTTGCGCGTAACACGGTTTAACCAACGAATTATTCTAAGGAGAGGGAAATTGTTGGAAATTTTTATCCCCGAGTTTTCTGCTCTATTTTTATGGATAAATAATAATACGTATAACGAGGATGAGCTTTCCTCCTGTAAAGGATGACGTTGTGTATCTGAGATTCTGCCTAGCCGCATTAAAAGCGGTAGTACCCCGGGTGAAAAAAGTTTAAATCGAGCATTTACCCGCTGGGCCAGATGCCGCGGCTTCCTCGTTCAAGCGCAAATTGCTACTTTACTTTTCTATACGCCTGTCAGAGTTTTGCAAAAGGAGGATAAACGCGGTCTTGAGTTAAGCGCTTCAGTATAACGAAGCGAATCTCGCTAGCACGACGCTTGCTCAACATTTCTCTCAATTTACTCTCTCTTTCTCTCTCTCTCTCCCCCCCCCCTCCCTCTCCTCTCCTTTCCTCGGTCCACCCTTCCTGGCCTCTCTTTCAATCTCCCATCCCCTTCAAGAGAAATTTCAATGAAACCTATCTACTGTGTTCCAGATTTTTTTTTTTGTGTGCGTTTTTAATAGCGAATAATAAAACCGGCGGAAAATGCGAAAAATTGGGCATTTTAAAGATTTTTCATAATGGTATATCGTGGTGTTCGTTCCTCCTTACGGATAGGCAGAGCAGTCCGAAAATAAACCATATTCCACGGTTGTAATTTGAAAAATTAGATCTCACGGGGTTATAAAAAATTATTCGGGAAATTTTATAATTAACGCCCTGACCTATATGAAACTGCGATCTTAAAAATAGGCGGAGGATGTCGCAGGGGCAAACCCGATTTAATCGTAAATTCGTCTGTGAAATATTCTGAAATACTCCCTCATATAAGATGCAGAGTCAGCGAGAGAAATCGGTTAAACTAAAAATACTCATTTTGGAAAATTAGCTAAACTTGTTACGCGAGATAAAATATTCACTGTTATCCAGTGTGGTGAAAAAAAAAAAAAAAGAAGGTTATTTTTTTTTCTGGGTGAAAGCATTCATTAATGATTAGCGAAATGTTCAAATAGTAACGATGCGTACGCGTTTATCCTTTAAAATGCAGCAATCTAATATTTAAGCGTCGTTAAAAGGGTGTTATATCGTTATCATAAATCCATCAGAAATATCAAGAAAACTCGATAGCTTCGCTTTTTTCTCTCTCCCCGCTCCTCTTTTTTTCTTTCAATTTTTCCAAGCGTTTCTGCATTTTTAACCAAGCCGAGATACGTAATCCATTATCGAATCTGCTCGTTCGACGATAATTTTTATCGCCTTGTTCGTCGCCACCAGCTCTCTCCGTTCCAGCGCTGAATGTTTCTCGCTTAATTCGCGTACTGGCGTCGTTTCGAGTGGTTGGCCACTTTCTGGAAATTCGGAGCACGCCTAACTAAAAGCACGCGAGCAAAAATACCAGACGTTCGCGGCATTATTTCGTTATAGCCGTAAACGGAGCGAAGCAATAAATTTGTTATCAATTGGTAAATAAAGTTACTCGGCTCTGTGTGCAAAAGGCTTCGCCGCGGGTTCAGCTGGATCAAAGCTTGCGCGGACGGCCAATAACGCTGTTGGAATCCAAGTATCGATATGTACTAACCATTTCAACGAATGAAAACTTATTAAGGCAACAACGCGCTCGCCAAATTAACATGGAGCATTGCCTTAGCGATTCGACCTGTAACGCGAGCTACTAAATATGATTACCGCCGGTAAGTACGAAATTGGAACGCCCTCGATCGGGTAGTAATGCGACCGACTGCTACGTACCTTCGCGATACGCTAAAATAAATAATTATACGCCTCGAACGCGAAACGCGCGCGTAGGTAACGAGCAAGCGTTTCGCGTCTCTTTCGGCCGCTTCTCGGATTTTCCTTCGTTTCTTCCGAGCCTATTCAGAGCTCTGCACACGAACCGCGATCGCTCTTTGCGTAACGCATTCGCGAATGCTTCTTAAATAATGATATAATTCACGCGTCTCTCTCTCTCTCTCTCTCTCTCTCTCTCTCTCTCTCTCTCCGAGGAGAGCGACGAGAACGTTTCACAATGCCAGTGTGCGAGTCGATTAAGACCGAGCGAGAGGCGTAATCGCAGCATTTTAAAACGTATTTTGAGCAAAGATCGAGCAACGCGAAGCGGCCAAAGTGGGAGTAACCCCGTGAGTTTGCTCATCATCTCTCTTTGGACAAATGCGTACTTGGATGAAATTTGGTCGAATCGCTCGAGAAACGGGAGGTTTTCCGAAAATTCACGGGAGAGACCGTACGCGCGCGCGCGCGTATCTCGTGCACGGTACGTGGTTGGGTCATTTATCGGAGTAACACGGAGGAAGCACCTTGAGCAACGCCCCTTTGGGTACAATCCTGCTAATTGCGAATGCATGACGTCATTAGCCAAACACAATTTTTTCCATCGATTGCCCCGTGTGTGTCCACTAGGGTTGTTTTCACGGGTCCCCTCATAGTTAGCGTCTGTCAGAGACTATCGGGAAAACAAGTGTGGAGTACGATACGCGCACACACGCACGCACACACACGGATTTTACCCTCCACCCCTTTTTTTGTTTAACGAATTTCATGGAAATTGCACGAGTTTTTTCGCTGGCAAATGGGATTTGTTGGGACATACGAGTTTTAGCGTCGAAGCGGAAGACGGTGGACTAAACAGGAGCAAACTTTTGATTTCAGGCGCCGATGTCTTTGCCGCATCCAACAACGTTAACATCGATACATGCGTCGCTGCCCCACTTCCTGCCGTCACCTGCCCTGGCATCTCCGGTTGGATCACCCTCGTCGCAACCGAACATCGCCGTCAGTAACGCGCCTTGCTCAACTCTCTTCGTGGCGAATCTCGGCCAGTTCGTGTCCGAGCACGAGCTCAAGGACATTTTCAGCAGGTCAGATGCCGACACCCTTTATTTTCAAGAAAACCCATTTCTTTAAGCGGAAACGCATGTTCGCCCCCGCAACGGCGACGCACGAGCGCTATCAGTATGTCCTGTGCGCCATCTGTTGAAGCGCGTCGGAACTAACAGGCCCGCGCATTAGGGGAATCCCGTAGTGCGAGACCCGAGCATACCACCCTCAACGCCCAACCTCGCCTCTGACATCAGGACGAATTTCTCACGTGATTTCTCCGACGAATTTGATTTTTCTTTTTCTTTTTTTTCTCTTCTAAAATCGGCGAGCAACTCGCCGATAATAGAAACGGAATAAACTCGCCGTTATTCAAAACGAAAGTAGGCTAATGACTGGTTTACAATATGTCTGGGAATAAACACACAAAGTTTTATAACCGCGCAATAAACCCAGATGCGGAGAAAAATGCGAAGGCAGCCGCTTCGATGCGCTTCGCGAAAGAATCCGCGGTTTAATCAGAATTCGAAATCAATAGCGAGTAATTTCGATTTTTCTCATTGTACAACTTTTACCCGGAAACGGAGGAAACTTTCTAATGGTCCGTCGCCATCTTGGTTTTCCATTACCACCACCACCATCACCACCAACACCACCACCATCACCACCACCATCGTGGATGCTCGTATATCCGTGCGCAACGCGTCGTTGTCAAAACGCTTCGGCGTTTCCAAAGGTTATCGGCACGCGGACTAGAAATCGCTTGTTTTTCAATTAGCTCGCGCTTGCTCGAGTTTCCGCTTCGTGCTCGAGCACTCGAGCCGAGGAAAATTTTGCTCGTGCTCTTCGCGGCCGAAAATTACGCGGAGCTCGAGCGAGCGCATCGGCCGGCGTGGCTCTAAGGAAAATGCACCCGCGATAATTGTCCCGACGAGGCGGCGTGTACGCTCCGTGTGCATACACACACACACACACACACACACGCACAAACATACAGACGCACGATTCGGATCCGCCTCGGCTTTACGCTCGCTTTCGCATAATAATTTATTTTAGCCTGCTCCACCAAGCGGAACCTTCCCACGACCGTGAATAGAAATGCAGGCACGCGCTGCGTCATGACTCATTGCATTTTAAGAAGTTCCCGAGACACTTTCGATACTCCCGATAAATCGAGCCTCCGCCCCCGCCTCCACCGAGATCAGCGTCACGCGCTGGAAACCCGAAGAACGGCCGTAAATAAACCAATTCTGAAATACCGGCTAATTTAGCGGACAGCCGTAAAACTAATGCTTCTGCTCAAGGAATCCGCGGTAGCGTCCATCTTGAATCTCTCTAGAAACAAATCGTCCTATTTAACGGCCCTCCTCGTCGCTCCCCTCTTCCACTTCCATCCTACCGATCAGCAACGCCAAAACACATTGATATCTGCGTAAAAAACAGCGCTTTTGGAATAATCCTGTGCGAATGGAGTTTCCCAAAATGAAGAAATGCGCGCGCGCACACATACATACACCGAGACTTCGCATATTAATATCGTTCGCGAAATTTGGCGCGAGAAAAGAAGATGGATTTTACGGTGGCATTAGTCACAGCGTGTTTGGGAAATCATATCAGTCGGCTGATTAAACGGATGGGAAAAGAAGGAAGTCGGGGGCGAGACAGGCAGACAGGGCGAGTGAGCGTCGTTTAAAGGAAAGAGCGAAATTAGATTTTCCCTGACGAAGCGTCTCTCGGCGTTCGTTACTTTCTCATAAGCAGGTCATCCAGCTGATTTAATAGGGCGGCCGCGCGATGACACTTGGACACTCTCGCGTAATTCTCTTAAATATATCGGTACTGTGCAAACTTTCGAAAATTGCGGACGTGCAACGTTCTCTCGCACGTGACGCGTGTAATTAACTCGGCGAGCTACTTGCGAATTCATACGAGGAACTCGGGGGCTGCAGGATAATGAGATTCAGCGAACTAATTATACGGGGGGAGGGGAGAGAAGGGCGGGGGTAGGCCTCGCTCGACCGCCACCTGATTTCAGAAGCATACGAGCTTCGAGAACGGCACCTAAGAGGCCTGAGAAAATTTTATAACCTCGGGAACCCCGGGAACCTCGGGACTTTGACTTTTCCCTCCCCCGGCGATGATCCTCGTAGCAAGGATCGCCTGCTATTCGCTTCTTCTCTTCTCTTCTCTTCTCTTCTCTTCTCTTCTCTTCTTTTCCCTTTCCTTTCCTTCCCTCCCCTCCCGTTCCCTTCCCCTCTCTGCTTATTTCTAATGCGTTGATTAAAAACTCCAGGACCGGAAGGGTAAAGTGCGTGAATTAATCGTGGACGAAGAGGATGTGGCTAAAGCGACTCGTACCTGACGATAGACTATTTTGTCTCGCTGCTGACGCGTCCTGCTCGAAGAACGACTCGACTTCCCATTTAGGCCCTTGTCTTGCCTTGCCTTGTCTCACCTTGCCTTACCTTGCCTTGTCTCGCCTTGTGTCTCGCTTCTCGTCTCCGAACACGGAGGCAAAGTATCGCGTTTCACGCCGGTTCTAGCGACTTTTTGTTGCTACTGCTACTGCTGCTGCTGCTGCTGTTGCTGTTTCTGCCGCAGCTGCTGAAGAAAGATGTTTTTATTAGTCCGTTAGATTGCGGTTGCGTTAGGCAAACTTCTGTAATATTAGACATTTCGCAAGTTGGCCAGGGAGCCACGACGTCCCGTGTCGTGTCGCGTCGCGTCGTCTCATCTCGTCTCGTCTCGTCTCACGTCGTCTCGTCTAGTATGATTCGAACACGCGGAAGTTTCAAAAGAGCAAACTTGAATTCAGCGCGTTGGGAAACTTTTTGGAAAAACTCGAAATTCTCCTTTTCAAAAGTCTCCGCCGAGTCCCGAACGATCTTGCGCGATCGATCGACGCGAATTCAACGAGAAACTTCGGAAACTCTTGGAGCAACAGCCGGAGGGTCCTACGAGGATGACCCATGCGGGGAGCAAGCGTTTTTAGGATTTCGTTCCGGGGCATTGGGAAAGTCCTTGGACAAAGCCCGAGGGGGTTCTATGATGATCCATCGAGGTGCAAATCTTAAGGAAGCATCGATTCGACTGCACGGAGTCTCGTGAAACGGACGAGGAAGATTCTCCGGGAAGCGCAAGGTTCATTCGGGGATTCCGAGGACCCTGGCGCGATTCCTTCTTGCTCGTTGCGTCTGCGACCTTGAAGTACTCGAGTTCCAAATTGCCGCGATTGATCCTTGCAAGATGACGCCGCGAGGTAACCTCGCAAGGAATCGCCCTCCCCTTCCCCGTCTCCCCTCTAGAGGCTCCACCGAATATTTTCAACGTTCCAGCGATTTCCACACTTGCACCAAGTAGACCAAGTAGTCGCGATTGGCGTCGCTATCTGTCACATTCCGCGCGTCCATTTATTTTCAAAACACGAGTTGTGCAATGGACCAGAAGCACCTGCCTTGTGAAGCATCACACCACTGACATATCCAAGCATCGTAGAACTTAGGCGTAGGATGCACCGAGCCCGTAGCAACGCCAGTAGCCCAGCAGACAGGCAGACAGGCCATTTACTCCGGTACACGCTACTCCGGTACAAGCCAGGGTCCACCGGGGGAAGAGACCGTGGGAAATTGAACGCATTCCACAATACTAATTGCACATCCCACGGTCCGCTCGATCTAAATAAATACCGCAGCTACTGTCGCTTCCTCAGGAATTGTTAACGAGCACGCTTAGGACCCTTCGCCCTACGCACAAAAATCCAAAGTTCCAACCCCCGGGACCATCGCCGGCGATCCTTCCCTCGTAGATTCTCTTGCGTCTTACCGCGTGACGTCACTCGCGACAACGAATCTTCCCCAGGTTCGCTCGCCACTCTCTTTCCTGGTCCTATCTTCACCGTGGGAACCCTTCAAGGACGCGCGCTCTTTGGCTCTCTCTTCGCGGGTTCTTCAGCCGGGGCTGTGGTACTCCTTCCGGTTGACCTTGGATGTGTAGCTACTGGCATTGGCGGGTCCTCGGGTAGCGTCCGCGACTAACCACAGAGCACATTATTGTACGCTTCTCTTATTTATGCACAGTTTTCCTGGTTTCTCCCGGCTTCGTATGCACACGAAGGGAGGCTCGCCAGTGGTCTTTGTCGAATATCAAGACGTTCGCTACGCGGCCCAGGCGATGGCCACTCTCCAAGGATCCTTTCTCCTCTCCTCCGACCGGGGAGCGATACGAATCGAGTACGCAAAGTCAAAAATGGCCGAGGTGGGCTTTACAAATATTTGGATCGAAGTAGGTTCCACTTTATCTATGTTACCCGATGATGCCGCTGCAACGACTACCGCCGCCGCCGCCGCCGCCGCCATCTTGACTCGAGGCCGTCGCGACGGAAACGCTCGCTCGAATAATTCGTCCAGATCCTCTCACTCATTCTCACCCCCCCCCTCCCTTGTACATCTCTTCTTATTGTTCTTGTTCTTGTTCTTGTTCTTCTTGTTCTTGTTCTTCTTTCTTCCATCGTGTCCCGTTTTCTCGCAAACTTTTCAGTTTCTCTTGATTTCGCCGATACGCCTCCCTCTCGTTTCCCGTTGTTTCCCATTGACGAATTTTTGTTTCTCATCCTTTCTTTCACATTTTCTCCACGTTCTCCTCCGTTCACCGTTCCTGGTTTCTCCCGGTTCTCCCAGCAGCGGGCCCTCGTGGTACCGATACCACTCTCGATCATATTTCCATGGTTGCAAATGATTTCTCTCTCCCTATTCTTTTTCTACTCGTAATTCTTTTCTGCTGGTAATACGTGTGTCGTAACCGGATGTGTTTCCGTCGCTACGTCACGGGCAACAGTGGACTCAGCAGGATCCCGATATAATGACTGACCGCTGGAGGCTCATTCGAACTGGGAAACACGTTATCCTAAACAGCAATTACTCTCGCCGAACATTGCTTCTGCGAAAAGCTTGCTCGTTGAGGAAATTTAATGGTGTAACGGGAAAATTACAGTCATGAATTTAGATAATTAGCTGGGTCCACCGTAATACACCGGTGCCAATTGCCAATTAAGCGCAAATCGTTTATTAACAGCACGAAATGTCTGCGAATATTTCCTCGATCTTTGCTAATATGCAGAATCTATTTGTCTAAACGGGAAACGTTTCGTTTGACAATTTTACAGCACGCCAAATCGTTCTCCTTTGAGTTTGCTCTTTCGTTGGGTTAACAAATCGCTTATCCACCCCCACCCCACCCCTTTTATTCCTTCTTCCTTATACCTTATCTCTCTTTCTCTGTATACAAGATCCATCATTTCTTTTGACATCAATGCTCGCCCCAAGTAGCGGTACCACCCCTTGCCTGTTTATTATCACATTTTCTATGATAACAGAATACACGAAGCACTCTGCACAACCACTTCCCTATCATGTCGTAGAGCTCTCTCATTCATTCCCAAAAATATTGATAAACCGCGAAATGTGTACGTCAGTAGCAGAGAGAATAATCGCTGGACACGGATAATGGGGTGGGAAAAGGGTCGGGGGAAAAATTCGAATCTAGAAGTCTAGAATCAGAGAGTGGGCCAATCAGGAGGTTTTTTATGGGAGTTTTTTCATTGGTCTCGATCGGAAATCATAGTGTCCTAGCGGGAGTCTGAAAATAATCGTGGCAGGACATAACGAGAAGAGAGAGAGAGAGAGAGAGAGAGAGAGAGAGAGAGAACTAGATAGGAAGTGGGGCTGAGGGTGGGGGCAAAAGTACTTGGAATCGGGCGACCTTCCGCCGTTTAATTAGAAGATCAATAACTCTGCTGCATAGAGATGGGCAGCGCATCGAGAGGCATCGTCACTAATTCATTTCACCTGAATCAGACCGCCTGCCACTGGCAGGACTGCCAGGAACTGCATAGGCGTAGACCGCTTCTCCGAGAGAGACGCGGACGAGGAGAATATTGAACATGGCGTCCGATTCCTCGCTCGTAGAAATCTCCGGAAGAGCCTCCGTCGGGGAATCTTTTTCCCGGAGAAATAAACGCGCTTCTCGCAACCCCTTTTATCCACGATCCAACATCGAGTCAAGGTCATCGAAGGAGAGCAGTACCGGAGGAGCTGGAGGCAGACGAGTGGATGGCCTCTATAAATGGAAGAATGCACGAAGTTCTTCG